>JBBKCR010000101.1:13753508-13770451 GCA_037577295.1 Ladigesia roloffi | reverse complement strand
ATCCTTGAATATTTGAAATGGTAATTGTACCAAGTAGGGGGAAACATTCTTTACTCTCTTAGGTGTGTCTCCTCCCTTGTCATTTCCCTTAATTGTCTTCTTTACCTGTGTTTTCTCTGACACCATTGAATCTTAAAACTCTTCTGTTTTCCTCTGGTCCTCACCATACATTGTGGGGATCCCCAACTCCAGTCCTGAAGGGCCAGCGTCCAACACAGTTTGGTAGTTCTCTTTCAATACACTCACGTAACTCAACAACTAGTTGAACCAGGTGTGTTTGAGCAGGGAAATCACTAAATTGTGCTGGAAGCAGGACTGGATTTGGAGATCCATGTTGTATGTTACATTGATTTGATCCTTTGCTATGTGATTCTTATATATAAGCCATCTTTTTTTCCTTCAGTTTGTTAAGGTGTGTGACTTAGCTGGCAGTTTCTTGATTAAAAGTAGGTGTTGATCTTAATGTAAGCAGAAAGAACAGACTACTAAAACTCGGATGTAAGTCACTCTGGATAAGAGCATCTGATAAATGCCATAAACTTAAACATAAATGTATGGATGACCCAGCAATGGTTCTCAATTTATTCACCCAAATAAACTGTATTTGCAAAGGCATCCTGGCCTCTTTTACATGTACATTTAAATACATTAATGTAACAATTGTGGACTTCCATTTCTAACTACAGGGGACAGTCTCCCTGGAGCAACTTGGGGTTAAGGGTCATGGACCCAGTGGTGGTGTCGGGGGTAGGATTTGAACCCAGGACATCATGGTACAGAGGCAATTGTCCTACCCACTGAGCCACCTTCACCTCCGGTCAATTAATCATGAAATGTTCATGTAAATTTGTGTTCAAAACACAAAGGAAGGTTTTCCTGTTGCAGTATTTTGCTGTTAAATTATCTTTAAAACACATTTGGTTTATTTCTACAGAACCTGCCTCATGACTTTTGTCTCTTAAATCATCCACACCTGCAAGTGGTCCAGATCAAGATTTTAATTAATTACAAAATCAGATTCCATAAATCAATCCTGCTGCTTTTCAGAAAGCTCCCATTTACAATAAAAATATCACAGTCAATTGGTATTAATGTGCAAGTCTACAGAAACTGTATATGTTTAATCAAAGTCCATTTTAGATCACCTGAGGGGGACAGGTTGTTCTCACCCTTGTGTTCTGATGAGATGTTGTCTGCTCATTATAAGCAGGGTGAAACTGAGATTAGAGAGCAGACAGGCAGGGCCAGATCATTTCACCAGAAGGGCCACTCTTGTGAGCTCAAAGCTCAAGTCCAGCACTGTGGGCGATTTAGAAGCCGGTCCTGTTCCCCTGGCACAGACCTATTGTAGACATAGTGTACCATCACTGGACCACTTTCAGATGGATGAGATAACCAAGTGGATAAGGAACAGGGAAAGAGATGATGAAGAAGAATGACGTCTGATTGATGGTGTGAAAGTGACTTCATCAAGCCTTCTCAACATAGATCAGTAGCCTCCGCAGCTGCCATCCATGTGAGGAGGACATATGTGTGGTTTTGTGATGGAGAGCCCATTTTTCCATTCAACGTGCTCCACCGAGTATACAAACAAGTGTCTATCATAATATCTAGATTGACATCTACATACTTTCAATTTGTCTTCTTCTAATGCTCGATTTTACTCAATTTAACTTGTTAGACTGATTCAAAGCAAGTAAAATGATGTACAAAACAATGTTCTGCAAATACCTCACCAACATAAACACTATGAAGTCAGAATGGAAAGTTATAATATTAATGTAAGACTAGACCACTAATTTATAAATTTTTGCCATAACATTAAAACCACTGGGGGGTGAAGTCAACAGCACTGATTGTTTCATTTCAGTGGCACCTATAAAGAACTGAGATATTCAAGACTGCAAGTCAACAGTCAATTCTTGAACTCAATGGGTAGGAAAGTAAAACGACAAGGGCCAAATAGCGAAGACTAGATTGAACAGACCAGGCAGTCTTCAGGGGTGCTCCATGTTTGATTCTGGTGTATCGGGGTGATGTGCGATTTGGGCTGAAATTTTAGTCATTCATTAATTTATTGGTCTGAATGGCCCAAAAGATTTGTAGATTGGCGGCCTGACTGACACTGGCCTGGCCCATTCAACTCTTTAAAAAACATCTTTAGTCAATGTGCCTGTTTAATGCATTCGCAAAAACAATCAACACAGGAATTCATTTCTTGACCACCGGCCCATCAAACACTCACCTGCAGCTTTTTGGTTCGTTCTTAACTGACATGGGCCTGGCCCAATCATATCTTTCAACTCCTCCAGCTTTAGGCTCTGCCAGTGGATCAGATGTAGAGAAAACGTAAAGGGGGTACAGAAAAAATATGTTGCCAAATGTGCCAAAATTACATTTTTGCTTCAGGGACTTCATCAGCTGGCAGCGGCGGCAGCGGACCTGCAGGAAGCTGGACTGTGTTCAGTTATGAGTAAAGGATCCCATTGACCATGCTTGGTAAATCTTTGCCATACCAGACAGATAGTGGTGGTATATAAACTAGTTGTTTGCAAAGATAGGCTGAAAACACATCAATAAAACAATTGTATTTTGGTGGCACTGTTATGGGTTGTGGGGTGAGTAGTAGGCACTTATCGGGGCATGGTGCTAGAGGCAGCTTTTCTGTAGGTATTTATGATCAATATACAGACAAGAAAGACATCTTGCTTTTTAAAATATCCCTCTCTCTCTCTCTCTCTCTCTCTCTCTCTCACACACACACACACACACACACACACACATGTGCACATACAGAATTGGCCAAAAATGATAATTAAACTGCATCATATTTGGCTGGGTAAACATTTACTGAAAACACCTTTGTTGAATTATACATTTATTGAATATTATTTTGTTGTTGTACACGTGCATGGGAGCACAAAATGAATAGCATATGTAACAGTTTGTGGTCTGCCATTTTATCATAAAATGTCAGGGCTGTTTTTCTGTGAGGTCCAGGCTCACAGAAGAGCTACCGTATCTCTTTTGTTGAAAAAGTTCATGTTAGTTATGATAGAAAGGTGTCAGTGCAACACAGCTTGCTGCGTGTGGGCTGTCCACCTCTGAAGGTACCTGAAATGGGAACACAAGCATCAGAACTGGATCATGGAGTAATGGACAAAAGGGGCCTGGTTTGATGAATCACATTTTCTTTTATATCATGTGGATGACTGGGTGCTTGTGCTATACTTACCTGTCAATGAACTCTGGAAAGAAGGCAAAATTACAGAGGCAGTGTGGTGCTCTGGGAAACGTTAGGCCCTGGCATTCATGGAGATTTTGACATGTACCATCTACCAAAAAATTGCTGCAGACCAAGTATTCTTTAATGTCAGCGGCCTCTGCAGCAGATAAATGTGCCCTGCCACACTGCAAAAACATTCAGGAATGGTTTGAGGCACATGATAAAGAATCTAAGGTGATGTCTTGGCCTCAAATTCCCCATATCTCAATCTGATCAAGTATCTGTGAATGTGCTGGACTGGTTTCCTCTGTGAAGGCCTCACCTCACAACTTCTGGGACTTAAATGACCCGATACAACAGCACACCTTCACCTGATAGATCGTACTGTTTTAATGGCATGAGGGCAACCTGCACAATCTGAGGTTGTGGTTTTAGTGTTATAGATCGGTGTATAGATTATGCCTTTCATTTTGTCCAATTTGAGTGGAATGGTCCCCTTTTTTAGGTGTGATCTCCTTTTTTCAGCAGTAATAATGAGAAACTACTATGGTGTTAAGCTCCGTTCAACACAAAGTCCTGGATGCCCGCAAGCATTTCAGCCAGCACAGTACTGCAGGCAGTAACCTTGCAGCAGATTTGCTCTGATATTACTGTTTAATTAAAAAGCACACTGGCTGATCATGCCTGTTTTCCACCAAAGACTTTATGAAGTGGCCACTCATCCATTTAATTAAAGAACCATCAGGCCATTTAGCTTTAGATGAGTTGTAAAATCACCATCTAAAGTCTTAACTGCAACCTCTTGTTTTTTCCCTTTACTGTTGATTTCAGGGGATGGAGACCGACTCAGGAAAGAAAAGTAGAGTGAGGGAGAGAGATGGGAAGAAGGGGAAACGAGTGAGGTTGTGTTGTGGGTTGACGTTGTGTATCATAGTCACAGCTGCATGAGGCTGAGTGCTGACACCTGGAGTGATGCAGAGACATCTAACACACTCTCCCCCCTCATCAGCAGCATGCTGTGTCAACACTGAGCAGATAAGAACTTTCGCTTTAATCCATCATTACTTCACACTAGCGTGAACTCAAAGATACCAATTTCGAAACGGAAAGCCTTGTTTCTGCGCCTCATTACTTACTCACATTTCCTCTCACATTCTTCCTTTCGTGTGCTTTGTTCTCATGCGCTGGAGTAATAAAAATTTCAGTCCTATTTGTTTTACCTCTGTGTCACCATGCACAGTTCACTTAAACCCCTTTACATGTCGATTTTCATAATGGTCTTCAATTCCACTGCACTGACAGTTTCCAGCTGCTTTTCCTGACACAGGACAAAAACATGATAGATAAGCCATTAAAAAGGCCATTGTGGAGCTATATGTATATGCTCATTAGACAGTTCATGAAGTTCCTGCACTGCAAGTTCTGCCCTAGTCAACAGTACATACTACAATTGTGTCTTTGGGGAAAAAAGTGAAAATCAAACAAACTCACAGAGAAGGACACATGCAAAACTGTGCAACGCATAACACAACATCAGTTGTCTGTAGCATCAGTCATCAATGAATTCCAAATTGCCTCTGGAGGCAATAGCAAAAGAACTGTTCATCATAAAATGACAGTTTGTGTGACCAAATAGCTTCATACAACCCTGTGATCACTATTTGGATGAATCTGGGTTTGGTGGTGGCAGATGAACCAAAATGCATTGTGCCAACTGTACCATTTAGCATAGTGCCTATCTGAAGGAAAATGGATCTGGATCTTGAGGTTTGTTTAATCTAGGCCCTTTAGCTCCAATAAACATCAGTGGTGGTACTACAGCACACAAAGTCATGCCCCGACTCCCCCCATAATTATACATATTTGAATATGCAAATGAAAACAAATACCCGTTTTTTTCAGGTTTTTGTTTAAAAAATGCCCGAAGACACTTGGAGGTCTCCAGGTGACATTGAGGCAAGAAAAACTTTTGGTGGATTACGTTCTGGCATCAACAAAAATCGAAAACTGATGGAGTGGAACAGCATGTCAAAAGTAGTCATAAAAGTAAGTTTCGAAAGTGTCCGAATTTAAAAAGGCGAGTATTGGCTCACCGTAGAACTACCTACATCACTGGAGGATGCAGCGGACTTCCTGCGCTCACACATATTGAGCAGCACGTTGCTGCAATTATTTGGCACACACTCATGTCTGGAATTTTGCCAGCGGATGAGGAGGACTCCAACATCAGTGCAGAAGAACAGGCAGCAGGTGCAAATTATTTATGTTTATTCTTTTAATAGACAATAGTGACCCCGTGCTGTGGACGAAACTCCCAGCGGTAATGACGCTGCTGTGCTAAGCACATAACATTGCTCTTATTCACTCTGAGTTTATGGGGCGACGTTTGTAAAAACAGCTTCACAAATTTAGAGGTGTCATTTTAGAGCTAAATGTGTTAAAACAAAAACTGTGTTAAGTTTTGGTCCATTTTCTTGCTGCGTAATTGTTAAATGTTAAATGTAAACGTTAAATCTAAATCTAAATGTTAAACGTTAATTGTTAAATCTAAATGTTAAATGTTAAATCTAAATCTAAATGTTAAATCTAAATGTTAAATGTTAAATGTAAATGTTAAATCTAAATGTAAATGATACATTTTAAATCAAATTGATAAATCTAAATTTAAATGTTAAATGTTAAATCTAAATGTTAAATATAAACCTAAATGTTAAATATAAATATAAATCTTGAATGTTTAATATAGTTGTTCAATTTAAATCTAAATGTTGCTTTTACAAATGGCGGGAGATATGCTAATTGACCACGCCCCGCGATTACAATTGGCTGGAACTTAGCAGAGGGCTGGACTGAGTGCTGTGATATTCCCTCACCAACATGGAGGACTTGTCTTTAATGATCTTAAATGTAAACGATAAGTATGAACAATATATTTCGTACTCTAAATGTGAAGCTTAATAGATATTTTGGGCTCAATGAAACATTTCCAAAGACACCTTGTTTTCTATAATAACCCCCGTTGATCCAGAGTTATAAAACGTCCCTATAAAGTGTCCCAATACTTTTGTCCAAGGCGATCATCTTCGTCTTAATAATATTATCGCAAACAAGGAGTCTTTGAAAAGCTCTCATTGAACTCTATTTAACTGTGAATTTTCCCGGAGATTGGTGATTACCCCGTCTAAAAATACGCGAACATTTTCCATGAGGGAATAAAGTACTGTACCCAAGTGAAGTGAAAAATTATCGGATGATAACTTTGTTCACTATCATGTTAAACGAGGGGTCGTTAAAAAGATGTTATCAAGCCCTATCTAACTGTGAAGTTTGACATGTAAAGTGCCATATATATATTTAATATTTAACATTTTATTTAAAATCAGAAAAGGCAGGTCCTCCATGTTGGTGAGGGAATATCACAGCATTCAGTCCAGCCCCCTGCTAAGTTCCAGCCAATTGAAATCATGGGGCGTGGGCAATTATATCTCACTTAAGATTTAGATTTCTATTTAACATTTAGATATAAGATTTAAATTTAGATTTAACATTTAGATTTAGATTTAACATTTAGATATAAGATTTAAGATTTAGATTTAGATTTAACATTTAGATATAGGATTTAAAAATTAGACTTAACATTTAGATTTCAAATTTAACATTTACATTTAGATTTAACATTTAAATTTTACATTTAAAATTTAGATTTAACATTTAGATTTAGATTTAACATTTAACAATTAAGCAGCAACAAAATGGACCAAAACCTAAATCTAGAGCGAAAATTGTAAAAAATGTGTTAACATTGTGCTAAATGTTGAAGAAATGACACCTCTAAATTTGTGAAGCTATTTTTTTTTTACCAACGGCGCCCCATATGAGTTTGTGAGAGGGCCTTAGGTGGCTACCCACCGTCACCTAGGGAACTGTCAAATGGCTGCATCATACGCTTACAATTTTGGCCCATAATTATGAAACATAATTTACCCAACACCACTTTTAAGTTTGTCTCCGATGCTGCTATTTATGCATATAAATGAATCATGGGTTGAGCCAGGCCAACTAGCCACAACATTAATGAGATGCATTTTCACTTCACATATAAATGGCACATTATTTGAATGAAAATACTTTCTGTTTCCATAAGCAAATTCAGTCTCTGGAGCTGCCTTTATAATATAGTGTGCAGTCGATTGATTACATCTGGAAAACCAGACATAGCTGCGAATTGCATTTTGATTGTTTGCCTGTTCAACCACAGTGTAAGTAAATTATATATATGGATGACAAGGGGTTTATATCATATATAAACACACCATTTATACCCGAGGCCCCTGGTCAGTATTATAAAGAAGCAGACTTACTATATTTATCTGACTGAAGATACAGTAGTTTCCGAGGAATCAAGAGCAAAGTTCTCTCCTTCCAACTGTGCATTAAGCTAATAGGTGCTTTGCAGTCAAAGGTTAACAGTAGTAATTATGTGGTGAGGTGATGTGTAAGAGTAGAGCGAATAAGTGTGTTTGTGTGTCAGCTGTGAGAATACTACAAAAAAAAAACAACAGTAACAAAGAATCAGCACTATTCTCCCTTTCATTTTCTCTGTATATATTTACAGTGACTTTCTCTCTCATGTTTTCTCAAATATCAAACATTTACACTCAGCTTCCCTCAAACAATGTTTATCTTGAGAGCCATTTTGCTCCAGTATTATTTCAATGACAAAATAGGTTATTTGTCTGGCAAAATTTAAAAGATAAATAAAGAAATATGCTCTTTGCATTCTAACCTCTGTTCTTTGGAGGCTTTACACAAATGGCAAATTAAGCACAAAAGACAGAAAGTGACACTTGTTTGACCATGATTAAACATAATTTGCTACTACTTGGGAGTCCTTAAGTAAGGTTGTCTCTCAGGATATAAAAAGCAGGGCCATTTGTAAGGGCCATTTTCTTTGTTGGGAATGTACTGCAAAATGAAAACAAAGGAGCTATCTGATGATGGAAAAAATACAATCATTAAAAGGCAGGAAATGGCTACAAAAATAGAGATGCTTTAGTTTCTTGTTAGGCAATGTTGGATCCATCATGAGAAAAAGTTTTCTTCACAGCATCCAAACCTTTATTAGAACAGGCTGTACCTTAAACTAAGCATCAGAGAAAGACATAAAAATCTAACTGTCACTCTCAGAAGTGCTCTTTGGCCCATTTGGCTGAGCGAAGGTGCATGGATAGCAAGAAAGAAGACATTCAATTCCTCAAGAAAGACCCAGGTGAGATGTAGGGGTAGGTTTTATGGTCAGATAAAACAAAACCTTTGGGCAGACTTCAAAAAGGTATGTGTAACATAAAACTAACACCAAGAAACACCAAACCAATGGTGAAATCATGTGAGGATAGCATCTTTTTATGAGGATACTTTTTATTTGCATAGACAGATCCTGTACAATTTAACAGTTCTTGATGATGAATCTTTCAAATGACAATGATCCTAAGCTGATACCCTAATACTTGAATGGAGAAAAAGTTAAGTGTTTTGGAGTGAATAAATCAAAGCCTTGATCTTAGTCCTATTGAGAACCTGTGGCAATACTGCTGTGCTGAGACGTCATCCTACCAACATAAAGGAACAACGAGAATAAATCACATCTGAAAAAATGTGCAAAACTGATAAATACTTACTCTAAAATAGTTACATTTATTATTATTGCAGGGTTCTCCACAAAGCATGAATATGTGTGAACTGAACTCATAATAAACCTACAGAAAATGTTTTATTTTACATTGTAAATGTATTCTTACAGCACAACAGTTCATAATAAAATCACTAAAAGGAAAAATGTGAAGAATATTTTTTGTGCCAACAAGTGCATACTGCTCATAACTTTAATAATAATTTCTCATTGCTTTCACTGGGCCAATTTGTTTGAATTCACTGTTCACTTAACTGTGATCGGTTCTTTTGCACTGAGACTAATTAAGCTGTTTTTTTGCCACTTAATACTGTAATGACTAATCAGTTCTGAAGTGGCTATTCACTCTTTTAAGAGGGTTTGCACTTATACCAGTGTTTATAAATATTGTAGAGAAGATGGTAAACCAACAGTTACTTTATTACTTAACAGAATGGAATAATGAAATAAAATCCCACCACCACAGTGTGACAAAAAATTACATTTATAATCTTAAAAAATGGCCCATTATAACAAACCTCCCACATGAAGTGAATGGTATAAGAAGCTCCACGGGTTTTATTAACATGTTGGATGTAAAAAGAACTCCAGAATCAATAATCTTTACTCAGACACTTTGTAGCGCTGTGGAATTCGCTGTGTGTAGTGGTTGTAAAATGCAATTTCAGGTCCTGTACTTAGATAAGATGATTGTAAATAAGACTCTGCAGCAGCAATGAACTGGTCTGTGCAGGCCGACTTCCAAGCCAGTTGTACAAATTATAGCTATTACTGTGGGTTTGTTCTGGGCCTGATTGAAGGTTCCGGGTTATTCTATTACCTATCAATGAAGAAATGAAGTCAAGAACTTGCATGTAGCCTGCAGATAAGATGTTAAAAAATCTATCATTTCTGGGCCCCCTGAGAAAGGTTTATATCCCTAAACTTCAAGCTCTCAATCATTCAGGGCTTCCCCTCTACAGAGTCACTAACACAGCCTTATAGTAGATGTGGCAGGAGGACCAGAGCAGTGCAGATGGTTGTCGTGGGATGTTGTGTGAAAGTGCTACTGTTTTTTGTGTGGATATGTTGTAGTTCAATAGTTCACCCGCAATATTTAAATACCAATGTTAATAATTCATGATTAGCTGAGAATGTTCAACATCTCTTCATCCCCTAAAAAGGAGTTTTTATTATTATGTATTTATTATGTATTTAAGACTGACACAACTTCACTTTAAGTGGGTTTGGCTGAACTGTAAGAAATGTGTAAATAAAACCAGTTATCATGATTTCACCAAAGTCTTCAAAACAGGCTGTTTCCATGTATGGACCACATGGACGTTTTAGGAATTTTAGCAGTGTTGCATTAATCTTTTTATTTCAAATGTGTACAAATAATTCTACATTAGTTTGAGGACAAACAAATAGAAGCACAATTATGAAATGTGTCCTTAATATTCATGCAGACATTCCTACAAAATTTGGAGCCTTTCTGGTTTTGTAGAAAATATAAAAGAATATGACCATATGGTGGACAGAAAAGACCATTTTACAACCCAGTTTTAGCTAAATAAATGAATACATGGCTACACTTATCATGACTCTACAGAACCTCCAACCCCCAACACACTCACACACACATACACAGACTTGTGAAAGGTGTCCAGTCTAACCTGCTGCACTTCCATTGACAGATAGCTAAATTATGGGTGCAATAGCAGGAGAGAATGAGCAAAATCAAAGTTAATATACAGCCATAAATTGTGGGCCTAGCTTGTAATCTCTCCTGCACACACTGAAGCTGATTATTGCACTGTGGTCTCATTAACAATAAGCATGCATTGTCTTTTCTCTATTCTATCACACTCAGTGGCCCTATATGTTTCAGCCTTATTACAATTAAAGTCTCTCCCCAGCACTGCAGAGCACTTTGCTGCTGTTTAATTAAACAGACCATCTTTGTTCTCGCTGCTGGAGAAGAGAAAATATGTATCAGACAATAAATCATAACACACTGAATGTGTGTTATTGATGCAAATGCAGGTTGTCTGTGCACACACCTCATTAAAACCCGTGTACTGTTAAATAATTCATTCGCTTCTGTTTTGCTATAACAGTTGATCCGTAGCAATTGAAAAGCACCAATCAGTCTCTGTTCGCGTGCATGATCTGCTTATTAAAAAGGATTTAGTCAGCCTCGCGCTTCTAAATATGTAATGTAATTCCGGAGTTTCCCGCGAAGAAAACTCAAATAAATCAAAGTAATTAACTCCATAATTGATTTCATTACTTTTGCTGCTTTAAGTGTCGAGAGTTAGCTGGGTGGAAGGGCGTGTGTGTGAATGCGCAGGAGGGAAGTGTAGGAGAAAGGTTTCAGTGCATGAACAGCAGGCACGTATGGCCAGAGGGTAAAGTCACTTTTTAATTACACCATGGCCACTCGGCGACCCTTTAATCAATCCGTCTGGGGCGGCTGCAGAGCGAGGACCACACTAGAGCACAAACCTGACTCTCTTTCTCTCTCTCTCTCTCTCTCTCTCTCGCTCACTCTCTCGCTCTCAGTGCCACTTCCATGCCTCTCAGGGTCAGCATGGTGCTCTGACATGTCAAAAGCCTGCTGCTAACTGCAACATAGCACACAGCATCACCCAGAAGAGCTTTTCTGAGACCAAGAGCATCCCACGTTCTCTGGGAGTGCCATTAGTGTTGAGCTTTGAGGTTATCAAGAACATCATTTTCAAAGTCTACATTCTCCCAGGTTTAAAAACAGCCTTCTCTTCCTCTTGACTGGAAATAATATGCTCAAAATGATGGTGCCCACCCAAAATTAGCTACATTTGGAGGCCTTTCTCTTAATCACTTAAATGTCCTTGCATTTTTTTTGGAGTAAATTGTACGGTATTCCTTTTGGTCCATTCTTACATGGAGGTACCATATTAATTATATGTTTGAAATCAGTTAGGCAGAACCTAGTTGTGAAAATGCACCATTAAACTACTGTGGAGAAGCAGTGACTTGGATTGGTTCTCGGAGTGAAAAGGAGCAAAAGTTAAAATGTAAAGATAAAAAAAATACAGGAGAAAAAAAACAAATGCAAATGCTTATTGCTACAGGCCCTGAGAATTCTATCTGCTGTGCAGCACACCAACCTTCACCTGAGTCGTGTGTGCATGTATGTGTGTATGTGTGTGTGTGTGTGTTTGACAGAGAGGGTAGAGGCAGGTATATGTTTGTTTTTGCCCCCTGTCAGTTCAGATTAGGATCAGATGCAGAGGTGTGTATCCCAGCACCACTGACCGCAGGCCAATCCCCGCAAGATCAGCCTACAGATCTCTGTCCATTAAAACATGCTCCACATCTGCCCGCGCCCTCCTGAGACACACTATTGAGTCTGAAGCATTCGCTCTGTTTATTCAATAGCTGCTCGTAGCTACACTAAAAACATTCTTCAGTTGACATTCCCTGGCTGAATTCCAGCAGGACTAAGGTATTTTGTAGGCAGAATGTGAATGTATTTTCTTTTTTCTTTTTGAGTACCTTGATTTCTATGGCAGCAATGGCATTTGATGAGGTTTCACATTGTATGATAAGTCCTAATGAAATGTCTCAGAAGATCTGTGCTATAGATATATAAAAAGGGCGCAGGCAGCAGTCATTCTGTTGAACGGCGTGTCTCAGTGAAACTGTGAGTACTGCAGAAACGAGCGCGGGAACAAAGTGCTGAAACAGGTGTCCTTAAATCACCATGATGAATATTTAATTTCAAATCAGTTGCTCTCAAACAGTTATTGATTGATTATTGATCACTCCCTGGGGGATTTGCGGCGTGGGTTATGAACAATCAGGAATTATTCTCTTTTGGGGCTCCCGAGTGGCGCAGCTGTCAAAGCATTGGCCCTGTCATCAGGACATCAGTTCTATCCCCAGTGGTGCAGCAGTCATCTGTGGCCAGGGGTCTGGGGGAGAACAATTGGTTTCTCTGGTTGGGAAGGATTGCTCACTCTGTGCTCAACAGTTCAGGTGTATGTTAAGTAAGTAAAGGGGCATTTGGGAGACACCCTTGTCCAGAGCAACTTACAAGCATTAGATACAGGGACAGTCCCCTTGGAGTCCTCTTGGAGCAGCTGAGGTTTAAGTGTCCTGTGTCTCAAGGACACAAAGGTGGAAAATGGGGTTTGAACCTGTGACTTTGTGGTCATTGGGTTCACAAGCAGGTGTTTCACCCACTAGGCTACTACCACCGAACATTTATCTGTTACTTGAGGTGACAGAATTGGTGCTGAACGTTCTTCTACCAGAGTGTTACGGTGTCCGTTGTTGTTACATTGATGTCTTCATGTGACTCAGAGAAAGCACATGCTGACCTTCTCCCTCGCAGATTTGGTGTTATCACATGATAGAAAACTGATTGTCTTGTTTATAATGGTATTTGGGACTCTTGAGGAGGACACTGTAAACATTGCTGTCCCTGGTTACTTTGGGCTTCAGGGCATTCACTGGGCTGTTAAAGAAGCAATTTAGTCACAATCTGACTCAGCACATCTGACCCAAGGAGCCTGAGGGCATCTCTCTCTCTCTCTCTCTGTATTTCTCTCTCTCTCTCTCTCTCTCTCTCTCTCACTGACTTTCTCTTTTACCGATTCTGTAAACAAGCATTGAACCTTGTTTGGAGTTTGAATTATTTAATCTCTGTCCACAATTAACAAGAACATCTGCATTTTAGGATGCCCAAAAGGGTTCTGGGAGAACCTCAGCAAGGATATCTGAGATTCAAATAACCTATTTCTTATTGCTACACAATGTAGAATTCAATGGCAGTACCAAAATAGCAAGACTAGTCCATGTTCCAGACGAAATCTAAAAACACCAAACCGGCTAAAATGAAAAATTAAAGGTTTTGA
Organism: Ladigesia roloffi; assembly: GCA_037577295.1. Lineage (NCBI taxonomy): Eukaryota > Metazoa > Chordata > Actinopteri > Characiformes > Alestidae > Ladigesia > Ladigesia roloffi. The sequence continues at coordinate 13,756,653 of JBBKCR010000101.1, read as the reverse complement.
CACACTGCTTGTCACAAAAATTCATCCACTGAAGACTCTGGCAAGGGTTTCCCTATGACCCAGTTCTGTTTGGAGCCGCAAGCCAAATGTTCTCAGTTAAACAGAATGGCTTTCTCCTTAGAGCCTGGCATACTTTTCTGAAAGCGAACACCTCTACCACAGCAAATCTTTCTGGAACATACAGCCTGCCCTCACGGCCCAAGATTCTTTGCTTAAACTAACTTTAATTTGCAGTTTATCCAAGTTTAAATTCTCTCCAAGTCTATGTTTGGAACTTGCTTCAATTAGGTTTGATTAGGGGGCATTTTAAAGATTAGGGTTGAGTCTGAGGTAAATCTTCTGTCTGCTTTTGCCCCAAGCAGATACTGAAAGCCCCGAAAGCCATGTTTAAGGGGCAGAAACGGGCCTTGACCTAAATGTCGGTTTTTCTTGATTTTGTTAAAACAGAGAAGCAGCTTCAAAAAGCACACTGAAGTGGGAAGCTATTCCCTTAGTCACAAAGAGGAACTCTAATAAGCAGTCTCTCTCTTTCTCACTCTCTCTCTCTCTCTCTCACTCTGTCAGTCTGCATCCCTTGCTCTTTCCCCATGACCACTCTTGAATAAAAGTATGCGTCAGCCTGGAAGAAGAAATCAGAGGGAATTTATTCTGTGCAAATTTTCTAAAGACACATCGCCATTCCTTATGCATGCTTTAGATTATATCTCTAATCAGATCAAGCGTATAACTCTCAATTAGCACTGGATTACTCACAGGCTCATGGGGTTTTGGCCTTGGGCAGAGTTTTGCCTGTGAAGTAAAGCCTTCAGCTGTGTGCTTCTTTATTAAACAGTACAGTGCAATCCTGCCACACTGACGTACATGTACAGATTCACACGTAATTATCTTCCAAGTACATGGGATGAAGGGGGGCACATTCTGAGGTGAGCTTCAATATGTTGTTACATTCTACTCAGGGGATGGTGTATTGCTCCTCAGGTCTCAACTGTCGAGCGTAATGAGTGAAAAACGCCTGTCTCGATTCGGACGCTGCAAATTGATACTAAAGCATGACAAAGGCGATAAATCAGGCGCTATCATGTAATCACCGGATTAATGGTGCGTATGCTTGCTTCTGTGTCCGAATGCCGAGTCCAGAGGCATTTCCCATCAGCCACTGTGCTGAGAGAACAGTGCAGCATCAATTACGCATCAGTGTGTGAGAGTCAATCGGCTGAGGGGCACCTCTGTAACAGTCTCTACATTCATTCATGACAAGAACATTTCAGAGGAACATTTGTCAGAACAAGGATTTGCACATGTTATGCCTGATATTTTTTTTTAATCCCATTCATTTCGGATGTATTACAATGTTACAATGTGACAAATATAGACAAGTAGCAAGTCATTTCATATCATCACAATATTAATGTTTACATTAACCTTCAAAAGTTTGGAACCACTGACTTCAGTAACAAGAAATTACAAAAAATTAATGAGACATGTGTATAAATCAATCAGATTTGTTGATGGTATGCCACAGCTTTGTAAGTAAATTGTACAAAGATGTAACATTTTTCACAACGATGAACAGACTTGGAGATGTTTTTGTAAGAACTGAAGAAGCTGGATAGCATCAAGGATGAAGCTTGAATCTGCTTTTTATTTAGACTGGTTATACTGTTTGAGCAAATCCCAAAACTACAAACTGCATGTGTGATATAATGATTACACTCTAAAAAACCTTATTTCATTTTCTCAAAGATGTTGGTTATACTCTGAAGCTCTGTTCAGTACTAATGCAGTACATGTATACTTTTAATCAGGCTCTTTTTGTACTAAACTCTTTACTCTCACAATCTGTGGAAATGGAATACCCACAATGCCTCATATTTAAAAAGTGAGATCAAACCTTGGAGCAAGAAATTTAACAGAAATTAAAAAAAGTAAAATAGTTATGACATTTGACATTTAATAATACTGAAAACCAGTTTCACTGTTTAACCATTTCAAACAACTCTGTTTTATTAAATTGTCATTGTATGTTGTGTAACTTACTATTGAATAAAATAACTATGATGGTGATGGATTAAACTGTAGTGTTAGAATGAGGCTACAGGAAATCCTCTTAGTCTTTGTGTCCATACACTGTCGACATGCACTCTGATATTGTGGGAAGGTCCCGGCTGAATGAGTGTAAACGATGAACTGTGAGTGTATTGAGATTTTTCATGCCCCGAGGGCCCGCACAGGCCTGGAAATCTACTATGCTGAAGAAGCTATCACACTGAAGGAGACATAACCATGCTCACTGATATCCTGCAGTAGAGATGACCTCAGGTGAGCATGAGTAAGATGGTGAATTCCTGAATCTAAGGGAATGCTGAAGGGAAACATAGTATGTCCAGGGCATGTGCTATCTGTAAGTATATTTTCCATTTACTGCAAGCTGGCACTGAGATAGCTCTGTGTGTGTGTGTGTGTGTGTGTGTGTGTGTGTGTGTGTGTGTGTGTGTGACAATGAAAGTTATATCTGTGTTGACATTCGCAGGCAGCGAGGGGAGAGAGAGGTTGTGCCTTGGCCTCAGGGGACGCAGCTTTGTTCACTGAGTCCTTCATCATGAAGAGCATGAGTCATGGAGGCAGTGAACCAACACACACACACACACAATGGGGGAAATATGTGAGTAATGGCTTTTCAGAGGACAATGGTGTCTCAATACCTCCACTGGAACTGCTTAGTGTTGCCTTACAGCAATACGTAAAACACAAGCCCACATACAGCACACCACTGCTGCTGGGAAGCAAAGAATGCAAAACCGTGTAACTTCATTTTTGTTTTTTGTTTTTTCATTTTTAAAAAATGTTTACACAGTATCAACATTTCATGTCATTCCAACCAATATAAATGGCCCAAAATGACTGAGAACAGTGTTGCCCAACCCCGGTCATGGAGGCACACTGCCCTGCACATTTAACTGCTGGCTGGAACACACACATTCACACACACACACACACACACACACACACATACTGCCCTGCACATTTTACTGCTGGCTGGAACACACACACACCTACCCACACACACACACCTACCCACACACACACACACACACACACACACACACACACACACACACACACACACACACACACACACACACAC
>JBBKCR010000101.1:13719783-13737240 GCA_037577295.1 Ladigesia roloffi | reverse complement strand
ACATACATACACACACACACACACACACACACACACACACACACACACACACACACACACACACACACACACACATGCATGGGTCATTTCAAGTCACATCACCTGAATATATTTCAACATAACTAAGCTCAGCTGAATAAGGAGCAATGTTCAGTGCATTTTTGAATATTTGCTTTTGAAATATAGGAACCAATGGTGAATAACCACAAATGACAAATAACCTTTAGATAGTGAGATGCTTTCGATATTTTGATAACTGTGCTTTGATTTTCCATTTAATTTGGTGAAACTAGCTTTAAAGTGTAAGGAGAAACACAGTGATTAATTAGTATTACTACTTTATTGGGCACATGTCCAACATTATCCCTGTCTTTATTTTTTTACCCTGAAATTCACATGGTGACAGTAGATCGAAGATCATCGGTTTAAAACACATTAAAAGTTTCACCCAAGACCTGTAGTGTCTGTAGTTGCTTAGCCAGATGTCTTCTGTCCATGTATATGCTAATAAAGTTGGCTTTTTTGTACAGGCATAACATCTGCTTATTGCAGCCGTGCACCCTGGAGTCTACCCTCAAACGTGATCAACCAGGACAGCCACTCTACTACAGTATTCATGTATAAGATCACATCATTCAATATGTTGAGATCAGATGTATTCTCTTGTGACACTAATGTCATCCAATGATCCACATGAAAGAACCTATATGAATACAATTTAAAGTTTAAAATCATAATAAACAAGCATTTACTGTCACTCTGTCATAGTAACTGGGTTGACTGATGCAAGGAACACATCCTAGGGGAAGCTGTAAATATCTTGGCTTTTATGTCAGCACAAAAGCAATGAATTCAAAAAGGCTGACTTTGCAGTTTAGTTTCCACATATGAACTGGGGTGTGTGTTACATGTATTGCGAGTTTAACAACATTATTAATGCTTTATTTTTTAAAAGCAATGAAAATTCAGGATCCAGTGATATGAACCCTTTCATTATACACAATGTACCGTAGCTTTGGAAATGCTCAATAGCCCTCACATTCACAGAAAAATATTTGCATAATGAATCATGATGAAAACTGAGATGGTTAATAAATTCTTCCCAACAAAAAAATAGTGCTACTATCCATGTCAGTGGTCAGGCTTTTCTGACCACATAGGGATGATGATAATGATGATGATGATGATATAATTGACCTGGAGGCCTATGCTCATGATAAATGTCTCCAGCTCTGAGTTAGGAGCTGATGCTGGTGTCTTTGTCCATCCTGGCATTGCGTTCAAGCTCCAGGACAACTTTCCATGTCCCTGACAACCAGCAGATGTCTATGTCTGCTTGACCAGTAGCAGTGCATGTGGCCAAATAATAAGCACAAACAGGGCTTGTGAATGAAAACAGCACTGAGGTCTCTGTCTATGTCTGTGGTTATATTTGTGTTTATTTCTGACTGTTTGATTGCACCGCTGATTAATGTCAAAACTTTCACTGCCAAGTTTTTCTTTTCCAGTTTTCCATTGAATTTAGTTATATATTGAATTATATATCATTCTAATCTCAGCATTCAGGTTATTAAAAATAATTCATTGAAAATACACAGAAATAAAGACACGTTTTACATATTTGATGGCACATAAGCTCTCCAAAATGTAAAACCTATGCAAAAATTACTGTCAGCCAAGCACAAGGTCAAAAATGCTAAATCATTTTCTTTTTATTTTAAGGCAGAACTGATGACTACATTTCTCCAATTACTCCATGTTCTACTTTTTACCCTTAATGAAAATGTTGCTGAATTTGATTTAGTTTTAGCTTATTATAATAACTAATACTGCAGACTGGCTGCTGAAAGGTCACTTCACAATTAAGTCACATGCTTGAAGCATATGCATCAGCGTTCATTGGACTTGAACTGTTTTAAGCCTCAGTCTTTCCACACCGCATTTCATTAGCTTCTGAGACTATGCTTGAGCACATCTATTAAAACAATAGAAGTCACAGAACATCGCTAATGACCTTAATTATGTGTTTATGTAACCAATCACTTCATGCCTCTAAATTGTTATTGTCAGATCATTTCTACGAAACATCTTGAGCACTCATGGGTGGATAAAGTCATTTGATCTTTTGAACCATACTGATTAGATGGAAATATGCCTCAAAAAAACCTTCAAATTCTTAATGTTCATCTAGTTGCATGACTGAGCTAAAGCAGTGGGAAAGCCAGAATCTTGGTCATTTTATGAGGCAGGCGTATGCATGAACTGGAAGGAGGAAATTGTTAGTAGAAGTATATGAAACACAAGGAGTTTATTCATTATTTGGAACAGAACTGGCAAAATCAATAGAAGAAGTGTAAGACCTGATCTCTTTTTTGCATGAAAACACCATTTTTTTTAATTTTATTAACTTTATATGAAAAGTATTGGTTCTGTTTTGAAGTCTGCTTTGATGCAGAAGAGATTAGGGCACGTAATTAACATAATAACCATAATAAACTCTCCATACACTATTTTTATTAGTATGGGGTCATTTATCTTCAGATAATTAGGTTTTCAACAAGAGTATGTTCAAAACCTTTTATGGTCTGTCAGTAATGCTGACTAGAAAATAAATTAATTAACAGGACAGTGATATTTTCAGGTTTTTTATGTAATATGTTAGTGAAATTCCCTTTATGGTATATGGGGCCTTCAGATATTAGTATTTAAATAACATTTAAAAAATGAATACTTGAAAGAGTAAAAGTTTATTTTTAAAACCAATGACCCCATAATAGCCTAGAATTTCATCCCACATACACCTACCAAAATCAGACACATTTCAGTATCTGGTGATTTGTGGAGAAACAGAAGAAAGCAAAACCTCAAGGTTGAAAATGAAAAGCAAAAAACAACAGCTCACAAATCTGGATATTCTGTCCTGTATTTACAACATAGAAGGAAGGAATTTAAGGAAAGGGAGCAATCAAAGAAATAATGAGCACCTACTGACACAACATAACTGCAAATTAGCCTGTTAATGTGACAAGTAGACAGCACACTGAGTATTCAAAAAGATAGTATAAATACAAACCAATCAGCCATAATATTAAAACCACTGGCACCCGATGTGAGCAGATTTGATTATCTCCTTGGAATGGCAGCTATCAAGGGTTGAGATGCATTGGACAGCGAGTAACCGCCAGTTCCTGAAGCTGATGTGTTGGAAGAGACTTGTGAAGTGGAAGGATCTGAGACCCTGTGACAAAGGCCGAATTGTTATGGCTAGACAGCTGGGTCAGAGAATCTCCACAATAGCAGACACTCTGGGGAGTTTTCAGTATGCTGTGTTTAGTACCTACGATAACTAATCCAAAGAAGGGCTTCCAGTGAACTGGCAACAGAGTAACAGGTGCCCAAAGCTTATTAATGTGCATGGGGACAAAAAGCTAGTCCATCTGGACAAAATGGTGAAAAAGAAAACTGTCCATAGTAGAAAAAGTGCATCATGGCCTGCTGCATATGGGGCTGTGTAGCTGCAGACTTGTCAGAATGGCCCGTGCCGACTGCGGAAATGAGCATGCGAACATCAAAACTGGATGATAGAACAATGGAAGAAAGTACACCATGAAGATGGCTGGGTGCATGTGCATCTCTTACCTGTTGGACAGATGGCACCAAGTTGCACCATTCGGAGAAGGCAAGCTGGTAGAGAAGCATGATGCCTGGGGCAATGGCCTGATAGGACATTTTGTGTTCTGACATTCCTGTGGATGTTACTATAACTTGTACTATCTACCTAAACTTTGTTGTGCATCTTTTCATGGCAGCGACTTTCCCTATTGCCAGCAGCTTATTTCACTTCACTGCAGAATTGTTCAGGAATGGTTTGAGGAATATAACAAAGATCCCCAGGTCTCCAAACTTCCCAGAGCTCAGCCTGGTTGAGCATTTGTGGGATGTGCTGGACAAATTAGACTGATTCACAGAGGCCCCACCTCTTAACTTCATGGGGTCAGAAATGGCCGCACACCTTCAGAGGTCTTGTATAGTTCATGCCTTGATTGGTCAGAGCTGTTTATGTAGGCACGAGGGCATATTAGCCAGGGGGTTTAATCTTATGGCTGATCGGTGTATGTAGGTCATTTGTGAGCGTGTTTAATAAATTACATCATTCTCTCATCACACAACAAGGTTGTCGGTCCCTGAAGCAAAGGTTAGTGGTCACTCAAACGACTCATGGCAAAGAGCTCTCCAAAGCAAGATGGAATACAATCAGTGTAGTTCTCTACATGTAAAGAATAGCATGCTTTTGGAATAAGAGGACAAAAGCTGCTGTGCAGTCATTGTGTTTGAAGTACATGAGCATATATTACAAATTAATTGCAGCACATATAATACTGATATATGCATATGGTCAATCATAAAAATGCAATTGGATATGGGTCATGAATAAGTTGGAGCAAAACCTGAGACAAGTTTTTTCTTAGGAGAACACATGGCGACTCAAACCACGATTCCTACAATCGAGCTCAAAGGAACACTAATGGAAAAATAATAAAAAGAGGTGAAGTGGAGTTTTTGGTCAAACATACATTGTCAACAGACCATATAACAGCTCACATAAGGCCTACATTAATATTATTAGACTCAAACATCCTTTAAAAAAATGTTTGAACCATAATCTCTCGCTTAAAAAATACACATGCTAAATGCTATACAACTACTGACAGAAATTAACCATTTGAAACAAAGGTCTATGTACGATACCTCTAATGTTGCCCTATAACGCATATGTTGGCATTATGGAAGTCATTTGCAGGCCCTGATTTAAACATTCCACAACACTGGTAGGTATGCTTTTATATGTTTGGAACCGTGATGAGTGCACAAGCATTACTTGTATTATGCATGATGTACTTAAGCACTTACACAAATTCTGTGAAAAGTGATTGATATCAACCCAAGGCAGATGGAAATCATGTCCCAAAAGCATGTCATAACATGACTATATACAAACAAAGTCCATTCATACACATTAATATATTCATATCAGAAAAAGTCTAAAGTTGAACATAACTGCTGATGGAAAATTTGCCAATGCTGAAACTTGTAAAACCACAGCCATAAATACAGTATATTGCATTTGTACCATCTGGTTGAATACAAAGGTCATTTTTCAATTGTTTTCAGTCCTCTATTAACAAAGGTTCATTGGCATGAAATATTTGTTGATGACACTCTTGATCTAACTAATAAAGCTGTCTGTAGCAAATTCACAGAAGTTCTGAACCTCTTGTCTCACTGCTTGTACTGGTTGATATAAGTTTAAAAAGGGTCCAATTGCATCATGCAGAAGTCCCATGGCTTCAAAATGTCAGCAGTTATGTACAGAGTCTTTAGAAAATGTATTGTGTTTGCGTGTGCATGTGTGTTTGTGTGTGTATGTGCGTGTGTGTGTAAGTAGATATGGATTTGAAGGTGTGTGTGATGAGAAAGCCCATTTTAGTGCACATCGTCTTCCATTGTTACCCTTCACAGAAAAGCAAGGGCTTGTTAGTACAAAAAAGCTGACTCTCACCACAATGGCGCACAAATACGTCCTTTGAAAAGAGAAAAAAGTCTCGTTTGACCTCTTAAAAGAAAAAAGATAATTGCAACGGGGAATACCACCCAGATGTGCGGCTTAATTCACATAATAAAGCCAATAGATCAGATTGAAGAGGGAAAAAACAGCAGGGAATATTATCCGTGACCATCGATCGATGGCGTTGACGTCTGTAAGGTCAGGGATTTTGATTTTGAGCTGGGATGAGCGCCGACGCAGCCGGGCTTTTTTGGGCTGTGTGTTTCTATCAAGACCGTGGCGGGCAGGCTCATGCCGTGGGGCGCTCTGCTTCCGGTACTGGATCCCTGAGTTGTCGAACACCATGGAAGTGGAGTTGCGGGCCTCGCTGACGCTGGTGGTCACCTCGTTCCCAGCCACCTCATTGTGGATTTCCAGAGTGGTCAAGAGAATGTTCCCCTGGGAGTCCACCTGCAACCAGAGGACAGTCAGTGTGGCTGTGGATTCTATTTTTTAAATCTTTATATCAGTGTAAATTTTAACCCAATTTCATCTATCACTCACAATCTGTAATACTAAAGTATAGGTAAATAGGGTAATTATATAGAATGTTGATTTCCACAACCATATCAGCATATGATATGATTCACAAAAGCCCTCTTTCGTCTGTTCTGGGGATTTGTGGATTATGAATTGTGGAGATATTATACCACAGTTGTATGAATGAGTTAGAATGGAGATGTCAAGTGATGCACAGCACATGACAGCAGTTCTTTAAGAAAGGATACACTGTTCTATAAATTTTGCTACTGGTAGATTAGCGTAAAAAATCCATTTATCTTGGATGTAAGTTGATGCTACTGAGTACTGGACCGCACATATATAGAAATCTAATAAATCTCTCTTATCTGTCACCAGAGCAAATAAGTATCTTTAAATAGTTTAATATACTGACTTTTAAACTGAAATATAGTAACAGCTATGTACATAATGCATGCTGGTTTTATATATCTTTTTAAAATTTGTATCCTGCATCTGTTAACAGTCACTGGGGTGTAAAAATACTCATACTTATAACAAGCACACTTAATATACATTTTGTTAATGTCTTAAATATTGTATATGTATATTAAAATTGGCTAATCTGATTAAGTCAGATTGAATAGGGTGATTGGGTGACAAGGGTAAAGTTAATTTAGGGTATTCACTTAGAAATGCCCCTTTAACAAAATCCTTGATTACAGTATAAAGTTTCTTCCATCAAAATATGATTAACCGTTGAAAATGAAATGACTAAAGTAATCAGTACCTCTCTAAACAAAATCACCATGTTGTGGTTATTTTCCAAAGGAATCCATTGTGTGCCTCCAAGAAATCCATTGTTTATTTACTTTTACCCCTGAGTCCTTGCAGTAATAAATAATTCAGGGAAACATTGTAGCAGAAACATAATTATAGCTAAAGTGTCCAAGTAATGATGCAGACCAGTGATGGTGCAGTACAAAATGAAGAATATTGAACTAAAATACAGAACAGTCAATCAAGGATGTTTTAAGAATGCTGGTCAGGGTGACCAGTCATCTGCGAACTGCATCTGAACCTACACAAGCACAAATGGAGAAAAATATGACATGAGACAGCAGAAACAATAGAAGGTGCCAGAACTGTTACACGAATGCACACAATGCATGGCTGAGAAGGGCGCTCTGAACTTGCATGTGCTTTAGATCGAAAACTTTGCATGGTGAGGGGGCAAAGTTTTAGAGGGAGGTTACAGATACTGATATTACAGCCAGCAGTACACACACTCACCCCTTGTGAGTGACGGTGCCCTTGTACCTGATTGGACTGTTTAACGGATGATGGCTTGCAATTCCCCCCCTCCTGAACAGACTGGCCAGAAAAAACACAGAGAACTCTTCAAGTGAGATTCAGCTTCATCTCTCATATCAGGAGTATAAAACCTAAACCTAGTGTGGCATTCTGTCTGAGACGTGTTCTAACCACAGAAATTGTTGAAATTGTACTTCTTTACCCAAGTATAATATGCAGCTAATAAGACCATGTGTGGTGTGTAGTGTTCTCAAGTATAAGGGTAACTGCTACTGTGTGTGTATGACTCTATTTATTCTTATTGTGAAAATATGACTATTTATTGAAATATTCTAAACCACCTATGAGAAAAAACTGTTACATCCTTAAGCTGTAGAAAAAGATAGTCTGGAGATTTTAAACAGTTGTGTGCTTCTAAAAGGAGCAAATTGATTTTGATTTCATTAATTCATTAAAATAATAAAATAATAATAATAATTTTTCATCAGCATATGTGCAACTTGCAATGCAATTGAGAGTTACTGTGGCTGAGGAGTTTACAATACAGCATCCACCCAGGCATTTTTATTAAACAGATGGTCCTAAAAACCTGCTATCATTTGCGTTTAATTGGAATGATATAATTTTAGTTTTGAGAGGATTGGATTTGATTCTCAAATATTAGTAATTTTATTGTAGACACTTTGTATTTGTTTATTCAGGAATAAAAGCAATAAAGCTGGAATTCTTATTAAGTATTATGCTCCAAGCCTACTGTTTAAGTAATGCTAAATCCGTATCACAAAGAGACTTGATCTTTATGACATTTTTTCGTAATTCTATCTATAAGACCATACAATCGGTGGGTAGTCTAAAGTTCATTCTCTTCTTTCAACAAAGATGACCTTTCTGAAATCTGAGCTGACTATGAAGATGCTTTATAGAAGAGATTAAGAACCATTTCACACTGAATGTACGAAATCATAATGACCCTCACCTTGTTGCCGTCATATTTGGTGCGGTCGTTGTTGGCCTTCTCAGCTTTTTCAGCCAACTTTTTCTGCATCTGTGGGCCTCGGCCAAAGAAGATGTAATTCACGAAGGCGTACTCCAGCAGGGCCAAGAAGACAAAGACGAAGCAGCCCATTAAGTACATGTCTATGGCTTTGACGTATGGGATTTTGGGAAGTGTTTCTCTCAGATGGGTGTTGATGGTGGTCATGGTCAGCACAGTTGTGATTCCTATGAAAAAAATTCATTCACATTCTTTCAGAACATTTTAATGCAGTGGTTCAAAATTCTGCCTTTCAAGACACTCATCCTTTAACAGCGGGGCATAAAAATATTGATTTGCTCTATTTTTAAAATACAAAACAAAAACCTTTGGTTTTGAATATGTGTGCAAGCGTGCTCAGAAACTATTGCTGTACATTCAACAATAAAGGCAGTAAAGTTCTTTTTTTACAAAGGAAAAAGCTGTAATTACACATGCTTAAAAGTTTGCTGTTCTCAACAAAGACATGCACACACTGCAACTGCTCACGTGACAGATTTGAAGGAGTGAAATTAGAAATGTGTCGAGATCGGCTCGGTAGGTTTTACATGCAACCACTTCATCATCAGCAGTAGAGGTGCGCAACTTCATAAAAATCATGATATGAATCACAATGTCTCTGTATATACCTTTAAAGGCTTCAGACTGGACAATATTAAACTGACCATACCTTATAACGATCTCTATGAAGGAAACATGCAGTTGACAAAAGTTCTTTAAGTAGTGATTATATTCACAGTACACCTAACATACAATATTAATATACAATGAATAACTGCCATATTGCCCAATCCTAATCAATAATACTTTAGCACAGTGGTTCTCAGTTGTAGTACCATGGTCCCATTTGACATTAGGAGTATGGATTCTCCAACACTTTGATTCTTAAGCCTGCTACACACTTCAACATACTATCAGTTTAAAATCATAAATCAATAGAGCAGATTGAATGCAGTAGTGAGCATTTGTCATTTGTAATGGGCTTCAGAGATATGGAAATATGTCGTTGGAATATGTAAAAGTATGGAAAAATATGGAAAAGTGTCGTTGTCCTGGCGCAACCAAAATAACCGCTTAGATTCCCGAACTGCAGTTTGGAAATAAAACGCGCATGAGGCTGTATACATAGAAAGAACACCATGACACTGAGATTATTCAGAGGCTCGGCCAAAAGAAGTGTGATGAAATCCTTCTCTTTTGACAGCTCTGCACTGCCGCCCACCATGAATCTGGACTCTGTGGATGGGTGCTACAGATTGAGCTCTGTCAGAGTGCAAATGCCAGAAATGAGCTCTGCTTACTAAACAAAATTACACAATCACACTGTCAAATATCGCAATGAATCATCCGCCAATGATGGCAACGTATGCATTTTAAAATCTCTTTTTCTTTATTATATTTTTTATGATTTAAATGTCAGTTATATATTTATATGCATCTAAATGAGCACTTTCTTTCTGAACTGACTATTACCACACTATTATAATGCCTCTAAAACTCAGGAAGCAAAGACATTCAGAATAGGAAGCTCTGAGAAATGAAAACTGTGACCAACTCAAAGACATAAGAAATGAAGCCAGAGATGCGCATACATCAACAATGCATATAAAACGGAATAGATGATCAACATGCTTGGCAGTGATCTAAAAGGAAAACTTGCTAGATGATTTTAATGCCTCAGTTTTTCCTTTCCTTCTTTTTTAAGTCCAATTCGTTATCCTTCTCATAATGATGTACACATAATGACATTCATTTATCATGGCCGTGGCTTTCTCGCACTTCACTAAAGATTTGAACTCAGGACTCAGGATTTGTTTTCGTTTATATTGTGCCTATGATTGATACTCCTCCACACTGTATCCTCAGAGAATCAGTTTTGCAGGAAAAAGGCTTATGTTTTATTGGCCTTAGCAAACCATGACTGAAAGTCCACAATAGACGCTAAGCTGTGATGATCAATTAACCTCTTAATGTTTCAGTGACAAGTAGAATTTTAGCAAGTCAAATCTTACACAAAACATTAAAAATATTTCAGCTGTAAATACTGAACTGGGAGTTTAAAAACATGGCAGTTTTCTACTGTATGAGCAGTTTAGTTATGTTTCTTCTCTTTTAGCGGAACCGAATATGATGATGTTTTCATTCAACTAAAGATATTGATATTTTTCAACTACCCATTTATTCAGTCAGGCCTTGATGTAGTATTTTAACATTTATGGTCTTATTATGTACATTTATAATTAATTTATTATAATCATTATCACTACTTTTATTTAGTTTTTTTAAATATTTTATTCTTTATTACTTTGAATATTTTATTCTTTATTCTTTATATTTATTTGAAAATGTGAACCTTTTACTGTTTTAGTTACAATTATTACTATTGCTTATGTGATCTATTATTATTTACATTAGTTTTACATGAATTTTATTATATTTTTTTTCAGTTGTTTGTCTCTGAATTCTAAGAACATCTTACAATTTGTTAGTTGCTCATAAATGTAGAGGCCTCTAGATGCCTCTCTGGTATATATTCCAAAGGATTTTAAGTACACTGGGTTTTTGTTTGTGTCATTAGAGCTGGCTTGTGTTTATGTTTAAGAGATGTTTAGATTTTATGGATTCTTGTGTTTTGTGTTTTGTATTTAGTTCAGTTTAGGTTGGACTGGTCCACTGACTTTCTGTATTATAGGTATGAATTAGGTGCTGTATTATACTCAGCACAGCAGTGACTCTGAGTATTGGCAGGTTTGTATGTGTGTGTGTGTGCTGCATAGAGTGTGCATGTGAGTTTGTGTGTGTGTGTGTGCTGCACAGAGTGGATTGCACACAGCAGTACTGCTGGAGTTTTTCACACCACATTGTCATTGCTGGGCTGAGAACAGTCAACCAAAAATATCCAGACAACAGTGTCCGGGTCCAGAAACTTACCAAGGATAAAGCATAAAAGGGGTAAAATGTACATCGTCAGATGAACTATAATCAATAATTTCACATTTGCAAGGCCGACCAACAGATTCAGTAGCCAGTACACAGACATATGATTTAAAATATAACTACTAACAAACCCAAACTAACGTGCCAGTACCATATAGAACACAGACAGTACATTTGCAAAAGTCCCACAAAAGGACACATTCTGCTGTTTGCCAATTTTGTCGATTCACCTTGACAATATAATTGAAAAGATGAATTTTATTTAACTAACACTGACACTTTACAGTAGTGCCTTTTTTCTCTGCAGTCGGTCCAAGAAACGTGATGCCGATTCTAGCCCTAGTCTGATTTTGGTCTTGGTCTTGGTTTTGGTCTCGACCTGCCTTGGTCTTGGTCTTGGTCTTGGTCTTGCCTAAGAGGGTCTTGGTCTTGGTGTTGATGCCCTTCAGTCTCTGCAATGTCTTGGTCTCAGTTTAGGTGGTTACATTCATGTTTTATGATCAAGCAGGGTTCTGTTCTTGTGTTATTAATATCATTTAACACAGTGATGTATTGTCTTCCATGGCAATATGCTCAGTATTTTATGCCTGGTTTCTGGCCAGTAGTCTACTTATTTAGTATCTCCAGCTTTCAGTAAATCATGTCCTGACATCAGTCAGCTTGTGTGTGAGGAGCAGGGTAATGAGGGAGGATGGAGCTCATAGTGCTCTCAGTCCCAGCTCTCTAAGTCACGGGGCAAGCAGAAATCACTTAAATCTCCCTTGCTGAAATGCAACTTTAAGCTAGTGCTGACAATCAGAGTGCAGCATAGGCTTGGCCATTCCTTCTTTCCAGAGGGGATTGAGTGGGCATGTCCCAGACCAGACGTGGACCTGAAGATGAGTGACCTCTTCATGAACAGGAACATAGCCCAGAATTTATGAGTTAATCTCGTTCGGCTTGTCTAAGTGGAGTCACCCTGTACTGTGAACTGTGCACATAATGAACATGCAGTGGGGATAAGAAAGATTGGGGCAAAATTGCTGCTCGAGGCATTTTTAGGTTCTGCACACACACTCAAATACACACCAAGCCAGTCATAAAGACTAACCCTCTTTCATAACTGGAAATTTATCATTAAAAAAAAACCATTTTAAATAATACAGTACAGTAGTGTTAATTAATGGTAATGAAATTAAACATATGAAATAAATGTGTGTTTTAATTTATTCACTGGACTCGCAGTAGCCTTCAGCCTGTTCTGTTTAGGTCAGTGACATATGAATTAAACAGACATAGAGTCATACATGAATGATCAAGAGTAAAGCCAGTTACAGTGAGTCTTTTTGGGACACATATGACATTTGAAAGAAGAGCTGATTACCAAAAGGCCTGATTTACAATTCAGGTTCTTTGAACTTCATGACTGTCAAACAATGAAATATTCAGACTCATCCCTACACTGTTACAGAGGTTCAGAAGGACATCCCTGAATAGGAAAAGAGCAGCAAGAGTATGAAAGCCTAAAGAGTAATTAGTGTAAGCCACAGTGGTTTACAGGGAACCTTGTCTTCTGCATATTTGTTCTCCCCTGGTAGAGCTGTTATGTCTTTAATGAGAGAGGGCTCTGTCTACTGACTGCAGTGTGGCCCTGGCCTAGTTTTTACTCTGACCAGCCACATTAACATTTAAAGATACCCTTAGTATGATGCCTGGTATTATGATTCAGACAGGCCATAAATTACAGAGTGACTGTTTCTGCCATACATGTATTAAAGTCTAATGTAATATAAATGTTTTGTAAGAACACACTTTCAACTTTGGCCAAGCATATGATTGTAATTATTTAGACCACTGTGAAGAACCGAGTTCCATGGTTAACAAATTACTTCTTCGATTAAGAAACAGATCTAGTCCAGACCTAGGCTTAGGACAACATATGCCATTCCATATCATTAGTTTAAAGGCAAATAGCCCCTGAACATAAACCGAGGGCACCATATGTTACACATATATGATGACTTATTTTGTGTCAGCGAGTTCATTTACAGAACTAGGTTTGGAACAAATTTAGCATGAGAGACATGCCCTAAAAAAGAGGAAAATGTGGTGCAATACTCTTCCATTAAAAAAAAGATTTTAAATAGAAACACTGAAAGGCATCGACCGCTCACAGCATTTGCGGTCCCGGTATAGTCCGGTAAAGTTTAAGCACGGCCTATTAATTCTTATGCTTCGCTCTCTTGGTCATACAGTTATGTATAAACATTTTAGCACCCCAGGTCATGTGATGAGGTGTGTTTTCTAAGGGAAAAAAAAATTTTCTAAGGAAAATAATTCAACATCTGCATGGTACAAAACAATATAGTATTTGTCGAATACATGTATTTCTACAAATTTTAAGTATGAATTTAATTTATTTGCTGAATTTAATATATTTGGAAAAAAGAATAGCATGGATAGCTTTACAAACAATTCACTTCTTTTTTTGTAAGATCTCAAAACTTATTTCACTCATTACACTTCAAGCTCAGTCATGTGTCAAACTCCAAATAAATTAATTATGTGCCACGTCAAACTTCTCAGGGTGTTTTTCTAGCACTCAATGGCTTTGGGTTCAATGACTGGGGATCTGAAACTGAAGATAGTTGAGTCTTACAAAGCTAGAAATTACTTTTTTCTGCCCAATACTGAACTGCTGACATTGAGAGCAACGGTTCAGAGATTGGTCAAACATGCAATAGAAAATCCTCACATCACTGCCAAGGACCAAGAGGAATGTTTGACTGGCAAAGGAATAGTGATGCGCTGGCCCAGTGTGTAGTATTAATGCACAAACAACATCTCCATGGAAGAATCACCAGAAAGAAACCTGAACAGTGATTTCACAGAAGTCTTCTTCTGAAGACATGCTGTGATCTGAACAAACGTGAACACAATGACTACATTTTGAAAGGGAGAAAAAAAGAGATGTATTTCAATATGAGAATACATTGGAAACGTTTAAGCACAGTGGTAGATCTATTATGCTGTGGGGTTTTGTGGCAGGCAGCAACACATTAAATGTGGCGACAGAGAGAGGAAAGCTTGTAACTACAACTAAACTAATGCTCCAAAGTCAGTGAAGACACTTGATCCAAAAGAAGGCTTTACTCTCTCCAGATTTCTGTTTAGATCTTTAACATACTGCATATGCAAGACAACTTATGATTATTTGTCTGAACTAAAAGAGTTCAGCAAAGTAAAAAAAAAGAATCAAGAAAGGAATGACTGTATGCTACAAAATTGTTTAGTACAGGATCTTTAGTGGAGACTGTAAAGGTGCCAGAACATCCAGTAGCTACATGCCTTTAAAAATATTGAAAAATGTGCATATATACAGTATGTGGTGTTTAAATATTTCTGATTCCATTTGTTTAATTGTTTGGTCCCTGTTTTCTAAACCTGATCATGTGAGCTCCTGTTTTGTTGGAATGAACCCCTGCAGCTACACCAGCCCTTTGTGGATCCGACGGGACGCTCTTAAAAAATCATCTGAATGTGTAATCTGAGAAAATGTATCCTAACCTTTAAATTTGCTGTGTATATATGACAGCATGCCAGACAGAACCAACACTCCAAAATGGTAGCTTGTAACAATGCTGCCCTGAAAGGTAAGATAATGTAAAGTGCTTTAGTCTAAATAATGCAGATTACTCCTGCTGGCTCATTACTAAACAAAGCTGGCAGTTACGATGAGTATATGGATAAACTCGAGTCCAGTCAAGTTAGTTTATCTATTATACAGAAAAAGCACAAATTGCCCAAACTGTTTTTTGCCCATTCTGCTTTAGGGGCGCTAGCACCTAAGTACATGAGAAGTCTAAAAATCTGTGTGTGTGTTGTTGGGTGGAGGGGGGATACTATGTAACAGCAGCAGTCATACTAAAGTCCCCATTTAAACACACCACTCATTTTGAATTAAAATGTGAAAAATTGGGGCCTAATGTAAAAAAAAGCAATTAATTTCTGAAATGTTTTAAAGATAAAAACTTTCCAGCAAGAGTGCATTACCAAAATATATCTATCCGGGGATGGGCCAAATGATTTATGTAGATGTGAAAACTTATAAAAATAACACAAGTGGTATTTGTCACTGCACTCTCCTGGTTCTTTCTCATGTCGGAGTCCCCAGATTAAGAGGGGATGTGTGTGGGTGGATGGAGCATATGCTGGCTTACATAACCCCAAAAGCAGTGTGTCAGTGTGGAGGTGCAGCACAGGCACAAAGCGCATCGCATCGATTTGTACCTGAACAGGTCACAGCATGGGAGGATCAAACTCCCCAGCCATCAGAGAGGAGAACAGAGTTACCTAACCAGACCAAAATACACCTTCACTCACTCTGAATACAGCACTGGCTGCAGCACGAACTCTCTACTGCGTTACATTTATCAGGAGGGAGCTGAACAAACACAAACACAAACACCATAAACCACTCTCAGCACACAGAGCTCGATCAGTAGATAATGGGAGTTTAATATTTCTACTTCTAGAACTGGGATTTTTTTTCCCTTCACACTGGGGTGAATAAACGGGTGAAAAATGTTTCCTGTTTACCACGAATGAAGTAGATCAGGCACGATGTTTTGGGGTCTTGTTTGTTTTCTTATTTCACACTGAAGCTTGAAGCCTAGTGTAGATAACAAATAACTTTTTTACACTACATGCAGGGGCGTTGCACATGGGGTGGGGGTGGGGGGGTCAACACCCCCACTTTTGCTGAAATGCGATTCTAACCCCCATAATTTTACAAAAAAATCAATAATATTTTTTTAATTAATTTGTATTGATAGCTTGTTATAACGCATCCCAGGACACCCGCCCTTTTGGAAAGCTAGATACCCCCCTGACTACATGGTTTTTTTTTGCCATTTATTGTCACAAACCACATGAGCAAGTCCATTTGAGGTATTTAGATTGGTGCAGAAAATAATGTTTGATAATTCAGGCATGCCATTGTCATGATGCCGATGGGTGGGGCATGGGGTGTAAGCATTTATTAACTGTTAGCTACAGCAGGCCAGTACTTTGAAAAAAGCAAAGTTCAGGCACCATTTTAAAGTTTTCTAATTCTGATTAATTCACCTTAGCTTTGTTATGTGCAGACAAGTTGGGAATAACTATTTAACTCCATTATGAGTTGGTTTGAGCCTGTTTGTTTGATTCTATTGTTTACAAACAGCAATAATATCAAAATAGGTAGCACAGCAATCATCTTTTATTGCATGTAGTTTAGATTTGGAAGAGTATATGTAGAACTTTTTCTAGAACTCCTTTAAGTGATTTTTAATGTTTATGTGTACTATTTTATTCCAAATTCTATTAACTAAAGTATGATGATATTTAAGGAAGCACATTGGTCATCTGTTAGTACTTCAGTTGCACTGATCTTTAAAAAGCTCGGTGTAAATTGAGACCTCAGACCAAAAGTGTCCAGCCAAGTCATTTGAACTATCAAACAGAAAGAGCTCAAATTGGAAATGATGGCAGCGTTAGAAGTGTAACTCCATCCGCATTATCCGATCCTCTTGCATTTCCTTTCGGAGATGACTGGATTCCTAAAGTGTCTGTGTGTAATGCAGTCGGAGCTCCTGACAGCATCAGCGCTGGAGCCGGATGAGGATGTGGAGGATGGATGGCCTCGGCCCCACTCCCAGCTCAGACAGAGTCATTTAAAGCCTAGATTCATCGCTGCCGCAACAGGCCGCAGGACTGAAATGGAGGTTAAATGTAATTGTTTTCTAGCTGCATTGATCTCTGTGTTTTTAGCGGGTTACCTTGCAGCACAGAAGACAGAGAAAGTAAAAGAGAACAAAAAGAGCCAGGTCTCATAATGATGCATAGCAGCAGGTATAGTAAATGGTGTGTGTGTGGGGGGGCCCTGGAGACTTTTCCCTTCTATTGCAAAAAGCTCTCATTTCTCTGCTTAATGTGGCTAATAATGATAGTCTCCCAAAGGGAGAACACCACCCAGCAAAACATGTACACACTCTGACAAATACAGACACACAACACACACACACACACACACACACACACACACACACACACACACACACACACACATATATATATATATATATATATA
>JBBKCR010000101.1:13698267-13719683 GCA_037577295.1 Ladigesia roloffi | reverse complement strand
TTCAGTTCAAAGTTCACTGAAATATGAACGTGTTCAATGAACGCGTTCTTTTGAACTAGTTCATGCACAACACTGCCACTAATACATGCTTTTTTGCATCCTACAGAGGTGCTGGTGTAGTAATGTTTTCCATTTTAAAGCCCCTTCTGATGATGCATCTTGAAGGTAAGAGGAACTACAACTGACCTGAGGGTGGACTGTTGGATGGGGGTTTTAGAAATGTTTTTCTTTTTATTTAATTTGCTGCTGAATGCAGAAGAAGACAATCAGCAAATGTTACTGTCAGTGAATGTTACGCAACAATCAGTGAATGTTACTGTACAGCTAGACTAGCAGCCAACACTGAGCCTCACCCCTGTGGATTCTATTCAGCTAGACTAGCAGCCAACACTGAGCCTCACCCCTGTGGATTCTAATGGTTGCATGATGCACTTGTGTAATAAATGCTGGTTACTGTGAGAGAACATGTCAAACCAATTAGGATAAGACATACAATGATGCACAACAGAATACTGTAAAACATGAAACATTTTTAGAGCAACTGACAGCTACAGATGCAGTGAGATCTGTTTCGGTCTTAATCTGTGACTAGAAAAAGTTGCATTTTGAACGATGAAAGATTCAACACTGCCTTTCCTTTCCTTTGTCACGATGAAAGGCTGAAGATTAGCGACAGATAAGAATCTTGGACATTAAAATTCCAACATTTACCTTCCAATTTTAGGTATTTGTGCTTAAGGCACTATAGACTGGGGTTCACTGGGGGGCCATGCCAAACACAAGACTACAATATAAATTATGACAGCAAAAATAAAATGCATCCATTAAGACTGTCATGTTGTAACATCTAATATAATTTTGATATTTATATACCTTTCACTTTGCGTTGGAGATTTACTAAGGTAACCGATCTGGCAGAGATTGTGATACTGGGAAGTCAAACTGTGATAATGTGCATTGTGAGTTCAACCAAAGCAAAGAAAAAAGTGATTGGAAAGATATTGTGTTTGTGTGTGTGTGCGTGCAGGGATGTGTGAAAATGGACATATAAGGATGTGAATTTGCACTGGACCAAACCGTTATGCCCTTAAGGAAAAAAAGGGAAACTAAAATGAGCGAAAGTGTGGGGGTTTCTTTTAATCCTCCCCTCCTCCGCACGTGAGCTCAGCTGTCATGACGTCAAAGCCAAGATCAGATAAACTCCAAAGCCTCCAGAGGTCTGCCTCAGCTGCACTCACTTACTCACATTCTCACGCACACACATACCTTCAAGTAGGGTGCATATCAGTGGTAGGAGCGCGGGACTCTCGCTGATGTATGTGAGGCCCGTTACACTGATGCTGACGTTATATAGAGCCATCAGCATCAGCCTACACCAACGCAGGAAGGAAACTGTCAAAAACCTTTCAAAGCATCTTTATAATTAGGGCACATTATTATATGCACTGCAGTCTGCAATGTTATCGTCTTCATCGTGTACACTTTGGAACAATAGAAAACAATGGAGATTGGGAATGTGTGTGTGTGTGTGTGTGTGTTTAAGAGAAAGTTTCAACCCACACTTTGAGTTTTGGGAAAACCCCTGGCTTCATGAGTCCAAGCAGCTGCATTAGAGTGTCCAAGAGGATGTGGGCGGAGCTGGAGATAAAGTCCCGCCCACTCGTCACAGCTGCTAAATCTGGTAAGTAATGACAACATGAGTTCATTAGAGATGGTTATGCATTTTAGTACAGCTATTTAAACGCTTACTATCAACAGGACAAAATTCCACACTGAATTTAGAGCATCGCTGCTTTTCAGCTTACCAAGGGAGAAGCTATTAACAGTGGAAGAAAACAGCGGCCCCCAACATTTTTTGCGCCACTGATCAGATTTATGTGAAACAGTATTTTCACAGGCCTGGTTAGAGGCAACAAAAAATAAGTTGTGTTAGTTTTTATCCATTTTTGCTTGCTTGTGGGCTACATTTTTGAAGTACTATATTATTATGTTATATTATATTATATATGCATGACATGAGAGGTTTTTTTCAATAAAAGATATTTCAGACCCCGATAGTCAATAAACTATATTTATTTTTATTCTTTCTTTCTGTGCGACCCAGAAGCAAATGAGTGTTAACGGTCCGCGGCCTGGTGGTTGGTTCTTCACAGTTTCTATTCTGATTCCCAAGTTAGTGTTCGATTTAGCCTTCTACATTTGACTACCAATCGCATGATTCTAATGAAACTAAAAGGATCAAGGCTAGCAAGTCAGCCATGGCATTTGGTTGCTAGCACATCGCCAGCTTTAAATGCTCGGAGAACAATAACCAACATTTCTGTTAGTCAAGCTAAAAGAAATTTGGCTGGATAAAATGATACTGAGTGATGGGGGAGGAAAACGACCAACACAAAGAGATTCAGGCCCATTGTGCTCTCATAAACTGAGTATGTGTGCTGTGGCAGTTTTTAATGACTAATATTATAGTGAACGGTGGGGTTTGAATGGAATGTAAATAGTGCACACCGTCCTGAATCTGGGGTGATATAACACCTGACAACTAGAGCCAAATATCAAAAGTGGAAAGGCCTCAGAAAGGATGAACATACAGTTTAAAGTCATTTTAGTGAGTCTCACTTGTAATGACACCAGCCAGTGCAAGGACAAACTGGTGCTCCTGGGAAATGTAGTTCTGTTGTTGTGGTTTTTCCTCTTCATCCAGAGATTTGACAAAACTTTCCAAGGTTTGACCTGCTACACTCAGGAATGGCTCCAGTTTTCCCTACAAACAGACACACACACACACACACACACACACACACACACAATATCATTTATATATACAGAGTTTTGAAAATGTATTAGCCACTTTATGTTTGCATTTGTTACACTATATTATTTTGAAAACGTATACAACAACTAAAATTCTTCCAGATTTCACCAGAGCTTTGATTTTCCCCTACCGGGATTTGGTTCAGATATTTTGGGTTTGGGTGGGACCCTCGCTTAGTTTACAGACGCACCAGGAAGACAGAACAAAGGGCGTTTCATCAATTTTAAATTTCAAATGTAATTTTCTGATAGTGCTAACAGTCATTTTCTAATGCTTACAGGTGACTGAGTCAGAATTCTTGTAAAAAGATGTTTTTCACAGGTTCACTCACATCAGCCAGGATGTCCCTAACAGCATCCTCCCTGCGGGAGGCACTCCAGAGCAGAGTGCAGGCGGCAGCACCCAGACCTGTGCAGAACTCGGCCTGCTGCTGTAGCTGCTCCCTGCTCTCCCACAGCTGCTCCCTCAGAACGATCTTCTCCTGCGAACAGAGACACACACACACACACACACATACACATGGTTACACACTATGGTGCAAATCTAAATCTAGCTATTTGAGTATGATTTTTTTTGTGTATGATTATTCATGCCATTTTCAACCCCAAAGGAAATCGCACATTTAGCCAAAATTCAAACTTCCTTTTATTACTGTTATTAAAAATTACGAGAAGAAAAGTCACGGGAGGAAATACAGAGAAATACTGCGCTGTAATGAACACAGTGGATAATTCAAGCCAATATAATTTGAAAAATCTTTTCCATGCATATTTCTTTTTACGTCAAGTTTGTTTATTTATCTGGCCGAAGGTGTGACAGACATAGGAGACATTGCTTACTAGTTCTGTTTATATAATATGTTTTCTCTTTGGATTAAATGGAATTCAACTTTATGAATAGATTTTTTTTGCCTGATTTGTTTTTCCATTATGTTGTGATTATACAGTCCAGCAAAATCTGAGTTTCTACACTGTCTGTGTCTGGTTGTTTGTATTAGGGGCTGCAGAAATCTTGTCAGTTGGTTGTGGTTGGGCGGGCTGCAGGTTGCAAAAGGTTGGAAATCCCAGGTCTATAAACGACGCCTAAGCAGTGACTAGTGTGGTGAGATTAAATGTGTGTGTGTGTGTGTGGGTTAAAATATCTAAACATGGAAAAAGTTAGCAAATGTCGCACTATAACCAAAGACCAAATAGGCCACAAAATAACAACTATATAAAAAAATGACAATAAAAACATGCTCAAGTTCAAGGTGTCCACAGTGAAATGTAAAAAAATCTAGACCATAGACAATAAAACACAATGTTTTGTATGATTTTCACATATATTATTAACAGTCATTTAAATTGATTTATTTGTTTTTACACACACAACTGAATCTCTAATCGCAAAAGCACTAATCCTGTAATAAAGTGACTAATTTCACCTCATCCCACTCTTATCTACAGTCTGACAGAAATGACCTGGGATCCTGATTTCAGCTTGTTTTGCTCCACAGAGTCAAACTGCCATGATCTCTATTGGAGGTCATTGTTTGTCAGCCTGCCCAGCCCTGTTCTTGGAGATCTAGCACCCTACAGAGTTTAGTTCCAGCCCTAATCAAACACACCTGATGCAGTTAATCAAGACCTTCAGGAGTGTCTCCTCATTAGAGTGGAGCCTGTTGGAACTCAGCTCTGCAGGGTGGCAGCTCTGGGAATTAGGCTGTGCTCACCAGAACGACAGGATGATTCAGTCGATGATTAAAGAGCCTGTGTAATAACTTTATCTGGTATTTAATCACAAAGGTTTACTCATCTATGCTTTTATGTAACAAAACGATCATAATTCAGCTTCTGCGTGAGTCAGGGGAGCCAAACTGCTGCAGGCTGAATAGGAAATAAACACTACATGGCCAAAAGTATTTGGACAAGTGACTCTCGCACCTATATAATTCGTTAAAATGTGGAAATCTCTTGAGATGAAAAAGTAGCAACACCTCCCCCAGTTTCATATATAACATTATAGCTTACAGAGAAACAGGCTAGAATGAAAACAGAGGTGCAATTTTCTGACTCATCTTGTAATTTTATGTTAATGTTAAAGTGTATGAAAGTGATGACTTTGATGTCATGATGATCTTCTTCTAGATCATTTCTGTGAGTGGCAAAAAAACTGTAACCAACCTTAGATAAGTGACTGAATATAACTCTGCTTTTACAAGCTACTTTCATTATTTACACGCATTTGTGAACATCTCAGCTGGTTGACTTGTTAGAATACTGTCCCCTATAGACGAACAGAACCACTGTCTGCTGCAGACACTTAACTGAGCACAATAACTTTCTTTTACAGTTTGTAAAGCTGCATCCAAATTTGAACAAGGCTAAATTTCTCATTAAAACTCATCATTGCACCACCAAGTGATATATTAAACTTTTTAAATGATACATTATTTTACAGCGGGTCCTTAAGTTGCAACAGTATCAACATGCGAACACTCACTCCCATAAAAAAAAAAATTTAAGCGCTGTTAGCGTTGTACATATGGACTACGTGCGCAAACTTACGGACCTGTGTGAGACGGAAGAGTACACAGAATACACAGAATATGCAGTAATGCTCGTATGAGTGAGGGAGTTGGCGTCCGCAAGTACACATACCTACTCCATTTTGGACTGTTAAAAGCACAAGTTCAACATATTTTTGCCTTTACACTTCATCTGTGGCTTAGCTGTGTTTTAATGTGCTAGATTATGACTTTCCAACTGTGTTAGGATCGGTAAGTGACTCAGGCTAGCTTGTGTTTCGACTTCCACTGAAATTCAGGTTACATCACTGTTGAAGGAACGGATCTGTGTTGTAAAAAAGGTACAACTCGCACATGAATTTAGCAGACGCTTAAAATGTGAGGAAGCATTCAAATTTCAAGACCATTCAAGTTTGTGAGAACCAGAGGAGAGTGCTGAATATTGTGTAGTGCTGGTGTGCATCAGGAGAGGAGGTGCTCTCTCAACACATGAACAGGTTTTCTAATCTCTATCCAGGCATAATTACTCTTGTAGGCTCATGCACTGTATGTTCTATGCAATTTCCCACTCTTTCTCCCCTCACCTCCCGCTCTCTCTGGCACTCTGCCTGCAGGGCCTCCATGCGGGAGCGGAGGTGCAGGCCCTCCTGCTTCAGCTGCTGCTGTTCCTGCTGACTCTGTTCCATCACTGCACAACAAAATAACACCTACAGTGAGTTCCCAGGGGCAGCACAGCACAGAAATCATTAAATAACACGCTATACATACACAGCACACACAACGTACTTCACAAAGAGAGAACACATTGATCTCTAAAACACACGGTGGTCTACATTTATACATTGTCTCCTTTGAAATTGCACTACAAATGTCTTATGACCCCAAAATTCAGCTCAAAAATAGTCTCTTTACACCAATTTGTAGCTAATCAGCCACAACATGCTTGTTATTTAAAGATCACTTCTAAAATGTGTAGTTTATATTATTCTATGAGAAGTGACACTATAAATATATATATTTTTAAATAATCTATTTGTATCTTTCTCCCCATGTCCAGTTCCACTAGCTAGTACTCTTAAAACTGAAATATGCGGCTACCAGAGCCAGGAGTTTGAAGTTAACTTGACTTGTATACATGAATGGATTACGGTAGCAGTGAGCAGCGAATGGATGAATGGATCCTTACAACACAAACAACCGAAACAATAACTAAGAAAATGTAAACATGATAAAAAGCACATGCTTCCTAAAAGGCATGTGAAGCATCACCACATCTTTTTAATATCGCCTCGACTTGGTGACAAACCCCAACCACACATTGTTATTTCAATTTACACTGGAAAGTATGACATTAAGTGATGAGGTACAGGGATAGACACCCTACCCACCCCAAGAGAGTCAGTATGTGATGGTATGTGATATCTGGCTGTGGGTAGCTGTGGAATATCTGGAAATAGAAACATTACCACTGTCTAAACCCGATTCCCATCCTCGTCTGAGTGTGTGCTGAACGGTAAAGTAGTTTCTGAAACACTGCTGCCTAATAAAATGGAAACCTTCGTCACAATTTTGTCCATTTTTATAAGCAACAGTATGTGGAGTTGGAACCATTATATTAGGAGAGAATGTGTGTCCCCCCTACCACCTTTAAAAAAAAATCATTTGTTCCGTCCCTCCCACTTTCCCACCCAGCAGACCCCCAGAAAAAAACCCCAAAACGCCTTCGCCTGTGTGAGCACTGCACTCCACTTATATGGTCATGAAACAAAGCTGGGATGCTTCTTAGAGTCGATCCACACTTTCGTTCAGGTTTAAAACTCAGGTTGAAAACTGCACTATACTGAGGTTGAAAAAAAGAGAGAAAAAGGTCCGTTGTTTTTGACACACAGCGCTGATAAAGCTTTCTAGAGGACAAAATAAATACACACAAACACTCACATAGTGTGTCAAAAACGTTCCAGATTAATGGTTAAGCCTGGGTTTGACTTACGTGTGTCTAGGGAGCGTGCTTTATGCAGGGCGTCGATAAAATCACCATTAATAACCTTTGGCAGGAACTCTCTGAGCTGCATGACCTCTGTGGACAGTTTTTCCAGATCCCTTTTTCTGACTTGGACAAAACAATCTCCGCCCAAATCCTACAAAAAAGAAAAACACAGATTTAAATGTAAGAGTGAACTGTGCTGAGAAGATCATATCATATGATCAGTGTTTCCCACTGCAATGTTTCAATTATAATAAACTGGACATAGTCAGGAGTTACCCCCATGAGCTGAATCAGGTGTGTAAGAGCAGGCAAAATATAAAAATGTGTGAAAACTGTGTGAAAAGGAACAATGATGGTACATGTCTTTCCTCTCTGCGCAGTTCATCACAGGCAAAACTATTAGAAGTCTTACAGTGAAACGCTACTGACATCTTGTGGTGTTTCTGGATTACCACAAATAAAAAAACAAGCATGAACAACCAAGTTCACGAGCCCAAAATGATAAATATGGAGCCAAAGCAGTTTTTACAGTGAGCTTTTCTAGGTTAAAGAATAGATTTAATTTAATCTCTTTATTTCCAATAGCTGCTTTGTGAATAAGGAGGGTAGATAGATAGTGCTACTGGCAAAGAAAGAAAAGAAACATATTTCAGGCGTTTAACTGTAGTAAATGTCTTTACATCATCTCCATGGAGAGAATGGATGAACCAGGACTAGCTCCATATTAAAGTCCATGTTTTTGTATTGTAATGGCATTAAAGTCCCTGCTGGTGTAATGATCATGCGTCCCAATACTTTTGTCCATATAGTGTCCCTTAATGTTTCGCTTCATTAATATGGCTGAAAGAATAAAAAAACGAAGGAGTCAATTTTGTGTTGAATAAAAATAGAACAGCTGTTTGTTTCTTTGATTATTATTTGATTGTCTTGTTTTGATTTTGTTTGGTGATTGAGCTAAAATTGCACTGTTGCTGTCTTGGTTAAATGTATTATCCTAATAATGCAGTGGGACATTCATGAAAGAATAGATTAATCATATAAATGACAAATTCAGTATAACCAATGAGGATTTAATGCTGAGTTACAAAATACTGCAAAAACAAAACAAATAACATTTTAAAAGCTTATCTTAGGCCACTTTCCATTACACTCAATAGCATAACAGATTAATACATCAGCCTCAGTTAGAATTATATTTTACCTGCAAGTATGGCCCACCAATGCCATTCCTAAATATGACTAAAATACATCATATGACCAAAAATATTGGGACGATACACCAACAGAGATTTTAATGACCCTAGATTCAAATACATAACCTTAAATATGGAATTGGACCCATTTTGTAGCTAAAATTGCTTCCACTCTTCTTTGAAGGCTTTCCATTGTGTCCATTGATTCTGCAGAGCATTTATGAGGTCAGGCCTTGATATTGGACGAGAAGACCTGGCCTAACATTTCTGTTCCTGTCAAGCGCAAAGGTGTAGGATGGCGTTGAAATCAGGGCTCTGTGTGGGCCAGTCAATTTCTTCCACACTGAACTCGTTCCACCATGTCTTTATGGAGCTCACTTTATGCACGGGGCTACAGTCGTACTGGAATAAAAAATGTTATTTTTTCAAACTGTGCCTACAAAATTAGAAGCATGGCGGTATCTAAAATGTGTTGGTATTCTAAAAAAATTCTGAAGAATTAGTCTTTCCATAAACGGAAAATACAAATTATTTTTTGAGAGCTGGTCAAAAATGATTTGCCGCGTATTTATATGTCTTTTGGTAGTCTTTGAAGGCACGATTCACAATTGTGGAGTCTGTTTCTTGATTTATTATTCCTTAACTTTAGCTTGCTAATTAATTTTAGCTACCTCACTTTGGCGTTACCAGAGTCAGGGACCTGAGTCAAAATTTATAAATTAAAACAAGAGTACCCGAAAAGTGACTTGTACCTCTTTTGTCGAGTGTAAAGGCGATAGTTTGGCAGATTCTATGGCTTTCATCATTAGAAACTTTAGATTCAGCAATATGTTAAGAAGGTGAATACTGGTTTGTATCGACCGTGGAGAGGGAGAGGGACAGTGAAAGTAGAGTATGTGGTTCCCCCTGGTGGAGCTTTTAGATGATGCTCCTCAAGTCTTCGTCTCAGACCAATGATAAAAACGTGAAACTGATTTAAAACTGATTTAGCCAGCACTAAAGACACGCAGGTTTAACACCCAGTAGTTCTAAGTTCTATAAGAGTTAATCTATTCTGTCATGGGACATTTAGCCCTCCACTAACAATAATTCGTTTTGTGGACAAAAGTATGGGGACACTCCCGTCGGTTTTTTCAGGACTTGGGCTGAGCTCCTCATTTCCTGAAGACACTTTTAATGCTTCAGAATACCAAGACATTCCGGACAACGTCAGGCTTCAAACTTTTTAGTTACACACTGGGGAAGAAACTTCTTTATTTCAGCATGACTGTACCCCAGTGCACAAAATAAGCTCCATAATGACACGGCTGGATGAGTTTGGCAAGGAAGAATTTGTCTGGCCTCAATCCCATCCTACACCTTTGGAATGAATTGGAATGGAGATTGTAAGCCCGACCTTCTCGTCCAACATTAGTACCCGGCCTCATAAATGCTTTACAGAATGAATTGGCACAAATTCCCACAGAATCTCCAAAATCTAGTGGAAAGTCTTTTGATATGATTGGAAGCTTTTATAGCTGCAAAGGGGTTCCAGCTCCATGTAAAAGTCAATAGATTTGAATGCAATTAAATTCCCTGTGGATGTAATAATCTGGTGTCCCAATACTTTGTTCAAATAGTGATCGGACTATAGAGGATCTGTGAATCTGAATTTATGGCATAACCTAATACGAATGCCATCATAAATGCCTTGTTACATCTTTATATTAATATATATAAAGATGGAACGTGGGGCTATTAAACGAGCAAACTGTCGAAAATTGAGGAGGCGTTCAATGATTGTGGTGAAGGAATCCGAATCCATAATCCATGTCTGTTTTCAACGCCTACTTCTATAAAAGAATGAGAAAGTCTAGTCCGGGTTTTACATGTGGCTACTGAAGTTGCACTAACAGAGCTTGCGGTTGTGTGTCCACCCCGGTGTGTTTAGTCTGTTGTCTATAAGTCCAGCCCTCTCCCTGTGTGTGTGTACGGCGTGCTCGGGGAAGCTCCATTTTTTATTAGTTTTCACAGTTGATGTTACACCGGCCATGTCTGTGGGCGTCGAGTCCGGCTTCAGTAACGACGAGCTGCTCCATCTTCGCTTCCCTATCCACCGAGCCTGCAGAGATGGGGACGTGGGTGCTCTGTGCTCGCTACTCCAGCAGAGCTCGGCCAGTCGAGAGGACCTAGCCGCCGAGGACTCTTTCTATGGCTGGACGCCCATTCACTGGGCGGCCCACTTCGGGAAGGTACCGCCAACGGACCTTTTTAGTGAACGTTGCGTCGCTACCTTCTATCTTTTAAGCCCTTTGCGTTCTGTGCCAAGTTTAACCGTGAAGCTTTTGTCCTACAGACTGTTGTCTGCTTTAAACTAGCTAATAAATTAAATGTATAGCTTATTGTTTGGTCTACGAGGCCCAGAGCCGTGAGAAGTGTCTGCTACGTTCTCGACCATTAATATCCAGCTTCCGCTATGATAAAAAAAAAACCTATTTATTAGGGTTACGGGGGGCTAACAGCGTGCCGTTTTGACATTTTCATCAACCAGATATGATATACTGATGCTTGGAGAGTGAACATGTAGGATATGAAGATAAGCAGTGGAATTAAAGTCGTTTAATGGGCATTGGAAATCCCCTGTGTGGGTCTGAGAGGCAAAATTAATCTACTTGCCAAGAGACCGGTGCCATCAGTCTCCAGGTGTGAGCGCGAGGACAAAGGCTGCCTGTTGATTGGCTTAACGGGAACCAATGAGAGGCGAGGCGCCAAAAGAGCGGTTTAAAAAAGTTCGCTTTTGACCCCGAGTTATAGACATTCATGGACAAAAATATTGGGACGCTTGACGAATACATCAAACGGGACATTAATGACCTTGTAATTGCGTGGCTTTGTTGAGCTTAATTTGTGCACTGGGACACTGTCATGCTGTGATGTGTTTTTTCCCCCAAACTGTGTCCACAACTTTGGAAACTTGAGGAGTCTCCCTGATGGATGGGAGACAAACACTCTCCAAATGTGCTAACAATAACAAACATCAGTGTGAATTAGGGGCAACACTTCTCATGTTTTTTTTTATCACGTAATGTGTTAATGTGGATCACAAAGTGTGCTTTTTAACACTTGCTTTTTTCAGTCAAGGAGCTGAGTAATCAGGATCAGCAAACCTGTCCAGAGCCACAGCTTTGGGCTGTGTAGAAATAAAACTTTATTCTTTGGGGCGATTGAGCTCTATCCAGTATCTAGGTGATGAGTTGGAGTGGCATTTATGATACATAAGTAAACATTACACATAATTACCGGACCTCACTAATGCTCTTGTGGTGGGAGGAATCCTCACAGCTGTCTTGTCTAAGGCCATTTTCAGAAGACTGCAGCAAAGTGAGAGAAAATCTCTGTTAATGCCCTTGATTACAGAGGAAATGCATGAGCAGCTGTATGCAAACCTTTGGATATGTAGCATGTATAAAGGAACAGAGGGTTATTGAGAACTGTTATGCCACTGTGTCTTAATACCCACATTTATCATGATCAAGAATAAAACCTGTAGCAGCACATACCTATTTTTAGTCTTTGTCCCTAACGGATGTTTCCACAGAAACTCCCTGAGCCAAGAGCCAAGTGAAAATAGTGCTGAAATGTGGGACACAATTCAAGGCCAGGCAGGACTAGACTTCTTAGACAACACAACCCCCTGCACTTGATGCAAGTTAGTGTGGATATTTTTGTTAGTGTTAGTTTGTAGTTATTCCTCTTTTCTGTGTAAATTATGGGACATTCTTCACAGCATTATGTTATGGCTAAAGAGCTCCTGAGGCCACTGTTTTTGTTTGGTTTTAAATGTATTTCTCAAAGTATGTAGCGAGGAGGGGAGACAAGCCAGCATCTTGTGTACCAGCCAGACACTTTTGTGCAGGTGTTTCATTTTTCTGCTGTCGGTCCGCAGATCAGAGAGGAGGAGTTTGGCAGGTGCATCTGTTTGTCTGAAGAAAGTGGCTCATAGGTTGGAAAGTTTGTGTGCAATGTTGGGAGAGTGGGGCCAGAATACCAGGCGATGAGTCAGAAAAGCTTTCGGTGTGGAAACAGCCGAACAGCGGCTGAAGCCACACGGTGAAAGTCAGCCAAGAAACATGAGCTTCAAACAACTGTACCCAGTCAGAACACAACAGAGTTCATATACTAAGTTTAAATGTAGTTTGATATTGTGGGCTTGGAGACTGAGATTAAAAAAACAAAGGTGAATGGCGTTTGTGTTTATTTTGTATTAAGCATGCCGGCATAGATGGTATTTGACAATATAACAATAAGGTCTTTCCTTATCACTGTATCTGGTGGGAACTGATTTATGGCATGTCCCTTGTGGTTGGAGCAGTTTCCCGCCAATTTCTCCCTGGGTGTTGTCCAAGAAGAGCTGGGTTCATTTTCTGAAGGTCAAACTTTCATTGCGTGTTTCAAAATGCGGTGCCGCCCGCCTGGGTGAGGACTTTGGCTCTAATCCCTGCTTACAACAACGCTTAATGTCTCTGTCTTCCTGTGCACCCGCTGTAGATGGAGTGCGTGTTTCGGCTGGTTCAGGTCGGCTGTGAAGTGAATGCTGTCACGTCGCGGTCTGCGCAGACTCCGGCACACATCGCTGCGATTGGAGAACACCCAAAGTGCCTCTTGTGGCTCCTGCAGGCAGGTGCTGATATCAACAGACAGGTGGGTGCTCGTATAAGTCACTGCAACGATTAGTGGCTTGTGATGGGTGGGGCTAACAATATGATCTTATTCTTGTGATGCATTATATCTCAGTACTCCACTCCAAATATACCATGAGGGTTCCGAACACTGAACAACTGCAGGTCTCATTACAAAAACTCATTGCGGTTGTAGAGGGTCTACAAACCAGTGTAAAAGCAGCTGTTGGTAAATGATTGAATATCAGCCTATTACTTTTGCTTTTATATTTTTCCATTTTCCCCCCATTTTTTAAGCTTTTTTAATAGCTGTTTTTTGTTTGTTTTTAACATGATCCTACTGATATATTTTTGCATTATTAAAGCAAATTCTTATTAAAGCAGATTCTTCCAGTTCTTTGAACCTACTGTAATTAACAAAAAATTACACTTGTTGTAAATTCACTAAAGAAAAATGCAGCAAAAATAGGGTGAAGAAACCACAAATTTGTTCTTTTCGGGTGAGTGTTTTTATAAATTTTGTGGTCCAGTAGGTTTACATCTGAATATGGGGTGGAAAAAAGAATAGGATTTGCTTAAAAGATTGAGGCTCCAATCTCCATGTCTGTTGACTGTATTTGTATATTAACACATTTTGGCAGCTAGAATTGTTTCCTTTTTTGTTGTTCTGAGTCTAAACTACATGATGTGGAGTAATGGTTTCATTAATTTATCATTAATTTAATTTGGTTACAATAAAATCACCACTAAAGCAAAGTATTTCGTTTCAGACCTAGTCAGCATTTGGTGAGCTTAAACAGGTAAACAAGCTGCTAAATCAGTAAACAGCTGCTGACTCTTAGGAACGTGATGCTGAAACGTTTATCAGGGTATCTGAAAAGGAATGACCCACAAATCTGTTTGCAACACTTGTGAGCATTGGGAAACATTTTCACTTTTTTCCGTAAGTCGTAAACAGTGGTTTTACGTTGTAAGGTTTAGCCTGCTATTGCTGCAGAAAGAAATTCAGTAGTTTAGACTGTAATTTGACAGCAGCACCATGAGCAGTGCTACAACGGGGAACTCTGTTGGTTAAGGACAATCAAGGTGAACTATTATAAGACCAGTGTTTACACTTCTGTAAGATTGCATTACATTGTGTAAGACTCCTTTAACATGGAAAAAGTTTGCATTTAGAAAGATAACATCAAGCATGTGACCAAAAAACATAAATGTGAATGTACTGTAAAAGGATAAGAAGGACTGGGGCTGTTTTCCATTTTAATACGGAGGCAATAAAAGGTTCACTTGTTTCTATGATATGTAAAGAATAAAACCATAAGTCTTTTATTTTTAATCCCCCCATTTTCCTACTGACCATTTTGAATACTACATGATGATGGTAGAGTGGGAAAAATAGAAGATATTCTGAATAAATTCACATCAGTTTTATGGAAGCGGTTTGGGGAGGTTTTTTCTCCCCCCCCCCCCCCCCCCCCCCCCGAAATTGTCTGTCGACATTTTTTCCCCCCAGAATTGCTCTTCTTAGAAAGCGGAATATTCCCCAGGAAGTAGGGCCAAAAGAGGCGAAATTCCAGCTAAACCCCCTCTTACCTCCATCCTCTCACTGTCTGCTTTACGGCGATCAGTGTAAATCTCTATCTGGCCAATCCTCTTGCCACTTAATGCAACAATTGTCGCTCCTCAGTTCATCCCCTTACGCGAGATACTTCTCTACGGTTATTTCGGTAGCCTTCTTTGGTCAAGCCAGTTGAGCTTAAATGAAGCGCCATTTTTGTTAACCTCATCCTGGCGGATCGCGTGACCCCAAAAATAGACAGTCAAAGAGAGTTATATTGTGCTGTGAGGACAACAAGGGGGTCGCTCTGGGATCGTTGAGGCCAGAAAAACCCTGCTGATGGAGAGAGTGCTATAATTGTGCCGTTTGACCTACATTCTGCAGCCTCATCCACTGTCTCTGAGGAGCCACCAGTGCAGTGACTGCCTTTCTACCCCTAGAGGGAGTGGTGGAGTCAGGGTTAAGAGTTCAGGGTCTCCCTCCTGGCTCTGTCTGTCTCCTGTATGTTCTCCTCACATTAAGGTCACAGCTGCTGCATAGAAATGCGCAGGGAACAATAATCAGTGTTGTATGAATTACTTAACAGATTGTGTCCACTGTTTCAAAATACATCACTCTTGTGTTGCATAGTTTTTTCCTAAACTAAACAATATGTATATGTCTTACTTTAACTAGCATGTCAGTTGATAATAGTGTTTGGTAATATGAGTGAGATGAACTGAAAAATTGGTCTGAAGCATTTCTAAATTGTTTAAGATTGCATTTTGCTGTGAGGAGACAATGATTGATTACTAATTTTGCACACACACACACACATATATATATATATATATATATATATATATATATGTATGTATATATATTAGAGGGTGGTGCCGAATCCGTGTTTTTTGCGAATACAGTATTCAGCCAAATACTTCAAAAAATCTTTGTATTCGGGAACCCCGCTCCCCTTCCCCAGGCACACTCATCCTACAATCAGAAAGTAGTGGGTCGATCCTGAATACTGCTAGACACCTCTGAGGTGCCCTGGTGCGATACTGTCCCCACACACTTTATTTGCATATACATATAGACACACACACACACACACATAGATATATGTATGTACATATTAATTCTAGTGCAGTTTTGAGTCCTTGTTGCAGTCAAATAAACAGACATTATCCATTATTATTGTACAAATGAACTGTTTTCAGAAGCTAGTCCAAATAAAGTCTATAGCGTGAAACTATTTTCAAGTGTAAAACTGTAATAACAGAAAGGCTGCATTCAACTGGGGTCAACTAGCCACTTTTTTTTTTATCAAAACACAGCCAAACTAAGCTCACACTCCCGTCTCATGCTCAAGACTAGAGTGTGTGTGAATGTGTGAGTGAGTGAGGAGGCGGTGTAGGAGGTGGAGGCAGTAAGGGTGAAGTGAAACACAGAGTTGCCCGTTCTCTTCGAGTCCTTACATTCACTCCAGCTGGAGCAGCCCAGCAGTCTTTAGGGCAGACTGAGTCACAGTCCAGCCCACAGGGCCTATGCAGCTTCACCATCACACACACACAACACACACACTAAGCCACACTTACACACAAAAAAGTATTTTTACAGATATGCCCCAAAACCATTAGGTTTGTATTTTCTAAATTTACCCCATTATGTGTTGAAACTGGAATAAACAGGAGAGGAACTACATGTAAGGAAACATACAATAAAACTTAACACTTCTGTACTTTGGGGAACAACTAATGGTGAAGGAAATGAAAGAGCATGCGTAGGCATGTATGTGTGTGACAGGGAACAAAATGCTATTTATAATCAAAATGCTCTCGTTGCTACTTTTGTATGTAAGAATAAATGTGCACTGTTTGTGTTTTCTGACTTCAATGGACTGATATACATCACTTGAATAGATTTGGTGTGACACTTAACATGATCTTCTTGTGAGAAGAAGACGTTACCTAACGCTACTCTGGCTGCAGATGCATCGTAGTTGATCCAGAAGGAAACCCAGGACAGGATAGTGATCAGGATGGAGGGCATGTACGTCTGCAGGATGAAATAGCCGATGTTCCTCTTCAGCTTGAAGCTCAGAGACAGCCGTGGATAGGCACCTGCACGAGAGAGTGACAGAGAGAGAGAGGACAAGATAGACAGGAGCAGAGACAGGCTATTTATTTCAAGGAGAGAGGAGCCATACTTTATGTTTTGTTTCAGTTTCTATGGCAATGGCTGCACAGATTGCCTCTGTCGCTACGGCAACAGGCTCTCGTGGTAGAATAAAGTGTTTGTGATTAGTTGTACCTCGGCCTTGAGCACCACTGCCACAATGCAGGAGAAAAACGAAGATTAACTTATTGGAGGAAACATTTAATACTGATCTGACACTGTCAAACCACAGATGTCTTTCATTGCTGTCAAGGGCGATTTTGTATTTTCTGTAACTATACAGGAGAAGGAGCAATACTCAGTCTTAACCTCTGGCACTATCCTGAACATGTAACTTTCAAAGATTTGCTTACTTTCTTTATTAAGGATTGTTCATATTGTGTTCCAGCCTCCATGGTCAGAGTGGAACACCCAGGTTCTAGTCCATGAATACACCCCTATGAAATACAATGTACTTAAAATGTGCCTAACTCTACCTTAATTTGTCCCTAAACACCTTAGTTTGAATTAAGTGGCCACTCATTTGTAAGTTGGTTCCTAAAAGTAAATTTAAAGTGTTAGTGTGAAATCCTAAACAGAAGGCATTGTTTTCAGGATGTTTATTTTAAAAAGTAAGGGAAAAACCTGTACTTTTACCCCATAATCAGCCTTAATCTGGTAATTTAAGGTAATTTTGAGGGGTAAAATTAAAGGGTTTGCTTTCATAGTACACTGGGGTGTACTGTGACTGTTCAAATCTGATCATAAGTATTTTAAATCCTACACAGGACAGTTGTGTGTTGTGAACAATATAAGTGTGTACCTTCGGCAAAGATGAAGGGTTATAAGCCATGAGGTTTATGGGATAAAATAGTCACAAATTTTAAGGTTTACAGTGATACTGACACTATGGACTGTTTTGAATGGCCACTCATTTCTGATGCCAGCTTGTATGTTCTGAAAAGAAGCAATCTCAACACACTGCTACTTTCATATTACATGACAACATGTGAGAATCTCACACATGCCATATGCAAAGCCTATTTCTGCTCAGTTTCTGCTTCAAACACTGCTCACACATCAAACAGCCCACATACAGAAAACACACACACATGTTCTACTGAGAATCAGGGCATGGATCACTTGTTTGATGTGAACATTCCTTCATTTGGTATTTCAGGATAATATCTGGGTATGCATTCTGAATTTCCATTCTTTTCTCTGCAAGGAGGACATGCTTCAGCTCAATGGCCTGTTTATCCTCCTCCTCTTCCACACGAGTACATAGAGGCCAAACAGTAACTCACAATTCTTTCGATCCCTCTCCAGTATGTGCAGAGGGTGGTGAAGCCCAGTTCTATGTGCCATTAATTCAGGAGTGGGAATAATCATTACTGTGCTGCTTCTGTGAGTGCTTCAGCTTTAGATGGGAATAATTTATGTAGTGGGTCTTCTGCCTCATGAATATATGATGTCTTGTATCAAGTGCTTCTCTTCTGCTCTCTCGCTCTCTTTTTCACTCTTCTTTTTTTTAACAGCTTGAAGAAACAGTGTAGTAATTGCACCGCCATTATCATTGGCTAGTGTTTCTATGACAAGGGGTTAGATGCATGATGCAAAGCCAGTAATTAGTCTTGCCTTTGGAGAAAAGAACACAATTCAAGAGTCTTCCTGAGGGCAGAGAGAACGTGAGAGTGTTGGGAGAGAGAGAGAAAGAGAGAGAGAGCCCACTAACACCCTGTAACAATGCCACCTTTCTGTGAGATACACTACTCTGCAGTGTGAATCTAATGGTGAAACATACTCTCCTGGTGTAAAAAGAAGCCAGGGGATTTATGAGGTTAGGACACTAAACAGCCTCTTCAAACCATCTGAGGGCCCTTACAAGTGGGTTTGTCACAGTTTCCTTTGGAATTTTGGGAAAAATAGGACTCTCAGATAGATTCATTGTCAAATGATACAGGCCGAAATAAGTGAGGTTATCATGATGTCTAATCTGAAGTCGGAGGGAAAAACAGAAAAAGCTTTTTGAACCAAGGAGGGGTTGCTTTTAGAACATTGCTTTAGAGAGCTTATATAAGACTGAATGCACTAATCCAGTGATAAATAAAAATGCCACTGCTGTAAAGCTGATTAACACACGAGTTTAGTAAACTTGCAATGACTCACCTGTGGAGAAGACAACGTTTCTCGAGACCAGTTTGTAGTCTACGATGGAGAACTGTGGGAGTTCGATTCGGGACACGCCCGTCACTGCATTGTCTCCTCCTTTCCAGTAGAACTCAATATCATCAGTCGTGTAGCCGTCTGCCCAGCAAACACATACACAAACCACATAGGATCATCTATACATCTGTGTTAAGGACATTTAAAAAGACTTTCCTTTCAGGTATACACTCAGTAAACACTTTGACCCACACTTTGTAAGTCCATTCACTTTTCACTTTATGAGGCCTAATTATATAATATGTTTACCTTAGAAATATACAGTCACAGACTGTAGCTCCACTACAGTTACAAAATACTATAACCAATCTAATGTGCGTGTGTGTGTGTGTGTGTGTGTGTGTGTGTGTGTGTGTGTGTGTGTGTGTGTGTGTGGTGGTGTATACTGTGTAAACATAGTGATGGCTGATTACTGAATGAGGCTGTGCTAAATGTATTGCACTACTATGCCATGCATGGTTTATCTTACCTTGAAAAGTAGTACAACAAATTCAAATCATATTTGGGTCAAAGTGCTTTTCAGAATCGATCTAATGAGTGTTTGTTATGCTGTTGGGTGATGTGAAAATAGGAACATATTTGATTCTGCTTCTAATGGAGATTAAATTATGTTTTCAGTTTTAGTAAATAGGTCTTTCCAAAATGATGCATGAAAAATGTCTGTATCCTGAATACTACATTTGCAACCTGTATCATGGACTGAACAGTGACACTTCAAATCTGCATTCTGAATAAGTATTACAAATACTACATTACGATCCAATCCTGTGTGTAAAAAGAGGAGACACTCACAGCTCTCTATTTCCAGAGTGCAGTTTTGTTCGTCCAGAGGATATCTCCTCAGGTCCATCATGCACGCGGCTGTTGTAGTGATCCTACATCACAAATACAAAGGTGTCAATGTGGAACCCAAAAAAGCAGCAATACAGAAGCATACACACACACACACACACACACACACACACACACAAACAAACACATATACATTCACTCACACATCATTCATAGTCTGAAATAGATCCAACACCAACAAAATTTAGTCAGAAACACAACCCAGTCCAATGTGAACCGCATGTATAAGTCTGAAACTGACTCAAGCTCAAGAAAATCCAGTCCGAAACTGACTTGCATTTAAGCAAAACATCATAATTAAATATGCTGAATAAAACCAAATAAGATAGTAGTGATACTGCATATCGACAACAGCAAATGTCACTAGATCAAAAAAATGTAATATACTATAATGAGATAAACGAATAATTAGATATCCAAAATTAACATTAAATACTGAATCAACAGTGTATTATGCTGATAAATAAATATATAAAGAAATAATATGAATGTATATTTACAAATAAATGTTTTCGACAAATATTCTAAAAGTTTTAGTTCCATGCTACAAAATGTTATCCGTCTTTTTTAATCTTAACAATATGTTGCAAACAGTATGTTACATTTGTGCCAAACAAATAAATCTAAAACATCTTGGCTGCACTAAACTATGCTCTTCTGTTCCAATCTGCTGTATTATTTCCTGTGCAACCTTTTTCTCATGGGTGTGGGTATCTTGGAAGTTGTGCTCAATTCTGGCCATCCAGATTTAAATCAGTTTAAAGTATTGAAATTATAGAGGAAGAATACGTTACGAAATAATACTAAAGCAGGGGTAGCTCAGCAGGGCCCCAAACACTAAAGAAGGAGTAAAATCTCTAGAAGTAAGAGTTGTGTGAACCCAAGCATCAGATTTAGAGCTGACAAAACATTAAAAACTGCCATGGCATACGCAGTCTGCCCCGTCAGGTTCAGAGAAAGCTGGAGACATTCACAAGATGAAGAAGTCAACAATAAGACAGAGGAGATCTAAGGAGCAATTATCAAAGTGTGTGTCTGTGTGTGTATGTTTTAGTAGGAGTAATCGTGTCTCTACTCCATCTTAGTAACAAACCACATGAGTAAGCAGAGGAGCCATTATCATTTCTCTTTTATTGTGAGCACACAGAGCTCACAGTAAATTCACACACTTGTCAGGGACAATCAGGACACTCTGATCCCAATCATCACTCTACTTACATTTTACTGTGTGCTATCTAGAGATTTCTGATCATTCTGAGAATCCTTAATAGCAATTAAATGTCTTTATTGTTTACCAAGTTTACCATGTGTGTTTATTCCTGACATTCCGGTTTGCTACCACCCACAACAGGAAATCTGAATTTTTAACCTTAAAACGATAGTTCACCCAAAAATGAAAATTTGATGTTTACCCCCAGGGCATCCAAGTCGAAGGTGACTTTTTTTTCTCAGCAGAACACAAACGCAGATTATTAGCTTTAGCCG
>JBBKCR010000101.1:13677365-13695939 GCA_037577295.1 Ladigesia roloffi | reverse complement strand
AAAGTCACCTTCGACTTGGATGCCCTGGCGGTAAGCAAATGAACATCAAATGTTCATTTTGGGTGAACTATCGCTTTAATGGAGCTTACCTTGAGCAAAAGACCTAACAGACAGTGACTTGTTGTCTTCTACAAATTAGATTTTTTCCTCAGAGTGCCAACATTTGTTAGATAAATATTTTCAAGTTTTCAAGTTAAAAAATTTGGGACCAGCTATTATCAGCTACAAGCACTGGAGTGGTTAAAAAAGGTCAATGCATCAGTGTTCCACACACCCTAACTCGAAATTATGAGGAGAGACAAGGTAAGACATACCTTTATAAACTTTGAGGTTTACAGCTGTGGCAAAACATAAAATTTGTGTTTTACTGATTTGTGGGTCTATTTGTCATTAATGAACCGTACTGTGATTTTACAATTTATGTTTTGATACTGGTCTAATAAAGACTATTTCATAGAAATATGAAGCTGAAACTCTGAGCTTTAAATATTCTGACCAAAGGTATTTGGTCTTGCTGTCATTCCTGGTCCTAGACCAAGGGGGCAATCCCTGCGTAAGCACTCTGGGAGTCTCACCTGAAAGGGGGAGCTCTGTGACAATTTGAACTGCAGTGGGTTCTCTAAGGGCATGAGCTTAGCTTCCCTGCTAATAGACCTATTTAAGGACTCACTGTTGAAAATGTCATTGTGAAGCATTACTTTTCATAATATACCAAGTGTTACCATGGTGATGATGAAGATGAAAGCCTTTACCATGATCTGCATGTCGTTGTTACCGAATGTTTTTCATGTTAACTGAGGTCTCTATTTTTTTTTAACAAATATGATTTGATTGAACAAATATAAATAGCTTTGTCTAACCAATGTCTAATGTCTATTAACTATGTTACATCCAAGGTTCTGTGTGTTTTAATACATGGTTAGATACCACTAGAAATACAAGAAATAATGGAATCAAATAATGTATCCATATTAAGTAAGCCTATTGACTATAGACTAAAAAACAGGTCTTCACCTATTAGATTATGAAATGTACACACGACACCCAGCACCGCTTTACACCCGCAGGTTATGCTGCTGTCTTTTTGTCACTTCTGAACTGATTAATTTCTAACTCCGGGCCTGGAAAGTTGGAATTTAATTTCACCTATATTTGTTCTAGTTCCATTCCAAACAGACCACAGCCTTTCAAGCATTCCTGCATTATGCTCCCACCCTTCAAAATAATTTGGACTAAATCTAGAGCACACAACACGTATTTTCACCATTTCGCAATAGTGCAATGAAAAGTCATAAATATAAAAATGCTAAAAACAGATGTTTTTCAGTAATTAATGTTTCTTTTCAAAGTTTTGTTTTTGTTTAATACAGTCTGGTTTGGTAAGAGAAATAAGATGGGGAAAAGAGAGATGGAGAAAGAGAGAGAAAGAAAGAGAGGGAGGGAGAGAGGGAGGGAGGGAGGGAGGGAGACAGCATAGACAACTCAAGGGAAATTAAGCACATCTCATTTCACAAATGCTATGGTCACATGGAACCCTTCCAATCTATCACCTCATCTCCCACCAAATGAGAGCTTGGACTTTAATAAAAGCTGATTTGTTCTCACTATGAGATCTGAGACTTGAGGGTTGCATTTATGAGAAAGGACTAATCCTAGAATGCTCATATTAGCTAGTCAGAAAAAAATATATAACAAGAGCATTGAACCTGGGATCAAGCCAGAGGTGTTTTGGTGTTTCACTGATTATTTTCTATTTAGTAGTAAGGCTAATTATACTGATTTTATATATCCTTTTTACCTATATAACACACAATCATTTTGTCAGTTTACTTCTGTTTTAATGCAATATTATTAAATTATGTTGTATTTATGTGGAAATGCCGTATATTTTACATCCAGTAAACTAAAACCATTTTATAGTGTATTCTGAGAAACATGCATTAACTTCCAGGCTGTTCATGGGTACAAAATTCTTCTATACCAACATATCACTACAGACAAGAACAATTCAGGAGCATGTGGCAGTGCATTATGCACTGGGAAGAGAAACCCCCTTGCTTTCATTTCAGAGCTATACTAATGAGACCGTACTCGCATGCATTACCACACATGTGTGAGCACTCTAACTTTAATGGCTGAAGCTCCGACAAACAAATAGCCCCTCCCATCCCTCTGATACTATCAATTGCTTTGATCCCTTGCATTAGTTGATTAAGGCCAGTTTTCCATTGAACTGAGAACAAAAAGTTAATTTCAGATTTTTAATGCTGTATTCAAA
This sequence comes from Ladigesia roloffi, assembly GCA_037577295.1. Lineage (NCBI taxonomy): Eukaryota > Metazoa > Chordata > Actinopteri > Characiformes > Alestidae > Ladigesia > Ladigesia roloffi. The sequence goes on along the minus strand of JBBKCR010000101.1, from coordinate 13,693,661 downwards.
TGTCACAGAATAAACATTTATGACAAAGTGGTCTGTTGAAGCCTGGCTAGCTTATTGTGTGGCTAACGTAGTGTCCGAAACCTCCCTTTTATCTCATCTGTGAGATGAAATGCTGAATCAAGCGATGCTCTCTTGCTCATCCTCCTCCGCTCTAGCTTAAAATAGGGGATGGAGACACACCCAGGCTCTTATATGTCAGAGTGAGCAGAGGAGCTCGTTTAGCATTGAAACCCTGATAACGCTAAAGGGCTCTAATGAGATAAGGGCACACATTAGCGCTTATGTAATTTAGCAGCCAAGTGCACTGACCAGAATAGGACACTCTCTGGCAATATATCAGTATGTTCACTCAGGTGGATGCATCACAGGTCTCTTCCCTGAGGAGCCTAAGGCAAATATTCATACAGTTTTAATTCATTTATTAACAGTAAAAAGTTACATATTGACCTCTAGAAAAGCATCTCAATGGAATTGGCCATTAAAGACTATAGCTCATAGTCTGTATGCTTCAAATGTCTCTAGTTTGTGTAGAGTTTTTTGTAGCCCTTGTTCAACACTTTGTTCAACACTCTAAATGAATAAAATTTGTCTGAAACCCTCTGGCATCCAGTGTGTGTAGGCATCGGTGTTGGGGAAATTACGTTTTGCAAACTGTAATGCAATTACTTATTGCTTCCTGGGAAAATTAATCTCACTACCCATTATTTGACTTTAGTGTTACTCTCTAAAACACACACACATTTATTTCAACTGGAAAGTGCAAAGGAAATCCAATAGTACTTTCTGCACTTTATTCAGCAAAAAGTAATTAAGTTTGTGACTGTAATGTGTTTAACAGGAACTGTAATGTGTTTGTTACAGAGAAGAGGAATTACCTTAATACAGTCTGTGTTATACACATAGCCAAACACCTCCTGAGTAAGATTTGTACTTTTATTTACTGTATATCTAAGTGTAGATGTGGATACATTAAAACTAAATAATGCCTTTATGAAGACATATATGAAAACCCCCCTACAAAAGACACAAAAAAGTTCCCTCTGCAAAATTTGTGAAAATAACATGCAGGTATGCAGCTTCTGGTCCCCTTCAGATCACTGCAAGCACAGACAGTATCAGAAGCATTTCCCTTTACAGAGAAAGGGAGCACTGGGTTGGGGCTGTGCAGAACTGGCAGTGCTTACTCTCTTCAAAAGTCACCTGGAGCTGAGGCATGTGCTGAAATTTCCATGTCCATGCACAGACAAAAACAGGACCCCAGAAACCTGATTAATGAAAGTAACAGAGCATGGAACAGAGGTTTCTTGAGCTTGACATGAAGCTGGTTCTCCAGACCCAACTGACTTGGTCTATGTGTTTGTCATGTATCTGACTACAGATTAGGATGTTGTCCATGCAGACAAACATATGGCAGTTCGGAGCCTCTCAAAGAAAGCTAGTTTGTTCATGAACCCAGTCAACATGACCAATAATTCATAGTGGCCTGAGAACGCCATCCAGTAAACAGTAAATGTTCCGCTTTGTCAAGAAGCCAGATGTTCAATGCTCAAACACCAATGAACACAGGAGTAAAAACCTTGCAACCTGGCAAGTGAGGTTAAAGGTTAAGATCTGACTCTGCATGTAAAGGCCCTTGACTTGCAGTATTGTCCATTATGACCCCCAACTGCAAATCTCAGTGTGGTTCTGAAGTGGCAGCAGTGTTTGTTGCAGAACCTGTTCATGCCTGTTAACAGTAATGCCACAGATAGCCATGGCAGACTCTACATGCTTCAACTCAGCTGAGTCCATTACTGGTTCAGTCTCTCTATAACAGAACAGCTGGCTAACACTGAGCAGGGATCAAACTCCAGCCTCCAACCCCAAACACTATGGTACTGCAGGGCACACCACTGTCCAGCCACATAGGTGAAGCCAGTTTGAACTTAAAACAATATAATGTTATAGCTAACTGAAAGAGGTGAGAGGAAAGTTCAGCCCTAATGAGAAAGTTTGGAGGAATGAAAGGACAAACTCAATACACGCTCCTGAAATCAATGCCAGCTACCACCCTGGGTTGGATTTAACCCCCAGGGTCTGAGAGTCAAAGTGCAGTCCAGTGCACTGTTTGCCAGGATAGGACAGAGCTTTAGAGAACACCTAAAAAAATGTGTGGCTTGAAAAATAATCAAATTGAGATGTGCTTGGGGAAATACTGGCTCAGGGAAGCAGAGACCACAACTTTTAAAGCTTCCCACAAACAAAATAAAAGTGCAGCTGGAGTCAATGGAAACAGAGATGATTGGGAGGAGGACCTGAGACAATGTTCTACAAAGACATTACAGTTGAAGCCAGTTGCCTGTTGGTTGTTTTTCCTTATTCATTTTAATGAAATGTTTTGATTTATAAATAAATGCATTCATAGTAAGGTGAATAATACAACATTGTATGACTTTACAATTGATTTACTAATTGATTAATTGATTACTGATCAATTTGAGTTGCTCAGTTCTAAATAAAAACAGCACATTCAAATGATTGTAGCTAATGAAGTTACACAGATTACATATTCTGTTGAGTATAAACAAGGAAACACAAAAATAAGGTAGAGTCTCTGTTTCTACTTTACCTGATTGCTCTAATAAATTGATAATGAAAACATTAACATTAACAGAGGGAAGATTTTCACTTCTTAGTTTTGCTGCATTGGGAAATCAAAACACTATATGTTAAACTGTTATATGAATTTTCTCAAACATTACACGCCTCAGACAACGTCAATATTTATATTTAATTTGCAAATTTAATTTGCACGTAAACATTTAAATATAAAGCCGGAATGTCTTTAAGATCATATAAAAGGCATATTCTGTTTAGGGGTACCTTTTGACAGCTGCATACAAATGGCTGTCAAGATATCCACACTTGTAAAAACCCTCTCACAGTTAAAAAGATCATGTTTAGTAGAGGCATGTGTTCTCACCTTAGTCCATAAAGAACCGTGCCATCAGGATGCAGGCGGATCATACGATTCTTCACAGTCACGCCATGGACAAAAGACTTCTTATCGTTTAGGAAATATGTGTCAGGGACCCAGAGCTGGTCAGCCACTCTGTTGTCCAGGGTGAGGTTGAGAGGAATCCCAGCGTATGCTAGTCGCTTATCCCTCCAGTACTGCTGGAAGTACATAGTCAATGTGTAGTCCTAGGGATTAGAGAAAGTTTCATAAATTAGTTAAACAATAATATGATTCAGGGGGAAACAAGGTAATTATGTAACATTTTAATCTTAAGTCACAGCATAAATGGGAAAAGACCTCAGAGTCAACAAGAGGGCTGCAAAGACTCTTATATAAAATTAGATTTCTGCTTTCAAGGTGAAGAACTGCCATAATATTGTATCCCAATATCATGACAGCATTGCATTGTTACCTCTGGGACAATTCCCACATATATTGGCAATTAGAATTATTATTTAAAAAGGTTCAACAACAAAAAAAAAACAATCAAAATTATTAAAATATGTTGACCATGTAAAATTATAAGAGGTATCATACAATGTTTTAGATCCTTAAACCCAGCATCCTCTCTGTCATAAAATGTTCATATCGTGCTCTATTCAAAACATCACAAAACTGGTAACAAATATTTCAGGATATAAAATAGTTTAGTCAAACTATCTTTAAACAGTAAGTTATTATGAGTCAGAGAGGTTGATATGATACAGGTATTTTGGGTGAGACTTACTCTTTTACCAGCACAATCATTTGTAAACTGTTGAGAGGTGAGGAATAAAAGCCTGAATAATTCAGAGATTATTACTGTAACTGGATGGGCTTTGCTTGGCAGAAACTTGGCTTATATCTTTATGAGTGGGGCCTTCGATTGCTCTGTGCCCCAGCTCAGTGCACTTGGCCATCCAGCCCATATTTCACATTGCTTTCACTATGAATATTCTAAATCACATAGCCTAGGCCTTCATGTGGGAGTCTGAAATGTATTTTTAGATAGGGTGTGACTCACTGGCTAAATAACAAATCTGTCCCAGTCAGAGTTCAGTCACTGAATTCCAAAGCAATGTCAATTTATTTTGAATGCTTCAACTCAATCTGATTCAATAACATTCCTAATCATGACTTCCAGTCACTGAAAGTGATAAATGAAATGACACTGGACTTTATTTGGCCATCTATATAGAAAATAGGCATCTGCATTGAATTCCAGATGTAGCAGATGACACAGGATCGTAGAACAGGACAATGATGAACTGTTTTAGTAAAAATAACAGTGTCCCTTTTGTAATGGAAAAACAGAATTACAATTTTATTTTATTTTTTACAATTTTAAAGAATTACAAAATAATTTTAAATAAAATCTGCTCAAAGAAATGGAAGGGATGAGAAAGCATGCACTGATGAGTGAATACTCTTTTCTCTTGTTGCAATTCTGTCAAAATGTATGGGTGTCCCCAGCACATCATATGGGTGTTCCCAAACCTCTCTCTCTCTCTCTCTCTCTCTCTCTCTCTCTCCAGGGTCAGAGATAGAAATATGTAGGTGGTGAGTTTTAGAAATAGATTTTCTGTTGTAAGGGTATTATATTTATAGAAATGTCAAGCAACGTTGTATGGAAAAAAAGCTGTCTCCATTTTTCAAGCTGAGCTGCCAGGGGAACACTCCATGAGCCAGAGTGGACCCATATAGATTTTCCTTACCTTCACAGCAGCTGTCTGAGCTGCATTCTCTACATCACACTGATGAGTTATACTGAATGACTGTAGCTTTACACTCTTAGGAAACCCAATCAGACTAAAGCATTCGCACGATGGGCATTATATCTGAGCCACGTATGAGATCTGATGGATTGTAAATTGGTGGAAATCGTATGGCTTATATAGTTTGCAGGTTCCTCAGGCGAACTATTGAACTTGCTTAGTATGCAGCAGGAAGCACCGCACAGGTTGAATGTAATGTAGATAAATGTCTGCCTGTATAGGCGTGTGTGTGTGTGTGTGTATGTGTGTGTGTGTGTTCACTCAGGTTGGCTACTGTATAGTGTACTCAAGGGCAAAATAGAGGCCTGACATGCTGTCCCCAACATTCTGAACAATCTGTTCACGTAATAAGGTCTAATTAGACATCATTTAGAAACATGTGTTTGAACACGACTCTGGCTGGCTCTCTTCCTTTAGGGAGGTGAGTTCATTATCTGGCTGCTGATAAGAAGCCAGGTGAGTTCATTAGAGTGTCAAGACTTTTGAGCAGCGGTCTGCATGAGGTTTTCTGCAACAGACGCAACATCAGGCAAATCCCTGTCTGGCAGGAAGTTGGCTTTTGATAATGTGTTTAACAGATATATTACTCTTATTAGTTGTATCTAACATCACATTAAATATCTGTGATGGTCTGTCATGCATATTTACAAGACATTTTCTAAAATAACACAGGTCTACAACAACAAAGAAAACCACAACAAACTTTTCTAAGCCAGTTTTCATGCTCCTTTAAATTTTGAAAAAAAATATGAATACATTTTAGTTTGCACTAAACTTGCATGCGGTCTTTATTAAAGAGCAGGCAACAATCAAGTAACTGTTTCAACATTTTAAGTGCAAAGTCAGATTGTGGCATAGATATAATGATCATTGTCAGTCAGCTTGCACTGTTTCTTCAAAAACAGTTATAATTATTATGAATATAAATACATTACTAAACTATCATGCGCTATATAACTAGCTTCATCACAAAAAACGTACATGCTGGGGAAAAACTAAACACAGTTTTGAAAACACTACAAAACCCATATAAACTTTTCTCTGATGATTTTCACCTGTTGACATGTGTAATCAGTGAACACAGCCTTTTCATGAGTCTATTGTGTTTATTGTTTTTATTACAATATTTGTACATGTAAAATGCAAGTTCTCCATGGTAGGAGGTCTAATGACTTTCTTTATTAGCTATTGGTTAAGGGAACCACAGCTATAAAATGACCAAGGACATTATATGTAAAAACTTGTGACATCTTATGACACAACCCCTTGGTTTGGTTTCCATTATAAGTTTTAAACTGAATTGTTGTTTATTGTTACAAAAGTGTAATAAAAGTAAATAAATAATTTTTTTGCCTACATTGCACAGGCATGAAAAGTACAAGCCAGACTGACCAAAATACCTGTGGGCACATACAATGCAAACCAATGAAACAACATTACAACAGAGAGAGTTCTTTTATATATAACAGAGAAAGTCCCGAACAGAGACAGTTCCTTAATAACCATTACTTTTTTAATTTCAACCCTTCAAACATCTCCCTGTCTTTGTATCTCTCTTGCTCTGTGTTTAGTTTAGTTTAGTTTAGTTTAGTTTATTTATATAGCATGGTTGAACAAAGTGCTTCACAATCACTAAAAAGATGATCACACACAATCAATCAATACATTCAAAAGTTGACAAAATGTCTCATACAAATCAACAAAAAAATTAAAAGTCAAAGAATATAAGTTTGTCTTAAGTAATGACTTAAAAACATAAACACTCTGAGCAGACTTTATGTGAGCTGGTAAATCATTCCACAACTTCGGTCCCACCACTGAAAAAGCTCGCTCACCTTTATATTTTAATTTGGCTCTCAGAACCTCCAGGAGCAACTGATAAGACGACCTCAGTTCTCTAACGGGAGACCGAATATGTAAAGGATCTGATAAATATACAGGTGCCAACCCATTTAAAATCTTAAAAACAAACAATAAAATCTTAAAATCAATTCTGAAATGTACAGAAAGCCAGTGTAGTGAAGCTAATGTGCTCACGCTTTCTAGCCCCAGTTAAAAGCCGAGCTGCTGCATTCTGAACCAACTGCAAATGCTGGAGAGATGATTGATCCAATCCAACAAATAAAGAGTTACAATAGTCCAGTCTTGACGTTATAAAAGCATGAATTATACTTTCAAAATCCTTACATGGAATGTAGGCCTTGACTTTTGCCAACAGTCTCAGTTGAAAAAAACTGGCTTTTATAACAGAACTAATCTGTTTATTAAATTTAAAAGCACCATCAAAAATCACACCAAGATTCCAGGTATATGGACAGATATACATTCCTAAACCATTAAGTGCATCTACACAAGCACCCAGATCACCAGGATGTCCAAAAATAACAATCTCAGTCTTATTTTTGTTAAGACAAACAACTTCCTGATCAAGCCATATTTTTAAATCTCTCAGGCAATTATGTAGTGACAAAAATGAAGCTTTGTCATTTGTTTTGACAGGCAAATAAATTTGTACATCATCCGCATAAAAATGAAAGAATGTTGTGCTTTTTAAAAATATCCCCCAAACGGAGCATATACAAAGAAAACAACATAGGGCCAGACATGGATCCTTGGGGAACACCACAATTAAGAACAGCAGTAGAGGAATAGTATTCACATAAATGAACAGAAAAACTTCTGCCTGTAAAATATGACTGAAACCATTTAAGGGCTATGCCCTTAATACCAACACACTCTTCAAGTCTAGATTAAAGAATCGAGTGGCTGACCATATCAAAAGCAGCAGTCAAATCCAAAAGGACCAAAACAGCAGAATTACCAGAGTCAATAGCTAAAAGAAGATCATTAGTGACTCTTAGAAGAGCAGTTTCTGTACTATGTCGAGGCTTAAAGACTGAAATACTTCAAAAATACCATGTCTAAAATTACATCTAGAAATGATTCAAGTGGATTCAAAACAACTCTCTCCATAATTTTTGATAAAAAGGGGAGTTTAAATATAGGTCTTAAATTAGACAAAATTGAGGAATCAAATTTTTTTTAAGAGCAGTTGCACCGTGGCATGTTTAAAAACAGCTGGTACACATCCTGAGCTGAGAGATGTGTTAATCAAATGTACAAGGCTTGACCCAACAATATCAAAAACATCTTTAAGTAATCTTGCAGAAATACTATCACTGGGGCAGTTTGTAGGACATAGTTGTTTCACTATGTCAGAAAGATGAGGAAAAGTAACAAACTGCTGGAAGACAGCTAGACAAGAAGAAAAAATAGAAGGATCAGTAGTAACCTTGTTGGGTGGAAAACTAAGACCAGCAATCTTATCCACAAAAAAATTCAGAAAGTTTTCACACAGTGTCACAGATGGAACAATACAATCTGACTCACGTGGCTGTCTATCACAGGCCACTACGTTGGAAAAAAAAATTAGTTTTAGCTGATTTTACAGCTCTCTGATATTTACATAGCACATCCTGCAATATTTCAAACAAAATTTTCAGTTTATCCTTTTTCCATTTCCTCTTAGCTACTCTGCAGGCACACCTAATAGAAAGGGTAGTGTTATACAACCATGGTTGAGACAATGCTTTACAATGTTTCATCCTCAATGGAGAAACCGAGTCCAATATCCCAGTGCATGTACAATCAAATAAGAGAGTGAACTCTTCCACACTGAGATTACAATTGTCACTGTTAAACAGCAATGAGTCCTTAAAAGCACTAGAAAACTCTGAAGCAGTTGAAGGGTTAATTGCCTGGACACTTCGAACAACAGCACAGGTGGAAATCACTGAACCACGGTGAATAAAACAGGCATGTGATCTGAAATACCTGCATCGCATATTTAATTGACAGTAATACATAAACCAAACGACAACACAAGGTCCAAAATATGTCCTTTTCATGAGTCGGTCCAGTGACAGACTGCATGAGATGAAACGAGTCAATTAGACTGAGAAACTCTTTAGCCAGAGGTTTGGATTCACAGCACGCATGTATATCAAAATAACCAATAATTAAAAAGTGATCATATTTCAATGCAATCAATCCCAGAAAGTCTGAAAAGTCCTGAATAAAGTTCGTATTGTACTTTGGAGGTACATATACCACGGCAAATAGCACAGTAACAGGAATACTAGTCTCAAAGAGCTGCAATTCAAAACTGCTGTAAGAATCCACCGCAATCTCTCGGCAGTGGAAAACAGATTGAAACACAGAAGCCAGACCACCACCTTTGCCAGTAGTCCGTGGTGAGCTTTATAAAATCACAGCTATGTGGAAGAAGCGTGTGAGACTTTGGTTTTAATTAACCCTCTAAATGATTCTGAGAGATTGAAATCGTCCTCATTACATTGTGCCGTACACCACCAGAAGTGTAAGTGCTAATTATCTGATTTGAGGAGACTCGATACGACTTGACTTCTGTTCATTTGATACTAAAACTTCTGTCTCAGCGGTGCAGCCAGTTCTTCTATACTTAAATCTTTCTATTTTTTTCTCTGAACCGGGGTTTCATTGAACTCTCTCTGTGTTTAGCTTCATGTGTAACCATCAGAAAATATGCTGTATCACTAAAAGTAACCCATGTGCATTTATTACACAGAACAACAGTGTACACATGTTCTGTGTGTCTCTAAGCAATAAACTGAAAGTAAAATGAAAGTAAAGTTGGAACACAAAATCATTTTCATGATATGTATAATTATTATATTTGTACATACTGAATTTTGTTTAATGATTTTACTACTATTTCAAGAATATTCTAAACAAAACAATATAACAATGTTACTAATTAGCAACATTAATTGATTATTATTAATTATTAAATAGTTCAAAAGCTATAGAGAAAAAGTCTTGATCGCTGTAATATTTTATTGAACTTTTTGAGGTTAGTGTTCAGAATACAGTTTTTATCTGAAAGACAAATTATATATATTTTGTTTTTCACATATTATTGTCATTTCTAGACACTACGGCAAATGTTAAGAATTCATAAGTGCATTTTTTGTAAATATTATTTACACAAGTGTTAAGATGTATTACATCATTTTATTTGATGAATACAGCAAAATAAACTCACAGTTTCTAAGATTTTAATCTGCATCATCTGTTAACCACTGAAATGGAGGAGCAGCACTTATTGGGCTTGTATTGGAAAACAACTACAGTTCAGTGGGGAGCCAAGCATGAAAAACATCACAGGCTTTGTTTCATTTGTCTTGTTTTGTATCCTTCTTGATCTCTTGCATCTTTTATTTCATTTTCAACCTTCTCTTTCATTCTTCCTGTTTCTTTGTCTCTCTCTGCTTTGTTTTTGGGCTTCAGGCCGTTCTAAATTGGGGATCCAGCCCGGCATGAGAAACCATTACACAAGCAGGTCCAGACCACCCGCCTGTTCACCGCCCACTAGTTGGGCTTGGCAGATCCATCGAACAGACTGTAAGTGGTCACTTTCATGATTCACATATCTTGCATGTGAATACCTCGCTTTTCAAGTACACAACTTTTTGTTCGTCCTTCTTTTTAAACTATTTTTTTCAGCTGATTACACAATTCACTATCAAATATTAATTAAAAAAATACATTCCAAGAGCACCCGTGTATAATGAAAAACCACAAAGTGGTTATATATAACTGTTTTATAGTGTAAGCTCTAAATATACTCCCAAAACACTTTAAATTAATTTTAAACAAAGCTTAATACATTACCCTTAAAGAAAATGTAAAGGTAAACCCATATTCGTACTGTACAGCTGCTGTGCTAGAATGTAAAATGTCCTGGCTTTTGAGATTTCAAGCATCTTTTACTAATTTCTAAAATCTACTAAATTTACTAAAATCCATCCATAACGTAATTTTTAATTTTGAAAGAGAATATTCTGTCAAATGTGAACACACCACAGCCCACAGTGTGAACACAGTGCCAGGGAGCAGTGTGTGGGGACGGTATTTTACTGAAAGGTACCTTGGCGTTACTCTTTGGGAATCAAGCCCATGGCTTCCTGATCGCAGGGCAAATGCAGTAATCACCAGGCTTCTAGCTGCCCCAAATATGGCACATGGGGGACTTTGCCAGCTAAATGAGAATTAGTACCTTACACACAATTAAAGGGGTAAGGGAGGGACCCATAGCTTTTCAGCTTTATATTAAGACACACACACACACACACACACACACACACAACAAAACTGTGTTTAAATTATTTATTCTTGCGTAAACGAAAGTGCAGCCTGATTTGTCGTGTGAGAAAGAGGCATCATGGGATTTAGCCTACTGTTCAAAATCTGTGTTGTTATTATCTGTTAAGACGTTAAAGGCAAAATGTATGTGATTTTCTACGCACTCTTAATGTAGTCAAGGCTTGTATCTTTAGTTGAGCACTGGAGGTGTAACATTGCTAACTAACTCAAGAGGTCTATATTCAGAGATTAATTATTTTTATGAAAAATTCTCTTTTATAAGTACATCCCTCAACCTGCTCAACCCACATCAAGCTGTTGCAGATGTGCCTGTGTGGTTTAAAGGGGACGTATTATGCAAACTTCACTTTAGTTATTATAGGTCTATACAAAACAAGTTCATGAAGTTCTTTGGCTAAAATCACTCCTCACATGAAGAGATATCACCAGCTCTACTCTTCACAGTTTCAGTTCAAAATGAGCTGTTTGGATGCAGGGCTCCCATGTGACGTCAGGTGGGGTCCAATTTGCATAGAAACACTCCTCAACTGTTGAGACCCCACCCACTAGCCTGTTACTTGTCATGCTATTGCAGTGGCAAAAACTTAGTCAAAACACAATAAAAAAAAACCTCCACTATTGGTTAAAGCAAATAAATAGGCGTAAAAAGGTGTGTTTTGTTCATGTATACGTATACGGTAAGGTGCTGTGCCCCGACACCATATCCCTAATTATGTCTGCTAGGTTTAAGAGCATGGATAAGCTGAGTGCAATGTCTACCCGCACACATGAATAGTTTGTCATGCTCTGGATCCAACTGGGGTCGAACATGTAGTGCTGGATACCACCTAATTTCTACCTTTTCCACATATGTTGCATATATGCCAATCTATTTGTCCACCTAGTGTATCTGTCACTTATTCTCCCTCCCTTCATTTCTTCAGCCTAGTCACCATACAGACAAGGACCACTGTCATAGTTGAAGGGATGGAAGGAAATAAATAAAGAAAGTAACAATTTCACTGGTGTCAGGGACATGGATTCTAATGTGTACAATCCAGAAATAAACGTGCAGCTTAAATATGGGATGGGTGGGGCATGGCCAGCAACAGCTTATCTGCATAAAAGGGAGAGAGCCGGAGAAGATTAGTTTTGAAAAGGTTCAAACATGTGAAGAATTATGAGAGAGTGATTTTGTGCAATGAACTTCATAGACATGTATTGCAAAGCCCATAGAACTATTATAACTTGTTTTGCACAGTTTTGCACATAAGGTCCCATTTAAGACACAGTATGACAGAATGACACATTTACTGCCACATCCAGGTGGTATTCACAAAGCACTCGTATGGAGGATTGATCTTGGGTGAGATTCATGTATATTTAAGATGGTCATTTTCACAAAAATGGCTTCTACATCAGCACTCCTACTCCTGAGATTTAAAAATGCTGTTGGGCCTGCACATTGTTTTCTTCTTTATAATTTATTGTTATAGATTTTGTCCAGGTTTTTACATTTTTGTTGCTCACATTATCATCCTGTGTCCTTTAATTACAGAAATTGTTTTGGTGACTATTGACTCTGAAGGGTTTATTAGCTTAATATTGTCTTTACTTTAATATTTTTTACTTTAATATTCCTGTAAACTAGAGAAGCAAAATATAGACTCCAAGCTTATCTGAGGTGAAAATGATGTACATTTGATTTTTCACAGAATTATTCCTTTAACTAAAGCAAGTGCATGATGTACACTCGTAAATATTAGGATTCCCTCAACATATAAATAAATAAATAAATAAGTGTTTCTTGTATTAGATATAGGGCTTTAGTAGAGATAGTAAGAATATGTATATTGTGTGCAGGTTTTAAAACTAAGGTGTCTTTACACTGATTTAAAGTCTTCATGAACCAAAAGTGAATGTACTATGCCATTACTACTTATTTTTTTAATCATTTTTACCAACTCTACCAACACAATGAAAATATTTTTTTGTAGTTTTTCAATTAGTTTCAGATCAATGATTTGTAATGATCTAGCCGTCGAATACGAGTTACCTTAGAAGGGTTCTGTGAAATTAAATAGACAATCTGTCTTTTGCTGATGTCTCTGAATACAAAGCAGTTTGGAATCTCAGACAGAGAAACAAATGAACTCAACAAAACACATGTTGGTGCCTCATTGAAAATCCAGAGAGTGAGTTAAAGCTTGAAGAATACGGGAGTGAAAACAGAGAAATAGAGAGAGAGAGAGAAAGAAAAGCGAGAGACAGAGAAGCAAAAACTTAAGATGTTAAATGAGGTCCTTTGGGAAAGTGAGTCAATGGAGTCATCACTGAGACGAGGTGTGCGCACTCTCATACACACACATGTACCCGGTTATGGTGCGCCAGTCAAACAGCATTTACGTCAACTTAACACCACAATGTCTACTGGGGATACCAGAATAGCAGCAAGACAAGAGAGGGGGGAGATTCCTCCACAGAACGCAGCACTGTGTGTGTGTGTGTGTGTTTGTGTGTGATCCTGAGTCATGCTTCTGTTTCAGCAGGCCATGCCTGTCTGCCAAACGTACAATCGCAACGGTTCAGTGCGCATCTGTAAATGTGCTGGTCAGGGTGAGTGAGGGGCAGAACACTGTAAATACTTCAGCTAACAGATTAGAACGCATTTGGTCCTTCAGGAGAGACCTGAGAAGTTAAAGCAACAGTTTCGGATAAAAAACGACGGGTCATACATGACATTTACTGTACAATATAGTAAATCTATGCACAGAATATCCAAAAAACATGCCTGTCTACTAAAACATAATTCTAGCTGTGTAGTGTATGCACAAACTCTGTATGTGTGTGTGTGTGTGTGTGTGTGTGTCTGTTTATAGGTGTGTGTATTGCATGAGACAAGCTCACCTGACAAAGATTAATTGCATACATCATCCTTTTAATACTTTAAGTCTTGTCTAATTTGCATTTTTCTAAACAGTCACTTTAACATGATATTCGCACAGCTGCTCTGATCTCAGTGCCTCCCCTCGCTGCTCCCCACTGGTGCCTGACTGGGACATGCCCACGGGGACTTTACAGCTTGTCGCCTCTGTGTGAGAGTGGGGGTGTGTGTGTGTGTGTGTCTGTGTATGTGTGGGTGTGTGTATGTGTGCAGTGGAGAACAATCTTTTAAGCGTAAATCTTCACGGGGACTTCAGAGAGCACGGCCCACTGGGCATCCCTGCCCACGGGAGCTGTAAACAAGTGTCAAAATGTCGGCGTGTGTTTAACAGCAGGCGCCTTGCACTCCCCTGCTAAATCGCTGAGAATTACACATATTATTACAGCACCAGATGCGTAGATATCTACATGCCTCCTTGCAGTCTACGCCATGGCTCCAGATCCACCAGGGACGGTGGCATTACAGCTTGCAGGCCTCCAGTTCAATATGACACAAACCTGTTGCTCGCCGTAAACGGCCCCACAAACACACGCGTTTATCCTGGAGCCGGAGATAATGAGTAGCTATAGTAAAGCAGCCTTAAAGCTGCTATACAACAGTATTGCACCTGATTGGACAATTACAGGCCCCAAAGCCAACTATCAGGCTAAAAATAAAGGGGAGGAGATTAAACAAAACAGTGAAATATATTAAATCCTGTCTCCTTGACAACAAGCTCTCTGCAACACGCCCACACAGACACAGTGGGCTTTGGGCTGATACCTTATGTGACTCTCAGTCTTTCAAGGCACAACATTCATACTCACGCGAACACACACACACACATAAACGCACACACATGCATATATGCATACAAACACTCTTTCCAACCTCCTCTTTCTTTTTCTTTTATCTTTTATTTATCTTTTATTGGCCAATTATTAGCCCATTTAGTCCTGACCCGTACCAGCACTAGTATTCAAAGCAATTGTACTCTATCATTAACTGTAAAAAGTATGCATTGTATCAATACTGCACAGTTATATATCTTAGTTTACATATTTGTGGTGATAATTGTGTTGTAATGTATTTAGTTCAAGACAATAAAATAAATGTAATGCATCACTTTTTTTCAGAACAATTATTCCTTAGCAGATACTTTATGCATTAATGCTCCTTTTTTCCGGGCTGATGTATCGGAGGTGTGACAGACACCTCACCTGCTTGTCTTTTGGCTGGAGTAAATGAGAAAGAGGCATTCATCTCTCAGGCTGTTTCCTTCTCATGTGCCACACACACCAACACACATACACACACAGCAACAGCTGCAAGCTCCCTGCGGTACTACATTTCATTTGACAAAGGAGCAGGAGATTTATGTGGTCTTTTTGTGCGCTTTTTTTTTTTAAGCGGATGATGGTGTTTTCATTGCTTTATGCTGAGAAAACAGTAATTTCATAACACTCCCCCCACCTTCCCTCTTCACCTAAGTGCCACAAACATCTTCAGATAGTGACTGAAGATGATATTGGTTTCTAAGGCAACCGCTTCCACTCAGCATGCACTCTATGCTGAAGCGTTCATGGTTTGTCTGTCTGCACAATGTTCTCACACCTCACTCACAACTGATCAGAGCACACAAATTGGTCTGATGGCCACATGTTTACAGGCACACACACACACACACACACACGCACACACATACACATACACATACACATACATACACACACACACACACACACACACACACACACACACATACACCCACACACACACACAAATTCATACATACGCACAAAAAATGAGGACAAAAATGAGGACAATGAGAAATCACACTCAGCACAAGGTAAAAGTACACATAAATATATTTTATATTTCCATATAATGTTTTGAGCTATTCATAATGGCTTATGTCAGTTTCTGTTGATTAATTACATTGAAATACATAGCTTTATAAGTAGTTATGTATTTAATGAATGGCTGACACAAACCTTCAGTAACTTTTAGTGCTCACATTTCTGTTTACATTTGTTTCATTACAAATATGTGTCAAAAATAAAAAGTTCATTTTCAATAAAATTACCAAAAAATCCTCATTTTCTGATTCCAAACACTAGTGTGGTTTTGAATGAAATTACATAACCTGCAGTGTCGACAAATTTTGTCTGGTTCTCCCACTTGCTGCGTAACTGTGATATCTAACGGTTAAAGGATTACATCAGACAGCCCGGCACTAAACAACTCGATGCATCCCAATCAACAAGAGGAATTTCTATAGAGAAATACACCTAGAATGCTATTGATCTTAATAATACCCAAACAATAGTTCTGACATCAGTGCAGTGGTGATTCTCAAGAGAGAGAGAGAGAGAGAGAGAGAGAGAGAGAGAGAGAGAGAGAGAGAGAGTGGCCTTTGATCGTGCTATGCCTCTCCC
>JBBKCR010000101.1:13643961-13662446 GCA_037577295.1 Ladigesia roloffi | reverse complement strand
TAGATAGAAAGATAGATAGATAGATAGATAGATAGATAGATAGATAGATAGATAGATAGATAGATAGATAGATAGATCATTTGTCTGAAATGTCCTTCTAATGACAATATGGCTTTCTAATATAAGGACTACTGGTGCCTGAGAAGAATTGAATGCCACTGTACGTTTGAGAAATCAAGTCTTAAAAGTTATTATAGATGTACAAATAGCCATTTTCTAAATTCAGAGAAAATAGTAGAACTTTCCGTGCTAGGACTTTGCGGCCGTTGGGGCAAAACAAATTGTGACATTGGTACAGTAATATTAAACTACACACAGACGCAGTAAAATAAGCGTGTCTGGGGCTGTGCGTCCCATTAACTCTACCTTAATTTATTTAAGCTCTATTTAACACATTCCCACAAAGACGCGCTCTCACGCAAGCTCAGATAGACACACAGGATCAGGCTGATCTGGAACTCATATGGCACAGGTGGCTTGTCACAGCTGTTCTTGTAACGGGGTCTCTGGGGCTTTACATCAATAGAGTCAAACAGCATTCAGACATAAACATGCCAAAACTGAACCACAGCCCAGAATGCACCGCTAACATATCAGCTCAGCAGATAAACACTTCACTTCCCCTGTCAAATAACAACACGACACTGCTCTTCAAACATACCTGACTGTCAGTTTTGTCATCTGCAACGTGACCATGAAAGCACTTGTTCCCTTTTTTAAAAAGGAAAAACTAAACACATATTTTCACATTTGCACTCCACATTCCTTCTGCCCACCACAGAACATTCAGTTTCCATGCAGCAATCTCATGAAATTCAATTAACTTTAAAATTATAAACAAACAGTATGTATCGATGAGCATAAAGATATATTACAAAAAAAAACAAACTGAAAGAGAAAAACGATTCAAATATCACAATTAAAATAACTATTAGTACTTTATCACAAAACTGTTACGGGCAGTAACAACTCTGAGACACATTCTTAGTCTTTTGTAGCATTGTGATTCAATTTCTGCTCACTTTTGGTATGAGGGTCCCTCTGTTGGACTTCCAAATCCCTCCATGAATTTTTTACGAGATTCAAGTCAGCATAATTGCTAAGCCAAGCTTACACACTCAGACTTTTTTAGGAACCAAAGTCTTGAGATATTTTTGCCCGTGTGTTTTGTGTGATTGTATATAATGTGAATCACTTCTATATATATATATATATATTTCTATACAGTATGTCACTCCATTTCTATTAATTCAGTGCTTTGTTATGTCCCATTTTTGTCCACAGAGCTCATATCCCTATCCTATGTCTTGGATTGTTCTTGGGACCATACATGTAACATTTTTTCCTCCACCATCATGAGCTAAAATGCAGCAGAAGTGTGCGCTGTCCCAAATGACTTGCCTCTTGGATGGAGCAGTTAGGATTACTTCAGGGATTTATATTATTGTTACAATTGCTGGTTCCCTTCAGCCAGTTCCATCACTTAAATATCTTTCTCACCACGAGAGTGGTCCGATGAGATTCCCCTCTGTGTGTAATACTGAAGCACAGGCAAATATGTGTTGATCTACTGGCTGAAAATGAGCACAGCATAATGACAGGGAGCATCAGAAAAAATGGGATTAGAGTACCCTCTGATGGCAATGCTCATTACTACTCTCCGGAACCCCTCCTCCACAAACATGCTCACAAGAACACACACACGATCCCAGTCACGCTGCAGAAACACTCTATTTCCCTCACAAATCTCCTTTTATTATCCTGTTTAGGCAAAGACCTGTCCATCATCCAGCCCTGACCCAGGGCCCTGACCCTCTCTGCCCTTTCCCCTGGCTCTTATTACTTCAGATCCTCTCCATTTCAGCTGCACCATATTCCTGCCCTATGAGCCTAGGTAGGTATAATGACCATGAAGGGAAATGCCAATAAACTGCCAGCATGCTCATCGTGGACACATGAAAAAACAATTTATTCCAAGTTCAAACTAAACAAGACTGTATATAGGTCTGTTTATTTTTTTTTTCATTTGTAATCCCCTTCCCCCTCTGGGCAAGGGAAGGTTGCTGATTGGAGCTTGGGAAAACGCAGAGTAAGCACAAATGTTGGGAAATCCACTCATTTTCATTTTCCCTCTTTATGCCCCGACTGTACTACCCCCGAACCCCCTGCCCCACAGAGAGAGATTAAAGTCGAGCTACTTTATGCCCCCCTACCCCCCTTTCCTGTTTCCCCATGAGGGAAGGTTAATAAAACCGAAGGGGATTTCATTCGTATTCCCAGTCCAGACCAGTGCTGCTGGTCCAGCAGTGGGACAGGGAGAGACACGCGCCGCCTAGTGGTCAGATGAGTAATTTGCTACTCTACAAAAAAAAAAAAAACACTGGAAGCTGTTCCAGTGGCAAACAGCACTCAGTTCCATAACAGGGCAGGGAAAAGTGGTGGTATGTTGAAAAGGTGCATTGCTGGCCAGAATAAAGACAAAAGGCAAAGCGGGGACAGGACTGGACAAGGTGGGAGCGCACACGCGTCTTTGTGCTGTGCGTGCTCGTAACCGCGCTGCGCTGCGGGAGTGATGGGGAGGAAGGCGAGAGGGGTTCGTGTGCAGCGGCTGCTCAGTCCTGAGTGCTGAAGGAGCGAGAAGAGGCGAGAGGAGGACGGAGAGGAGCTCCGAGGCTCCACACTGCGGGCTCTGCGGCCACTTCTGGAGGATCCTCAGGAACGCGTCAGTTGCACCGGCAGGTAAAGACCCCCAGCACATGAGCTTTCATTCACATACCCCATACGGTTTTCCCGCTTCACGTGGGCTTTTCCATCTGGTTCTCGCACGAATGGGTGCAGTTTTGTCTCTCAGCAGAAGCTTTGAAAACTAGAACTGCTGCAAACTCAGAGCAAATAAACAAAGACTGCAGTGAACGGTACGATTTTTTTGTTTCCAAGACAAGTTGACTCATCATTGATAAGAGTACCGCACTGCTATCAATTAAAATATAAGGGCTGTTTTACTGGTCTGTGTCTATAGGGGTGAGGACCGGAGGTAATAGATTTTAGAATGGCAGCTTTTATTTATTCCAGGTTGGCTGACAGGAATACTAATGGGTTCTGGGCGACAAGACTTTTGTCCTGAGCTGCTGGTGTAAGTTGGTGGCTGAGGTACAGCAGCCCCCTGTGTGAGAAGGGATTTATGGGTCTTTGTTTGTTATGTCTAAGCAAAAACAATTATAATGAAATACTAATAGATTTACAATGATTATTAATACAAATATATATATATATATATTTTTTTTGTATTAATAATCATACATTTTATACATATATTAATACTGTGTATTAATTTGCATAAATATGCATAGTAAATCACATATATATTTGTATTAATACTTTGTGTTAATATGCATAGTAAATCTAATAAGACATATGTATTAATACTGTTTATTAATGTATATTGTAAATATAAATGTAAATATATATATATAGGTGTGTACTAATGTTCAACAAAGGTTTTGTATTCACTCCCTCAAAGTCTTCCCTGCTGGTCTGGTCTACCTCACAGTGCTCTGCGCCGGCAATGTGAATAGTTTAGTTTCAGTGTGCCTGTGTGGTCTGATTATCTCTGCCCTGTAGTCTGCTGTAGGTTCTGTTTTTGATGCTTATCCTCAGTTGTCTGACAGTGTGGTCAGTCACTTGGCTCTGTGTGCTGCTCTGTTCTGCAGGTATGGGCTATGAGAAACACTGCAGCGCTGCAATGAGAAGCATGTGGGTTGCTGCTTTCTTCATCTGCTTCACATGGCGTATCAGGTACAGACCTGAAGCACTCACTTTCTACCAGTGACCCATGAGCTGTCCAAGTTAAATTTTTCTATTATGTGATTTCTCATCACTTTCACCATATTGCAACATATCCATAAAGAGTTACCATTTTGTCTTGCAGTTTTGACATTGAATTTGTTGTGCAGAATCAATAGCAGTCACACTTCTATAAGCACACTCAGATATGTAGTCATAGTGGAGGTGTTTTTCATTTCTAAAATCAAATTGATTGGGAAAAGTTTATTGGTGGCGTACCCTGTGTGTGAAGTTTGTTAAACTATGACGGTGTGTGTTTCCAAACCAGCCTCTGCCAGGTGGCCACGGGGGCTCCTAATGAGGCAGAGCTGAACGACAACATCACGGTTTTCACACGCATCCTGGATAGGCTGCTGGACGGCTATGATAACAGGCTGCGGCCCGGCCTGGGAGGTAAATTCTGCTCTGAGATCGACTCCTCTGCTGTAGCACACACGGGCTCACACTAACACACACACACACACACACACACACACACACACACACACACACACACACAAACACACAAGAGCAAGCTTCCTCTATTTATTTACCTCTAGGCTGTTTGTATGCTATGTGCACTGGAAGGCAGTAAGTCAGTACTTTCCGAACACCTTTCTGAATGCCATATGGCCCTGAAGAATTCTTATCGCAGGCTGGTTCATGCAGGAGGACGTAGGAGAAGAGGCCAAACATGAGTCGCTATTCATTCCAGCTGATGAGATGTTTTCACACTACAAAAGCGATCACTGTAACTTCGAGGTCCTCTGTGCAATTTAAGAGCCTTTGCCAGCGCTCTGAATCAAAGTGTTCTTTAGGTGGAGAGAAATACAGTGTGTGTGTGTGTGTGTGTGTGTGTGTGTGTGTGTGTGTGTATGAGAGAGAGATAGAGAGAGAGAGAGAGAGAGAGAGAGCAGCTGAAATTGTGGATGCTGACCTTGAAAAAGCTATCGCTCTTTTCAGAGGGGGAAGGTTCATTGTTCTCTGAGGAATGAACCGTGGCAGAGAGATGGAGAGAAAGAGTGAGTGAGAGAGAGAGAACGAGAGAGGGAGAGACCCTGGCCTGTTCTATTCATGCAGTATCTTTAGAGAGCAGGATGCGCATCTCTAGCGACAGTTTTGTGATGTTTCCAGACAAAAGATGGCATTGGAGAAATGGCATGATTTAAATGCGAGATGTAACTGGAGCAAAGGAATTTGTCTTTTTCAGAGGTGCTCAATCAGAGAAGGTTTGTCCATTTATAAGTTTTATTGATGTTTACTTCTCCTCACATGCATGAATTCTTTATAAACTACTATAGGCATCCATGGTCAGATTAAAATTTTTCAAATCCACATTGAACACACCGCACTTCATGAAGCTGGGATCTCCAGTATTGGAGATATTTATTAATATTTTATCTAACGTGTGTAATCAATATTCCAACAACTCTGCAGACATTTTTGTGATGTGTGGCATGTACCTTTTGATATGGAAATGCATTTCTAAATGTATCTCAAATTTTGACAGGCATGAAGATGAGCAGCCCTGCACAGTCGGTCTGGCCCCGATAGCCTTTTTTGTACATTGAATACAAATTGGTTTCCAAATGAGCATCAGACTAACAACTTCTGTTTGCTTTTCATATTTAATCATAATTTCAGCCTGGTTGCTTGTTTTGAAATTTAAATTCATCCAGTTCTTGATAGTTTTACAAAGGATGCTGTGAAAAATATTATGTTATGCTGCAAGCAAATGTCTGGATAAGGAAACTTTTGCTGACATAGAGAGCAGCAATGATAAATAAAAGTAGCTTTAAGCCGTACATCTATTAAAATCTTTGTTAAGTGACATATTTTTACCAAAGAAGAACCAAGTTTTTTTTTTAATCACTAATGTTTTCTGCTCCACCTTAAATGGTGCAGCTGTCAGAATGGAAAACTATTAGAATACAACATGATACATTTGATGTCAGGGAGTATAAAAACAGATATGTGAATATTCAAAATATGATATTTAAAAAAAAATAAAAAATTAAATATCAAAGGCCTTTTAAATGACATCTGTAGGTGAAAAGGGTTGAAATGAGAACTGAGACTAGTCCACAAGCCAGGTGTGTCCAGCTGACAGACATGTGGACAAAAACTGATGATAGAATAGATTACAAATTCAGACTTGCTAAATAGACTGGCAAAGGAAAAGAGGAAGCCGTTAACGAAGCTAAAAATGGAAATGGGCTGTCCTAGATTAATTTTTCTAGATAATAGACATTAAAACTTTTCAAATCAGTCCAATCATGAGCACCAAGAGCATTTTGAATAGATCATACATTTTAATGAACGATTCACATTCCAAGTGGAGGATTTTTTTGCCAGTTTTTGTTAGGAAATGATTTTCTTGGAGATCACACTATGTGAAACACATTTTTGGGACTTTTGGGCATCCACTATATCTAACAATGCTTGCCTAAAGCAGGAGCTCCCAGTTATCCAAGATATTTTTCTTGTATTGTATTTTTACCCTGAGGTACATTTTGATGTTTATGTGATATTTAACAGTCATATTTTACTTTACTTCTTCCAACCTCTCAAATAGGTTTGGACAATACGAAAAAAAAGTATATTTTGACAGGCATAAATTGTTAATTTGGGATTAATATCAGACGTATCACATGTTGTTCAGCACTAAATCTAAATAAACACGAATAATTATGCCTTTTATTATGTACTTTGTCAGTTTTGTACTAATATTTCAGTTATGTGTGCTCATAATGTCTCATTATCGGCGGAGTTGGATTTCTATTGGTTGAAAAGAAAGATATATGTCAAATAAAACTGTATTTGAATACAAAACAAGGCAGTTTATTATGCTCCGTATGGACTGGGGAGTGAACAGTATGTTTTTAAACTTTTTGGGGTTTTGTACTTCTGTTTAGTATTATAAGTCATGTGTAATCCTGCGTAAAAGACCTTTTGGTACAAGTTTAGCAGCACTTATATACAGTGCCTAATTAAATTCAATACTTTTGAACAAAACTAAAATAATTAGTTGGTTGATTGCTTGTTTGTGTTAGTAAGTGAGTAACTACAGAGTAGAAAAAGAAAAGAATGGGTACATAATCAATTAGGAATAAGGACATCATGAACCAAAATACTAAATATACTACAAAAATATAACATCATGCATGTATAATGTCATATTTTCAATGACATTTTCACCACTTTATAGTAATGATGTATGACACGATTTATCTATAAAAATAAAGAGACCTTCAGTGAACCCTTTTGTCCAGCTGGACCAAAATAAATGCACTGTTTCATTATGTGCGAAGATTAGGGATTTGACTGTGTGATCCTACGGCTAAGTACTTTACTCTGTGTGACCTTACAGAAAAGGTGACTGAGATTAAGACCAACATCTTTGTCACCAGCTTTGGGCCTGTATCAGATACTGAGATGGTAAGTTAATCCTCCTGTGATGAAAATGATTTGCCTCTGTAATTGGCTTTTCCAGGCAACCAAGCCCTTCATCATTGCACTGCCACCGTCGCTCCATTTGCCACACAACTTCCTGTCTCCATTACTGTTGTTTGGTTTTGTTTCTCATTCCATTACTCTTGGTCGGCGGAGCTGATGGATGGTAGTAATATTGCTCATTTCCATATTCAGCAGCTCAGCTGTGTCACATAATTTGGCCTTCCCTTTGGGATGCGCTCTAAATGCCCCAGTGCTAACATCTGCTCTCCTCCGCAGGAGTACACAATCGATGTGTTTTTCCGACAAAGCTGGAAAGACGAGCGCTTGCGTTTTAAAGGCCCCATGGAGAAGCTGTCTCTGAATAACTTGCTGGCCAGTAACATCTGGACCCCCGACACTTTCTTCTTGAATGGCAAGAAATCCATCGCCCACAACATGACCACGCCCAACAAGCTGCTGAGGCTGCAAGATGACGGCACACTGCTCTACACTATGAGGTAAAGCTTCCTTAGCACAGTCTGAAAGAAAATATACCAATAATTGTGAAATAAAGTTACTACAATTTATTTCCAAATATACCACAATACCACAGTAACACAGGCAATAAAATAGCCTCTAAAGGTTCTTTGAATAGCACTGTAGGATCCCTAGAAAATCATGTATTAAAAAGTGCTTTCACATGCTGAAAAAAGAAAATCCAGAGTGGTTTCAAGTGGAATCAATTAACAGTGGTGGTGTTAGGACCCAAACTGAAGTAAACATCTGAAGATTTTAATGCCTCTGAAATCTACCTCAGAAGGTTTATAGGAGAATTATGAATGTGTTTGCTGATGCCTGACACCACGGGCACTGGAACCATTATAGCAGGGGTGAGAATGTATCATTTGTATTGTCCCCTCCTCTTTTTGTTTCCGGGACAAGGACCAAGACTCAAAATGCGTGCAATCCCCCTTTCCTGCATCAATCCTTATTTTCACAATGCGACACCATTTCTGATAATAGTGTAGCCTGGGATTCAACTAAACCAAATCTTCCAAATTAGTACACTTATTGAATTATTTAATATTTAAAATACATACTGATCAGTCTCAACATTAAAATGACATTAAAAGAGGAAAAACATTGATAATCTTATTACAGTCAGTTCTTAAAATGAATGTGTGGGCAGCATAAGTAACTGAATGACAATGCCATACCCACATGGTAGTGGCAATCTGACAGCATCAGAGCATCTCCAAAATGGCAGATGGGGTGTTTCCAGTATGCATGTTACTGGAAGGACGACCGGTGACTTGATGACAGGGTCATAATTCCTTTGGCTCATTAAAGTGCGTGTGGAGAGAATTATAGCCCATCTGTTCTAGTCCCTTGAAAGAGCTCCCATAGCAAAAAAAAATTGTGGAAAAAGCAAAACACAGCTTTCTGTGTATGGAGCTGCATAACTTCAGATTGGTCAAAGTACCCATGCTGACCTCTGTCCACTACCGAAAGCTCCTACCATGGACACATGAGCATCAGCACTGGAGCATGGAGCAATGTAGGGTTTGGGTGCATTGCTAACCTATGGACGAACAAGTGCACCCCTTCATTACAGAGGTGGTCTCTGAAGGCAGTGGCCTCTTTCAGAAGAATAAGGTGCTGTGCTAGTCTGCAAAAATCATTCTGCTATGGTTTGAGGAACATGACAAAAAGTTCACAATGTTGACTTGTCCTCCAAATTCCCTAGAACTCAATCGAGCCTCAGTGGGATGTGCAAGAGCCCAATTGAGCCTCTGTGGGATGTGCAAGGCAATCTAGTTGGATCAATGGAAGCCCCACCTTCCAAATTATTGGGCTTTAAAGGATCTGCTGGGAACAGATTAGTGCCAGACACCACAGCACAGATTCAGAGCTCTTGTAGAGTTCATGCCTCAATGGGCCAGAGCTATTTTCACAGCACAAGGGAGGCATAAACAGTCTTAGACTGGTGATGTTAATATTACAAATGATCCATGTATTTATCACCAGTGATTAACTTGATAATTCATACCAAAATCAGTTTTGAGAAGAGTGAAATCATCTTCTCCCTTAATAAAAATATTAAAAGCAGACAGTTTAGATTTCTAATTTTGCTGTCACTGAAAACATAGCTGCATCGGTGCTTGTCAAGAGCTTCAGGTTTTGTTATGGTACCTCTTTGGATTTCACAAGTCAGCAAATAAACTGTAGCTCATCCGAACACACTGACATGGATCAAGCTAAATATATCCCAAAAGACCATTTCGAATGGATCTCGAACAGACTCGTTCATGAGGTTTCTGACACTGCTTAACATATTACTATCTATAAATCTGTGGTTGAAACAGATATGCCAGAAACCACATAAGCCAGTCCATTTGAAATTACATAACAACATGGTTTGAGGGGTTAGTTAATTTGGATACACTGTTTGGGGTGGTGAGTAATAACATCAGACTTGCAGGTCCATTACAAAAACAAATCTTTTATTGATATTGTCACTTCGAAGTACGTTTTTTACTTTTAAAATGAGCCAGACTGAATTTGTGGTAGAAAAATTGTAATATTTATAAGTAAATGTACTTGAACAGAAGGCCATACACACACAGCTGTAATAGTTGGCAAAGTCATGAATAAGCATTCTCTCTCTCTCTCTCTCTCTCTTTTGCTCTCTTTCTCTTCTTCTTTCTCTCTCTCTCACTTTCTCTCTCTATCTCTGTTCTCCAACCTTCACCTTCACATAGTGTGACAGATGTGTTTAGCACATACGCTTTTGCCTCCTAGCTCCAACGCTGTACCGTCCCCTGAGAATAACCCAGGACCTCAAAAAGTCCTCAAAACCAGGCCTCAGCATCTTTGTCTGATCTAGGCCATGTCCTAAACATACAAACACTCACATATTCCTCTTGTATATTTCAGAGCATTCTGCCTGATGAACACTTATGTAAACTCTCTGTTACTCCTAATGAAACGGATGCAGTGCGCTACAATAATGACCTTTTCGTAAATTTCACAAAAACCTTTTTAAATTTTATTGCATGAATGTAGGCTAATTGAGAAAATGGCCTCGCGCCTCACAGCTCTGATGATGCACACACATGTGTGGGTGAGACCAGTGTGTATGCAAGACACAAAGATCCTACTCTCCAAAAATAGCGGCCTCAGTGGGACACATGAGCTTGAAGAAAAAAATCTTATAATATATTTTTGTACCTTTTTATTTTCTCTCTTTGGGTAGGCAATGTAAAGTGTGTGTGTAAGTATGTGAATGTGTGTATGTGAGAGAGTGAGGGAGTGACAGAGAGAGAAAGACGGATGAGAGAAGGAAAGAAGGAGAGAGGAATAGAGGCTGAGTTACAAAAAGGTGTGTGAGTGTGTGTTTTATGCCCTTGTTGTGGAGCTTTTCTCCATGGACTGTCTGCCCCATTAACCGCACTATGAGGGCCGGCACACACCACACAAACACTCAAAAATATACACACACACACACACACACACAAACGTCCCAAACTCTCCCCTCCTCTCGTATGCAGTCTCTCACTGCAATCATCAGCAACATTCCTCTGCTCGAGCGTTCACTGTTTTATTAGCACAAAAAGCTTGCGTTACTGATAGCAGTGAGAGGATGCTAGAGCTCAGTCAGACGATAAAGGCTAAGGTGCCATTGTATTATTCACTTTCAGTTTTACATCTTGCATCGTTATACGGTTGAAAGGCAGAGTTTCCCCGGTTTGCCCTGACTCTGTTAACTAGTTCTTACTTTTCTTCTTTTCATGGGTTACAGAGTGATCTTTGCTGATGTATATATATATATATATATATATTTATTATTTTTTTTATTTAACTAAAATGAAAGTAATTTGTGAGTTCTGTTGTGAAGAACTTAAGTGGAAGAACTGAAGTGTCTCGTATTCAGATACTTTACTCTTTTAGTCCATGTATATCAACTTCAAATTGATATTTTTTATACTTTTGCTTTAGACTTGTCCAATACAAAATATGTAATAAAAAGCCCAACGTTTAGTTTATGAAAATGAAAGAGAAAATGATGTTCACTCTGTTATGTACATCTGTGACAAGGTAGAAGAAATAGACCAAGTTCTTAATACAAATGCCTCAGTAACATAGACCTCAAACATGCAGCCAAACTTAAGGAAACTGACTCATGAATCCAACAGAGCGGCTCTCATAACCAGAGAGACTTCCAGCTGGAGATGAATTTCCAAGAGAAATGAGTCAAAATGATCAGCAATGCTGTAACAAACAGAAACAATGGCTTTGAAAGTTGTGTTAGACAAATCTATGCATACATACTTTTGTTCATATGTATTAATACAAAGGGAAAAGAAACAGTACTGTGCAAAATTAAAATCATATTCAAAACTGTTGATGAGCAGTGAGTGCTTTTACCTCAGTGTTACTTTATATATGAAATAAAACAGAATAAATAAATACAAATAGCAATAGATGGTGAACAGTGATTGTGTGTATGAGTGTTACTTGTAGAAACCCAGTATTATTCGAAGTTTCCAACAGAATCCTTGTTTGACTCAATCAGCCCCAAATGCAATTAAATTAGGAGATGCTGATGGAATTTTACAAATCTAAACAACGGCCATCGTGGTCTTGATCTTGATAAATTATATTTATGTTTGGATTTATTATAGTTTTCACTTTAAAACTATTTGCATAGGTGTTTTAGCACAGACTTTTTCCACAGTAATGTATATTAAAGTACAAAAACACATGTCTGAATACTTGTTTCCCCTCTATGTACATCTAGTGTGTGATGTGATGTTTTGCATGGCACATAAAACTAGAAGAAATCTGCATCTTTTAACCACCAGCATGTCATTAATGTCAGTCAGTTGTTTTCTTCTTGTCTGGTAGAGATTATCATCTACTCTGGAAATGAAGCTGCTCACTAAAATATTAATGGATCAGAGAGGGGAAACGGTCAGAGTCATTTAGCAATCGATATTTAATAACTCATCTATGGTTACTCAGCCCAGAAATACAGTTCCAGTGCAGGTCATTAAGTGTTATTTCTTCTACACTCCCAAAGAGAGTGTTCAGGGAGTGATGGAAGGAGGGAGTTGTTGAGGGAAAATGCTCGGTGGTAGACTTAATGCACCGGCCCTGTGTGCCAGCGCTGCTTTGAGAGCACAGAGAGCCAGAGCACCTCCATGGGCACAAAAACAGGCCAGAACACCTCACCACCCACATTCTAAAAGTGGAACACGGTCTACAGGCTTTTATTAGAGTTAAAAAGCAGGTTAGGAGACCGAAGAAAGGAGCGAGGTACTAGCAACAACTGCTCAATCTTATTCAGCTGAACACGACTCTGAATCAGCAGCTGTGTGTGTGTGTGTGTGTGTGTGTAATTATGTATATTTATGTATTTTGTTCAGACAGCGACTATTCATAACTGGTTAGAAACGTCTGCTACTAGATCAAATCTCATGTAAACTTTATACAGCAAGTCAATGAAAGAAACATATATGCAAAGAAAGACCAGAGGGTAGCACTTCAAACCATATGTGTCCAACATCACTGTTCACAGACGCAAAAAAAAAGCTAAATATCACAGCAGCAAAAGGGGAAAAAAGCTGAGTCCTCATTTTAATGGGTGTAGATCTGCGGGACCCAACAATCAACCCGGCTTCCAGCTGTTATTATTTTAAATTATGAATCTAAGATTTAGGTTCATTAACATTTTTACAGTTATCAGATGTTAGAAATCTTATGATTTAATTATAACTGCCTTGGACGAGTAAGTTTAAGCTACTACTAAGTATGTCAGTCTCATTTTATTCATCACAGTTCACACTTGTAATCAATTATTAATTTAAAGTAAAGGGAAAATTCCTGCTTTTTATTTTCCTTTTGCCCTGTTCGTGCTGGCTAGGGATAAGCAGGTAGTGAGAAAATGGTTGGGAAAATACCTACAGTAAACTGTGTCCAAAAGATGTCATTTTATTGCTATTCCATTGGTTTAAAAATCTGTATAATTGTTTAGAAGCGGAATCTGTGAGGGTAGTAAACACTCTTAGATATGGCACTGCATTGGTTTTGTCATTTGGTTGTGACAGGAGATTCCATTGAGATGGTGCCTGCAGTTGCGATGCTTTTTAGAGAACCGAACAACGTGGGACATTACATGTGCTCCCTGTCTGCTAGTTGCAGTGTTGGATTGTAAAGAGTTATTTTTTTCAAAAACACTGCTGAAACCTAACCCAGTGCACCATGCAGTGGATAGGAGTACACTGGGAGAGTGTAATACTGTGAATCCTATTGTATGTGGTCAGAATAAATCATGTCATGCCTAAGGCATGAGGTTAGTGTGTGCTGCAAAAGGTTAAATTTGGAGGACTCGCTGATCAGACCTCATTACTTTCCTCCACCGCCGCAGGAGAAGATTAGTGTTCCTTACACTCGGGTGTGTGATTTTTTTATTTTTTTTGGCTCTGCATTTGCTCACAGGTCATTCACTCTTCCGGTATGGCAACCCATCATTTGACCTTCAGAGGGGACGGGCTGGTGCTGTAAATTATACACTGAGCAGGCAGTTCTCAATGCATCCCACTCCAATAATTACACACTCTCTCAGGATTCTCAATGTGAGGCCTACTCATCTGCCTCATTTCTACACTCCCCAAGACCCACACACAGTTTCAGAATATGTTTGAAACCTTTACAGGGCCCTCCAGATACACAGGCACGAAAGATAAAGAGGAACAAGAGGACTGTGCTTAGACTATAGAGAAGAATGTGACCTTTCATGTCTCAAGGAACATTTTCCAGTAAAAAAACAACAAAATTATCCATGTATAAATGTACACATGTCAAGGTCTATTATCAGTAGTTAAATTATGTTAATTGAGTAATAAAATATAAAATGTGAAGATTTTAAAATCGTATTATAATCTGTAGTAAAGCAGTCTGATTAAGTCAAAACTGAGCACCAATTTTTTGTTAATTTGTACCATTTTTCCTGATTTCCAGGCTAGCAATTGTGCAAATGTCCCTTTTGAACACTTTTACCACGAATCCAAAACTTACAGTACAGTACCGTTTCAATACTGCCAGATACGTGACCAAACTCACTCACAATAACAGACCAACAGAGTGAATCAAACAGCATAGATCAGCAGGTTAACCATAGCCGAATAAATACAAGGTTCTGATTATTTTGTATACGTTTTTAAATTATATATGATGTGTAAGCATTGAGTGAGTTTACAGCTGTTATTTGTAAGTACAGTAACATTTTGCTTTTAATCCTTTAAACTGTGCTCTCCTGTCTGCTGATAAAACACAGCACTGATGTCACAAAATGGGATTTTACATATAATTTTCTCAGTGCATTTATGTTATTCCAAGAAATACAAATGGACAGTAAAGTATTATATTTGTAATCAGAAAGGATTCTGCGGATGAATATGAATATTTACTTTGAATCATTTTTCTGTGGTTAGCGCCAGTTTTAGCCTTTTGGCAAACAGGAGCAAACATATTTTGTTGAAAACATTTTTTGTGTTGACTCCTACATGACAATGAATCTAACAAGCATCACATAAATAAAATGCACCACAAAACCATTGATCTACCTCAAAATTTAGCATAAACTTTTCTGCATAACCTTTAAATTTAACTTGGCTGTCTCATTTGATTATAGAACTTCAGTGAAGTTTAGCTAACTCCAGGTGCTAATACAGGACATATAGAGATAGGAGAAATACCATTGGCTGCTCATTCATGTTGCACTCACTGTTTTCCCTGTAATTTTATAATTGCAGACTGTAGCCCATCTGTTGTTCTGGTCACCTACTATTTTCATTAATGGAAAAGGACCATCATAGAATGAACACTGATGAGATCTAATAATGGATCCCTCTCCGCTCAACAATAACTCTGACATGGCACTAAGCCTGACCCTGGAATGTTGTAACTGGTATGGGTTTATCAGACAGATCACTGTTGTTAGTTTTTTTTAAAGCTTTGGGCACTTAATGAACAATTTATTACACACATGAACCTAGTTGTTATGCTTTATATGTAAGATTACAAGCTGTAGCCCATAGTTACACATTCCCTGATTAGGGATCGATTTCTGCACTGCACTTGGCTGGGTGTTTTTGTTTGGCAGACCCTTCTCAACAGTGATAATGAGGGGTAAAATGTCTAGCATCATGGCTACCAATGGAATGTGCATTGTCTTGCCAAATCCAGGCAGCACAGCCAAATAATGTCTGGACACTGTAGTGAAAACAAGTGCAAATAAGAAATCATTTTCTACAGAAAACCTCACTTCTACTTATTTCAATGTATAATTAGTGTTTATTCGAACTTATCAGAAAATAAAACAGAAAATGTAGCCTTTGCAAACGTTATTGCATGTTTATGTTTTATTTTTTTCCAGGGGATATTTTTTCAATCAAACAATCGACAGATTTGTGTGTGTGTGGGGGGGGGGGGTCAAACCTTTTCACAGGACTGTAAATCCTGATTAAAACACAAGTTTCAGGCTATAATTGGCCTAGTTCTATTTTCTTTTTTTTTAATCTTTTGTGCTGATGTGGACCACATTTAATATTTCCAGTGTATTACTTACTTTCCTGTGTGAAGCACTTAGATATTTTGCATTTAAAATGAAAAAAAGTGCTGTTATTATTATAATTAGCTGGACTGAACTAATATGAGTCCATCTATAGGAATAATACATTTAAAATATCATGCTTGCATGGTTTAATGAGTGTTCATATCTTTGCATGACTGTGTATTGTAGGTTCATTTGATAATGTGGCCACTAATGATAATTATTTAATGTGGTATTTTTGCTGTACCCACTAGTTGTGTGACTTGGCTGCTGAGGCTTTTGTCTGGCACTTTCTGTGTAGTTTGTTGGCGTGGTACTGTTGTCTAGTTGTATTTTTGGAGACTTCCCCTACTGGAAGATTAACTTTTATACTTTTATAGTTGAATGATCAGAAACAACATTGCATCTCTGCTATTTTTGTTGTATATGAATGTGCCAGTAGTGTGGATGTGCATCTAGCCATATATATATATTTTTTTTCTCTCATAGTTCAGTTTAAGGTGACCCCAAGTTTTGTCGCATTTATTGCTTTACCTTACTAAGGGTGCCTTAAATGTATTCTTCCATTGCCTATGTAGGGTCTCTGAGGGTCTGATACAAGTCCCTTCTGACTCTTATTCTATATCTAGCACTGGTTTGCCATGATTAGATTTTCAGCTTCCTCCTCCTAAATGTCTTTGCTGCTACTTTACTCAAGCAGGAGGCGTTGATCTCAAAAGGATCTGTTTAAAGGGATTTCCATTAAGATGCTGTAAATCTCAGCGGAGTAATCACTGTGCACAGCTGGTACTATTACAATACGTGCTTCACAGGGTTCCAAAAAAAGCTGTAGGGAAGCCTATGCGATCTACAGTAGGCTAATGATCACAGCATGTATGCGGACACAAGGGCTCCCAAGACTTTTAAAACGGATTAGAGAAACTCTCTGTGAGAGTAATGAATGCTGAATGAATGATGTTTAATGGCTCAGCTCTTTTCACTATAACACAGCATGTCATGTGATAAGAGTAAGGGGCAGCATTTACTGTGAAGACCACTAGAGGGGGCTGCAGGACAGCAGGTGAAGCCACTGCAGAGCTACTGCAGTCTGCCTTCAATCACCCAGATAGTATGACTCACAGGTACTGGATAAAGTAACAATGTAATGTAGGTTTTACTGTAAATATATGCAAATAGGAGCAAATTCAAGCAAAGTAAAATGGTTTATATTGCATTCATATATAGTCTTTCATATGCTTCTGATAGGTGATTTAATGTTTCCGCATATTCATATATATATTCTATATGAATAAAAGTAGCTGGAAGCGTGACAATTACTGCAATTGCATTCAAACCATATGGAATGAGTTTGCACTTTGCAGCTATAACAGCTTCCAAGTTTTTGGAGTGTTTTCCACAAGATTTTGGAAAGTTTCTGTGGGTATTTTTGCCCATTCATGAAGGCACTGATGTTAGATGAGAAGGTCTGGCTCACAATCTCCATTCCAGTTTATCCTAAAGGTGTTAGATGGGTTGAGGTCAGGCAAGTCAAGTTCTTCCACTCCAAACTCATCCATTCATGACTTTATGGACCTTGCTTTGTGCACTGGGGCACAAAAGTAAATGTTCTTTCACAAACTGTGTCCACAAAGCATGGCATTGTCCAAAATGTCTTTGAATGCTGAAGCATTAAGAATGTGCTTCTCTAGTCCAACCCCTGAAAAACAGGTGTGTCCAAATATTTTTGTATATAGAGTGTATTTTGGTTTTCCATATGTGTGCGTAGTTTACTCAGCTAGAGGTCAAACCTGCAACTAGGCCCGTGCGTGGTATTTAAAGGCATATTTTACGTGTATGTAAAAAGCATTTTAGGACTTCACACTACACACTACTTCAGACTACACATATTTACGTCGCAGGAAAAACACTGCCTTGTTTCAGCTCTGGTACAATCTGGCCCCAGGTGAAACGACCACAGATTAAAATAGTATTAGGCTATGCTAAGCACCTACAGCTGGCTTAGAAGATTGAGAGACGTTTGCAAAAAAAGAGAGACAACTCTTATTTACTACATGAATTACAGTTTAATGGTCTAATAAATATATCAGGGTAATTGTACACTGCAGCCCCAGAAGTTTATTTAAGTTTATTTTTACTTAGGAAAAATAATAAAAATAAGGTTTACAAGTAATTTGGCACGTGTGTCCTATGTGTGCAATAACACACACAGCGTTTATGGATATTATTGTTAGCATATTATTTTATGCTATATTTTCAGTTCAGTTCAGTATTTTTTATACAGCAGCCCACAAGCTCATTTTCTATTTTAAGGAGTAAATCTGTTTTTAACTAACAATAGGAAGTAATGATATTGAACAAATGCCTTTTTCAAATTTCATGTACACATTTTTCTTAATTTATTTAATCCTAAAATAGTCCAGCAAGAGGCACTGTTGGGCCAGGGGAGATACTTTATTTCCTGCACCAGATTGTGTTCTTCAAAATACAATGGAATGAAAACACACTGTTAGCAGAGAAAATTAAATATAGGGCTTTGTGTGTGTGTGTGTGTGTGTGTGTGTGTGTGTGTGTGTG
Source organism: Ladigesia roloffi (assembly GCA_037577295.1). Lineage (NCBI taxonomy): Eukaryota > Metazoa > Chordata > Actinopteri > Characiformes > Alestidae > Ladigesia > Ladigesia roloffi. The sequence continues at coordinate 13,643,998 of JBBKCR010000101.1, read as the reverse complement.
TGTGTGTGTGTATGTGTGTGTGTGTGTGTGTGTGTGT
>JBBKCR010000101.1:13619459-13643861 GCA_037577295.1 Ladigesia roloffi | reverse complement strand
AACACGTGTTTTTCGAGGGAACACACACACACACACACACACACACACACACACACACACACACACACGCATACACACACATACACACACACGCACACACACACACACACACACACAATGCTGTTCACACTTTGTGCCGTGGTGTGTTTATGGATGACAGTATAGTCACTTTCCCTTTTACACATATGATGTATACGGTACAGAAAACAAAGCTTAAACACACTGAGTTAGATCTCAGCACTCACTTAGAAATATTCACTGTGCTGTTCAAAAGTCAAGTGACATATCTTTATTAAAAACAAATTGATTAACATCCTCAGAATCAAAGTTCATTTTTTATTACAAACACACATTTACCTGTCAGTCACAACATTAAAACCAATGTCAGGTAAAGTGATTTACATTCGAATTAAGACTGTTTCACTACAATGGCATCTGTTAAGGAGTGGGATATTTAAGACAGCAATATAGTCAGGAGTTCATGTGTATGAAGAAGGAAAAAGAGGACAAGTGTAAAGATCTGAATGGACAAACTGTAAAATCTAGATGACTAGAAAACACAATGTGAGGGAGGCCAGCCAGCAGAGGCATCCTGATGTTTTGGATTATGCTTTGCTGGGAAAGCTTGGATTCCCGCAATCTTGTTACTTTGACGCAAACCATATGCATAAACATTAGCAGGCCAAGAACACCACTTAATTGACGCAGTATTCCCTAATGGCAGTGATTTCTGTCTGCAAGATAATGTGCCCTGTTACACTGCCAAAACAATCAGTATTGGTTTAAGAAACATAACAAAGATTTCAGTTGTTCAAGTTGGCCTCCAACTTCCACCAGATCCCAATGTAACTGACTATCACTGGGATGTACTGGACACACTAGTCCAATCCATGGAGGCCCCTCCTCACTTACGGGACTTAAAGGATCTTCCACTTATGTCTTGGTGTCCATGTATTGAAGTTTCTACGATGGTATGTCATAACCACACAATATTTAGTTTGTGTTTTTAATGTTATGGCTGATTGGTGTGCATGTACATGTATTGTGTGTATTCACAAACTCTCACACACCTGTGTAGGCACACACAACTCCACACGCACAAACTTAAATTGTATTTAAAGAAAAAAAATAAAGAGAGTCATGTTCCAGGCAAAAAATCATCTTCCCAAATATAATCCAGCTTCATCTCCGGTAGCCCACCTGTTTCCCCAGCAGCTGAGCTGAACTATTTAAGGCTGGCTGTTGTATGTCAGTGTGGTGGGGGAGCCACTAGAAATGGCTGAAGGCTGTTCCAGTTCTATAATCCTGTGTTAAAAGGTATGGGCTTTAAGGACATCACTGTGTGTGGGTGTTAACCAGCCATGAGTGATCTGATGGAGTTATTTTTAAAGGCCACGGCACTAGGAGTTTCTAGCACAGCTCAATTATCAGTCAGAAAGAGTGATAGACGAAAATCAAATGCTCTTTCACACATTTTAAAATTGCTTCATCTGGTTTAGCAGGGGGAATGATTGTGAAATTGATAGAAGGAAACATTTGCTTATACAAACTTGTACACACACACTAGACACAACCCATTGTGTAAAATGACCACCACAAAAAGAGAATAATCAGCAGAGAGAAAAGTTTAAGGGGATGAATAATTGGAACAACAGGTAAATGAGGATTTAAATTTTGTAAATGTTTTAGTAAGGATTTATTTCAAGACCGAACCAGGTTATACAAAAAGAGGAAAACACAACCGAAAGTTGGAGCATCATCCATTGATAAAAAATCAAGGAATGTTTTTAAAGAATGTGATAGTGATGTAGCCAGTCACCATAATATTGATGATTATCGTGTTGCAGTAGGAGCCACAGTCAGATCTCAAGCACAAAGATCTGAGACAAGGGCCTTTGACAAGGTCTTATTGTCTTACCACTCTGTTATACCATCTCCAAAACAGTGGGTATGTGGCCTGTTCCTGGTAGTGTTTAGTACCTATTAAAAGTGGTCTAAAAAAGACAACTGGTGAACTGGGGACAGGGTGCCATCCAGTCTGGTTCTGTTAGGGAAATGCTTTTTGAACTGGAATAAATTTTAAGGATTTAAATAGATTCGTTGGGCCATTGCCTTCTGTGTCTATTTGTATGATGTCTTGTTGGGACACGATGGTGACCCTGCCTTAATGAAAAGCTGCTTTAGGGGCCCCTAAGCCAAGACTCCTGACCTGAAGTAAGGGTAATCTTCTGTACTCACTCTGGCCCAATTAATACTGAAGGAGTGCAGTTCAGTGGTTCTTTGAGATGTATATATAAGTGATGTGAACGTATTTGAGAAGCTTTGTAGCATCATACTAAATCTAATGTGTCTTAAAAACGGTCCAAACGTGGGCCTGTAGTTCAGTTCCTTCAGTGAATTAATGCATTAGTATAATAGTTGTAACTTAAAAATAAAATAAAATCGTGAAAAATCAAATGTATGCTTCTTCAGTTTAGCACTTATGCTATGAGGCTAATTTTGCTAATAAAGAACCCCAAATAGCCCTTTTTGTACAGGATGCTCAAACTGCACCCAGATGATCTTTAAGGTTATCCAGACTTGCCAGTGTGGTTTAGGACACCGTTCTCTAACTGAATACAGCTTTGTGAATGACATCCCTGCAGAAAACATAACGACAAATCTACCCACTGTAATAAAGAATGCAGTTTCTGCAGGTTGAGATAAGTTTAGATGATGTATTTTTGAGTTTCACTACTTGTTAGCTAAAAAAATATCACAACCGTCATTGCAGCTTCTGTCTTCTTCACTCAAATGTAAGTAAAAAACAATAAACACCCATTTCCTCCCAAATATATTAACTAGCCATATATCATTTACAGAATATGATTGTGGGCCTTGCTGATTTATTGAACATCTGCCTTTACAATATAAGAGGCACCTGTCACTTTTCCACTGCAGGCTAGATTCATAATTTAGGACAAATACAGAATAAGAATAAGATCCATAGGCTGTTCTGACTGCTCTATTAATAGAACTGTTCAGAAGACTAATTAGACCACATTTCATAGACGCGTTTGCACACAAACCAGCAGATGTACAGAGAGTTTTAACTCCCAGTGACACTAACCCACAGGTTGCTGCCTGCTGAGTTCAGATGGTGCTCCCCACAATAATGCCATGACTTTTCTATCCATATGACTAAGCTTACTATAACTAACTAGACACAGTCATGGAAAAGAGGAAACATTTGTTTTTGCTCAGTTTTATATCTCTGCCACAACTGCATCTATAGCAATCTCTCAGTCACCACAGACCGTAAGTTTTAATGCATTATTTGTACTTGTTGAATTAAAATGCACTTGTAATTGGGTCCAAAGGGCAGCTGCTGAATTCCATAAATAAACTATTATGTTTTTTTTTTGTACAACACACATAAACAGTCATAGTATCTTCATGTGAAGGGATGAATTTATGCCAGATTTCAGGGAAATCCAAAGCAACCTGACAAGAATGTATCAAAACAGCTTCTATTAAACTACTACATTCTTTTTCAGCTCATATCTTAGTACAGAGAGATGCTTTAACATGTTCTATAGCAATCAGTGCCACAATATAAAGTCTGAAAAATGCTGCCATCGTCCTTCAGCTCACTCATTTCTACTGGGTGTAAGCACAGCTTGCTTGTTGTGGATAGACTTTAATGCAAAAGAGCCTGGCTGGTCCGGGAAGGAAGATTATGATCATTAATAAGTGTGTCAGTCCCTTGTTTTCAAAGTGCACTACATATTTTCACATGCATTCTCCTATATCTAGCACTTCCAAAAATGACAAGGAATAAGATTTGCACAAGCTCTGGCCAGCATACATCTTCCACAGTAGTATTAGATGCAAACACAACAAACCTGTATGAAAGCTACTCAGAGTTATAAATAAATTCTCATATCAGCTACAGCGCAGCTGAGAGCACATCATACTTATCATATATATTGTCAAAAGGAATGTGCAACAACTGCACCATCTCCGCAAATTAGTGTAGCTTAGACCAAGGTGTACTATCATTTTTCTTTGTTCTGAATGCTTTCAAACCACCATAAGAGGCTGTTATCTTGTGAAACTAGTAAAGAGACTGATATTCCGAGTGCTGGGTGCAAAAAAACGGGCCAAAATATAACCATATTTGTACATGTGGGGAAATGTGCTGGCCATGATTAAGATAAAAATGGAAAATATATGAAATGGAGACTTTATTAAAAGCTATCCATCTGCAGCACTCTAACACTCATATTCACACCTTTACAAAGTCCTTAGATCCAGTCAAAGGCATCCATTTGTTTGTCACTGATTAGGATTTATTGGCTTTGCTCAGGTATATTAGAATATGCCTGCCTCAGGATTGTGATTCTTTTATGACAGCCTTTGTTTGTCAAACAATTTAAACACATTTGTTCTCAAATGTAATAGTCTGTTTGCGCCCAAAGGCAAGCACCAATCTGCTCATTTAAATATGCTTGTAGCATGTCGAAATATAGAATAAACAGGTATTTTCCACTGCATGATAGTATATGCTTTGCAACACATCATCACCGTCAGCGTAACACAGCGCATCAGCGTAGTCTCTGAAGCTTCCCAGAGGAAGAATGATATTGGTGTAAAAAGGCTTAATTACAGGTAAATCTGGACTTTTTTAATGCTTGATATATTATGAAATATTCTGTCAAAAGTTTGGATTGACTGTGATGATCATATGAGGTTCCTAATACAAATGGCTCCCTACCATTGAATGAAGTTTATGTAATACTCAACTGGTAGATGAGATGTTTCCTCAGAGCACCTAATACTTCTGCCGTATTAGCAGACGAGGGCTGGACTTGGCCTCTGTTCACCTCTCGCTCTGAGCTGTCTAAGTTTACTTAAAAATGGCAGGGAGTCCACAAGCTGCTCACTGAAATGACACCTTACATAATGTCCTTGTTTAAAATGAGAGGCTAAATACAAATAGAGTTATTAGCAAAGTGCTACTCATCAAAACCAGACTGTACACTACTGTGCTTTTGACTGAATTTCTAATTAAATTCACTTAAAATAATTTCATTTAATTTGAAGCAATTATGCACTTATGTAAGGTTCCCTTTATTAAGATATTATGGAGCGAGTGTGGGCTGCCTTGATGCTGGGCCTTAAAGCACTGACAGGCCCACCCCTAAGGGCAAGCATTGCACAAGCCAGTTGTGGTCATATCCAGATTGTATTTTCTGTTAATGTTTCATGAAAACATGTTTCAAAATGAGAATGAAATTCCTATATTTTGTCAGCGAGATTGTTTTTCCCATGTGTTACCTTTTCTACTGTTTTGTTACTGCAGTTATTATATTGAACCTTTGCCAAAGGCATTTTGCCGCAAAATAAGTAGTCTGCCTGTCCTAGAGAGGAATGTGAGTGCAAATGTGTGAGGACTGAGCGTTGGAGCCGAATAATCCCACAGTCTGGATGGCTGGAGTCAATCTTAATTGCGCTGGAGACATCCGTCATGAGAGTGGCAGGATTAATGGATCGCTTAGAGATTGGATGCCATGATGGAGTGCGTTGGGGGATTGGAGCAAGAGATAAGGGAGAAAAAGAGAGTTCCATAAAGAGACGAGTGCTGCAGCCAAATCGACCAGTGTGTACATTAGGGACTTGTTCTGCCAGAAGATTACACCTCATGGAAATGCAGTTGTGTACGCTATCATTTATTTAGAAGGGAAATGACTCAGGGATAAATGAATGCCATTGCCATTAGATGGGATGGTAGGACAAATGGCTAGAAAAATAAAAGTAATCTGTTATATAAAAATAAACCCACAGCAAGTCTAATTGTTCCCAAAGTACAGTATGCCGCTTATTAGGACTGCTGCGTTGGCACTACTCTTTACGGTTTTTAATGAGATGCCTCAGTGAATCGTATTGTGTTAATCAGACGAACAGGTTCACCTAAAACTCTGATCTCATTATGCAACACAGATGCTGATTAAATGTATTACCACTAACGCTTGACTTGGCCTGGCTAGACAGGTACACCTGCTGCTTGCGAAGAGGGTGCACATTTCTCAGCTGCTGACAGATGTAGAACTACAGTCCTGATGTGATAAGAAAGTATTCTTTGTATAAATCAGTTGGGATACAGCCAGTGGGTTGTAATGCAGTTGTTTAATCACACTGTGAGGCATAGAGGCCCATTCATGCAATCTAACACTCACTTTAGGGCTGCAAAACACATTATTATTTGGCATGGCTGATGTCACAGAAAAATGGAATATGTAGATGAACTTTCTAGCCAATCACACTGTGTTTATTCCTGTGATTCTTGACTAGTCAGTTTCAGGGGAATGTGTCCATGGGGGATATGCTGAATCAAACTGTTCTCAGCAATGTATTATTTCAGTGAATATTAACACAGCACAGTATTCTAAAACAGTTTGTACAGAGTCACTCAAGTTTACATCTCAACATTGTAGTTCCTGCTGGATCTGCTAAGCATGTGTGTTATTCCAGATGCCTACCCTACTTCTGAAGTGGTATACCAGTGGACCCAAGGCCCGGCCAAGTCTGTGGTTGTGGCAGAGGAGGGCTCCCGACTCAACCAGTACCACCTGATTGGCCAGACAGCTGGTACCCAGGACATCAGCACTAGCAGAGGTAACCCCCCCCTTCCACCACCCTCAAGCACAGCTGTCAGTCATGTCAGCATCTGGCCATCATCTCCACAGTCACTAGTGGCATGACCCAGCTAACACGCCATGTTCTCCTCTTTTTGCATTCCCATTATCTAATCTTACCATGAAAACACATAATATGGGGTGTGCAGTTTCTGTGTATTTATAGTCTGCATGAGTGTCCTGACTCATTTGCCCTCACTGTCGGTTCTTAATTTGTAATGGAATTAATTGTAACCAAAGCCGTTCTGTCAGATTTATGTCTCATTGTTTAATCCGCCATTGTTTACCTAAGAAGTCTCCAAAGTTGTATTTGTCTGTTGCATGTTAGTAATAGTGTTCCTGTTTAAAATGTGATTCAAATCAGATTGTGCAATACTAGTGCAAGAAGAAAAAAGTTTTCAAATCAAGCTGGATGGAGAAGCCAAATGAATGTTGAGGATTTGAGAACACCTCCCACTCACTTTTGTCTATAGAGTCTGACTGAGACAGAGAATGCAGGAAAGAGAGATAGGGAGGAAAAAAACACTTATCCCTGTCCTGAGCCATTGGGTCTGGAGGGTTAATCCGTGTGCCTACCCATCAGTTGTGCTTTTACTTAGTGACGTCAGGGGCCTGCCATTGGCTGGAGACAGCCCGGGACACTGGGACACGTGGGAAAGGGGGCGGGGAGGAGGGGGACCCAGGCGGCATCTGCTTAATTCGGTTATGTAAAGAGGGGTGGTAATACACTGTTATCATAGTTGTCTTCAGCCCAGGGGTTATTACAGGATGTGCATGGGGGGTGGCTTCCCCCTACTCAGAACCTTCTGTGAATGGACATATATGGACTTCCTCTCATCTTCATAAAGACAGTCGTTTCAAGCCACACATGGTGGTCCACTTTTTAGTGGCCACATTGTTAACCAGTCCATATTTTTGCTGAACCCAAATATGGAAACAGGAAGATATTAGAGCGAGTGCTTGGACTGGCTGAAAGGCTCCATGGCCTGGGTGGAAATCCATAGCAATAAGAGTGGCCCAAAAAAAAAAATAGTGTGTCAAACACAGCTCCATTCTAAGCTTCCTGCAGACCTGCTTTTCTTCACTCTCTGCTTGGCACCTGCAGCTCAACTTTGACTAAATGCATAGGTGTACTATTCTTATACATATACTATTCTTATAAACTCATCCGAGATGCCTGGGTCTGGTCAAAATGCTCAAAGCAGAATTAACAATTAAATGATTTGTTGAATCTTATTTGCTGACCTAACAGTTTATCAAACATCGCCACTGTGTTAGAGATATCATTTGTAGTTACATTTTGTAGTCCTGGTAGTAACAGTGAAAGATCAAGAGGGCATTGGCCTCACCTGATCTTCAGTTGGGCCTTCCCTTTTTTTTTTAATGTCTTGTCGCTCCCTCACCCCCCCTCCACCACTCAGGCCGTCTGTGGCCGACTTGCAAGGATTGCAAGAAGGCTCTGAGGCTATTAGTGGCGCTAATCTGAGGGGCAAACCCTCTTTAACAAAGTCAAGAATAGATCCACCAAGACTTCACAACATGGGTTGAGTCATTAGGAACAGCTAGACTGATAAACCCGGGGAGCAGAGAGAGAGAGAGAGAGAGAGAGAGAGAGAGAGAGAGAGAGAGAGAGAGAGAGAGAGAGAGAAGTGCTTTAAGTGATAGACTGATGTGAAATTATTGCCAGTGAAAATGTCAACACTCCATCACTTGCACCTCACTGATAAAGAGGTGCATATAACCAGTCACCTTTTATTACCCTAAAAAAACAAAAGCCCATTTGAAAAGAGCGCTGTCTCTGGTCTGATTTAGCACATTAGCCTTGGGGTCTTGGCTTGCGGGGCAGGAGGAAAAACAGAGCACTCACCAGTTGACCAACATGGCAGCGTTGTTCTCCGCTATGAATGGTAGTTCGCCGTAAACACTCCAGAAGCTGAGCAGTAAGATCCACCACAGCCGCATTGTTACCTCCACTTAGAAGAGTCCCGTCCAAGGCAGGCTTTTCCAAAATGGGACACTGTCCTGCTGCTCATGAGCGTGCAGGATAGAGGAATTGAACAAGGTGGACGCTGGGAGCCCCTCTTAGTGAGGACACGCTTGCCCCCAGGGCCATTCTGATTAGGCTCACTGGCCCAAACTTTTCCTTAAGACCCTGCGTCTGGAGATCAGAACTGTTTGGCCCCTTTCATCGGATCTTCTGGGTCAGTCACAGCCTACTGTCCACTTCTTCCTCTATTTTCAGCTGCACTTCCTGCTTTCCTTCGCTGCTTTTCTTTTTGTCCCTCTGGTCTTGAGCGCTGAATAAGACGCTGTATTGCCCTTACAAGGTTGCCCCGTCCCGACAGGGGTGGTAGGTCTTTGAGAAATACTGAGAGAGCTAAACAGTGAGAGAAGCAGAGAGAGACAGCCAGAGAGAGAGTGGGAGAGAGAGAGAGAGAGAGAGAGAGAGAGAGAGAGCTGCAGGATGCAGATTGTGACAAGGGATTAGTGGGACACAAAAATCGGATTTTGCCAGGAGAAAGCAGCAGTCATCAGTGGATTTTCTATAGTTTATCAGACTCTGTGGCTCGAAAGGATTTTTTAAAAGCTTTGAATGCAATCTTTGCTTGGTTAACAGGATATATGATGTTTTTTCCACTCTGGCTACATTCATTCTTTTATTCCTGTTAATGATTTACTTACCAATGTCCTGGCTCAGAGTGTGAAGCCCACATGTGAAAGCTGTGAACATGGCCATAGGGCTCAGCCCACCTGCTGCACACATTCGTCTTCCATTGAAACACTTCCATAAACACACACTCCCGCTGTTCCACATAGAAATGATGCGGTAATTGACCTGCACTGATTTTCAATAATTGAGGATGCTGTGAAATATTTACTTTGAAACACTGTCTCTGTCTTTTGATTGATTTACAAGGCCTCTGAACACTCTCATATTGTGATCTTGGGATTATAAGAGGTATATTCAACTGTTTTATCAGCCAGAGCATCTTCACAGATCGCAGCAATGGACTAGAGATTCTAGAACACCAAGGATCTACAACAAAAAAATCTAGGAGAAACCAAAAGACCTGAAAATGTATAATAATGAACTTGTGCAATTACAATTACATTCAGAATGCATATGATTTTTCTTATAGTTAAAATATATAATGATATGAGTTAACATAATACTCATGATTCAATATGTTTATATTAACACATGTGTATCGTCATGTGATTAAATTACATGGCTGTTGTATGATGCAGGTAGGTTGTATTTTTAGACATTCAATCCCTGCAGGCTTTTCATTCAAACCTTACAGAACATTACTCAGTAATCAGGAAGTTTTTGTATATAGGGTATGCTTTTGCATATCAAATGCATCTATGTAAATGGAAGAATTTCATTAAACATACATAATAGCATTTTATCTAGTGTTGCACATGGAATTATATCAGTATGATTCATTAAAAGAACATTTCAACATCAGACAGATTTTACTGATATTTCAAACTGATATTTCAATTATTTGTGTTGGTGAATTTAAAACGTATTTATAGAAATATGGTATATATATATATATATATATATATATACCTTTTGTGGTAACAATATGGAGACAGTCCCTATTGCTACATTTAACAAATGTTTGTGTATTGGTATGTTCAGATACTGGCACTGGCCAACATGATATTAATTATATACTGGGTAGCTTTAAAACTTTCTTAGGGTGCTTTCTGTCCCTGTATATGTTTTAATGTACCCAGAAGATGAATATAGGGAAATGTTTGATCTCATCATTAGTTTTCTTTTCTGGCACTTCTATTAATTACAATAAATCCTTTGTAATAGAATGTGTTACTATGAAAGTAAAAGTTGTTTAAATAATAGTGGGAATTGTAATTGTTTAAGATTTGCACTTTGTGAGCAAAAAATGAGTTGGCCATGTCACAGTGGAGCAGACCTCCCTGTGGAGCAGACCTTACAGTAACAGACCACTACTTGGTGCTAATGAGCCTGTCTGGACTGTAATCTCTACAGATGGCTTCATAAATGCAGTCTTGTTGTCAACTGCTCTCTTATAGGTCAATATTTTTTTTTTCTCATTTATTTATTCGTATTCCATGGCAGCAAAGAAGGATGTTTTTGTCTATCTCTGTCTGTGCCTGTCTCTCTTTTTAAACCTCTCAGATGGCTTGCACTTACTCCCCCCCACCCCCCATTTTAATCACAGTCCTTTTCCCTCTCTCTGCCTATTACTCATCTCTTCTCTGCTCCCTTGCTTATCTTTCTATCACGTTTTTATCCCTTTGCTTTCTTTTTGATCATCTCTACGCACTTCTCACCTCATAGGTCAGTACACAGTGATGATGGCCCACTTCTACCTGAAGAGGAAGATTGGATATTTTGTCATTCAGACCTACATGCCTTGCTTCATGACAGTCATCCTGTCCCAGGTGTCCTTCTGGCTCAACCGCGAGTCCGTCCCTGCCCGGACCGTCTTTGGTCAGTGCCTCTGCCAACACAGATAACCCTCAAAGACCTCTTTACCGCAAACTGTATTAGACTCCAATTCCCAAAGAAGGTGTTAGTGTACACAAAGCATCTTTTGCACTTTGCTAGTGTTTCTTCCCAAAACCTGCGATATTGATCAAGAATCCTTCGAGCATAACGATTCTTAGCTGAAGCTCTACTATGCTGTTAATTAATTTAGTTCTTAATACATCAATATTTCTCATCAAAATGGAAATCGGAATCGACTGGCGCAGACATACGAAGAGCTAATCTGGTCTGATGACTGTTGTTGCATTTGCTTCTCTACTCCCAAGCTGCTTTGTGTTCTTGTATTGTATTGTCCAACAAAGCATCACATCCGTGCAAATATCTGAACAGTGAATAATAAGTCAGCGGTTGAAGATATTAATGTATTCAAACACACACACACACACACACACACACACACACATACACACACACACACACACACACACATACACGTAACACTCACTCTGTAAATCTATACACAGCACCTGAGAAAAAATAAGAGATATATGAAATTCTAACCAGATATTCTAATATATTGATGATTGCAGTTGTTCAAACTGACTGCAATTTTGTGTTTACTCCAAACATTATTTGAGCTGGTTGTATTTTTAACCGTTGGGTTGAGGCAAATACAACAGAAAGCAAGAAAAACATCATGGGTTTTACAAAATAGCATTATTTCTGACTGGTCCTACAAAATATTTAGAGGACTTGAGCTTGATCTGTCTTCTATCAAGAGCTGCTAATTATGGATAGATACAAACCAAAACATCTTATTTTGAGTGCTTTAGGCTTGAATTGTTTTAATAGTGTTTAAGCCCCAAAGTACACATTCCAGGTGTCTTAGGGACCAATCTAATGCATACACTCTGAATATGGTATGCAATATTCCTTTATAGATCTTCTTAATCTGCTTCTTTCACTCTCCCCTCAGGCGTGACCACTGTATTGACCATGACCACGCTCAGTATCAGTGCCCGGAACTCTTTGCCCAAGGTGGCCTATGCTACAGCCATGGATTGGTTCATTGCCGTGTGTTATGCCTTCGTCTTCTCCGCCCTTATTGAGTTTGCCACGGTCAACTACTTTACCAAACGCAGCTGGGCCTGGGATGGCAAGAAAGCTATGGAGGCTCAACAGCCCAAAGTAAGTGCGTGAGCGTGTGTTTGTGCAAACTTGTTGTTCTTTGGAATACACTCAGGGCCTTCTTTACAGTTTTAAATCATAAAATCATCCTGTCTTCATGAGTGGCTGCTCAGCCTTGTAGAATAAGTGGGGTTTACTACAGCAGCAGCAGTGAGGGATGAAGAAAACTCAGACTTAAAAAGAGAAGAATGAACCTTTCAGTTAAAGTATTTGACATAACTTATATTTTCAAATGCATCATTTTGCTCTTTACATTTAGAAAACCTTAATGTCCTCAATTACTACAGAATCTGAGATGATATTTACTCTGTACTTTCATCAATAATGGTTTAATTGCATTCAAGCATCTTCACAATTGGTTTTGTGTTCTGTCTTTCATTGAAACTGCTTAAAATAATTGAAATGGCTTAAATATCCATGGTTTTTTTTGTTTGTTTTTGCTGAGGGATACTATATTTTGTGCTGCACCGGAGATTTTTAGCAGCCTTGTGCAAAGGAAACATTCCCTTGTAAACTCTGCAAAGCGAACTGCTCTTCGTTTGCTTTTTGTTATGCACATCTAAATATAGTGCTTTCGGCCTTCCTTACGTAAGACCTATTTTCTCCAAGGCATTAATTTATGGTCTGCAGTGTCTACAAACAGTGGTCAAAGCCCGCTCACTGCTGATGTCCACATTGTTTGTATTTGTACCGACTTGACAGCAGGAATTGCGGAGGTTGTGTCTGGGGCCCTAAACTACGCTGTCAGAAAGGTCAGGCGCGCTGTATATTCTCACACAGCGCCAGAGTCGGCTCTCCTGCTGTGGGTTCCGTGATCAGCCCAAGGCGGCGGCGCGGGCCACGGACCTTTCTTTTCATTTGCTATGTCAAGGTGTTTGTGTTTGTTTTCTGTCTGCAGAGCGCTGAAGCAGATCAGCGGAGAGAGACCTTGTGCGGTCCTCGAGTTTTAAGCGATTTGGTGAGAGGGCCAATGACATAGGCGATGAAAAGAATAGGATGAAATGGGGTGATGCTGAGATGTTAAAACAGAGAGGCCGATCGATATGTCTCCACAGCTCAATATACTCTGCCTTCCAACTGCATGACAGGGCACTCGGCCAGCTCCCTCCTCCCTCACACACTGAGCTTTCAAACGCCTGAATGCCGCAGTCACCTGAAGCTAAAGTGCAAAATTCCTGTTGTACTGCTTTGTCTCTCAGAGAAATAAAATGGGTAGCAAGATTACCATTTCTAAAGATATGCCTCGATATCAATAAATGCGTTCAGATAACTGGACATAAAAGCCTGCCGCTAGAGTGCAAAGCATGTGCCAGGATTATCCATTTTAGTTATGTAATGAAAAGAAAAAAACAATCGTAAACATTTAGGAGTCCTGCGGTGAAGGAATTTCATTTTGTAATTATGATTAATGCTCTTTGGACTTTAAACATTTTCTATAGATTTTAGCAATGAAGTAATAATCCAAACCTTGTCAGAAAATTTGTATATTTTTGATTATAGTTTTTTTAAATATCACCATTGACACCAAAGGAGTCCACATACACACAAAATAAAACATTCTCATAATAAAATAAAGCTACATTTCAATATTGCAATTAAACCATATACTACCCACCACACAGAATGTAGCCGTTCCTGAACAGAGCCGAACAGCATGCAGTGGATCATTCACACACAAATGATGCATCTTTTATAAAGATAAGTCTTCCCTTTCCACACAAGAAAAAAATACTTCCAACCAAGGGAGTTTTCCAGCAGTGCAGCCATTTTGAAGTGATGCACTCTGTTCGAATTAATATGCCTTCTACAGGTTTCAGAAGTATTATACATTCATGACAAACCACACAGTGCATCATAGGCCTAATAACATTGGGTATGACCGATGTAGATGTATGATGGTGAGTATGAAGTAGATGATGACACATATTGAAATTAATCTCTGGCACAAATTATTATATAAGAAGACTTGCGCTCTGGTAATGGTGCTTTTAACGTAATGTTAGTTCTTCATTTTACCCCATGAGGCTTGGATAATATGTAATTTCTTTTGTTTTTATTGGTTGGTCAGTGGCTGTAGGAGAAAAAAAAGGGAAATAAAATTTTGTAATAAAAACTTGGTTGCAGTGGTGACAGTCCTCTTTGAACATCGTAGGACCACCGTTTAGGAGCTATGACCAAATGTTTCCACAATTACTTCATTTGGAAAACAAGCCAAAATCGTACCATGTATACCAAGCATTAGTCTCTGTATAAAAAAAAAGTCTTTATGTAAAAAAAGGACCAACTTGTTTGTCTTTAGTGAAAAGAATGAAAATTGTGCTCTGAAAATGTTTCCTTTCATAAAAAATGGGCTAGTATTTGAAGAACACTGGAAATGAGCGTATTATTTTATTTGATCTAAAACTCATTGAGAGAACATTCTGACCAGAGTGTCCGATGTTTACCCCATCCTCCTCATCTACAGCAGCTCTCTCACATTTCACAGCCTAATGAGCAGAGCATGCTTGAATGTAACCCTGGAGTTTGTTTAATAGTGCTGATGACTCTTTTCCAGGGGAAACACGCTTGTGTATGCAAACCAAGCCGAGTCAAAGCCAAGCAGAACATGCATTTCAAAATAAAACCTTAATGATATTTCACTTGTAATAGATGTCTTTAGTCCTTCAGTCTCACATGCATTGTTGGCAGTGTGCAGATGAGACACGTTCTCTCCAGGCTTGTCAGGCAAGACCTTTTAAACCATAGCCTCCACTCTTTCATTACGATGGTGTCTCTTCATTAATTAATCTTTTCAGCCTCTGTGGAGGCAATTGTCTCTTATACAGAGCCAAATCTTTGTTAACAGCATTGTTCCCTTCTAATAAGAAGGCTACAGCCTTCAGACTTGTTCATTATCTGTGCTATCAAAAGAGCTAAAGTCACGGTGACATTGTTTCAGAGTCTCAAAGAATTGCAACTTTGCTTTTAAAAAGCCACATTGTAAAAAAAAATGTTGGGTCGGGCCTGAGGTGGGGGGAGCTCTTTGTGGTTCAGTGTTAATTTTTCATTTTCATTCTGTTCCTCCTACATGCATGCTTTTACAGGCCTGTGACCTCTTTAAGTTTAAAGTCAAATAAGGAAGGAACGAAAATTATTGGCATTTTTTAAGCCTTGTCATGTTATGGCACTCATCCAAAGAGAATGAAAAGGGGGTTTGGTAGTTTGACAGTGTAGATGTACTTACAGTGCCAATCACTGAAGAGAAATGCTCTATTTTTATGATGACATATATGATATAACATAATACGATTAGGATTATTTTGGTCAAACTGCACTGCGGTACCATACTATTCTCACAACATCATTAATATTTTTTTGTGTGTAAGAGGTTTTGGCATCTCTTATACATAAAAATAGTAGTTTGGGCCATTGAAGTTCTTGAAAAGTGTACCTAAGGGTGGCTATTTTTAAACTCCATTTTAATGGTTTTCATGTGGATTTGCAAAACACCTTTAAAATGCAGCTAGCGATGCTTTCAGAGTTTTTTGCGCAATTCTGAAATGGCAGTTTATCAGCTTTGATTATGATACCTGTAACATTGCTTCAACTCAAAACATCTTTGTAAACAGGAAAAATAATCATTAACAATATTTCAAAATGTATGATTTAGAAGATAGGGTTTTATGTTTTTTTTTTATGTAATGCATGATGATATATGTTTGTGTATATATATATATATATGTAAAACTTAGAATGCTGAACTACTTTGTCAAGCCCTAATTGCATTGTCAAAGAATGTAAAATATATCATGCAATCTAATGTACAATATGAAATTGTCAGTGGCAGGGATGGGCAAACTAATAAATGTTGGCAAACTAGTAATTAAATCTACTGAACCAAAAGATGCTTTAACCACTTTGTCTAGCCCTAACTGTATTGTCCCTTTCTTTGTATTTTCGCCCACAGAAAAAAGATCCATTGGCACTTTCCAAGAAAGCAAACAATGCCTGCTCGACCGGGGTGAATTTCACGGCTAACATCACTAAGGACCCTGCCATTTCCACCATTTCCAACAGCACATCTGTTCCGATGAAGTGTGCCGAGTCCAAACCCGCGCTGGACCCCAAAAAGACCTACAACAGCGTCAGCAAGATCGACAAAATGTCCCGGATAGTGTTCCCCGTCCTTTTTGGCACCTTCAACCTGGTCTACTGGGCAACGTACCTCAACAGGGAACCGGTCATCAAAACGAATGTTTGACCCACACATAATGGTCACCGTCAAGACCTTTCGACCCTTTCCTCTTCGTATCCTCTTCTCTTCATTCTGCCACCCATGATCGCCAAATACTGAACATGTGAGGAACAAAACCAATTCCAAACACTGATTCACCATACACCCCATCCAGAAAGCTTTCCTGTATTCTTACCCTTCTGTTTTCAAAGATTGCATGATCGATTCAAAGCTCTGTGGGAATACTATTGCCATATCTGCCTTGACTTTCTACTGTATATTACTCTTCTACTAGTCTTTCATAGGCAATGTTGCATTTTGTTCAAATGTACTCTACACAAGCAAGGATTTCGCACATAAATTGTCAAATTTCAGAAGTGATCTGACAAAAAAAAACTTTTGTGCATTTGGCATCTACATCTATCAGTGAGTTTAATAAATGTACATAATTACAAGTACAGCAATGCCAAATGTGATGCAAAAAAGGGTTTTCTACTGTATCAATGCTTATCTTGAAAACCTTGCTTTGTACGAATGGGCTCAAGGCTTCAATTGTTTAAGGTGTTGCTTGCGCATTTGAAGCAGCGGGCGGTGGTGCAAAGCGGACAAATAGCCATGCTAAAAGTGTTGCCTTCAGAGAGACAATATCATACGAGTGCACTGAAATTTCCAGCAACTTTTTAAGAACAATCTTGAGTCCAACTTTCATGTTACTCATCTTTCTTTTAGTTTAAAAAAATGGGCTGACTTGCATTGCGCCCCCTAGTGGCAGCTTTTGTAACTTTGCTCTTGAATACTGCAGTATGTAGAGTGAAGAAGGTCGGGTTGCGGTTAAGACTTTCAAATCATTTGTATATAGGCTGTGTGTGCTTTGCTTTAATGTCAGCTCTTATCCCCCTGGGTACTGGCTGAATATTGTGCTATAATGCTATGCTAGTGTGCAACTACAGAAACATAAATCTAAGCTAGAGCTTGAGTTGCGGTACTGCAGATTGCAACATTGAATAGTGTGGGCTTGAGCTTTGATAGACAATGGCATTTTGTTCCTGTTGCCGCGTCTTTTTAGTGTAGACTTCGCCATGATCATTGGGTTGTTGTTTTTTCCTACCTGTATTGAAATTAATTGCTTCTAAACCTATTTAAGACAGTAGCTTTCAATGCTTTTTCGTTCCTTCATGTTGTGAATTGGTCAAATTTTCTGCAGCAGGACGGGGAGGGTCCCGAAAAGGATTGTTTTTTATGTTGCCATGGAATGTAATATACATTACTGTCTGTTGAGTGTAAAGTTGGAGTTGAAAAGTTAAAATGAAAAAGGGGAAAAATGGTAAAATCGCAGCACCAGTCAAAGACCATAGGTGGGTAGAATAGCCTTAACCCATATTTAAGTAAAAGTATCCTTCCTTTAACGAGTTTTACAAAAATCATAATGGGCCACGTCCGTGAAGTCATAGGACGAGGGCGAGGGCGAGCGCCGGAAGGGCGGAGGCGCACACGCAGGGTGAATTTACTCAAAATACGCATTTGCGAATACCACATATGCCGATGTGTACGGGCATACAACTTACTAGGGGTGGAGACAAATACAAATACAGTATTCGGATTGCAACAAATAACGTGTTTTTTTACGAATACCATAATCGAACAAATATTTGTATTCGGGAAAAGCTTAGATCGGGTCCAAAAAATAAAACCCGATCGACCTGAGCCCGAGCACGTTGTGTCTGTGGCTGGCTCGACCCGACACAGTAACAGTAATTATAACAAACGTTCTCAACTGTGGGTGGGTTCGTAACCTGACACTCCGAGCTCCGAGCCACTCAAATGCTGGATCATATTTTAGCCTAGCTTGGCAAATTTGAATGCTTTGCGTGTTGATAAACCCATAGATTGTTTAACAGTTTACTTTTAGATTGTTTTACATTTGCTCTTAGATTATATTACAGTTTACTTTTATAGCAATTTATTGAATTAATATTTTTATTGTTGACTGTCCGTGTTCTTATTATGAATCTAAATCTAAAAAGTTACTTTTATACAATTATTTTCCTCTTCAACCTACACCACACTGAATATACTTACATAAATATATTAACTGAGTATTCTTATACTTTTGAGTATTGTTAGCAGCATATCAAAATATAAGAATAAAACAGATTTATACAGTGGGAGAAAATGAATATTAAGCTGAACTATGTTCAAGTTATCGTCGGTTCAGCCCAACAAACAAACATAAGATGTTTCATGTGGTCCCCGGTAGGAATGAATTGCCCTGCCCTGTCTTAGAACATCCAGCATCCATGAGCAAAGGAGCTGAAATTAAGGGCTGTTCTTCTCTTTTGTCCTGAAATAAATGGCTAAATCATGAAAATGTCAGGCCTGAGAAACAGTAGAGGTACCAGGTCCTGGCATCAATAGATCAGAAGGAAAAAAAAACAGAAAGAGAGTTAGTAACTCTTTGTGAGTGACTACAGCAAGTGACTAAGCAAAGTGTTCATTATTTTCCACTCAATTATACTTGAGTATATGCAGCAGAATGATCATTTTTAAATAATCACACTGCATATTCTTGAGGAACAGATTCCATACATGGATAAAAGAACTGCAGAGATAGAGAGGGGGTATGCGTGCCCTTGTGAGAACAAAAGAACAAGAGAGAGAGGGAGAGAAATGGGGATAGAATCGAGTTATGATGGTGTAAGTGATGCTGAAGTGTGATGACACCTCTGCAGGCACTTGGCAGTGATCCTCAATTGTGGTGAGGGCAGAGACACCAGGGCATGGCTCGGCTCAGGGACAGACAGACCGTGAGAGGGAGACGGACACAGAGACAGAGACAGAGAGAGGAATGTGATGAGGACACTGCCTGTTCTTCAGCCCCTTCATTCAGGTCTTTTCTCAACCACACGACACTAAACAAAGCAACTCTTCCTCTAAAGCTGACAGTTTGTGTATATCCTGTGGTGCAGTGTTGGACTGGAAAGTAAAAGAGGAGGACAGGGACCAGATGGATGCAACGGTGCAACTGCAGTAAGCTCAGCTACTGTACAGCAATCATTAGGCTGTGACCTTATAGTGTTGAAGCGAGATAGCACAAAAGAGGAAGCCATGCACATGAGTGGATTGTTTCAGCAGGTCAACGAAAGGCCAGTTAGAACAGCACCTAACCTGAGAAGCTTGTGTGAATACCAGTCTGGGCTTCAATGTGGAGGAAAACTAAGTTGTGCCATTTTTTTTTAAATAGCTCAAAAGTTACACCGAGTGAGTTATGTACTTTTTCTGAAGAAAATGATTATTTGCCATGTACAATTGCCATGTGAAGCATACATATGTCCGAAGCAATAAATTCATGCCTGAAATGCTTCATGACTGACAAGATTTTATTTTTTGGTACGAAAAACTTTGCTTTTGGCTTTGTTATAGACTCTATTCTCTCTCTGTGTGTATGATTTTACAAGTCAGTGTGTGGTAAAAGCTGATTTTAAAAGTGGAATGCTACCAACAGCCTAAAATGTACTTATAGTAATCAGTTGTCACAACATAGTCAATTCTATTTGACTTGCCAGAGACCTATAATCCCAAAAGTAAGCCATGTTTACTTGTTCAAATACATACTTGACATCATCTGTAAACAATAACTATGAGAACATAAGCGGTATGGCTCAAATAATGTGAAATACAGTGGCTACTACACAGGCAACCTGACCTATTTTAATTGAAAAGCAGGACTGCCCATAACAGTCACCAGTCTACTCCCTCTTTACAGTCATAAAGACTTTAAGCATCAGCATTTTATAGACATCTACAGGGCTGCAGTGATGCCACGGCTGCAGCTAGTAACCGGGGAGAGACAAAGTAATCCGATGTATTGGCATCCTGATACCAATACTGATACTAAAGGTATCTTGGCTTACACAAAGGGATGATTACTTTTCACTTCTAAAGTGAAAGTCATTGAAAATGTAAACATCAAAAGTTATGTTTGAAAGCCTTTGCATTAATGTTAAATAAACTGTCACACAAATTAAATCATTGTGAGCATTCACTGTGTCTGTGACAGTGTGTGATGGAGAGTGCAGTTGAACTTCTATCCAGCAGGTTTATTTCAGTATTTCAACAAATCAAAAGAAAGATGTCCAGTTTTCTTTTTAAAGAACATTTTAACGGGATCCATTCACAGAAAGAAACATCTAAAACAAAAGCATTAATTCAACAGAGCAAGACTGCAGAGTGTTGCAGCTTGGATCTTCAAAATAAATGGGGACTATATGAACCACCATCTTTGAAAATATCCAAAAAATACAGTGAAACATGAATAATAGAACAAAATGATCATATAAAAAACCTAACTAGCATTTAGTGTTACACTAAGATAAAGGTAAAGCAGAGTTGCATATGCAAAGTCAGCTCTGTTCCTGTACCACAAATATCGTACAGTGTGAACACAGCTGCAGTTATCAAAACATTTGAGGACATGAAATCCTTGCACCACAAAATAGTAGATTTGTTTGTCAACTTTTACTGAATGTCAAAAATAGCTTTCGGTACTTAAATTGGGAAGTGGAACTGCGAGGCATGAGCTTGTCACTTCTTAATCTATCAATCAGGGTTTCCATTACTGAAGGATTACAGCACCAAACCTCCAGGCCTAGAAGATCATCTAAAAAAGGGGACATCATTCTTATCTACAAAGGACTGGTTTGGCTACAGGTTTTCACTTAATTCAAGCAGAAGCTGACCTGGTTCCACTTGTTTAATCAGTGGGTCTCCTGCTTGGTTGGAATGAAAGCCTTTAGCCACATCGAGCCTTTAAAGATAAGACTGGTGACCCCTGTTCTAACACCAGAAATGCTACACTACTTATGTTTCTTGGCTACAGTGGACTGTGTGATTTTTCTTTTTTCACATCGGGCTCATTGCTGCTCTCCACAGGATCATAGCAGAGAGACTGCGTGCATGAATCGTTGCATCATGTTTTCCTAATGGCACAGTCGCTGCAGACCACTGCCTCTGCGGAAGAGGAAGGATTCCCCCGATTACTCCTGGGATTATGAACACACACATGCGTTCGTGCGTGCAAGCGCACACACACACACACACACACACAAGCATTCAAAGTGGAGTTCCTGGAGCAGATAGGATGGATGGATGGATGCTGAATCTGTCCTGTGGTCCTGTGTGCTGGCAACATCTGGCCTACATCTGTTTGTGAAGGATTTAAGTCTACTTAAGTTGTTTTTTCCATTTGATGTCTGCATACTGGGCTCCAGTTTAAGCCATCAACCAATGCCAACAACAACTCTACATCCTACATGTTTACCTGCTATTCATGGAAAACTCCAACTCAGTATCCAGCAGACGACCTGCATGCATGAAAACATAGGTGTCCAAAAGGGCTCTTTAGAGTAAACAAACCATATTAGGGTTCCCTCTTGACTTTTTCAGGCGATGGTTCTTTAAAAAATTCTTTTTGAAAAGACATCTGACCATGTAAAATTAAACATTAAGACATTTTTACATTTAAAGTTCTTTACCAGTTAAAGATTATTCATAACTGTACAGTCACAACCTTAAGGAACTGTACAGTTTTAAGTCCATAGATATGGACTCAGTAAAAGATCTAGTAAAAAACAAAGCATTTACTGTGACTGAAAACGTAGTTTGAGTATAAATAAGCTGTCTTTTGTCTTAACAACAACAAATCAAGTCATATGTGTTCCCTTTTTCACATCAGTATGTGTGAATCACTGCAATACACAACATTCCTCCCTGCACACAATAAAACGCAGCATGTCAATGGACCTTTAAACCATTAATCCTCAGGAATAGGCAGCAGGGCAGAATGAAAGGCTTCTCTTGGTGGCTGAAAGGAGTTCAGCTGCCTGTGGAGTCCACTCTACTGTAACTCATCCCTGCAAAGACCACAACAACTGTATTATTAATGTTTTGCTCAGTGCTGATCCTGCTTTTAAGAGAACCTTATTTTATTCTCAGTTACTTGTATGTGTTTCCTAATCAGATAATGGATATAACATGTGAATCATGTGGAAAAATATGATCAGATTTTATAACTAAACACATTGATCAATCTGATCAATCTGAAATGCAGCAAGATTGAGTGATTGTTTGAAAAAACTCTACAGTTAAACTCAATCTTGAACAATACTTCCCTTTTTGTTGTTATTTTATGTTTCAAAGTTAATCTCGTTGCTTCCTTAATATGTTGTGCTCATTTAAGTTTTTATCATCTCAGCTTTAGGAGAATATTAATATCAAAAATAAACTAAAAAACTAAAAGATTTTTTTTAAATCTTATTATATTGGACACTGTAAAGGATACTAAACTGCTCTTAGTTTGGATGTACTGCTATAGAAAAAGTCTTATAATTGTTATAAAACATTCATGTAGAGCTTTTTAAATTTTAATAAAGGGTCTTCACACTCAAGTGTCATTTAAAAAAACATCCTTTGAAAGTTTTTCAGTGGGATCACTACAGCTAATATATTTAATCCCTTTATTTTAGGCCTATCTTGGAATAGCTGAGAAGTGAAAGTTCAGAAGAGGGGGATTAGTGTGCTTTTGCTTTATAGATGGTTTGAAGTTTGCTATCTGCATTACTCTAATCAACCACAAGAGGATAGTCTGCCATGCATCTGGTCTGCGGGAGTTTCCATCCTGGGCGCCACCACCAAACCACCAAGCTCATCATGATGTGAAAAAATGTCTTAGAACTTCAGGGGGATGACCTTTACTCTTGCGTGGCCTACATCCTAAACAGAACAAGATCAAACTCGAGAAGTTATGGGGGATCACTCCTGGTTTACTCTCCAAACGGCGTTAAATCAACCCGTTGGTTTTGGTTGTGTTTCTGCTACAGTCGTTGTAAATAATGTCTCGTATGTGCTGGGATTAAGTGGGCTTTGTTCCTCGTGGATGAGGTCTGAGCTTCCAGGGTGAGGTGGAGCTCGAGCGTGTTGTTCAGCCTGAGCGCGTGGGCGCGCGGGAGCTCTCCGTGGTGCTGATTCTCCCCTCCAGCCTTACACTGCATATGTGACACTCGCATCTGTTCTGCCTCAGCCTGAGTACAGGAATGCAGTTAAACACCCCCCCCCACACACACACACACACACCCCACCCCCCACACACACTCACATACATACACTCACTCCCACACACACAGACACACCCATATACACTCACCCCCGCACACACACATATACATACACACACATTCACTCACACATTCACACAAATATATACACAAACCCATGCAAACACTCATACACACACACATTCATTCACACACACGCCACATTCGCGCACACACAAACATACACACTCAAACCGAATAAACACACACACAGACGCACCCACACACACAGTCATTACACACACAGATGCACACGCAGCTTGGAGGTGGCAAAAAAGTGCAGCATCGCCCTGTAGTGGCTGCAGAAGTAAAGGCAAAATGAAGCACCTGCTCGCTCGCGCTGAATGAAGCGCACGAGCCTGTCCTTCACGAATGAATGTTCAGGCTTGGATTGTTTTTGACGCCGGACTTTTTCTGCTCCATGGGCGGCTCGTGCGATGGGTCTCTGAAACGTGTCTTTCTCGTGACACTCCAGAGGCAAAGTACAGGTAAGTAGTTGCGGAGGAATAACCTGTAAGACTGGGTTCTATACTCTAATGTTGCATTCGTTCAGGAGCAAGAGCGTCGCATGTGTAGGAGAGGAAAATAGTAAGTCTTCATATCTGAATGAGAGTAATAAAATAATAATAATAATAATAATAATAATAATAATAATAATAATAATAATAATAATAATAATAATAATAATAA
>JBBKCR010000101.1:13563613-13610598 GCA_037577295.1 Ladigesia roloffi | reverse complement strand
CACAATAATGAGTTGTATTTCACAATAAAATTCTAACATATTTCATAATACTTTTGAACACTTTGGAGTTCCATAAACTTAAAGTTGAGTTTAATTTAGTATCATTTTATTTATTCATATTTTACCCGTTTACGCAATTCTTTATTCAGTTTTGGCAATCAGTTTTACAATGTGCTGTAATGTCATGCTTATTGAGACACAACCCCCACTTACCTAACACCATAACTACCCCCTCTCCCCACCCTACATATGTACATGAACTGACAAAGCCACTACAGTTAAAGATGTCATGCTGATGTTATGCAGTGGTGTGCATGTCATGCCAGTTATTTCCACCATTCCAAATTATGAAACCATTAATTCAGAGAGTAATATGAGAGTATTAACCAAGCACACTTTTAACCATGCAGCCTAATGTAAGATTATTAAATAATTTAATATATCTTTTAGAGATATATTAATCATAAATAATTAAATAATTTAAATTATTTAAATAATCATAATGGAGTTAGGCTTAATTAAATGTTTACGGTTATGATTAGGTTTTAGCTTGAAGTTAAGGTTATATTTAGGTTTTGGGGTTGATTAAACTTAGTTGAATGTTAGTTGCAGACAAACTGAGCATCTACAACTATGTTAACACAGCTCATGATCTATGGGTATTAAAAAATATCTACAGTAGCAGGTCTAGGCTGAAGCAGAAAAATACTGAAATACTTTCTAACTGAATAAATGAATGTTAAGTACTGAGCACATTGTGTAATCTGGTAACAGATTGTGAACCATTCTAAGTTTCCACAAACTTTTTAAAAACCCTCTACATGCTATAAGCCTTCTGGGAATATTACATCATTTGGTATAGAACCTGTTTCAGTATGCTGAAATTGAATAGACCTTTCATACATGTTTCTTTAGGGAACAAAAAGGTGTTATTCAATGTGAGCACTGTGTATCATGGCACATAAAAAAAATGTTTGTCCTTATTACTGTGATTTAATCCATCAATCCATGGTCAGTCACCCTATTGTCTTTTTCATTAGATTTAACAAGTGCAATATTCCATTCACTGGATGTGCATGTGCAACCATTTTCTCTAAATGCTCACATCATTAATGCCATTGGGGTTTTACATTTGGAGAATTTTAATGGCTGTTCATGAGGTTTCAAATGCTATCACTCATGAGCCTTCAGCTTGCCTGTTGTTGACAAATTAATTAGCGTATCTATGGTAATTGTAGGTTGAGAGTTTGTACATTAATGCTCTCAAACACAATGAGGGGAAAAATTGAGCGATGCCTGGGCTTCAGGAGCACTGATTGTTACAAATGTGTTTGTTCTCCATGATGATGCCTGCGCTGAATATAAACTGGCCTCTCGGCCGATCTCTGACAGGGTCACCTGACGAACAAGATGTGCCTGCTTTGATTGCGTCCTCCCTCGTGTGGCCACCCTGCGTGGCCGCTGATGTCTTAATGAATTTAGAGCCATTATGGAGTTTAATCTCATCTAGCCTGCAAAACATGCCCGGCGCACATTGTTCCCTTGCCTGGCAACAGACTGCCCATTTCTGAGCCAAACCCAGTGCAACAAGATTAGAAGGCTGTGAAATTATAAGACAACATTTTCTGCAGTATGTCACTGTCAATTTGTTTAGCCAGCAGAATAAGAAAAGAAAGCCCATTAGAGCCCCATGGGGCCATTCCTTCAAATTTATAGCACCAACACTTACAGCGTATTCACCATTTGACAACCTTACAGCATTTAGACTATTTACTCTCCAAGGCTGCGATGTCCCCAAGCAGTCTTGTGGGATTCAAATGCCATAATCCAGACTGTAAAGGCATGTGAAATCCCTTTATATGTATTCAGACTTCCCTTAGCATTTCTTCAGAAGTCACGCAGGCCCTGACAGACAGAGAAGCTTCTAACCCTGATTCAATTGGCCAAGACATGGAGCCTCTAAAGACCAGTAATGCACGCTGATGGTGGTGCACTTTGCCATGTAAGCGTGAATGGCTTGTTATGGCATGGGCACATCAGCGAGTAAGGGCTAATAGATTTAAGAGATTGCTCTTTAAATGACGGTGGAAGCTGAGCATGAAATCCTGTGTATGAATTGTTCATGACACACGGTTCAATAATGCGCGAGTGCGGAAGAGAAGGCAGAGAGCCCCAAAGCGTTGGAGACCAAAGACACTGAAGGGCTGGAGCTGGAGCTAGTGGTAAGGCAGTGTTACAGCATGTCAGCCTCGCTTCATCCTCTCAATCGCTCCTTTCAGCTCTTTTTTGCCGCCTGCTCTCTGCTGTAGTTACTCACTTTTCATTTGACATCCTACTCCGTCTGCTACTGCATTTACCTTCCTCTTCTCCTGTCCCTTATGTGAAAATATTTTTCCCTTACCTAAAGCCATTTCTTTGATTTTTTAAAATGTTCTTTCCACCTATCTGAAATGTGTATGTCTATCATACAACACTAATGTAAATAATACATATTACTGTAATTTTTCATTATAAGTTTACATAATACATATTTTTTTAATTTTAGACCAGAAATTTGTATTTTGCTGCCTAAGAAGCAGGCTGTTTATAACCTCTTTCTAGGGTACAAGCCAGTCAATGTCCAGGACTGTATACACACATTGTACTCGTCCATTGTTTCTTCTGAATGCAAGTGGGGGATTACCCCCACCCCTTGCGGCAGTAAGACCTGCTACTCTTTTGAGAAAGCTTTACATGTTGGAACATTGCTGTTAGGATAAGGTACAATAGCCTTAATGGGGTTGGGTACTGATGCTGGAGGAACAGTTCTGGATCAAAAACAACAACCATCCCACAGGTATGCAATGGTGGACTACAACCAATTGTTAGGGATTTTCTGGATTATATGGTACCCATAACTCCAGAGGCTTCCATTCTATAAGTAATGGCTTCCTATGGACATTATACAAGCTGTGTGTGTGTGTGTGTGTGTGTGTGTGTGTGTGTGTGTGTGTGTGTGTGTGTGTGTGTGTGCATCCAACTACACACCAGTGGTTAAAGGAGCTAAATTCACTAATCTAAATGTGCTGCTGGATACCTTTGTTCTAAATTTTAGTGCCAGAGTGATTAAGCACTAGAGATGCTTTGTTGCCAAGGCATAGGTTCAGCAGGAATGGGGGATCTGGGCAGCTGGTCCATCAGAGAGTTTACCTTAGGATTTTAACCAGAAAACCACTGGTTGTGTACAACACCAAAGGTCAGGGTATAACACTGTCTGAAATATCATGAAGTATTTGATCACATAACTTTTCTCTCCAAGAACATGGCCTTTACAATGGTGGTTTTCTAAAAAGATTCCTAAAAGACCAAGTTAAGACGAGGTATGTGGTTCCTTGCTCTTTCCTGGACCTGGCCCCTTTTTTTCAGGCCCATTGCCAGAACACAGGCTAATCACTATTGCCTTCTGTTGCCTCACTCTTCTCTTCAGCCAACAGCGTGGGTAAAGAAAATTGTCAGTTGTTGGCCTTATCACCCAGAGATTGTAAACTTAAACTCTGGGGCTGCCACAGCCATCTGTAGATGAGAATCCCAAGTAGCGTGAATGGCTTTGCTCTCTTTACTGTTCTCCTTCAAGTGTGTTAAACTGCCTAATGACGTAGCATTAGCAGCTTGTCCAAAACTATAGTGAGTGGCATGTGGGTCAGTGGAAGCATGCGCTGGCCTTCACCCTCTCACTACTGGCATTATCATGTGACTAGGGGAATCCTAACTAGTGGGAAAAATTGGACACAACTAAACTGAGAAGAAAACTAGGAATATTGTGTGTGTATTTGTTTGTTTGTTGAGAGAGTGATATATGATGGGACATCTGGTAGCACGAGAGAGACATCTAATAAGTGATGAATAAGTCTATCTTATGACTGTATAAGGAATATTTTATCAGTCATCTGTCTGTAGCTTTACTTAAGTACTGTTCATCATTTATTATGTATTTATGAATATATTTTTCAGTATTTGTTAAACTAGGTTTAACATTGTTTTATTACTATACTGTTAAACCTTACATGATGGTCCTTCATGGATGCAATATTTTACAGACCTTCATTAAAAGTAGTTTATTTATGAATAAATGCTTTTCAAACACTTACCCAAAGCAGGCTGCAGGTTTATCTAAAGAGTTATGACTGGACAGTTAAGTATATTTTGGGAGCTCATCTAAACTGTGTCTTGTCTACGCTTTACAAAGCATTTACAAATGACTTGTTAAGGCTTACTCGTTATTAACTCAAGAGTTTTTTGGGCGCTCTTCTAAAGTTTGTCTTGTCTATGCTTTATAAAACATCTACAAATTTCTTACTCAAGAGTTTTAACCAGTTACTTAAGTATAAGACAGAACACATCATGAAACCACACCAGAGTGACAGAAAATATAAAATATTTATTTGAATATGGATAACACGCTCATGGATAGTGTGCTAACTGATTGTTTTGGATGGACCCTAGATCTGCCCAATGAACTTGCCTGATCAAAATTTTTCACCTCCTCAATATTTACTTTTATTCTGTTCAGAACAAAGTTTTCATCACCTTGTGCATTTCATACCTAGTACCGTTGTTCTGTATAAAATGTATTTTACAATTAATTGCATAATAATTAAATTGTAAGTTTTAATCACCTTTTATCATGTTTATTTATTTATTTATAACATTTGTAATGAGTCTAAAAAATTATTTAAGGTTTGATATATAAATCAATTAAATGTAATATTTTGTAACTATGGTTTAGAAATACTAGAAGGCCTGGTCATAATTAAAACTGGGTGCCTTTTGGGCTGTTATGATACATTCAATTAATTCTCTGCAAGTTTGAAGTAAGCAGTGAGCAAATTTTGTCACCTGTATATTTTATATTTCAGGTGTTTTTTCATGTCTTCTCCTGTCATATTTAATTTCAAATGAAATATTGTATAATTTCTGTTACCATATGGTGTAGTTCCCTGACTTATCCTGACTTCAATGTAGATTGTATGTCTTTTAAAATATATATAAAGTTTTTGTAAATGTTTTGTAATGCACAGACAAGACCCACTTTAGAAAGCTCCCAAGACATACTTAACTATCCAACTGTCCTGCATCCCACTTTTGGTTAGTGTTTGTAAAGCATTTATTTAAACAAAATACTTTCAATAAAGGTCTGTGAAATATTGCATCATCCATGACAGATAGTAAGCCTAAACAGAAACATACTAAAACAATGTGAAACAATGTTTACCAAATACTGAACAAAGATAATTACTTAAATATGATTAACAAAGTATTAACTAGAACTTTACCAATGCTTAATAAATGCCTAAAAGGGAGTAGTTATTATAAAGTGCTACCAAATTAATGTATAAAAAAAAAACACATTACCGAGAATCCTCCTGCTTCCCATGAGGTCGAGTGAGTTTGGTGTTACAATTGTTCAGGGTTTTAACAAACCAACCAACTAAGGCATGCAAATTATGCTGAAATGTAATGACACCTTAGTTGTGACACCAAGCAGAGATTCAGCCTGATCCTTCAAAAATGCTGTGTTGCTTGTTTAGTAATCCTTGATTATCATATTTCTTAATTACACCAACTCTATCTGGACTCATGTAAATTGCAAATCAAATCCTACGATGATCCTTTAACATGTTCAAGCCATAGAACAAATCTGAAGTGAAAGGTGAATAAGATCTGCACATTGCCTCTAAAAGGCTTGCTCTTGTTTTTGGTATCAACATATCGAAAGACCCCATGACTGTGAATTTAGATTTCGTTTCATTACATAATATTTTATTGTTTAGAATTCATCAAGTTGAAAGGACATTTCTGGATAACAATAGAGTGTTCTGCTTTGAACCCAACCCTTCTCTCAGCAGTGCTTTTCTGTCAGAAGAAGAATGATAATAACTGCTTTAATGTAAGCAGGTTGTTTGTTGTCTGTTCTATTATCAATTTTCATTAACAGTTATTTGTATTAACATTTGTTTACATGAACCAAAGTAAAATAAAAATAAAAAATAAACAAAATCAGTGGAATGGCACTGACAGAGATGAGAATTTGGATTTTGACAAGCGTTCTGCAAATCAGGTATTTTTGGAGTCAGAAGGGAGGCTGAAAATGTCACTCTTGTATGTTAGAGAGGGAGAATGCCTGGGGGAGAGTAGGCATGCTTTAGTGTGGTAGGACTGAGGGAATCAGCCAAAAGTTGAATGAGGCCAGAGAAAATAGGTAAAATAAGTTGCATGTGTTTTCCCTACTAACCACACAGTGAATAGGTTTAAAGGTTTATCTTATCTCATCCTATTTTTGATGGCAGATGCTCTTATCCAATGCATAATCACAAAACAATGTAGAGACTGTATTTATTTTTTATTTAGTATCTTTATTCAAAACAAGAGCAAGTCTAAAGTTTTAAATGCCTAATAGAATAATGTCTGAAATGGGTTAGGCATTATATTCAATAGGGAACGGCTTTTGTAGAATGCTGCTAAAAACAGCAAATGTAACATGAAGCACATTTAAAGCATATCTGAGGATTTTCTTTTTACTTAGAAATCCTATGCAAAGCTTTCAAAGTGTTCCCAATTTAGGGCCCCAACACTCCTACTACTTTCCATTATAGGTTGACATTACATTTAAAAGTGCCAAGACTTCCTTCTCTCTTAAAAATAAAGCATTTTGGCTCAGAATTATGGTTCTCAGAAAACAAACATATCATTTATATAGAACCTGCACATTATGTGGATGTTTTTTAAATAAAAAAAAAGTTATGACTACATCAACAAAGGTTTAGAAATTTGTAAAAGTGACACACTAATCTATACTGTTAAAGCCAAGATCTTGCGGGTTAGTAATCTTAGTTTTTCTTCTACATCAGTTCTACAATCTGTCAGTTTAATCATATCCTCACATTCATCACACAAACCAGCTTTGTCTTTCCCTTTTTAATGTTGTGGTATATGCTTGCTTATTAATGACATCTAAAATACCTATGACATAATTAGTAATCATTGATAAAGTACATTTAAACCCAACCTCACTTTTTGTGCTGCCGTCACAATACACAATGTAATCAATATGTGCTGCAATTATGCTTTAGGTCTATTTTTTTCATGCTAGGACAATGTTTCACAACCCTATGTGTTTTAATATGCAGTTTTTAACATGGCCAGTATCTGTGCTAATGGTTAGGGCTAGCGTTAGGGTTACTGTTACTTTCCCCGTCTCATGAAATTTCAACCTGTTTCAACTGCTTTGCAAACAAAATGAGTCAACGCATTATTTCCCTCCTAATGTCCCTCAGTCATCAGTTACCACAGATACCGGCCATGTTACGCAGTACGCAGTGCTGCTCTAGGCAAATAGTGTTGTCCTAACACGAAAAAAGGCCCTCAAGCCTGATCACAGCATGCATTTTTATGACAGTGTATACTGTAATGTGAGACTGGGCTCTTCAAATCATTCATAAATTCTTGAGGCAATGTGGTACCAAAAGATTCTTCACAGTGGGGTAATTTAGAGAAATTGATCTACAAGATACCATTCACTGAATACTTTTTTTGTTATTTTCATGTATTGCTCTAAAGATTTCTTCTGGCACTTTTATTTTTAAGAGTGTCAAAAAATTGCAAAAATAAACAGTAATGGTACAAACATAACATGAGTCAAAACCATGCCCAAAATTGTAAATATCTTAGGCACTGGTTTCATAACTGAAAGCTTTCATTAGAGCATGACTTAAGTCAAAAGTTACTGAGGACCCAAGGCAAAATGTTATTTTCTGCTTATCTACTTTACAAAAAATAAATATTCTTTAATGGTTCTGGGCTTGCACTTATGATTCTGGCAAATACCTTAAATTAGATTTACACATTCATATTATGTACAAATTATTAATATAATTTCAAATATAATTATTTTTGAAAAACTAATGAATGTTTGAAAAACAAGGTACTTCATGCTCATTATGCAAATATCATTTACAAAAATCACTTTTTAGGGAACTGATTGACATATGATATATATATATATATATGATTTTATTTTATTTTCAGCCTCTGTTGTGTCCATGACTACAGCTTTAAAGAACGAACACCCCTTACTAACACCTGTCACAAGCTTGGTCACACGCAAGGCCCTGATTTTTCAAACACAGAATAGCACTCTAATGGAGGGTTGTCAGAAACACCCTTCCCATATTTTAAAATCCTCTCACCTGTACCAATTTTTCCACTGCCCCCACCTCCTTCCTGTGTCAAAAGCAGACGACGCTTTTAGCTATTGGCAATAGAGCTGGTGTTTAGCATAATGACCATTGGGGTCAAGTGCTCATGTTAAGAGCCTAATCATCAGCACCATAATCAAATAATGTAATGACTGCTAGAACTCATATAACTTCAAATAACTTTTTGTCCTTACAAAGCCCAGACATTGCTAGAGAAATTCCATATGTACCTCCATGGTCCTTCACAGTAAGGCCAGTATGTGGACATTTCGAGAGTTTTTAACCTTCTGTAATTGAACAAGGGTCATCTGGCAATGATAATGGACATTAACAGATGGCCCAGGATCCTGTGATTACTCTTAATGAATTCTGACAGAAGCAACAGCTGTACGAGGAAACCTTGACCCAATGAAACCAAACCTGGTTTGACTTGTATATAACATTCTTAGTTTATGAGATGATCATGACACTTTAACAGAAATCTAAAGAATTCTGGACAAAAATGTAATTAGGATTGATGGTTTTCTTCAAATTTACATCATTTTTGCATATCATTTAATTGTTTAACCTACAGGACTGTTCTTCAAATATTAATCTTTTCATGTAGAAAATCTATGACCTGGACATGAAGGTACCCAAAAAAAGTTTCAGGGAAAGTTATTTGAATAGATTTGTGTAAAGGAAACATTAGATTGTGAAGAAGCTAATGAATGTTCTTTGCTAATTAACATCTTCCATTTCTGCCCACACATCCATTTCTTAGATATTGATGCCAACCAAAATTTTATGTGTTTTTAAGGCCAAATGACAACATAATTTTTAAGACAGTTTAAGCATTTAAACATTACCAGAATGTAGATGCATGAAAATGATTCCTTAATTTTGAATGCAAAAAAAAAAGGCACGATGGCCAAACCTTTAAACAAGGGATGAATTAGAACAAACACAATTTAGGGTAAAAGTGATGGAGAAAAGACAACTGACACTAACACAGACAAACCATTTATACATGTGAATAAGCCCAAAACATCTAAACATAATTTGATCCCTGGCCGGGAGTGAAACCTGATATACACTGCGGCCAGATGGGCCCCACCTGGACCAGCACAAACCTCACCACCCAGAAAGACTCAGGCCCGAGCATGTAGGGATGGACTTGATCAGCGGATCTGAGCTGCAGCTGTTGCGACCCTCTCCGCCTATGAGGCTTGCCAGGTTGGAGACAAAGAAGTGCATGAGAATCTTAGCCAGAATCGTAGGCACATCCTGCGGTCCGCCACTCCAGCCTTTTATCACCTCTTTATCCTCTGAGTTAATATACTCCAGCAGCTCTTGGGGGGTATACTGACTCAGTCTGGTCAGTTCCTCCTCCTGCCAGGGCCAGCATGTCCCACTCAATGAGCTGGTCATGGATGCACTTGGACCTGTGGCAGAATCTGCTGTGCCTCAGTATCTGGTCTGTTCTTCTGTCACTGTTCTTCAGTGCCCATTCTGAAAGAAGGTGCGGGTGAAGACTTCCATTATGAGATGCTTTATTTTGAATACAAAACAAAGGTGGCATGAGGTCCAAAGCTTCAAACAAGGGATGAATCAGAACAAACACAACTCAGGGTGAAGGTGATGGAGATCAGACAACTGAAACTGACACAGACAAACTATTTATACTTGTGAATAAACCCAAACATCTAAACATAATTATTCTTTGATAACTGTCTGGCTGAGAACCCTTATTCCTAATGCAGACCACTGATGAAACCACACTCATTGTCAACATAAACGTCCCCATAAATCTAATCCAATGGCCTCTAGGGGCCGTCAACTGTGGATGTTACAGAAGGTCATTTTATTCATACCAAATTCACTTGATTCTTAGAAAATGTGATGGTTCTAATCCTGTTTTTTTATATTATTCATCAATCATTTAACATGTCTTCAAACCTATCTTTATAAGTTCCATTTGTTCTCCAATTTGACTTTAGCTGGAGGATTACATCTAAATTAGCAGGCTGCACGTCTGACTGTGTACCATTATTTTGGTAGAAAATAATTTTAGAAATATAACAACATTTCCTGTCTTTGTGTCTACAGTGAAGCCCACGGTCATCGATGTTGATATCTTTGTTAACAGCATTGGACCTGTGTCCTCAATAAATATGGTAAGTGAGCTGGATTTCTACAGTCTTTACGCCAGAAAGCACATTCTGGATGTCTTTTAATACATGTCCTTTCAACTAAAATCCCCTTTCAAAACCACATTTACCAGCTTTGTGGCTCAATCTTGAGTGTACCCCAGTTGGAGCAGACGCTATGTTTTTGTGAATAATTGAAAGCAGAGCTAGTGGCAAGCTCTCCAAAGTCTGTGTTCAAACCCAACCCCAAGCAGCCTTTCCCCTGAGGCTCTCAGAGTTTGACCTGAAGGAAAATAAAAAAGTCAAATAGAAATGGAGCGATAACATAACTGCATTTTCTAGGCAGTGGGAGGCTGCTGATAAGATGGTCCGATTAAAATTAAATTAAATAATGCTGTTGGGTTTTTTTGTTTGTTGTTTCTGATTGAGTCTGCTACCTAGTGACACATCTGCCTATGTTCTTTGAGAGATTTAATCTGCAATTAAACAGTCAATAATTACATCATAATGGTCCAAATTTTCTAAATTTGCTTATTCGCTTTTTTTTTCTTATAAGCATAACTGCCATAAAATAATACTACAAATTAGGCACAGTATGTGCAAACATTCTGAAAAGCTGTCATGCATTGAATGAGTTCATGTAATTCTGGCAACACTGCAGAGGCCCAGGCTGTTAAACCAAAGGATTCACTAAGCTAAGCTTTAATTTTTCTCTAATTAATCGACATTATCTCATAGCACATTGGTGACAAATAAAAGGCAAGCTCATCTCACAAACAATGATACCATATCTTATAGTATGTATTTGTTCATGAACTGACAGTGATTGACAACAACACTTGCATCAAGAGACTCTACAAGACAATTACATTTGGAGCTATTTTACCACACTAAATGATGCTGTTGTAAGCCACCATACAGAGCCTATTACATTATTGTGATATGGAGAGCTATTTCCTTACTATGATTTGGAGAGCTTATTACTTTACTGTGATTATTGTAATTATTTTAGGCTACTCAGCAGCATCATTACAGCCATGGTCTACTTACTTTACATCAATTATGTCAACAGTAGCATTCTCATGAACAAATTATGATAGTTATCCTTCACTCAACCAACTGTGCTTTCTCCCACTCTGCTTGTGAATGTCTCAATTACATCTTCATTAATTGATGAGGTGTGTAACTACACCAACTAAGCAGTTGTGTAATTCCTTCTCATAGAGGATCTGTTTTATTCATTATTAAAAATCATAGCCTTTATTTAATGTAATGCATACTATTCAATTCCTGTACTGATACCTGTGCATATTAGGAGTTATTCCTAATGTATAGATGTCCGTAACTAAGCATACAGTTTCACTGCTTATTTTATATCAATTGTGTGATTCTGTTTTTTTCTCTGCTAAAATCTGTAACAGTAGTTCTCAGTATTGGATAGCTTAAAACGAATGAATGTCAATAGCTGGCAAACTAGTTAGCTACTAATTATGTTTAAATATATTTATAAAAATGTGCAACATTAATATTACAACAAACCGATCAAGAATCTAGGGATGTTTAATTACCTGCAATAGGTCTCCCTATATTTATCAGAGGAACACTTGATTGGCTGTATGAATTTGCAGTTTGGGCTAGCTGTAATTCAGCCCTAGTGTGGAAAATTCATATTTTTCTTAATAATGAGTTTCTATGTATTTGATAATAGCGTTGTTAGCATTTTAAATTGCCAAAGGACTAAACCTCATTTTAATAGGAGGCTTAGCCCTACTAATCTATTTTTTACCAGTCACCCCTAGAGACTACCAAAAGGGAATAACACAATTATTGTTGTAACTGTGTATTTTATCACTATGGACATTTAAAAAATTAAGAGTTTAAAATGAAGAACGCCAGCTTTAGTTTGAATGAGCTTTCATACTGGATTGGGAATTGACTATTTCTATATATTATCTCTTTATTGTATAATTGTTTATTGTTTATTATTTATTGTTTTATCTAGCATGTATTTTTTGGCAGGTGGTGTGGCTGATTAGTTTGTGGACAAGGGAGTTTACTAAAGGTTTACAGTTTATTCTCAATCTGGACACTGTTGCGCTCTCTAAATGAAAACTAAGAGGTGCAAATAAAGCAGGCCAGAATGAGATTGAAAATCTGAATAAATTATATGGCAAGTCAAGGCAAAAGGACAAAAAGTTAAGTGTTTCTGACTGGGCATATCCATCACTGGATCTTAATCCCATTCAAAGCTCATTTATTAAAGACTAGGCAGAAGAAAATATCTGAAAATATTTTTGAAAATGCTTAATGTGACTACATTTGAGACTATGTGGCTATATTCAGTTAATAAGGCCTCTGAATTAACTCTACACAACCTGAGACTTTACTGTAATATAAATATTAGTAAGCTGACAATCCTTTAACCCATAGAAGGAAAAAAAACAAAACAACAATCACTGGCCAGTTACTTATTATATTATTCAGTATATATTAATCCATTTTTCTATTTTATTTTATCACCAGTTTCACACAGCCCTGAGGATTTATTGATAGCTAATAATTATGCTTGAGTAGCTTTTCTGAGAACATAAATAACTGGAAACTAAAAAGAATTTTAACAACTACATGAAGGACCTGGCAGTATTGATTCCGTGGCTGCATGATATTTTCTATGGACTGTTTTATTGCCTCGAGGCGCATTTCCTTCCATTGCAAAGGCTGTCATTATCAAAAGACAATTTCAAAGAGATGACAAGAGGACAATGAGCTTTCCAAGGTTGTTCCCTATTCTTACAATGGTCCCAGTACTCAGAACAACTCAATGTGTCTCTTTCAATGATGTGTGTACAGGACATAATACCTACTTTTTAAAAGATATATGGAGACTCATGTTAAAGAATCAATGTTGCACAAATAATACAAATCACCAGAGATAGTTCAGAATATATCAATCTTTTATTACAGTTTATTGCATAGATATTTTGAGATAACAGTATTGCAGAAGAAAGGAGTGCTTAACTTGATCACATTTATGAATCAAGCATCACTATCTCTCCTGTCTAAAATATCTAATGTATTCTTATTTACAATACTGTGACACATAACTACAATGTGCACTTCAATGTACCAGAAGACCACCTGAACTCTCAAAGGCACAAAATCATGGAAAACCTTATTATTTTCTATCATAGAGTTTAATAGCATTTGTAAATACTCCTGAAGTTTCAAAACATACCAACAATTTCTCAGTCTATTCTGTTCAAGTATTCATTTTTATTTACTGTTTTCCTGTTTGTCATATTTATATATAAAGTATATAAAATATTTCTTCATATTTACCTATTTTATTAACAAAGATATTTCCCAGAGAACTATTTAGGACTGAAAGGTCCAATCAAGGACAAAAATTGTTTTATCATTTTCTAGCATGTTTATATTTAAAGTTTTTTTTTTTAAACCCAAAAGAGCTCAGATGAAATATCAGTATAAAACATGGATGTAAACAAAAGGCAAGCGTTCATTTAGTTGAGTCACATATTCAGAGCAGTTGACTTTGGTTTTGTATGTTTCATAGTAAAAAAATATATTATATATGTTCATAACTAATAGTCATCCAGCCCCTGCAATAGACTGGCATGTTCCATTCTTTCTGGTGTGAGCCACTATTTTCAGAGGTGTGCTCAATTTGCATTATGTGTAAACTCTTGAAAAACAAAAATCCACCTACGCTCAAGGCCACCATGCTGATGATTCCAATTTGTTGTGTGCGGTGTCACTGGGGAAGGGATTTGTTGCGCTGAGGCAGAGGGACTGAATTGATAGACTCGGCTCCCAAGCCCCAGCGTGCAGAGAGCATTGTGCTGGGATTCAAATGGATCTCATACGTGGGCAGACGCACTGTCATCAGCTCCCATTGCAGAACGTCTCCATGTTTTAGGTGCCATTAAGGACACGCGCCTCTTTCCTTTATGGCATGACAAGCTAATTTTCACCAGCTCAGTCTTGTCGGGAATTCATTTATCAGTTGTCACCATTTTATTGTTTTCGATTTTAATGGAGTGTATAATTAAATAGCATTATGGTGTCTCAAGGAAACAAATGAAGATGGATTCTTTGTGCTTTCTGAATAAGAATGTGCGACTTGCAGGATTTATTTTAGATCATTATAAAACAAAACATCAAATAAGCTTTAGACAGCAAAAGGTGTACTGCACTGGATCTTGAATAAACCTGAATGTGCTCATAATCGCAGAATCGTCCAGCTTTCTTCCATAAATCTTTCTTGTCATTCCTTTAATAGTTCTCTTTTCTCCCTCTAATAGCATGGATCATTTCTGTACATAAATAAGTAGAAAATGATTATGAAGTCAGCAGTAAACCTGGTTTAACTGTGATGCACATGGAATGCAACATGCACAATTTACTGAGAATTAAATGATGAGGCCTTCATTATTCAAGGGCACACAGGGAGAGTTAGTAAGCTAATAGCTTTAATAATCAGTATGAACACACTATGCCACAGCACAAAAAAGGCCACTCTCTCTTTATCCCATATTGTGCAGCAAATCAGAAGTCTTGCTTGACAGGTTACATTATTCTAAAAGGTAAACATGGGAATGGAAACAGTAACTAAAATAATTGAGTTAATGACAGAAGACTTTAAAAAAAAATAGTTACGAATGAATACTGAATTCATGGCCATGTATTCAGCTCAAGAAAAACATAAGAGACCACTGCAAAAAGGTTCAGTTTCTCACGTTTTATCTTTTATTGTTGCAAGTATTGACCTGAACTTATACAAAATATATTTTTAAAGCATTATTTTAAAGGAAATGAAAATCAAAATAAGAGAAATGATCCAGTGTTTACAGAATTTGAATAATTAAAAGAAAGCAAGTCTCATGTTCACTCAAACACTTGCAGTGTAGTTGTGCAATCCATCTGGTCACAATATATTTATATATATATATATATATATATATATATATATACATAAAAAATGCCAATGTGTGATGTCATAAGACAACTTTAGTTCTGTGAAGAACTGTTTGTAGATGGGATACGTGAATGTGAACACATTTTTAAAGGTTTATAGATCCTAAACATGGTGTAAAGGATATCTTTGACAAAGTCTTTCCTATAATGTTCACACTAAGGAGATTACTAGAACTTTGAAAAGCTACAGAAATAGTTCCCTGAAGAACCAGCCATTGAAAGGTGGTACATTTTACTTCTGTTCATATGTTTCATGAATGTATTTATAATTGATTTATTTTTTGCATTAGGTTGCAAAACTTTCATTGCTGCTGCTCCTTTATACCTCAAGTAGGACCACCATCTGTCTCATAAACTCTGCAAAAGTGAGACACTTTTGGTAAATGGCCACATAAAAACTACACACTCATCTGTTGTTTTTGTGAGTTGTCATAAGCCTCCTAAATGTAAATGTGTTTGGATAGTAAATGCAGAGCCACACACTTGCCTCCAAAACAACAAAACATTTAATCACATTCAGCTCAATGAATAACAATCATGGCCTGAAACTCGATCCCTGCTCTCCAAGGAACCACAGTTGATGACAGCTGAGGCTTTCTCCCTCACTCTGTCTGACCAAATCATGCCATCTTTTCATTATGTCCTCTTTTACTGAATAGATTTGTAAACATTGTCATTTGGCAGTCAAATATTCTGTAACATAAACACTTTTTTGAATATCGGCTTTTCAAAATGTAACATGGACTAAATACAAAATGCCTCATTTCTGTATTCTACAAATCTTTTCTCAATATCGAAATACGTCCCAAGTCAGATGTCAATAGTATTAAGACAGGCTAATTGATGGCAAGTGTATGCCAATATATAGAATCTATATATATATATCCAGATCAGAAGCTTTGTATTTCAAAATAAGTGGGAAGATAAATCATTCTTAAAAAGGAATTTATCAGATTTAAAAAATAAACTTCTGCATAATCAAATTGTGATGATGTAAACTAAATAATTCAGAGTGAATTGAATGTGAAATGTGCCACTGTAGAGAAACTTACTGAGACAGAATCTGTCTTGTTGATTCATAGTCTTTTTGCAATGGTGGTGATAGGAACCAGGATCCTATATGTATATAACCAATTTATACTATTTCCTATTTTACCATTGTACAGATTTCTTTATGTAAATTGGTAGCTTTATGCTATATTATGTTATATTTGACTTCAAACCAGTCTTTGACTATAAGTACATTTTAACACATGGCTTCTGCAGATATTTTAATAAATTGGTGAGATTCTCCTTTTATAAACAAAGGGCAATTGGCATGCAGTTCCAATTGGTTTATAAAAAAAAATCATTTTAAATATATAAGGGGTAAATGTGTTGGTCAGTTAATGATTTTTCCCCTCTCCTTTTACCGTCTCTTTCCATTCAATGTCTAATTACTTAGCAAATAAAGGCCAAAGAGGAAAGCATTAGCAGGAAAGGTCCTATTTCCACCGATGCCCCATGACATCTTTAGCTGGATGTAATTTGCACTGCACTGTTTAAAATCCCAGGGATTATAGGTAACAATTATATGAAAGAATGTAAGGATTAGTGAGTATTGCAGGTCATCACCATCACAAAACACATTTAATACCCAGCAGGGATAGAGTGAGCGACAGCACAGGGACCGATCCATCCACGCTCCACAAGCCACGAGCTGGCTGCTCTCTCAGGAGAATAGCCAAGTACAATCCACACATCTTCCTGTTTTCTTGCAGATGCTCAGACCAGTCACACTCCATTGGTCACAAACCTTCGCTCTCTGAACTGTGTAACGATCCACTGCTTGGCAAGTCATGCCTCTCTGCTCGCCTGTTTAGGACAGATATAATCTGCTATGGGTAGAGCAGGTTAGCAAAGCTGGCTCTGCCACCTGGGAAATCTGCTGTGCATGGACAATGACTGATTATTGTGCTTCTGGACTTTTTACGCCCACTTGTTGAATAGATAACTTTTGACAGGGGAGAGGTGGAATCAATACACCATGGAAAATGTGGGGGCAACAGCAAGGGATATTGAATTTCTATTTCCCAACATTAACCCATTTCTTGACTTCTTCGCTAGAAAAGGTCTGCCAGCTAATCAAACATGAATATATAAGTCAGTAGCATAAACCCCTTATTTATTCTACTGTAGAGCCGTATTCTGTATATTTGGTATATAGGATGCATTTCACCTATGTACATTTTACCAATGTATATCCTCAAAATATGAGCAGTGACTTTCCTTAGAATATAGATTACAAAATACACTTTTCTGCTATTTTATTTTCAATATGTCGATGTCTATGTCTGAGGTGAACAAAATGGTTTAAAATGATTAATTCAGATCAAATATAAGACCCACATCTGTGCTACTATTCAACGAATCTATTTTACTTTTCCTTTCTGTCTTCCCACATAAAACACATAAGGTTCCAGTATGTTCAACTCTGTTTTATGTCTGTAAATCTATTGCCTATTATAACTAGATAGAATGTAAAATGACCAAAATAGAAGTAGAGAAAATGTGTTTAAACTAGATAAGCTGGACTTTTGTATTTCAGTTAGTTTGTGTTATTGTAAGTGTTGGTATTTGTGACAATAAGAGAAATAAATTTGTAATATATTTTATTCTTAGTGGAAATAAAGGTTAATTTTGTGAAAGTTATGTACGTATTTATAGATATGTAAAGAATTTTAAAGACCAAATAGATGGAGTAAACCCTGACAGACTGTCGCGTTGGCTCAGGAAAGGAGGACAGTAAATGCAGGAGTTAAACAGAACTCAAACATGCCATGTTGTGTCAAATGGAAATGTAACAACTCTAGGCAAGATCCACTGCTTGGCAAGTCATGCCTCTCTGCTCGCCTGTTTAGGACTGATATAATCTGCTATGGGTAGAGCAGGTTAGTAAAGCTGACTCTGCCACCTGGGAAATCTGCTGTGCATGGACAATGACTGATTAGCTTTAGCAGTTCCTGAAATATTGAATGTTGCAGCACCACGATTCGGTATGAGTGCAAAGCATGATGCAACATATAATTTGTGATGAAATACTGACTAGTGACGATTTTTGCAAAGATATAATTTATCATGCTGCTTCTTCACAAAGGAGTAATAATGAGCTGTGTCCAATTTACCATCCACATTTTGTCATTTTTGGCCAAACAGATATTGGCCATAGAAGGTTATTGTCCAAAAACGTGCTTTTTGACTATCCCATTCTGTATCAGCCATGTGAAGCAACAACCATGCCAAGTTTCATGTGGAATAGTCTTAAAATATTAGATAATTCATCTTTAAGTGCTAAATTTTATTTGACAAACTTGAATTTTAAATCTCAGTTAGAATTTTAGCCCTGTCCTGGATTACTTTTCCCTTTCAGAGTGATGTGAAGTGCAAGACTCGGCCTAATCCCTGTTTAAGAAATTGATCTTACAGGTTACAAAGGTAAATTTCAGATCATTAGGGTTCACAGTGGACCAAAGCCAGAACTATCTCTCCCCACATGATACACCAGTCAGGTTCATCAGACATCTTTAGAAAACAATCTAGTCACCAGCTGAGCACTGGGAAATAGTAAGACCCAGAAATCTTTGAGAGGTACAACAGGCTTCCTCCCTGATATAGCCTGCAGGATTATTGATGGAAGATTGACTCAAAGGATCAGCCATGAGATAGCAGCTCTTGTCAGGCTGGAGCAAGTGACCAGCTTTATTTAAGCACTCGCCTTAGCTGGATTTACCTGGAGGAGCATCATCATATCAGTCTTGGGATCAGCCACTGTATCAATAAATACAGTTTTTTTGTATAAAAAAATTAATGATTCAGTCCAGTTAGCGGTATTAGCGATGTAGATGATAGATAATTAATACTTCTATGACAGAATGTTGGCTTACATCAGCTATTAGGCCATTTTAGGATCAATTGAATGTTTTCTGTGAAAGAGTTTGAACATTTTGATTATGGTTTCAGGGTGCTGCTCATTGGGAGGTG
Source organism: Ladigesia roloffi (assembly GCA_037577295.1). Lineage (NCBI taxonomy): Eukaryota > Metazoa > Chordata > Actinopteri > Characiformes > Alestidae > Ladigesia > Ladigesia roloffi. Next base: position 13,591,220 of record JBBKCR010000101.1, on the reverse strand, counting down.
GTTTAATCTTGACTGCAACAGCTTTTAGCTAGCAATGCATCCGTTCCTTACATCAATATGTTTTTAACATTCCTGCAAAGCCAGACAAAATACATTGCTTCTCAGATAAAAAAAAAAACACTGAGCATTTGCCATTCTGACATGAAAAGTTGTTTGTTGATTCCAAGGCAGTCACTCTTCAAAGTGTCAGTTTGTAAAAGAAGTCTGTCTAATATCAGGCCCAATCTTATATCAGTTTCAGCTAAGTCACATCCAGTTTCCACATACAACAGGCTCTGATACCTGCAGCCCAGCAAATGCTCAATCTGATAAACAACACCTGTCATTAGAGTCCATCAAGAGAAAACACATTTCCCCTACAGGACAATAGCTGCAATCTCTTCAGCTATCTCAAGTGGAGGGACAATTATTATTATTTCCCTCATTGGGAGGTCCTATTACGCATAGTGTCTTTAAATAAGTGTAAAAGCACACCCACTCCCACCAAAATAGCTTCTCATTCCATCGCAACTTAAATCATTAATGACTAAAACTTAATTTGACAGTTGGCCTTTCAGGTGAATTTGAGTTATGTCGTGTGAAGCAGGTGTTTATTGTCATTTCAAACCCATGCGCATTACACAGTGAAATGAAAAAATGTTCTTTTAGGACTGTGGTGCAATAAAATGAACAAAAACAGAACAATCACTAGACTACACGCCCACAGTGCCCATAGGTGCAACAGTTTAGGCAGATTTACAGTGGCAGATATAATTTTGGCAGTACGTTTTCTTTCTTTCATGGCAGAACAGTTTAGTGTGTGCATGCCATGTGCCCTAATTTCTTCCATGACAACAACCTTAAAATCATATGGACCATACCGGATGATACTGCTGAATAAAAATCGACACCCTCATAATTAACACAGTTTGCGTCCATACCTTTATCTACTGTTTTTTGGTCATAAACTAAATTCTTGAAAATACAGGCTGAATAATAGTCTGAAACTTGTCTGGGCTAGATTAAGACAATTTTAATGGAGTAGAAACCCCAAAGGGCCATACATAAAATATTGCTCAGACTCTCTCAAAATCGCACTAAAATGTTTCTGATGTTTAAATGTGTCTCATGTGTGTACCTTTACATGCTGCTGGTGTAATAAGCAAGATGCTCTAGGCCCAGAATGGATACTTCAGTGCAGTGCTTCAAAAAGGTATAGCCTAAAGGAAGCAGCTGACTTGTCAGAGTAACATTAAACAAGAAAAAGAAGCATAACTTCATAGTAATGCCCTTTTTTCTTGTGTTGGCTCTGCAGTCAAGCATACTGGTTTTGATCTAGAAAAAAATTGCAGTCTAGCATATGGTCCAGCATATTGGTCTTGATTAAAAAGGTGTGTATTAATGGATCAATAAAGAACATTAATATACATGCCAACCATAGAACATTGTTTGAACTGTCATAAAACTTCTCTTAAGAATGTTTCAGTTCATATTTTTCTAAATAAGCGTTTCCCGTTCTGAAAGGATGCATAAGACTATTTTAAATACATTTATTTTAAATAAAAACAAAACGAATGAATCTGAACTGGCACATCTAAAGGTGATGGCAGACTGACAACATAAACTAAAACAGAAGCATTATATCTAACGCACACAAACCAAAGACCAATGAAAAGACATATGAGACAGCTGAAAACCCTTATGTCAAAGTCCACATAACCCTTGTCCGATGGCAGCCTCTAGTGGACTTTACAAACTTACGCAAATTTAAAGCTCTTTTTAAATGTTAACGTAGACAAAGTGTTACCTAGAACCACACATTCTAGTCAAGATGCATTTGAATAATTTATTTTTGAGAGTGCAATTGGACAATTACTTGCAATTTGTTGCTGAATCATTAGTTCCATCTGGAGATTGTTATTATCTCTCATTATGTAAGCAGGCAATCATGAGGCTGAAAAAACTGAATTAATAACAAATATTTCAGGAAACACTGAGAGACAAGCTTAGAAACCAGTAACAAGTATAAAAAGAGGGAAATAAACTCAAATTGCACATAAAGTTGAGGGATCTCGACTTACTGAAAAAGTCACCTACCCTGATGCCATCATTGAGGATGCCTGGTCACCCTGCATGCCTCTATTTTTGTAGCTACACAATTGTTTTTCTTTAGCAGGTTTACTACACATTGGTGGACAGTGCACACACGCGCACCAACAACCGCGACTCATAGCAAGTTTTACCCCGTACGGTCGTCTATTGTTGGCCGACATGGCTGTGATTGGAATACGGGCCTGGAGCTGTGCCAAATAACTCATATTTTGGGATGTTCCAGACAATAAAGGACGGTTGGCAACCCTAGTCAGCATGCGTGTGTGTTAGCATGTGTATGGCACTTTAAGTAGTCTGTCTAGAACACAGGTAATGTTAGTTCCCTTCTTCGAGTCAGTGCATGTCGCCATAAGAAATGTATATTTAAATCTTTGGCAGTTCAGTGCAGGGGGTGTAGAACCGCCTATGGCAACAATAAACCATGTATAATGTATATTCTTTTAATATAATCAAGCCTAATGTTAGAAGCAAATTTGTTTAGTCACTTTTTAGATGAACTATAACAGTACAGTTCAGCTCTTTTACACAGCATTTTCAACCAATGCAAAAGTTACATAGCCAATATAAACTCCAGACTGAAATCACCAGGCTGAATGCCATTTTTATCCTCTAAAAAACTATTTTAGCCTAAGGCAATTAATATGGTCTTAATCCAATATATATTTTTTGGCTCTTAACTGAATACAAACATGCTCTGGTGTGTCGCTTTTATACGTGGCACATGTGATAAACTAGCAGGTGTTATGAATGAGTCACAGAGTGTCACAATGAGCTTTTCCTCATTAACAGGACAACACTTGAAAAGGCCTGCCGCAACATGGATGAGGGGCTATTTTTAAATGTCTGGGTCACACTGTGTCCTAGGCAACCATGTTGAACCAAGGAAATCCTTTGGCATGGTACCTACTGATAGCACCAACTGGCAAGCTAGTATAACACACAGGCATATGCATAAACACACACCCATATATTATATTAGGATCTATTTCGCGAGCTTGCAAACTCCCTTGGAATTTGTTCTTTAAAAAGTCAGGAGACACTTTTTGCCAGGAGATTTCTTTTTGTAGAGATGTTATATATCACAAGCACTCACAATAATTTTGTTTTCTCCTTTTCTTAAAACCTCCAGTGAATCTGTGCTATTACTGCCAGCCATGCCCACACAAGTAAAAGGTTCATACTGGACAAAAGGATATTGCTGTTCACAGAAAACCTATTGGTCACAGGGCAAGGCAGTGTATTGTTGAGGTTTAATCATTTCTGTTCATCTCTAGAATTCTTTCTGATGCCAGAAATTTAGTTTTAAGCGTAAACATAGACTCGATTGACCTGCTCACATTCTATCCACAAACATATACATTTGCAGAAGCTGAATGAGCTTTATCAAGCGTGCACACATTTCATTCAGTCGAATAAGACACTATAGTGCACAATTCAGTATCTTGGCAAAATTCCGACATTAAGATTATAGTATCATAATTTCAGATAGTATTTATAAATATGTAACTGCAGGTAGTGGCAAATTTGTTGTTGCTGTTGTTCTCTAAATGCTTAGCATCTATTAATTAGGACAACATAATCCCGCTTAGTAGCATAGTATTGTTTATGAATATGTTTAGGCAGTATCTGTGTAGGCAGAGTATACGATTCCCTTATAGGAATATATAATATTGTAACGGAATTATGGTGGGAGGCCTCTCTCATAATGCACTGCTGCCGCCGGGAACTGTTTATTGTTGTTATTTGTGCTGTTGTGGGGTTATGTTGTGTTGTTTGGGAGGAAATGTGTTTAAAGTGCGTTAATGTGTGTGTGTTTATTGTGGTTGGGAATGTGTTTTAGGGTTTTTTATGTATTTATTGTAATGATAAACAGGCTACCATGAGTGTGAGTCATGGTAGCTCTGTGTACCTGGGGCCTGAGTTGGGCCATAGTTACAAGCTTGTGCTGTGTGGTGTGTAACCATGTACATGACACTGCTGTTAAAAGCTCTCTAAATAAAGCTTTTTAAACAACAAGCATGTGCGTAGATGTTCGTGATATATATGGAATGGACCATAGATAAAGACCAACCATTGCATACCATAGCAATCGCAAAGGAATTGCTTATGTTGTGCATAATGTGAAGCGTCTTCTAGTCACGGTTACAGAAACTAACAATCACCGTTTCTGAGTTCTGCAAGTGTCACAAAATACACAGCTCATTCAAAATAAATTTAAAAAAATGATCAACAACGCAGCAACAAACACTTTATATCTAAGCAAAGTCTGGATCTATCTGAAATGGGTCAGGTTGATCTTTTAGAATCGGTATCTATAGTGATGTTGATGACACCGGAAATGTTAATTATTTGAGGTTCATTCAGGGGATTTCATTAACAGCCCATTAACTAAAGAGAGGAACAGCAAGGTTTATTTGGGCTGCTGAACTGAAGGTTTTTCATTAGCTGGGTACAATCTGATAGAGTTCTATCTGAGCGGAAGAAGCTTTTTCCACACTGTCATTACACAGTCGCACTCTTACAGAAAGCAAGAAGAACTATTGCTGAAAGCATTAGGCAGACTACAATTAGGGCAGTGACCGGACAACACATGCTTCTGTGGGGATTAAATATGTGACAGACCTGCATTCAATATAAATAAAATAGCACTTGGTGTCTTGGTTACCATTTGATGCTCAGATGTCTTCTTATTATCTGACCAAAGTTACTGTGGCAAAAAAACTCTGTTTCTAATGGATTTTTTTCAGTGTTAAAAAAAAAAAAGAAATTGAACAATATGAAGTGGTGGTGTGGGTTTATTCTGGGGTCTCCAGGTTCCCCCTACAGTCCAAAGACATGTGTGTCAGGTGAACTGGGGATTCTAAATTGATCATAAGCACCCCACACAGGTTGAGTCCTTGTCTTATACCTGCAGACTCTGGGGTAGGCTCCAGGTACATGCGACCATAGTAAGGTTTAAGCAGTTACAGTGAATGAGTGTTTATACAAAGTAAGGGTCTTTAGGAGATTAATATATATATAAGCTACTTCTGACACCTCTCATCTCAGAAGTTGTTAGAGGTCACTAGAATGATGCAAAAAACACTGCAAAGTGTTTGGCTTCAATTTTGGATTTACAGTGATAACAGGACAATCACTACATACTGAATAAAATGGCATTGACTAGTTAATGTAAGGTTGTCAAAGAAAAGAAAAATTTCAACAAATGACAAATCATCCCTCCCAACAGTGAATGTCTGTCAGAAATTCCACAACAAGTGAGAAACATTACAAAATTTTTTCAACATTTTTCATAATATGTTGTTTAAATAAAGCAACAAATATATAGTTTGTCAACTATCAAAAAGAAACCTTGTATGTATAGTTTTTAACAATATTAAGGCTAGGGATGTGTATCATTAAGGTTTTAATGGTATTACTACTTCTATTACTTATCGGTTTGGTACATTATCGGTACTCATATCGGAAGCATTTTTTATGTGAGGCGGATGCTTAGGGGTGGGGTTTGGGCCTGGGGCGCGGTTTGAGCTTGGGGCGGGGTTTGGGTCTGGGGCACGGTTTGGACTTGGGGCGGGGTTTGGGTGTGGGGTGGGGTTTGGGCATGGGGCAGGGTTTGGGCCTGGGGCGGGGTTTGGGCATGGGGCGGGGTTTGGGTATGGAGCGGGGTTTGGGTGGGTGTGGAGTTGCTACGTGCAAATCTCATCCATGTAGGGGGTGGGGGTGTTTGGAGACTCCTGTTGAATCTCAAACCTTTCGCGAAATAATCTACTCAACTTAATCGATAAAAGAATACATGCACCAATGGAAATCCACTCGGGGGTTGCCTCCAACTCACCACATGCAAGTGAAGTGAATCAGCAGTGCATAGACAGGCTGCTCAAATTTCCAGTGGTGTGTGTTCTTCTACTAATTTAGTGGAGTGGATTCTATTCCAGCATGACTGTGTCCCAGTGCAAGGTCCATAAAGGCATGGTTGGATTAGTTCGGTGTGGAGGAACTTGACTTGTCCACACAGAGCTCTGACCTCAACCCCATCCAAAACCTTTGGCATGAACTGGAACAGAGATAGCCAGGCCTTCTCATAAGACATCAGTCCCTGACCTTATAAATGCTCTACAGAATGAATGGGCATAAACACAATGAAAGGCATTTTATCATTAGTACTTTACTACCAGTACTTTATTCTACATATTGTGGTTGAAATTAAGGAGCCTGTTAACTTCTGATCTTTCTACAAAATCACATTATTTCGCAGTGTTTTGGGTTCCAGAATTCCTCTGATAAATCTGTATAGGCAATAAGTTTGAATGATTTCTTTAAAAAGTGTATGATGCTCGGAGTTCTGCATGGCCATCCATGCATCTGTAAAAACTGTTTGACATCTGTGTGTGCATATAGCCTGGAAAGTGCTCTCCTTTGCTAATAAGTGCATACATTGTAGTGTTTGTTGCCTTTGTTGTTGCAAAAATTCCCCAAAAATTTTCTGTAATGAGACATAACTAATCAAGCTCTCTCTCTTCATATAATTTTTGGAACTGCACTGACAACCTATTAGCATGGAAATTGTTTTGGAAAGAAATGATAGCTGTTTTGCAAATGCACAAGGATTTCAAATCCATTAAAAAATCTGCCATGATGAAATTATTTATGCCATTTCAACACTGTTATTCCTTTTCCGATGGAGCCGAAATGTCACCAGTAATAATTATAATCGGAAACAATAATCGCATGTTTGCAAATGGCACTTAGTACAAGTATACGCCATCACATTCTAAAATAAATTACTTGAGGGGCTTTTAGATGTATTTTTATAGAATGACAATAAGTGGATTTTACACAAACAACATTTAGTCATCTCCAGCTTTTCTTTTGTACTTTGCACTTCTAAAAAAAAAATCCACTTTGCCATGTTCTTGCTGTTATGAAGACTGGGTCAATGATGGAATTCACGTTATGAAGATTATCTCACTGATGGGATTCACATGATTTAGAAACATGGGTGAAACAATTGCCTTTGTTCATATCATCTGACGCTCAGGCAAGATTTTGGCACGCTATAAACAGAGCTTTTTTTTTTTGAGAACCTGCCTCCCACACACTCACACTCAGACACAAACAAAAGGCCCAGATGAGTGCTTTTACTGTGTCTGCACTAAGCCACTGCCATCTGCTGACACAGTGATGAGACCTCTCTTATGATCGTTCTATGATTTCCGCATGAAAGCGCACAGAGGTGCAAGTGCCAGCCTATTAGCAGTATGCATCGATCCTGACCTAATACTGCAAAATGATCACTACAGCTAGCAATGACTGACAGCAAGCCGCTCCCTGACAGTACGATAGCTGTTTAGCACTTTTAATTTGTACTGCAGTTTCACTTTATCTCCTGGTGTGGCACTTTCTGTGAAATATATAGTCTTGTCGCTGCTTTAGCCATTGATCTGCTATTGATCCAACCTCCTTAACCCACTGAATTTAAACCTACACACTGTGCAAGCACATATATTCTGTTTTTATAGCAATAACCAATAACTGGCAACGCTGCAGTCTAGTACCTTGGTGTGGCTGATACTGCCACAAATATCCAATCCGTCAAATTATTTGCTTAAATGGCCAGTACCTTCTAGTAGGTCCATAGTGTACAATATATAACTAAAACCTTTCATAACTGAATGCAATAGCAGCCAGCATCGATTTGCTATGGAATAATGTGTCTTATTTTGAAAAGCCAATTAACAAAGATGTGACAAGTCTGCAATTTAAAGGATAAAAACAATCAGGTTCAGCTAAATCAGATGACATACCTGTTTTATGTAAATATTATTTTATGCAAAAATTCTTTAGCAGATGCTGTCATCCAGAGCCATTTAGAATGGTAAGTGAATGTAGCCCTGGGAGTCTAGCCTAAGGACTCTTACAGAAATATGTTATTGCCATAATGATGATTGCTATCCACACTTCATTTCTATTATCCCAGCAAGAGTGAGTTCACTACAATGCAGTGTATCTGTAGTTCCAATAATTACAATAATAATTACATTTTCAGTTTGCCGCAAGTAATAATCAGGTGCTCAATATTTTGTGAGATTTTATTACATTATTTTTATTAGTGTGTTGCTTCATTTTATTTTTACTTTGGATTTTGTTGAACTTCAAACACAGAAATTATAGTTAATCTATAGCTTGAAGCTCAGTAAATTGAAACGTTTAACACATTTACATTCGCAAAAGGATGTTATTTAAAACAAGAACATTCAAGAAACACCTCCATCTTTAGCCAAAAAATATCAGCAAACAAACCACTTAGACAATGTCGAGTTATTTTATTCTTTGCATTCATGACATGCATCCAAAGCACTGATAATCTGCCTTGTCAGTGTAATCTTTTTGGACTCCTATCAAGCATCATTCAGAGCCTCAGTCCCCTCTTCTTCCTTCAATCAGGTCAGTGCTCTAAATCCTACTGTCGCTATGCCTGACAATATGAGGGGACAGATTGTACCTGTTGCAAGGCAATCATATTTCGCTTTTGACGTAACTGCAGGCAGAGAAGCAATTTGTTTTTCTATCTGGCATAAAGGTCCAGGTATTTATGTGCAAGAGAGGCTGCACCAGTAGCCTGCAGCACTGACACAGAGTGTCTTTTAAATAATCACATGCACATATAACATCATTCCTACAGACACAAACACACTGACCAGCCAGAACATTAAAACCAACACAACTCAACATTGTGTTTATTAAAAGTGTTATTTATTCTTGGGGTGCTGGGGATAGTTTGAGTTTGGACATGTTACTAATCAGGACCAGGACTTCCATGATATTGTGATATTGTCATTGTTCATTAGTACCCAGTTGTTTTGTACTTAAAGCTCTGTATTTTTATTATTGTTATTGTTGTATTACTGTATTTACTTGCGTTTACCAAAAAAAGGACACTGCATACCAAAGAAAGCGCTCTTGCATGAATTGCAGTACAGTCAATATATGTGTGTGTGTGTGTGTGTCTGTGTGCAGGAATATGTGCACTTGCAGGCATTCTATATATAATTATCATTTTGCTGACTAATTATTACACGAAAAAGTTTAGAAAGTTCAGAAAGTAATTACATAAGCTAATGCGCATTCATGACCTACATCAAAATACATTTTAAAAACGCTGCTGCACATCTTTATTTTTCAGTATAAGATGCACCCATCAGTACCTATTTTCAAAAAATGGTATTTCGTGTAGCAAGATTTTTGAAAAAGAAGCATTCTCATAAATCGTAAAAGTCATACATATCCTAAAGTGTGAAAATAGCATTTTTAAGGCCAGCTGCCAGTCTCACTCTAAAGTGGGTTACCATATGCCAACAAGGATAAGAGGCATTCTACACCTCTGGTAATGTGCAGGCTTTCTGCACACTGTCTAATCATGCAGATATTCAGATTTTGTGGAGGTAATGCATTTTTTAGAGTTAGATTTGATTTAGGTGTTACTGATATTGCTGACTGGTGATTGGCTCCTGGATTGGCCACAGCATGAAAAAGTAACACTGTCAGTGCAATGGTACTTTGTCCAGGCATCAATTTTTAAATCAGTTCCCTGTAATTATACGATTAATTAGAAGAAAATAAATTTATATTTAAATGACTTTCTGCTCTAAAAGGGAAAATTTGATACCAGCTCAGTAATGCTTGAATCTATAATAGAGAAGAAAATTCAGGGCTTTCATGCAGAGCACAGAGGGATATGTGGGCTTAAAGTCCCCCAATTATTCAATTTCATCAGCCACTGGCGACTGTGGAACAAAAGAGTGCGCACGGTTCTGTCTATTTTAGGTGGATATTAGTTAATTTACTGAAAAGCTGTTCCGACTGAAAATCTCAGGAAAGAATGTATAATTCAACTGCTTATGCATCCAATTCTTACTTTTTAATATTGGAACATCTGTCATGTCATAATGTGGGATCTTTGAGAATGGCCCTCATAACTGAACGCTGAAACTCTCACAGTACATTAAATCCAGAGACTCTGCAATAGAACCAAATAAAAGAAGAAAGAAGTCTGCCGTGCCAAATTAGCGCTGTAAGTAGGTGACAGACTCATGTGGAAGGAATTAAATGTGACCAGGTGACGGTGAAGGTGATACTGACTACATTAATAAAAGAAGACAAAGCAGAAAGAACCTGACTCTGCTGCGATTAAACGTTTTCAATTTCAGCCTCACTCAAAGACATTCTTGCTTTAAGAAAAGTTGAAGCCGAAAACTTGTTAGTACATCCATTCAAGTTTTTGTTCATGTCTGGATTTGCTTAAGCAGCAACAAAGTTTTTTGCTCACTTAATTTCTTTTGCATTTTAAATCAGTGATATGGCATATATAAACTATGTTTATTGATGTTTGGGATATTTATAGTAATTCAAAATGAATGGAGTGGTGCCTCTCTTAAAGATGATTAAAAATGAAAATAATAAAAGTAATTTTGAGGGAAAAAACATATACAGTAAACAGGGTTTAAGAGCAAAAATTAGGGAATAAGAGCAAATTAAGAGCAGAAATCAATGTTATTGATCTTAAATGCAGGTGCAAAGACATTTCTCAATTTAGACAGTTAATAAAACAGATTCTCTTTTATCTGTGAGAAATGCAGTAAAACAACTAACTATTTTAGCCACATTCAAAATATCAACAAATACTTGACATCCACATTATTTTCTGTTGGGGTAATTAACTACTGCCACTACTGCTGTGGTTATTGTTATCATTCATTTTCATTTTATTTTTTGCTTCAATTGCATATTGTATTTCTCTTTTTCATCAGTTGCTTGGGGACATTGTTAAAGAGGATTATTGCTTTAAAGCAATTAACCAAACAAATGTATTGATTTTCATATGGATCCTGACAAACAAAACAACCCATATTCACATGAGAAGACAAAAAGTTTGTAGCAAGTTTCATCAGACCTTTATCTGCTACTACGATATCAAAGAGAGAATTTTATAGAAACAATACTATTTTCAACAAATGTCTTGGAACACTGTCATCAAGTTGATCTGCTGGCACATGGCTCTTAAAGAGAAATGGCTTCAGCAGAACCTGACCATCCTGCTGATCATAGCTTAGTTCTAACCTCACTCGGTTTAAGCAGCTGAAGTACAAAAAAAATTACTATTAAAAAAATTCTAATAAAACAATATGTATTACCTTCATGCCTGATTCTTGGGCCTCGTTTCAGTGCTTTGAAATCTGTGGAGTGTCTCTGGTTTTGTGGTCAGATATTATGGTACACACTGAGATTTTCTACACTAATATTTACTCAAAATACACTCAATGGAGTTTGCTTTAAAGCATAATGACCATCTGAGTACGTTTATTAGCCAGAAAATGTATTTTTTATTCATCACTAATGACCTACAATTAGCCACCTTTTATCATTATAAAGAAGTGGATCACCAGACAGTTTTTAGATATGTAACAAGCATTTAATTCAGAGCTAGTGGGATGAAACAGTTAACTGGTGTATTTAAAGTTGAAGGACAGTCTAGAATTTGCCTCTGCTTTACCACACAAACAGTTAATAGGATGTGCACCGTTACATAATCTGTCCATTATATTCTTTTATTTAAAGTTGTTCAATCAACACATTTCTAATGCCTACCAACAGGGGTGTAGCACCAAATTATGGGCCCTCTGCACAAGCAGTGACCATGGGCCCCTGTAAACTTGAGGTTCACAACTACCTACAATCTCAGGGGCCCATCCCCCACTTGGGGCCCTGGTAATTTAGTCCCACTTTTCACCCAACTATGATGCCCCTGCCTACCAATTATTAAAATCTGCAGCCTATGATATTAATTGACACCTGTGGTGTGCAAAACTTTTAACTGCATTTTTGTAGCAATTGTCTGATTTGTGAAATCAAGTAATTTGTTGCTAGTTTTGTGTTTAATTTGTTGCTAGTTTTGTAACCAGTAAAGAGTCACAGATGATGAAGAGTGAGTCAAAAAAGGTAAAGTACGAATATTTTAAATATATTTTAAATATATTCTTTTTTAAAATGAATTCTAGGAACTATGTTAAATAATTGCAAGGTTAGACTCCTATTTTCAGTTTAAAATCACTCTGATTACCGCCATGAACTTTTTTGTTACTGTTCATTTTTATGAGTAAACATCAATAATTCTGAAGGCAACTGCCATTCTACCAACTCTCCGAGTCAGTGCACTGAATAACAAGTGCTGAGGAGAGATATTAAGTACAAAAAGTTGGAAAAAATCACCTCTGATTTTGTGAATATTGCTTTCCCACTTACCACTTGCAATTAGACTGATTGTTTTATAAAAATGCTGAGATTGATGATGATTTTTTTAAATATGAGAACATCGATAATGGAAGGACCCCCTGAAGCAAACATCATTATTATTCTGAATACGCATGATTGTCTTAACAAACAATTCAACAACCCCTCAACCTCACCATGGTTCAATACATCTCATTACACAGAAAACCACCCTTTAATTACTGCAGCCCAAGGTCAATTTTTAATTACTTTTACTAATATGGTATGATGCATTTACAGCAAGCACACACCTTCTTCTTCCCAACCAGACATCCTTCATGCTTGACTGCTTCCAGTCCATAACATGACAGGAAACTAAACTCTGGCATAACTAACAATGTTTGAAGCCAACAGATTGCAGAAATACACAGGATTAGCCAATAGGATCATTACATTTTACAAAATCCAGTTGAAAACCGTTCACCTTAAACACCTCCACACATGTCCATAAACAGTGTATGGCTGGAAAAAATGGGTTCTTTAAGGAAACATACACCGAAAAGTTCTTTATTGGACCAAAAGTTGATTTTCTATGGCATATCTATGAAACTACCCTTACCACATCTTTTTTTAAGAGTGTAGGTGAAAATAAAGTGTGGAGGTGTGAGTATGGTCATGGCATCTCATCATTTTCTGCAGGCCTCCATGACAAATAGCCTTGGTTGTCACACAGGGTGTTCTCCTCCTGCAAATAGAATTGTCAATAACAGCAAAGCTCAGCAAGTTGCTAGCTGCATCATATGAAATAAAAAAATAAGAGCCTGAACTGATGGATTGGTTTCAGAAATAGGCTGAACACCCTCTTATCACTCCGCCAGCACAGGCAACATTAATTCCCAGAACTACTGCATGAGTTGAGCTCTACATCGCCTCACCACCCAAGTGCAGGTTCGGCTCTTTCTCGGGTGTGATCTCACATTTTCAGACCCTTATGAACTGTCATACATGAAGTTGTGTGAAATTGCCCAGTAAATTAACAAAACAAGTTGACAAAACTCAGTCCTTACAACTAAATGTTTCATTCTGAGTGATGTAAGATTGAAACACATGTCATTGTACATTATGTAGTGAAATAAATATTAAAGTGCAAACTGAACAAGACTTGGATTGAATTATTGATGCTGTGAAAGGTAAGAATTAATTAAACTTCATCAGGAAAAAACAATGTTTCAAAAACCTAAATGTTAGGTTGTATTTGCATGCAAGTTCTCAGTCTAATGGAGAGAAGGTATTTTAGATGAACATGTTATCTTTATCTTTACCTGCAATTCTACTTTTATTCGGATTTTATACAATTCACATGTCATGGTATACGATGTAAATGTTAAATGGTGTTAAAGCACTGCACATAAAATTAACAAATTATAACAATCAGTATGGAATATTGAATTTGGAAATGTATTACACAGTTAGTTCCATAATTGTTGGCAATTTTGGTATGATGGGTTAAAAAATATATGTGGTCAATTTGCCCCATCTCACATGAAAATTTGATTATTCATTAATGAAATACAAATTTATAAAACCAAATAGCATAATTTGACCATAAATTCAGCATGTAGCATGTAGTACTCTATTTGACAAATAGCAAATAGTCTTCTGATATAATGCTTGATGAAAAAATACAGAAACTAGGAATACAGACTACAGAGATTACAGGCCAAGAAATATGAGACCTTTTCTAACTCCCTTTAAATCCTCCAGGTTCTCCTTTTTGGACTTTCAATTTGTGGGCTCCACAGTCCACAGTCACCACTGAATTATGATTTTTTTTTGTTTTGTTTTGAGCTTGCTGGCAGCGCCTTATTTCATTGAGCCTTTTAAACCCTGCACATGGTCATGAGCTGTGCACAGTTTGCATGATAAGCTGCAGTTTTAGCAAGTTAACTGTTACAAATGAGGCTTATTATGAGAAGATATTGCAAATACATCAAGGGAGAATGTGTCCATGCATGAAGCCTCAAAACAAAAAAAACACTTGTGTACAGTGTAAGGAAAACGATCAGCAAAATGCATTTGCAAATCCAATCACACAATTTTTATTTAAGAAATATATCTTGGTGTAATCATTTTGAATACAGTTATACAGTAATAATTCTTTTTAAATAAGGTTTTAAATTGTAAATACTTTTAAATAAAGTATTAGAAAGTAGATTATGCCTATGGGTGTCTTTATAATAACCTTGCAGCAGCTGCAATTATTTGTTTGACTATAGAACCCAGTTCTAGTCAAGGTCGCAGTATTGACTAGTGAACTGTGTGTACTCTAAACATTTGAGGCTATATAAACAAAGGTTGTCATGTAGGATACTTTCTGAATACTGTTTCAATAAGGAAGACATATAAAAGCAGGTTTGAAGAAATGGAGACTGCAAAATGTCCAGCTAATCTCCAACCATACTCCTTGGAAATGGATGCCTCTCTAACCATCCTCTGCACGGTCTGCACAATTTTTTACCCCATTGAAAGAGAAATCATGAATAAATGCTTAAGAAGTGAAATGCAACTGCTGGCAATTTTTCTGATGGTTCGTAATAATTTAATCAGATGTCAGCAATTATGACACATAGTTTTGCTAAGCATACTTTTAGAATTGACGTTTTATTTTCTTAGGCTTAATTTTTTCTAGGGCACCCTGATTTGTCTCATATTCTCTCTTTACACTGCCAATAATAATGGAGATGACTGCAAGTATAATTACCTACTCTAAGTTTCAGAGTTACGCCTAATTTCTAACAACTACCTGCCCCAAAACACCCGATCCAGCTCATCAGTGAGTTATCAAGCTCTTCATGAGCTCAGAAATGTGCAGGGCAATGGGTCCCTCTGCGAGTGAAATAGTGTGCTGGCTGAGTTAGGGAAGTCATTTGTTTCGATCACTCTGAAGTATGCACTCGAAAGTAGGTCATAGCTCAAACTCTGCAGAGTCAGGGCCGGAATACAGAAGCTGGGAAGCACTGGACATGCTCAGGGTATGCATTTTAAAGTGAGGTCATTAATCTTAATCACAGCCCTGCGTAAATAAACCAGTCAACTCAAGTCGCAAACTTGAGGCATTAGGCCAGTTGAAGAGAATCCGTGGTTGAAGGCATCTTCGGCCTCTCCCCTGAGCTCCACTCCATGCAGATGAAGCTGAGTCAGTACAGAGATGCTTTTATCTGTGTTTCCCAATGTGTACCATAAATTCTGGACTATAAGCCGCTACTTTTTTCACAAATTTTGAAGCCTTATAATACAGTGCGGCTAATATATGTTTTTTTTTCATGATGCCAAAAACATTTTGCCTCGTAACCAGACCCGGCGCCAGACACGCATTTGTGGATGGACCTTTGGGCAAGCACACATTTTATAGGCCCGCCCATGATGAAGATATGGAAGATTAAGTGTCTATACAGTACATGTTTTTACCGGTCGTTAAGAGATTAAATGTTGTTCCTGCACTGTTCAGTAAAAAAGCATAAGCAACATTATGTGGCTGTTACTGAAATGAACTTATACTTAAAGGGAACCGAATCGCAATAATTTCTGAGACAATTTATCCTCAAGCTAAATTTGTTATCGATACAGGCCTAGTTACAGACACTGTTCGAAAAATAAAACCATGTGCAATATGTATTTGTTTATGTTGCCGAGTCATTTATAAAATTACATTATACTCACATAAATGAAAGTAGGCAAGAGCCAGTATTATACTCCTCATGAATTGCCCTTTACATTTCTTATACAATGCTTAGGCTCCATTTCAACAAAGCGTAACCAAACAATCTTATAGTTCGTATCCAGCTATGTAAAGGTAAGGGGTGTGATCAAATGGAGAGAAAGAAAACATCCTAGAGCTGTTGCCAAATCCCCAACCCCTTCTTCCGACAAACAGCGTGTGAGAACATAGCAGCTTTTGCCTTTGATCTTTACCTTTATTGAGCTTGTTCAAATCTTCAGCATTGCTGTTTCCCTGACAATAAAAAAATAAAAAACAAGCAGAATGGAATTACTGAAGTGAAAGGCAGGCACAGCCTCCTGAAAGAGGGCAATGATTCAGTGTATAGCAGAATGCAGCACATAATCATACAAGATGCAGTGAATGGTCAAAGGGGTTGGAATCAGTCCTCAAAACGCAAACCTGTTATTTGATAGGGAGACAGTGCTACTTGTTTAGATTGATAAAGCAACTCAGCCTGTGTAGGGGGTGCATAAAATTTGGACTGAGCCAATTTCAATTAATATGTTTGCAGGACAAATAACATAGAAAATACTGGCCAATACGTGTAAAGGAGTATGTATCATGCTAGTTTTGTTTAATGAGAGTTTAATGTAGCAAATAAACACTGTATTATGGAAAAAGGCTTCAAAGCATATCATTCAGTCCGTAAGGCCATTCATAGAAAAGGAGCTCCCTGAATTACCCCAAATTAGACTGATGGTACAAACCCAGCACATTTATATTTATATATCGTAGTCCAATATTTAGACCCATTTCATTTTAACATGTACATTAAACAGATCCCATAAGAAATGCAATGAAACCCTAAAATTAAATTAGTAGGTTCCACTTTTCACTTAATCTGTGATGCTAACAGTATAATTTTCAATGACAGCTTTTGTATTCTGTCACAAAATTAGAAAAAGCAGAAACATTTTTTTCTAATGATCTCATATTTTGGATTAAACAGTACATTCACCTACACTGCCAAATGGAGTTTATCTCTGCCCATCCAAGTTTTAAGAAGTGTTTCAGCCTGGGCTGGATCCTAAATAAGGCACTATACCTGGCAGACACAGGAACAAAGTTAAAGTTTTATTCTAAGGCTAATTACAGCTGGCAGAATATAATCCTGTGAAAATTGTATTTCGCACACATAAATGTCACAAGTGAAAAAAAATAAATAAATAAAATGTAGTATTGGGGCCTTTAACACCACAGCTCAGTAGATAGTAGATTCTTCTCTTAATGACATCCCAAGAGTCCACACCCGCTGATTGCATTCCATTTTCTGTGGGATAATTTATTGTGTACCGACACACTGGCTCACCTACATGACCCTCAGCTGACTGTGCGGGAAACTGAAATGCTTCATTTAATTTATTTTCTGTAAATATACAAGATTAGCTGTCAGTTTCAGTGCCAGGTTCAAGCGACTATATTGAATTGAGCAGTGTTGTCCATAAAATATATTGCACATTATGCTGCATTTAGTGAACAAAGTTTGAGATGGGATTCAAACTGCTAATGCAACTGTATACTGTGAAAAACAGTTTTAGCTAAACAAGCACATCATCATAGTTTTGAAGCTTAGAAACGCATTATTCAAAGAATATAAGGTAAAAAAAAAATTATTAAGAAACAACAGCTGCCAATCTGTTTAAGTATGCTCTTGTAATTTTTGATTTGGACATTTCTACCTTGCTGTCTTGCTGTAAAACTACAGAAAAGGTGGACTTAATCCATCAGCTCTAAAAGTGCATGGAAGAAGAGGTACAGCATAAAAGCAAACCTCATCTGGTCTCTTGATAGTCCTTATACCTAAGAGTATTTTTAGAAACATAAAAGAGCCAAGTCAAAACAAACTGTTGATTGGGTTACATAACAGCGGCTGCCAGCTTGAATGAAATAAACCTTGCTATCCCCGTGACAGATCTAAAGCACAGCCAAACCCCCATCAACTCAGAGCCATCAATAATGAAACCACCCTATAAATAGCAATTAATAGTACATTTCATATATATTTATACATATACAGTGTTTAACACTGGCAGAGGAAACAGCAGTGAAATGGATCCACAAGGCTTGAGCACGTGCTGAAAGTTTGCCATTGGAATAAAACTGTTTAAACTCTCGGAATTTGTGAGATGACAGGGCAGGACATGCTGTGATGCAGTTATAATTTGAGTGTTTCACCAACTCCATTTTCTTTTTTCGGTTGAATCACAGAATGTTTTGCTGAAAAAGAATTATATTCATTAACACCGCTATCTTGTCACCATTGAACGGTAATTTTGTTTTGCTTTGTTTGAGCTTGCAGGCTTCCCATTATTTCACCAAGCTTTTAAACCCTGCACACGGTCATGAGCTCTGTACAGTTTGTGTGATAAGCTGATTAACTGTTACAAATGAGGCTTATTGGGAGTAGATATCGCAAATGCATCAAGGGAGATTGTGTCCATGCATGCAACTTCAAAACCAAAAAATAACAAGTGCACAGTATGAGGAAACTGATCAGCAAAATGCACTTGCACATACATTATAAAAATGGATTGGTGTTTTAATTTTGAATACAGAAATACAGTGATCATTTCTTTCAAATAAGGTTCAGGACTTTTCTCTTTTATATTTATGATTGTATGTTCATCACATGTCAGTCCTGTTTACTTTAAATCACATAACAGTTTATCTCCAAGGACCATAAACAGGTCTTAGAGGTTCCAAATAGTTTAATTTAATATTTTTAAAACCGACTACATGTTTAAGAAGTGGTAGCAACACAACTGCGCATTGCAGTTGTACAGTGTGGTACAGTCCCCATGTCCTGGCTTAGATTATGCCTTTGTATGTCTCATGATAATGCCACAGCAACTACAATCACTCATTTGAAAGTTTCAGGTGTTGTGCAACTGACTGGTAAGCCTCTTGTAATATACAACTGAATGACTGCTTAAAAAAAAACCCTGTTTAGACTGAATTTTTAAGCTTAGCTTCTAGCTTGCAGCGTTAGCCTATTTAACTGCTCAACTTTGGCTGGGAAACCTTATGATTCCCATCCATAAAATAACCTTAGGGTGCTGATAATGAGGACAGAACAAACGGCCTCAGATGCAGCAAGTAAACATTTTTAGATCTCTTTCTAAGGCTGAGGTTAGTTTAGCCATTCCACTTTCCAGTAGGATCATGCACAGGCAGCATTTAGTTGCTCACTTTGTAATCTGCTGCAGTGGTATGCTGAAGTCGATAGCTGAAGGAAAAACGATGTTTACGCTTTAATGATGGGCATTCCATCTCCTTTCAGGAAGTCAGATCAATTTTCTCAGCTCATGGGCTCTTTCAAGGTTAGATATTTCATGACTTCTAGGTGTTAACTATTCAGCAAAACACTGATACCTTCTAATACATAAAATAACAATGTTGCATTGTATTTGCTGCATTAGAATTCTAATATTAAGTATTAAACAACACAGGTTTAGATTTTTTAAACAAGCTGCAATGCAGTCAGATTTTTACCCTCATATTGACTTGGCTACACACAGGTAAGGTCAAACAAACATCGCACTATTTACCTAAATTTGTCTCTAAATTGTTAAGCGATTGCATGCAAGTCAATTTAAAAGAAGCTTCACTAGATGCATTTTGAACACAATAATTAAAAACCTCAAGCATGCAGAATACTGATGAAGTTCCAGCGAGAGCATCAGACGATCTTTTGTCTTGCCCTTTTTTACTAAAAGACCTGAGTCAACACCTGAGGCTTTTTATTATCATTATATTTTCTTTATATTTATTACGTCAGATAAGATAATCTGCTAGATATAAGTGACTTTAAACTTGTTTTAACCTAGGAATGTGGAGTCACCGACTAATGTTGTTGACAGAATTTAGGATTAAGATCACTCAAGGCCTTCAATCAATGCACCATAAGACTAATTTAAGCAGAATTCCTTCTTAATATGGACAGTTAATTTTTTTATTGCACCACAATATTTTGTAAATGTATAATTTTTATAACCATATTTTAATCATTGCTATACTTGCTATGAAATAAGTTAGCAGCACCATTATCTTGAGCATGGGTCAGTTTTAAACTAAAATGGAACATGTTTCAAAAACAATGTGCTTTGTGTTGGGTGGAGTTTGATCGTTGAGAATGTAGAAATTAAAACAGGCATCACTAACTAATAATAAAGTGAACTGGTTTATTCCCAGCATTCTCTTCATAGAGAACTGGTTCACAAACAACACATCTCTATTTCACATCACACCTCTCCATCATAGACCGGCCTTGTGGAGACAAGCCAGAGTCTCTAGCTGCTCTTTGTACTCCCTCTTAAGACTGTGTGAAATAGAGGGTCTGTTTTTTGAAGTGGTCAGTAAGAGCAAAGTCCAGGAGGGGTTGCAAGGTGCTCTTCTGAAAAGGGTGAGACAGAGGAAGGACTGGGAGGAGAAGGGGAGTTGGGGGTGGTTGAGTGAGGTGCTGATGCCAAGAAAACACAAGAGGGATGTATCTGTGCATGTGAGAGAGTGAGTGAGAGATAGAGAGAGGTAAAGCTGGAAAAAAAGAAGGTGATAACAAGCAATGGAGAACTGAGGGGACAGGGGGGCTAGCTAGTCAAGAGAAAAGAGGACAGAGAGAGGTAAAGAGCAATGTAAGCACTTTTTTTTCTTCACATGAAAGCCCCCAAGAGGACTGGATTAAAAAAGGTTTTCTCCAGTAGGAAATTCCCATAACCTTACCCTATCCGTACGTGCTATTCACTTCCTCGGCATGAGTATATCCCAGAATGCCTGCAGCTCTACTTAAGATATGTGATCAGAGGAGAGCAGATGGCATGTTTCTGAATCCATGAGGCTACCCTTCTGGTGCGAGATATGATGCAGGCCAGTCCGCAGAGAAGTTGATATCTCTAACTAGGTTTTTTTAGGGTCAGGAATTATCTGTTAAAACAAGTACAGCAAGTTCCAGCATTAATCTATAGGAGACACTCTGTTAATTAGCACACTAGAGGCTGAAATCTTTTCTTTTTTTTCTTAGAAAGAACAAAGTCCTTGAGTGAGTCATTCAATATGAACTGAAAGGTTGCACCCACACTCTGAACACCAAGATAAATAAAGGGTTTCATATTCGGTGGAACATTCCATCATTTTGTCAAGCATGAAAGCTGTGTGCTGTCAATATTCTGAGCAAATGGCAGTGCCACACGTTTAAAACCAGAGTCAGATTTAATAGCCATTAAATGTTGCACCTCAACTGACTTTTCACATTTAGTTATGCTTACCACAGATGCCACAAGCTCCGCAACTGAGAGTTGACATCGACTCACCAGTTCAAAAAGTCAAGTTAATTTGTCAACATTTGAACTAGGAGTATAACTAATCAAATTTATTTTAAAATGTAATTGAAGGTAATGTCTTCTCTGAATGCTGTCATTATTTTATGGCCAATCAAGATCATTAACCTGCTCACCAATATCTTTTATCCCTGACTGACCTGTAGGAGCAAAATCTTGTTTTCAATAAAGTATGACATTTTCTAATCATCCAAACACAAAAACAAATTTAAAAACCATGTTGTTGTGAGTGGTCTGTTTGGCACTTAAGCACAATGTTTTTTTACAGCAAATGCTAAATCAAGCTCTTTGAAAATGTCAGCGTAAACATCTACTTCAGTTCCTCTCTAAACTAAATGGCATAAATGGTCTAGAATCATTTGTAGACTGCCATGACAGCATGTT
Organism: Ladigesia roloffi; assembly: GCA_037577295.1. NCBI lineage: Eukaryota > Metazoa > Chordata > Actinopteri > Characiformes > Alestidae > Ladigesia > Ladigesia roloffi. The sequence continues at coordinate 13,569,365 of JBBKCR010000101.1, read as the reverse complement.
TAGCCTACGATTATAAGGTTTAGGTTCTAAACCATAGTTACATCCCAGCTGCCTGGGATTGTAGGCTGCCTGCATTTCAAAAAAATCGTTGCCATGCTGTTGGCTTTTCATGAATCCAGCATTCAGGTTAGCCTTGACATTTTGCCACCACACTAACATCATGAATAAAAGCTCCATTAGCATCTTCAAGCTAATGGAAATTATTAAATTCAGTTTACAGCAATGACTAGTAAAGTTAAATACAAAAACATGCTGTCTCATACGATAAGACCCCTTATTACAATTGGTGGGAATTTTGCTGGATGTTTGTACACAGTTTCTAAATGTTAAGGCAGTGTGTATCTTGGTTTTATATCTAACTGTCTCGATTCTTGAAATCAAAGATGAATGAAGTGTGGCACGAGTATTTCAGTTGGCCTTGGATTCCTTAGTTTTTTTCATCCAGAGTGAAGTACAAATATATTTAATGAAGTTCTACAAATTTGGCATGCACATTTCACAGACTACATGATTAAAATGAAAAAGGTGCCAAAAGGGTCCTTTGGAGCGATGCCATAATTGAACCACTTCTGGGACCACTTTTTGGTTTAAAAGTGGCAGTGTAATGAACAACCTGGTGAAGATCACATGACTGGGTGCAAATGTAAGTTGCATTTATTAGGTTATTAGGATTTACATACAACAGGCAGGGAAAACAAGAGAAGAGGAATCCATATACTGACTAGTGGAGGAAAAACAGCAGTATGACCAAAATAACAAAGATAACAACAAAAAACAAACTGATGAATGAATCACATGGAACAAAACATGGTGTAGAAACAGCAACAAGGTGAGATGAATGATCGTGACCATATTGCAAATTTAAGGATGCAGTCATGCTAGGTTGCATTTCTCAGCTATAAAGAAACTGGAGACTGTCCTGTTTTGTTGCATGCTTGGAATGTAAGAGAGAAATGTACCTTGCTTTCTAAGAAATCAAATGACTCAATTGGGATCTCAATCCAGACCTTCAGTCACCCACAGTCCCTCGCGCACAACACAAAACCTGGGAATGGGTGAGATACTTGGAAACCTGAGTGTGAATATATACACTGAGCTGAAACAAGCAGCACAAACAGATATTTTCTAGATCCCCTTCCCATCTGCCTTGGCACTCCCCCAGACCTACACACTGTAAACACCGTTTAAAAATAAAACCCCAAAATTTTTAAAAGGTTATTTTCTCGTGTTTTAAGCCTTTATACCAATATTATAAACAAATGGATATTTCGATTTATACAGTATCTAAGTTTGAAGATTTGTAACAAAATGCTATATTTGCAACAGTTTTCAACCTACCAACTAACTGCTGTAATAACTGTTTTAGAATGCAAAGCACAGATTTATTTCTCTAAAAGAGTGGAATTAACCATTATTTCATCACTATGTCTCCAATGTTTAATATGAATTCCCAGCAGTGTATTACATGACCAAAATGAGGAACATTCCCTAAACTGGCATTTAGAAAAGAACCTTTGTCCTACAACTGTGCACACATATGACTGGATGCTAAAGAATGCCACTTGGTATTTTGTTTGTGCTTTAGATAACTGTCTCAGCATTTGCACATTTCTGTCTTGCAAATCCGGATTTTATCATACTGCTAATTTTAACCTCTTTAATTGACTAACTGTTGTCAAGCTTTCATGTGCAACTAAACTGGGGTGAACTGAAAAAGTAATAGCAACCGGTTCAGTGCTGCTTTTGCTAGATTTTGTTTATTACTCAGGAATGTTGTCCATTCTGGGTTAAACACATGGGACAGGGACCAATCCAGATTAATGTTTGTTGACCAAACTCTACAAAAACGAAATATGTCTTTACAACTGCACATGTGTATGTCGTTGTTGGAGACATCACTGAATGTTGTCTATTGTAATTTCCCCCTTTTTCGAGCATTTTAGGCATTATTTAATAATAATAAAAAAATATATAAAATAAATAACAGGCTACATTTACATAGCGCCTTTTACAAACCTAAGGTCACTTAAAAAAACATAAAAAGAAGAAAACTAAATATTCGATTTAATATAGGCATGGTGGAAGATAAATATTCCTCTAAAAGAAAGTTCTTCAGATCATGTTTGAAAGATGAGCAGCAGTCACGGGCGGTTGCTAAAGAGAGTGCCATAATTTGGGAGCCATGGTACTGAACGACCTACCACCAAGAGGGGAGAGTCTAGTGTGTGGAACAAGAAGATTAATAGTGCCAGATGATCTGAGGGGCGAGAGGGAGAATAAGAAATCAGGAGTTGAGTAAGGTAGGCTGTGGAGAGCTTTAAAGGTAAGGAATAACACATTAAAATTAATTTCAGCCTGAATTGGCAGCCAGGGTTACTGAGAGGGGATATGGGTGATATGGGCACTGCGTTTAGTGTGCATAAGAATGGTAAAGTTTCATATGTACTGTAAGTATGTACTTTTGTACGTTTGTATGTACTGTGTTTTCAAGATGGATTTGATGTGGGACAAAGAGCACAAAGCGCACATGTATGGTATATATGTGTATGTTAATAAACCAAAATTTGTTAGGGGGCCCCCTGGTGGCCATGGGGCCTTCATCACTCACTTAATTCACTCAATGGGCATAGCGAGCTCAGTGTAACTGTATGTTTCCCTTCAATTAGGGCACAAGGCACTCTTATGCTTGTAGGAAAGACTGTAAATTCTTCTGAACACATATTTCATATATCATTTGGAAGAATAAAATAGTAGTAGAACAGTGTGAACGACATGAGCATGTACATAAACTTAGTTTACTGGACTGTACTCCGTAACTAGCAAGGAATGCATGGATATGATGTTCCAAATGAGAGTGTTAGTCATAGCAGTCTCCAGGAAATTTTATGTGCATGAACGAATATTGCAGGACCAGGCATGGCCAGCAGAGATATCATGACCTGTAATACATTCAGAACATTTTGCCTCTGCAACATGGGCTGTTCCAATGAAGATAGAGAGCTCAGTTCCTGATATTAAATATTGGTATAGCAGTAGCATGAATATGAGACGTATAGAGATATTTTGGGACTCCATTTTCGCCCCCAGTGGGACCAAGTCGTGCATTCATTTACTGGGAAGAAATATGTGTTTTCCCTCAGTTTAAATAGTTTTTTTTTCAGAAAACTTAAATGGCTTCTTTGCTGCTTTGTTTTGATATAAATATGGTTGTTAGAAGCTCAGGAGTTGTCCTGAGCCCACACATGCAGCACAGAATGCTTCCCTATTGACTAATCAGCTCTTCGTACGCATGGCTCCTTAGAGTTTATTTCTTTAATCCTGATACAAAAATGACCCGGATGGTAAATGTTCCTCTACTGTTCGTTTCTGCCAGGAAAACCAGATCCTCGTAATATATTATACTTGTTTTCAGTAATTATTAAAAGGTCTTCTATGCACCGGAGTGAGAACTAAAGTGAGAAAATAAATATTGCAATGCTTGCATATTTACAGACACAGGGAGCAAAAAAAAACATTTGTATTTTTTTTCCTGTGTTTGTACAGGAAGCCCATGAAGGCAGTTGCGAAAAAAGGTTTACTTCCAAGAGAAAGGCTTGCACTCCTCTGCAGTCTCCACACAGATCCTCCTGCCTCATCAGAGACGCATTTCTGGGTTATTATGCTGAGCAGTTTACCACAAAGGTTTTGTTGTAGGCAAAGCAGTCACCAGAGACGCTCTACAATGCTCCAGTGCCCAAATAGCTGGGTAACGCTCACTGTGCCTGCCCTATTCCTTATTCATCTGGGTTTTATTTCTCTTTCCTCTTGCATGAAATGATAAATGGCACAAGGAATTTAATTAGAGCTAAGGGAGGAGAAGGACTGAATGGATCTCCACGTCCATGACTCTTGCATACAAATCAGAGATGGGGACTCACACAGGATGCCACAGTGCGGCCATAGTGTTTACGCCAAATGCTGTGATGTCTCTGTCATGCGTGGTGGCATTACCTCCCTCATTCTCATTCCTGCAGTTGAGGGAGCAGCCCAGTGCAACTTGGGAAATCACTCATCTGTATGCAGGTCATTTCAGAGCATGACAAGAAGTCGAGTAGAAAATGATTCCTTACAGGCCAAAGTTCGGGCCACACCGTTTGCAGTAATGAGTAATATTCCTTCTAGTCCTCCCTGATTTAAAAATTAAATATTAAATATTTTTCCAGTGAAACAGAATTTAATAGATATCCAGCCTAATATGGAATGGGACGAGTATTAGATTTTATGGAGACAGGAAGCAGCAGCAAAATTGTGTTAGAGTCATGTTATATTTGTCTTTCGACTACTTAAAGTCCTAATGCTTGCTTTGGGAACATGCAGCGCAAATTATGGGTATCATTAACGAGATCTTGTTCTGCTCTAACTAAGACATGGCTAATTTAGACATATATGATCTTTGGAGGACAATTCCAATAACTAATCACTGTAATATTCACAGTATGACCATGTGAGTGCCAGAAATTCAGAAAACTCATTTATCCTTGTGGCATGATCCTAGAAAGCCATTTAACAACCTTGATTAAATCAAAATCACAGAGGAAACAAAAGAACATAACACAGGCAAAGGTTTTCTATGTAACATGAGTCAGAAGTCAATAATGGGGCAGCAAGTCCAATCCTTCTCTGTATGTGACATGTCCATCACAACACATTTGTTTGCAGGTTCCCATGAGGATAGAGTGCACACCCAGTGTGTTTTCATTTATTATTTAAAACACAAGCGCCTCTAGTATAATCGTACTCTACCCAGGGAACCATATACAGTGAGCTTTCTTGGAATTTTACACTGCATATAGCAATCTCTCAGGACCCATGTAAAACTGTCAGCCTGGCAGGAGGCTCAGCATCCATGCTGTTCAACAGCTAAATTCAGAAATACATCTATTTTTATGGTTTACCATGAGATATGTTATAGGTTATTCACACATTTATATATATTTCCATTATAGTACTTCTGTAGGTCCATTAGTCAATTTGGGTCAAAAGTGAATTTTTTGGTTTATAGTTCAGTTTAGGCACTTTTCAGTGGGTATACAGAAAGCATGCTGTATCTACCCCATACTGCAATGGCATGGAAGTTATAGTTCATGGAGTTGACAGTTGTTCAGTCAAAGCCCCATTTGTTTTTGTTTGCCCGATTTATCTTCGTATATGAGAGCCTTATTTGAGTATTTTTTTTCACCTCTGTAAAACAAACAATGATTATCTAACCCAGGTTTTCATTCATTAGTGACCTCCTGGTATACATTTGCAATTCTTACTGTCATAGATAACAATGAACTACTATTACTACCACTTCTACTACCACTACTAATACCACTACAACTACCACTACAACTACCACTACTACCACACCTACTACTACTACCACTACTACTACCACTACATCTACCACTACTACTACTACTACTACCCCTACTACTACGACTAAAACTACCACCACTACTACCACTACTACTACCACTACAACTACCCCTACTACTATCACTACTAATACCACTACTACTACTACTATTATTACTACTACTACCACTTCAACTACCACTACAACTACCACTACTAATACTACTACTACCACTACCACTACTACCACTACTACTACTACTAATACCACTACTACTACTACTAATACCACTACTACTACTACTACTACTACTACTACTAATAATAATAATAATAATAATAATAATGTTGTTGTTGTTGTTGTTGTTGTTGT
>JBBKCR010000101.1:13547431-13560867 GCA_037577295.1 Ladigesia roloffi | reverse complement strand
CAAAACCGAGACAGCGAGACCACGACACGACCGAGAGATTCGAGACCAAGACCAAGACCAATACCAAAGTCCGTCGACACCAAGACGAGACCAATACCACATAAAAGTGAACGAGACCAGTCTCGAGACATCCAATTCTAACAATTTATCCAAAAATTCGGATATAAATCGCGCTCAGGATTAAAATATTCAGGTGGGTTCAGGTCCACAGGGGCGAATTAAGCTTTCCAAAAGGGAGGTTTCTGAGATGGGGATGCCAGGTTATAAATACAATTTAATCAATTTAATACAATGTAATCTGACAAAAGTGTGTGGGGGGGTGGAATCACATTTTAACAAAAGTGGGGGTGTTGAATCCCCCCCATCCCCCCATGTGCTACGCCCCTGGGTCCACACACATTGAAGACATATACCAGTTTTACAAATTAGGGTTTTTAGCGATGTTATGTTAGGCCTCTTCATTTATTTTATTACAAATTTTGTGTTTATGTCTAACATGGTTGGTTTGCAAAATAAACATTATAATTTCAAATCAGAGTGTCTTCCATGGATGTACAGTATTGTTTAGTCTATAAGGTAATCAGATAACCTTATTTGAATTGTGAAATAGGCTTGACTGAAATTTTAGATTTAGTCTATTCTACTAAATACTTGTAATGATTTGACTGTATTAAATAGAATAGCATTAATAAAAAATACTAAAATACACAGTTCATTGATTAAAACTATACTAAAATGTCATTAGTTTTCATCGACTAAAACTAGACGAAAATAGTTGTGGATCATTCTGACTAAAATAAGACTAAAATGCTCAGACTTTTAGTCGGTTAAAATTTGACTAGACTAAAAATGATCTGGACGTGACTAAGACTAATAAAAACTAAAATGACAGACTGATGCAAAGACTAGACTAATACTAAAATTAAGACAGGCCGCCAAAAACAACACTACCTGACACTCAAGTGGATACTAATTTGATACATCCTACCCATATACTTCTTAAAATCAACTTACAGCAAGGAAATTGTACCAGCCTCACAGCAAAATCTGCTCTGGAGTGGTTTGAGGAACAACAAAAAAAACTTGTTTCCAAATGTCCCAGATCTCAATCCAAACATCTGTGGGACAAACTGATCTGGTCTGATCCTTGGAGATCACATACCCCAATTTAAAGGATCTATTGCTGTTGTTTAGGCCAAAGCACACCTTTAGAGATTTTATGGAGTCCGTGTCTTAAAGTGTCAGATCAGTTTAGGAGACACAAATTGGAGCCAGTGCCAGAGACGCCAGATAGGCAAACTAGACAGTTACACTTGAGCAATTTTAATCCACTTCCTATACAACCCCCCTCCTTGGTTTTTAAAAGTTGGGGGCAGCTAAATTGTACTTTGCCTGGAGCAAAATGTCACATGCCAGCTCTGGCAGGACCAACATGATATTATCACACAAACTGTATATAAATATCAAATATGAATGAAAGGAAAACATCAGTAATATACATCCTAACTGACTCAAATTAACCCAAAGAGGATGCCAAGGGGGTATGTTTGTACAAAAGTTTGCCTATTTTCACTTTTTGGACTGAGGGGATGACAACATTGGCTCCTTGTTGAAAACCATCTCTGCATTGGGGGGGGATGTTGACTTACTCAATGAGAGCAGATATGATTTCATGTGATTTTAAACAGACTTTTGGCTCTCTTATATGTTTAAAATCATATCTGCTCTCCTCCTATTGAGTAAGTCAACAAAGGTGTCATCTAACTCAACAAAGGTGTCAGAAAATATTCTCCGCTTTTTTTTTTTCGTGGCAGCATTTTTATTTATTGTTTTATGTATATACCTGCTTTCACCAGAGAAAACAACAGCATATACTGGTTTACTTTTCCATTTTTGTTAAGGGTAATAATATATTACCCTTAACCAAAAATGTTTTGGATTCAGTCTTCTTTTCTTAAAACAAACTAATAATTGTTAACGAAAACACAATAAATTAGTGAAAACAGAAGATATACTCCACATTAATGTTGCATTTATCTATGCAATATATAATTCCTTATACATTTTAGAGCTAAATCAAAATTTTGAACTGAAATATTAATGTTTATTCAGCTACATTTTCATATAAAATATAACTGTATTAATTAGGCCTGTTACGATAAACAGTAAATCAATTAATTGCACGATAATTCAAATGAGGTCGATAATTTTCCGTCCGCAATAATTTTCATTTGTATGCGTGTTTGCTATTGTTTTTCCTCAATCAATACCTCTAACAACGGACTTCACTGTGCGCATTGGTCTCTACCGCCCCCTCTCGTTTCCTTAGGGTAATAAGGCATGAACTCTCTTGTCATTAGGCTCTCCTAGCCTAATTGCTAGCTCTCGCCACGAGAGAAAACACTAACGTTAGTTTAGAATGGGAGACGGAAATGGTATCAAAGCCGAACGCGGCAGCTTCAGTGTGGGAGCACTTTGGATTTAAAGAGAATGGACATGGTGAACTACTGTGCTAGCTGGAATGTCACATTTGTGCTAAAACAGTAGCAAGAGCAGGGATGAAGAAACTGAAAGTGAGCCCTGCGGGACACGTGCGGGCCGTTGATCTTTTTAATCCGGCCCGACAATGACCGGTGTCTCGTCTCGGTCCATTAAATCGCGATGTGGGGCTGGGTGGGACCGAGCACGCAGTATGAAGTTACTCAAATTAGGTACGTATTTAATCTGTGAAAACCACTTACATCACTGCATACGGCCGTCCCACTTACAGGACGGGAAAAACTTCATACTGCGTGTTTGGGTCTCTTAGCTCCCACACCGCTATTAGTTTATTATCATCTGTAGAATCATATTTTAGCCAAACATGACTAATAATAATGATTATTGTATTGATAAGCCCTTAGATTGTATTACAGTTGTTTTTATATAAAAATATTTGGATTTTATGGATTATTTTGGCTGTTTTGCTTTCATGTTATAATGTTTGTAACTGACACAATCCAGGTCTCACACTGAGAGTTTCCTGCCACGTTGTTCTATACTTTTATAGGATTATTTTACATTTACATAAATACTTACTGAATATTCTTATACTTCTGATTATCAGTAGCAGCTTTTCAAAATCATAATTTACTGCTTTTTACAATGGGAGAAAATTAGTTTAGCACAGAATTAAGTTCAGATTCAAATTATTCATGATTCAAATTATTCATTATTAATGTATTGCCCAGCACTGAGCAAGAGAATGTCTTCCCCTCCCAATGTTATATGTTCTTTATATGTTCTTTAGAAATCAAGGTTTTTGTATCTTTTGAAAGGGTGCATTTGCATCATTATGTCATTGTCATTACATAAGTTGAAAATGGACACAACGACAATATTATCGTTTATTGCAATAATTACTATCACAATTTATCGTCCAGCAAAAATTTGTTATCGTTACAGGCCTAGTATTAATGATTTGTACTGTTCAGAGAAAACAAATAAAGCTTGTCTTTTGTGTCATTAACAGGCTGCTTGCTGTCTGCGGCACCGAAAATCATCTCAAGAGTTCTTTTTATTCTATTTACAAAGCACCATGGATCTATTTGAATTAAAACACACTTTTGAAAACTAGAAGATTAATGTTTCTAGGACAAAAATTAGAAACATATATGAAATATATGAATGATATGAATGATGAACATACATGATTAAGATCATTGTTGTTGAACAGTCGAATGATCCCTCAATAGGGTTTCTGACCTCAGAGGATTAAATACCTCTGTACTCAGAGCAGAGAGGAAGTGAATAAGATGCGCCACCCTGCGAACACTAATTTATCACTGTATTTATCTGTTTATATAAAATAAAATGACAGCTCGTAACTCAAATTACTCAAATGAAATGTTTCCTATTGAAATGAACTGAAATGCCTTTAATCCTTTCCGGACCTCCAAAAAACATTTTTTGTTCCATTTTCAATACGAAAAATGTGCTTATGAATAACAAATATTGTACAAAGACACAATAGAATGTAATGCAATAAACAGTATTTATTAAGTATATTAATTAATCCTCGGCTGCCTTAATATCCATGCTGTCTCACCATGACTGACACGGAAGTGAAAGCCAGTCCTCTTTTAAAATTTTTTAACCAGCCCCATCTGGCTTTAAAAGGCTCAGTTGATGCCTGTTTTCCGAAATGCCTTCGTTTGCCGCAGCAAATTGGCATAAAAAGTTCCAGGCTTCTCACAGATTAAAGTTGCAGACTCTAGACGTACGATGCTTGTACTGCTTCGCCCAAGTGGACTACATGCACACCTTTGTAATGTTTTTACCATTTCTTTCTTTAATTTTTTATTTAAAAAAAAATTCTGCATCTTCTCAGCACTCTCTTTTGCACTCATATTTCTTTGAACTGAATGAATAAGTAAACTTTTGCTAAATATATTCAGGCACAAATGTTCGTAACCCGAATTTTAACTCTCAACTCAAAACAAAAAAATGGCAAAATGATGACTCCAATCTCAAAAAACTTGGGACATTTGTAAGTCAAGACTTACTAGAGGGAGAACAAGATTAAAGCTGGTCAAAACCAAGACCAAAAATAGATAAGAACTAGAATCAGCCTCACATTACTTGGATCAACTGTAGAGAAAAAGGCATTGCTATGAAGTGTCATTACTCGATAATCAAATTAATGTTATATTTTCAATTATAAAGCAGAATGTTTCTTTTTCTGGGACATTTTGCAAATGTACTCTTTATGTTCTGTAAACTGCCAACTTTCTGGACATTTTCGGACATTTCTTTGCCGACTTCGCTATGAGTGATGCATATGGTGTGTGTGGACTGTGAAGCACTGGCAGGGTCCAGTGTGAAAATGTATACAATATAAAATGTTTTAAAAATAGATGCATCTGACTGGTTGCATTAGAATTGAGACACATAATAAATAATGATACTGTTCTGTGAAGATAAGCATCAATGCATAAGACTCAACACACTCTTGCTCCACTTTCACAAATACAGGTCACAGTGTGCAAAGAAGTGCACTCTGATGAGTGGATACTCACTGAACCCAGCACTGCCCTAGTTATGAGAATAGGGACATCCAGATGCATTGCTGAGTTACCTGCCATGTCCCTCTCACTCATCTACATCAGAAACCCACTGCTCTGTGAGATTAGGGCTTTGGTGGGGCATGGATCAAAGGATGACTGCATTCTAGTCCATTGAACTTAGCCCACTGAAAATACCAAGAAAACTATTGCTGCATTTTTACAATGCCATCTATTTATTTATTTATCTACAATACAATGGGAAGTGAAGGCACAAGAGAGTTTGACAGGCATGGTGGTGGATGTACTCCTTTGCCACAAGTAAAGTAAGTTGGAGATGAAAATAAAACATTGAATTTATATAGAAAAGGTGCTTCAATCATTGTCCTTCTCCAAAACTCCAGTTATTTCCTAGCTACAGTGAAATTCAAATATTCAAGTATGATTACCGTATTTAATTATTTTTTAGCATTATCCACAGTATGTTTTGGGTCACTGGTTTGCAAAAGGTAAATATTTTTTGTGGTTGATCCTGGGGTATTATGGAGATGTGACTGGTTCATTATGACACCTGTGCACTGATACAGATCCCATTTCTTGAATAGTACAGTGTAGACAATGGAGAATACCAAAACAAATACATGTGCCAAATGAGTCCCACATTTAATCTTGTATTTTTTGTAACTGCTTTATCATTACTAGGGTTTGACTCAATATATTATCAATGGCTGCTGGACAAATCTTTAAATAGTAATACTTAAACCTTGAAATATACTCACACCGGCAGCTACTAATCTTTCAAACAAGGGAATTTCATTTTAGGCGTACATCATGAAATTTTTTACATTATTTATACATAAATTCTGGCCTCTGTTACTTTTTCAGAAAATGGTTTGTGACCCTGTCGTACTTCATTCACCTGGGAGCAGTCTTAAAGGGAGTCTTTACACTTCCGGTCGGCCAGTTCACCTGGTCAGAAAGCCGGAAAGAGCTGCCCTGATTTTTGCACCAAATCAGACTTTGGCTTTGGTCTGCCCTGTTGTTTATTTTTGAATCACTCGTCGTGAGGACTATTATTAAATCACTTTGCCAAAATAACTATTACAATAACAATAATGTTAACAATATTATGCACAGCTTGCTAGCTTACTGGTTTCCATTCCAAGAGCTCCTTTAATGATATGATCCATGGCGCAAACTCAAGAACTACATTTTTATTTAAATAATTCTATGTACAAATGGAAAAGGTATATATCACCAGCAAAAAACACACTACATGCAGCAGGTTACCTCGCGTCTTCTCGCAGATCCGCTGGGACTGAGCGTGAATCTCCAAACTAAAACATGCTGTCACTATACCTGATTCTGAAAGAGCTAGTAATGAAGTTGAACTCGATCTAAAAGCAATATGAATACGACATATTGGAGCATTTATTTTCTGACATATTAGAGGAAGCAGAGCTTCCCTTGTAATCTTAGAGCAGCTGCCACTGAGTCACACATGGTTCCACTGTTTACTTTTCCTTGGAAAGTATTACTTACAAATGTCAGTTAATAGGTTGTTGAAACAAAGCAGAGTCCATTAGAAATAGGAACCACATTCACCACGAGGATAGAATCACTTGCTGCACCAGAAGCTGTTGTTTTCACTTTTGGATGCAAGTAGAGCCAAACCCTGCTGCTTTGGAGGAAGACAAAAATAAAAAAGGACCCTTAAAGGAATGTATAAAGTTGCCTCAGGCTTAAACACTGCCACAAATTGTTCTCCGTCTCCTTTCTTCAAGGTTAGCACTAGCTCTATTGTCAGGCACAGCCCAAGTCGGCAGACATCACAAGCCAGACACTGACGGAGGTTTTTGTTAAAGCCCTGCTGTCAAAGGCGTCTGAAATTCAAAAGACAGACAATTGCATTTCAAACCGTGCTCTGCAGGTGCGGGATGTATTTTGGGAAGATTGCAGCTTGGTTAATTCGTCTCTCGCAGTACCAGGCCTTTTTGTGCACTGCTCAGCTGCCTGAGGAGCAGATGATACCGAGGCTGCATTTGGACCAGGAGAGATTTCACAGGCCAGTGGAGGGACTCCATCACTCCGTCTCCGGTGCTTCCTGAAGCATTTCCTTGGCAACAAGACATGTAGTGCAGTCGCTAAGAGGCAAACGCTGAGGGCAAAGCCAATCTGGAACAAAGGCTAACTAGTGGCTCCCATATGGAGCTCTACTGATTATCAGTGTTCAGTATCACAGAAGATTTTGGCCAGTGATATATGGTAATGATGGTAAAGGCACGAAGGTGGTGATGGTGGTGGTGGTTTGTGTGTGTGTGTGTGGGGGGGCGGGGTACAACAAAATGTCAGTCTCCATATTAATTGTGACCATTTGTGTCTATGTTTAATGAAGGTAAACAATGATGGCATTTTCTGCGCTGTGAGCTTTCTCGGTTCCAGTAGAGCCGGGAGGCATGCGTTCAGACCTAAGTTCAGGAATGAGGTTAATTTGATTTACCACACCGCTCTGTAACACCTAATAAGTGTTGTCAAACGATTTATTTACTGTCATGGGTCTATTTTTCAGTGCAGATTTTTGGAACATGCTAGATTTGGAAAAGCAAACCAATTTTCATTCAAGTCACTAATTACCAAGAGGCTTTCTAAACAGGGATAAAATGTGGAGTCATTTTAAATATCTTAACTGTGGATACTATCTTCTTTGATAAGGAGGTCAAATTATATTTAAGTGCATTCTGTAAGTCAGGTCAGTAAATATCACCAGGCTCGAAGGCCACAATCAGCCAGAGGAAATGCAAAGAAAGTTTACCCTGAGAAAAGGCCTGACCCTGCAATCAGCCTAAGGTAATTTTGCAATAGTTGCTTCTGTTCTACTTTAATCTTACTTTATAAAAGTGAACAGAACTTCATTGAACAAGCACTTGATGCAGACACAGCTTGATGTGAAAGGCCTGAATGCACTGGGCAAATTTGATTTAATACAACGCTGCGCCTTTGGATTAGGGTGAAACCTCTTCCGTGCTTCATGCATGCTCAGTGATGTAGGCTTAGTGTTGAGCAACACTTGTGGGAAGTTTATGCTTCAGTGTCTAATGCAGCAGAATCAACAACTGCCTCTTTCTGCCTCTGCCACTGTTAGAAGAATACATTGAAATACTGATCCTCCCAGCAGCAAACAAGACAATAACAATGGCATTTAGATCCTAATCACAATAATGATCACTGCTTTCCTCATTTAATCTGGTGTTGGTGTGCACAGATTATTTCAGTTTAACAGTTTGTACAGTTTTTTAACATACTGAAAGCCCAACATTGGCATCTTCTCCTACACTGTATAATTTCCTTTCGCTTAACTAAAATCTATATAACTATGAATTATTTTCTTATTTACGTTTGAATATGTAAATAATGTGTCAGAACCTTTTAGAAGCAATGTCTTTGGAAGATAAACTTTGCAGCAATACATTTAAATTTTTGTTTCTAGAAACTGGTTTTCAGCAAAAAAAAATTGTGGCCTCCACTGTGAGATGCATCATTAGATGAATTTTACAGCATTTAAAAATCATGTAGATTTGTTCATGATTTAAAGTTTTATTTATGCCACTTGCCCTTTACATTATACGGCCATTTCTTGACTAGGGGTGGGTATTATAAATTAATTGTCCGAAAACTGGGAGAAAGTGATTTGATTCTTTTATAACCAGTTACTTTGTGCAGTTCAGTTCCTCAGTTCTTTGCATATTTAGCCTCACACTACATGAATTTACCTTAACAAGAAGCACTCTGGCATGACCTATAGTGCAGAATGTTTCTGGAAGCTTTTGTTTCATACTGGTTACATGTGAAAATGAATCTGAATCAGTTTGCATTTTATGTAATGTGTTTGAGACACTATCCTCTAAATAAGTGTATTTTTAACATGTGTTAGCTTATATGGCCTTTTATGGCATTTTGGCTGCTATCAAGGCTAGTGTTGAATTGACTAAAATGCTACATTTCCAATTTTTTATTGTCTACTTGTGTTAATAAAGCACCTGTTGACAGTTCAGTAGCAATTGTTATTCTAGCAAAGCTTAACCAATAAATTGTTGAGTGATCAAATTATTGTACTTTTTTTCACTTATTTAATCTGGTAAACTCAGTTTTGTGATTGTTTTTTATTTTGAATTAATGAAGAATTATGGCAAAAAAAGTGCCAGGAACCATAGAGAAAAAGTATTTTATTTTAAGCAAAATGCACAGAAGGAAACATAAAAATAAAGTTAGAACAGCAGGGTGACTTAAGTTTGCATGCCAGTTATGATGCATACTGTGATTTTATTTGGCTTTATGATGTTAAATTTGTTGTGGGTTTCAAACACATTAATATAATTTTGGACCTGGCTCTGTGCTGTCTTGATGATGGGGAGGGGTTTTGGTTCCCACTACATTACTTTTGAATCAATAAGTCGTAGAATTTCCCCTGTCCTAAGACAGAAATTGACTGTAAATGCACATTTTAAAGCTGAAATAGAACAACACATATTCCCAAGCGACATGCACACCAACACTCCTTAGAGGGGTCTTTGAAACTATTTCCACCTCTAATAAGTCTGCAGCCTTGATCACATAGCACATAAAAAGCCTTTAAGTACTGTGATATTATATTTCTGCTATATCCCTCTTTCCAAATTTCAGCCATTCTGTGTAGCCAAGCATCAAGTCTTAAGGCTCTCGGTCTCTCAGTATTACACAGACTGACATGCATTGTTATGCATGTCAGAAATGTCACCTGGCTGATGGGAGTTGATTAAAATGAGGAGAATACCACCTGTTGCCAGGCAGACATCTGTCCAGCTGAGCTGCTTTTTCCGCTTCTGTCTCACTGTTCTGCTCCTCCGCTCTGCACATCTTCCACACCGACTAAATGACTCATCCACACATAGCTGTCTCATCTCAGAAACATAGCAACCCACTGACTAGAGCTACAGCCTCAAGAGAGTGGCACTTTTGATAGATTTCACTCTGATTCCTGCAGAGGCGATTAAGAGTATGTCAAGTAACGGTCTAACATACACTCCTACAATTAAAAGAATATTAAGGTAAACTAGCTTATGCATTTTAATGTAGAGGTTCTCTGTGTGCTGTTTTTAAAGACCCTACAGGGAGTCAGATGTAAATGTATTTAAAATTTCAAAACATTCCATTCCCCACTTGTCTGTATGATTTAATGGTTTTGATTAGTCTTTAAGTGGAAAAAAAATCACACTTATTCACATTTTAATGCACAATTACTGATTATTTGCTAAATTAACATTTTGAGAACAATTAAGCCTACTACGGTATGTGGCCTAGGAAAAATTTAATTACTTATTTTTTTAATTGCCATGAAAATGCTTTATTGTTGTTTCTGTAGAGGATTTGTACTTTTTTTTCTCAGAAGGCCATTAACACACTTAATTTCACAGAAAGGTACTTAAACCTTTGCATTAGTGTTAACAGTACATCAAACTGTCTGTTTAATTTGAGGGTTTTGACTGGTATTGTTATATAAGGGTTTTGGTACACAGAAACATAACTAGGGGACAAAAAACAAGGGCCTTTAAAAAATAAATGAGAAAAACATAATATTCCTTTTCATGTCTGGCTTTTTTACCTTTTTGAAAAATGTTCATAAACAATGTACATCCCAACAGAATGAATGTGGCTGTTCAGTTTGCTTCTACTTCAGCTGCTCGGCTGATGATGGGTGAAGAGAGGGCAGAACCAAACTTGCAGTAAAAATCCACAGAAAACAAATTCATTATCCACTGCTTTGCAGTGTAATGAATTAACACTGGCGCAACAGGGGATTAAATTGTTTTACTGGAACAAAAACATCTGTTCACTGGGATTTTTTACCACCTTTGTTCTATCTTTTAACATTTGGGATGTTTACAATGTGTTGTATGTGTCCTCTTACAGACTGACTATAAATGCAGAGTGTCAGCTGCAGCTCCATAACTTCCCCATGGACGAGCACTCCTGCCCTCTCATCTTCTCCAGCTGTGAGTCCACAAAATCTGCTAACCCTTTTCTGTTTCAGTGACACTTTTCAAATTATGCAGAAAGTAAAAAATCCACAAATCATATGTTGGAAACAATTACATTGTTGCTGTCATAAAAGATTTCTTGTCAAAAATTCCTTAAATAATGAAATGCCATCCCTTAGATTTGGTTATGCATACTTGAATTATCTTGTGTATCTTTGTGATTTTGGAGCTTCATGAGTGCAGATTAAACCTAAACTTTTCAAGGCTTTTAGGTTCTTTGGGCCATGTCTCAGAAGAGTCAGTGTTAATTACTCTGCAAAAACACAGCATGTAACCACTTCATCTTAAGTTATCTTACATTTGGCCTTGGTGCTTTGGACCACTTTCTCTGGACCTCACTTCGCAATTTGTCACAAACTAGGCTTAATATGTCTGCATTTTGCCAAGTCATACTGCAAAGGACATCTGGAATACAGCTAAAGGAGTTTGAAGGCAGGAGCTTAGAAGGTTATATATCTGACTGAATATTGTACAGCTTTCACAGTTTTCCCATTTTTAGGTCTTCTTTTACACAGTGTAGTGGATCGTTTTTGGCGGTTTAGATAGGCCCCAGCTGTACCATATTGATTTTTGATGGCTTAGGACCTAGAGAGCTAAGGACCTTTTCAATCATATTAAAGCAACTTGGCTTCATAGGATTCACATTTGTAAATGAGATGTTAATGCAATGAACATTTTAAAGGTATAAAGAGATTTCACATAGTCTAGAGATTCGTTTAGTCAGGAGTTCTTCCAAGACCTCCAAATTCTGTGAAAGTTCTTTAAACACTCAAACACATGTTGAAAAGAACTCAGTTATGCTGAGATAATAACTGGCTTGTGACACGGATTTATTAGTCTAGTCAGGCTTTATCAGGAACTTCAGTGTTTGTATATAAGCAGCTTGTTGATTTCAAGTTTATGTGTGTTTGTTATGCTTATTTTGAAATAACTAGTAAAGAGATATTGTCTTTCTTTTACAGAATAAAAGTTCCTGTACAATTTAGTATATATGTTTTCCAGAGGAACCTTTATTTGAATCAAATCCAATATGTACACATACACAAACACACACACATCACATTATATCCCAACCGTGGCTATTTATCAACTTGTTTGAGTTTGCTGAAGATGGCTCTCTCTCTTTTTTTTTTAGAACTTTCACTTTTTGAAGCCAAATATTGTGATTTCACACTGCTGAATGTAGTAATTAATTATTTCTGTTGAAGTCCTGATGCACATTCCTAAGATGTTAGATACACTAGTGGTGGTTTCTAAAAATACAACTAATACAGTAGCTACTACAAAGCCAGTAGTAAGACCAGTGCACTTGTCAGTGTCTTTAGCATAGAACAATTAAGAAGCAACATGGCACATTCACTCCGCTAAACTCACAGAAATTGACCCTTGCCGCCCAGCCACAAGAGGAATGGAAAGGTCTAGCCGGTCAGCTTTTGTTCACTGTCTCTCAGGCAAAAGGACCTGTCAGTCTGAGGCCTAAAACATTTCCGGAGCTTGTCTGGAATACTGACGAGACACACTGTTTCAGGGTGAGAGGAAAATGTTACATGGTCCTTTAGGCATTCCAGTATCCTCATCTCCAATTGACTGGCTCTCATCTCCCAGGTGATGACCCCACACGATTTTCACTCAAAGACCCCGGGAGCACAGCATTTTAAATACAAGGGATATGCAAATGAGGGGTGATGTCCATTGGGCAGGACCGGATGGCCTGCACTCTAAATCATTTCTCTCTGTTGTGAGTAGCTGCGGCACTAAATGTATTCTGAAAGAAAGGCCTGTTCCAGTAGATCTCACAGCAAGAGCTCCCCCCGAGAGGAACAATTTGCCGAAAGGATCGGTTTAATATTTCACACCTCGCTGCCCAGCAAAGTAGCATGTCCCCCGAAACATATTTTCAGATGCAAACATACACGCAACGCACAGGGTCCCCATTAGAATAATCGAACAGGCAGATTCAATTCTCCCCAGTTGTTGTCCCTTTCCCTGCCATAGTGGTGGAGCTTAACTGACCAGACACATGGCTATAGGTCCTCCCTTCCCATTGCACTGACTCTGTGATTCCTTCTGCATTCAGCCACCAGGAAGAAACTGTCAGAATACTGCTGAGATAATAGACAACAGTCTGAGCCAACTTTCTTCTTGTTCATTATCGATAGGCATGAATAGATCAGTGTCATGTAGAATGTCAAGGGGTTTCAGCATGTGTGTATATATATATATATATATATATATATATATATATAGATAGATAGATAGATAGATAGATAGATGATAGATAGATAGATAGATAGATAGATAGATAGATAGATAGATAGAT
>JBBKCR010000101.1:13528421-13547331 GCA_037577295.1 Ladigesia roloffi | reverse complement strand
TGTGTGTGTGTGTGTGTGTGTTTGTGTGTATATAAGCCTAAAACCTGTTGAAGGTCAAGACTTTTTTTATTGATCATCAGCGTCATTTCCATTTCCAGAAGTCTTTATTCAGTTGCATTGACATCACTACTGAGCTGAAACCACCCTCATAGAATTGAATAGCAAAATCTACAGCTTTGCTGCCATGGGTCCAGTGCAGCAGGTATCTGACCACATGCCAGCTCAGTTCAGTTCACTCTGTATTGCAGACTAAGAACACTGTCAGTCGGTAAACAAATCTGATTGTAGAGCTCCAGAGTGAGGGCTCCGGTGGATTCCAGTCCTGCACTAAAATGATAAAACACCTCATGGAGAGAAAAGGTCTCGCAGTCTGAGCTTACACTGACCAGGTGTGAATTCCCACTTGATGTCCTGCACAGTCAGAAGCATGCCACACAATGTTCAAGCAGGTCTGGCTTCCCTGGTGTCCATACACATACACAAACAAAATGAAATATTTATCAAGGTGTAGTAGTCAATGCTGTATTTCACAGAGAAAGATGCTGCATACTGTTTTAGCTAGACCATGACCCCCCGTTTTACCCCACTACACCTAAACTGTTGACAGAAGCAAGATACACAAACTGCAATCTATGACCTGGCTCATATTTTATCTCGCCTAAATCAATAATAGCCTCATCTTGTGATGAATTCTCCAAATTACAAAGTGGTTTGCTCTGATAGCACTGCACTCCCCACACACAGCGCATTAAGGTTTAAATCACTTGCTCTGTCCATTTCTCTGAGTCGCCCACTGCCACAGGGAGCTCTTGTGCATTCAGATTCATCAGCCCCCCATTCTTCACCCACAGGAGCCGATGGAGGGTGCTCTGGTTCCCATGGCGATTGCTATTTTCTCCTCTGATTAAGTGGAATTTGCTTACCTTTTATGCTATGATACCCTGGGGACATTCCTGTAATGAAAGCAGTATGATACAAATGTGGGAGGCTGGAACCGTAGCAAAGAGAAAGTCTGCTGAAATGAAGCAGGGTGAGAGTTTGCCTTTGACACTGGCCATGGATTATAATCATGGGTTTCGAGGTCTCAACTCCCACTTAATTAACAATGTCTAATGGAAGCTGTACACAAGTGCACCATGCAGCTGGAGATGAGCTCTTTCTATAATGTATATCCTAGGAGAATGCTAAAGCCTAGCATAAGTAGCTGAAATATTTCATTTGTTCTTAGCTGACCATGTAGAGCAGCTGGGAGACTTTTGCTGATGCTGCTGCAACCTATTTTGAGGCTGACGTCACCAGTGTTTTGCAAAGTCCATACCGGACCCCTCATTACCTTCAGAATTCAGTGGCATTGCATATAGGATTCTCTCAGACAGCAAAATATCATTTTCAGATCAATCTAAATATACTTTACCTTCACAAATGTTCTCTGTGTTCTTTATGGCTTCCCAGTATTTTCTCACTGATTCCCATTTAAGGGATGGTTCAACAGGTGCTCATTATGGGACACATAGGCCACAGCTTTATTATGTTGTGTCACTCTTAGACTACACAGTTTTTTAATCCCACAGTGTAGTCCGTGCTGAACTTGTCACATTGAATAGAATCACTCAAACGGCTGAATTGCTCAGCAATTAGAAGTATTGATTGTTTGAGTAGATCCAAGAGAGAATGTATTGGATAAACACCTTATTCTTCTGTGTATTGTTGCACAGGTCAGGTAGCTCCTTCAGACTGTTAATGATAATTGAGGTAATTTATCAACTTGCAAATAGTCGTTCATCTACGTTTATATACGCAAAAAACTCTGATAGTCAGTAATAAATTAAAAACTTGCTCAAGGGGCAAATCAATTTTGTTTCTCAGTGGACTACAGCTATTGCTGTCCAGCCGGTGTGCTTGTTGGTTTGTTGCTTTAGAGTTCCTGCTCTAAAACACAAAAACTGTTCTTGCAATACTATACTATAGTGAGTTTAGGTGTATTGATATTTCTTGTCTTATTTGGCTATGTTGTTGAGATTCTATTATTTATTTACATTTGTCAATATGAAACTTCAAAACCGGTGCAAGGTAACCTTCGTGGTCAACCTCATGGTTATGAACAGATGAAGATAATGTCAGCTAAAATTTTGATAGAATTTTCTCAAAAATATTTGAAAACCACAGCCAAATAAGAGCTAGCTTCTTATGCTGTGCTTATATTTGCACTTTTAATTGAATGACAATTACCTCAGATGCCCACAAGGCATGATTATCACTTAACACCCTGTCAGTGGGATTAATGGGCATTTGGTAAGAAATTGAATTATATTGTGCAGTTAATGTCTAAAAGTAAACAATGGCCATGCAATGAGGGCACTATTTGAAATGAGATCATTTCTCAAGTGGAGTATAGTCACCAGGGAACAGGAGAAGTGCTATGCTTTCAGCCTCAAGAGAATGAGGACAGTTCCCCTCAGTCCCTTTGCTTGCTGTTCTGGAATACATGGCTGTGTTTGAGAGAGACATATACCTCAAGGACAATCCCAGCATAAAGATTGATGCAATGCAATACTGAACCAAACCTCGCATTTAGTCCTGTTCTTCACCTGCCTCTGTCTTTATTTTGCTGCAGAGTGGGTTTTTATTAGCTCGTGCTGGGCTACAAATTAAGGTTGCTGATTGTGTGTTGAAGCTAAGCTGCTCTCAGACATCCATCATCCCTACATACAGAATCAGAGGTCATTGCCATGTGCTCTGTCATAATTACAGATGGATACCCAAGAGATGAAATGATTTACAAGTGGAGGAAGAATTCAGTGGAAGCAGCTGATCAGAAGTCGTGGAGGCTCTACCAGTTTGACTTTATGGGCCTAAGGAACACTACAGACATCATCAAGACGACGGCAGGTAACCACATCATTGGTGTGTGCTATATTATGAATTTCATTTACACGATTACATTTCATTTGATTTGAAACATATGAGTGATTTAAGAAAGAATGCTGATTACTGTGATGAAGCTTCTCCCAGAGGTTTGGGCCAGAGCAAATATCACTTGATAATATAAGAACCTGTTGACATTTTCTTAGGGCTCAACAACTGTGAAAGTGGGAATAAAGTTCCCAAACACCACAGATTACATATATGCTTACCGTCAAATGCCAAATGAATTGAATTGTGGGGGTCAAAACTTTGATATTCTGATCTCAACGGTCTGCATGTCTAGGATTAATATTGCTATTTTTCACCACTTGACAATTTACTATACATTTAAACAAGTATTTATTTGAAATATCGTTATTAATAAGATGCATTTACATTAGATTGATATTTTGCATGCACAAGTGTATGCCTGTGCCTTCTGCATAACAGCATTTATAATGTTCATGTTTCTGTGAGTTAAAAGTGAGGGACACCAAAAACTAGACATGTTTCAGTGAGTAAACAACTTCCTACAGTTTCAGATGAACAAAAATGAACCAATAAAGGCTGTAAATAAAGCAATGAATCTTCTGATGGGGGTGTCTGCTTGTAGACATATGGGCCTGGTTGACATATTTTATACAGTGGGCATGGCACATCATGCCAAATGCTTTAAAGATGTGAATTCGACATGTCTAATTTGCCCGAACAATTCTGGCATCTCAAACAGAGGTGACGAGACTGAGGTTTGTATGTGAGATTTTTAGCACAGTGAGGGCGTCATGCTGTAAAATGGCTGCCAAATGCAGCACTAAGTGTGATTGAGACACAAAGGTCAGGGGAATTAATGGGGCGTGAATTGTACTTGTACCATCACTGGTTTTCATCCCATGCTTGTAAAAGAAAAGGTGTTCCTCCACTCTTTGCAAATGAAGGAAGCTTGCTGTTGACTAAGAATACCAGGAACAGTACATTTACTGTCAGTTCAAGTTCAATATAATACATATTATGGGCTGAGTCCAACTATAAATGAAGAGTGACATAATTTAAATATATTGATATTCATATTGAAAGAAAATGAACTATTTGTCACCACTAATCACCTCTTTGGGACCTTTGAGTAAGGGACCATCCCCCCCACACTGCTCCCCGGGTGCTGTGTTCCTGGTTGCCAAATGCTTCACTTGGTGAATGAGTTAAAAAATAGAGGAAGAATGTTGTGCTGTTCTGTTTTGTGTTCACGTATGACAGAATGGTCACTTTCACTTTTCACTTCATGTAAAAACATCACAGCACAGCACAGCACACAGTGTTCGCAGGATGCAATTGTTCTCTGCATTGAACCTATTCAACAAATGAAAAAGTGGGCAGCCAATGGCGCATCAATAAATGCAATTCTTGACCAATACACATGATTCTGATTCAGTCATAACACAATAGTCATCTTTCGAATCAGAATCAGAATTGTGTTGATTGGTCAAGTATGTGTCCTAACACATAACTAGGAATTATGATTATGATTATGACTCTTTTTATGACAACAATCAGAATCAGTATCAGAATCAAAAACACATTTATTGTCTAAGTATAACACCAGTCATAACACAACAGACATAAACCAACAGCAGTCACAACAGAAGTCATACAAAGGAGCACACAACCGTAGTTTTAACATAACAGAAGTTGTGAAACAAACAAAAGAGATTCTGTGACTAAACTTTAAAAAAAGGGGTTTTTCAACACTCTTTTTAGAGCAAATATTTCTTTAGACAGGAAAATAAGCCATGAAATATATAGAAATGTCAACCTGCCACTGAAAAAAGAAAAAAAACAGGGGGTGGGGTGTAAATCCATGAAGGATGCAATTAAATCCAAGCAAGTGCCATGACATTTTCAGGTTTGCCGTTACCTTCTTTTATAAAACCCATTTCCAGGTGACAAGGTAGGATTTTGGAAAAAAACATAAAGGGTTCCAGCTCCTGCTTCCCATTTAAGAATCTCCAAGCTTGGATCTGAATATGTATCTATTAGTTCAGCAAAGTGATACACATCCTCAGATCTAGCCAGATATTCATAAAACAAATGTTTATTGGACAAAATGTTTTACTTATTATTTTTTTTAATTATCATCTTGAATTGTCTACTTATCCAGTCATTTGCTTTATTTCTTTCTATTTTGCAATGTGTTTATTGGCATTATTTAAAGGTATTATTAAAAAATTAGGCATAGTTTTATTATTAAGAAATGACTAAAACAGCACAAACACACCTTTACTGGAAGAAGTATGAATATATGTTGAATGGATTGGAATGGCATTGGACATTTTATTACATAAACATGTAACAGAAACTGTCACAATGTATAAATATTATCTTATTTTACTGTCCAATCCTCCCGCACATTAGACATCACCACTTCTTCATATTTATTATATTATACCATAATAGGCTCTGCTTGTTTTGGGTTGTTAAAATGTATATACCTAATAGCCCAAAACTGATAGAAATGCTAAGGTAATCAGTGTTTTCAGCGCAGATTTAAAAACTGTGCAGTGGCACACTTCACACAAATTTTTTATCAGTCCTCTAATTAAAAAAGCAGGTTTTGAGTGGGCCTAATGTGACATGTAATATAGATAGTTTAGCTGTTTTCAAGGATCACCGGACCAGATGTACATGTGTCTTTGGAATGACCCCACTAAGCACTCAACATGGGACTGAAATTAACCTTCGATTTACTGTGGCCAGAACTAATCATTTACACTGTAGGCTTGATCACTTTCTAACTGCGCGTGCCGGTGCGGGGATTAAAAGGTACAGAAAATCACCAGGCAGTCAAGTGGGTGCAAAGGAGAAAATGAAAGGTAAATCAATTGTTAATAAATGTCTATCTTGCCACTGTGACCTGCTATAGATAAAGAAAGCATTCCAACAACATGCTTCTGAGACACTTGTGCTAATTTGTAACTGGTTTGAAAAGGTGGAGGAAAATCCATATAAACAAAGCCCCTGTTGATACCTAAACGTTAGTAGGTCAAACTCAGTGGAAAAGTTCTGTATATTCTGTATATTTTATTTCTGTATAATTTATCTTTAAATACACATGGATGAGGGATACAAACACATTTTAGTGCACTAACGTGTTCATGGTCTGCAAATGATGCATTTAGGCTTGTAGTCGACATAAGCAAAATGCATTCTAAATGAATGTGGTGTGGTGCAGAATGATAAGTATATCAGACCCACAGTTTTTTTGTAAGTGTTGGTACTGAATTGAATGTACTTGTTTCAAATGTACTTGTTTTGATTTTTAATCATGTGGAAAGAATGCACACTTTTGAATTTTTCAGTATGTTCCCATTGACTTAAAGGCAGCATATTCCCATGGCTTGATAAAAGATTTATTGTGTTGGGATTCCTCCACCAGGTGACTATGTGGTGATGACAGTTTATTTTGACCTGAGCAGAAGAATGGGCTACTTCACCATTCAGACTTACATCCCCTGCATCCTAACAGTGGTCCTCTCTTGGGTCTCCTTCTGGATTAAAAAAGATGCGACGCCAGCCAGAACTGCTTTAGGTACAGGCAACTAACAACACACCCTCCCCAGATATTTAAGTCACATTTTACACTGCTGTGTGCCTGACGGTGTCCATCATTTGCTGGCAGGCTGCAAATTCTCATGCCTACCATTTCAAACAGGCTTAGAGCAATATGATGTTTCATAATCAGTGTCTCTACATATTTCCATGTTAATTTCATTTCAGTACATTTATTCCATTTCACACAAATCTCCTCATGGCTTTCAATTGCATTTTGAAAGATCTGTTTTCCATTTAAGAGAAAAAAAATGTGTTTTAATACAACTTACTACAAATTTAATTAAGTACCTACTACACCTGTCTGAAGTACTGCAGGCTATGAATGTATAAGTGGAAATGTATTTTAAACATTTAATAATCAAAGCTGTTATTCTTCTGCATGTTTTCTGCTGTATGTCTTGAATGCAAGTCTTTTTTAAGTTCTGTCTTTTTTGCTAACCTTTACTTGCTTTGTGGGAATTGCTTATGTTTTTTTTTCTGTTGGCTTCATACATTTCTTTGTAGTTTTCTGCTTTCAGTAAGCATGTGCAGCCCTGCTCACTGTTTGTTCAAGGTAATTTTTTTCAGTTTAATTCCTTTCCTTCTTCCATTTATAATTTTTTCTTAATTCATTTCACTTTAGTTGGTTTCTTTGATTCCTTCAAGCTTTTTTTGTTTTTACTGCCTTTAATGTTCCTGTCTTCATGTTCAATACTTGTATCTCTCTGATCCCTGTCTATTTGAAACAGCTTTAATTTCACATGTTCAGCATCCAAGATGCATTCTTTTGTTGGAATTATGTTGTTTAACATTGCAAGCAGCCAATGACATAACATTTAATGTGGTCAAAAATGCTTTGATGTGCATGATCTTAACATTTCTTCTCTCAGTAACAAACCAATTCTCATTTACGCTCAGTTACTGAATCTGTTGACTAACTTAGTGCATTCACACTGTAAAAAGCGTGATAATCCATAAATCTCACAACCATCCACTTCTCAGAATTATCTGCTGACCTTCTAGAAACTCTCTCCTAGCTGGTGCATGTGTGAAAGGATCTGGTAGAATAGCCCTCCTGTTTATTTTGAGGATAACCACGGGATCAGTGGTAGACAGAGCCCTGTAGATTCTGCGGCTCAAACACAAGAAAGGGAAATGGAGGGGAAAAAAGACAGGAGTCTTATGTTCCACACTGGGAAGGAAAAACAGCAGGCAAGACAGTCCAGGAAGGAAAGAAGAATGAATGCAATTAATCAGTCTGACAAAAGAAGTCATTATACTTTCCGCAAAGAGAAGGGAAAATAGGCTACAAAACAGATTTGTTTTACAGGCATCTTGTTCGATCGATGGAATCCAGGAAAAAAAAATGGGAAGGATAAGAGAAGAGGGAGAGAGGGCTTAGAGTCACAACCATGGAAATGTCAGGCCAAACAGTTTGCTGACCAGGGTCTGGACATCAGTGGAAGAATTTTAGCCCTAGAACAACCTGCTGGACTTCGATGTGTGATTTGTAAAAGAACACCAATATCCAGGTGTGTGGGCCTTGAAGCTGACTGCTAAAGAAGCAGCTAAGACTTGATGAAGTAGTGCTTGAGGTTAACCTCATCTCTTTAGCGGCAGTCGTAGAACAGATGGTGTGCTGATAGGCCACATGGGCTAATTATTTCACTGGTGAATGAAAGGCCTTAGGAGCTAAATCAGTGAAGCCAGACAGAACAAAGTAAGAATATTATAATACTATTACACGCCGAGTCCTCTCACTTACATATTAACAAGCCATACTGCACAATGGCTAACAAGCTAGTGCAAGGTGATTTCACTATCCACGCTTACAAAGGACCATTTAGATGTGTGTTTCTTTAAAAAACTTCAAATATCTAAACTTCTGAATATTTAAAAACATAACAAAAGTGGTTCTTCAAAGAACTGTCCATTAAAAGCTTGTATAGAAAGTTGTTCTTCAAAGGCATTGCTCCACTGAAGTCACTGAGTTTTGATGTTTCCGAGAATGTTTACTAGGAAGCAAAAAACGGAAAATCAATGTTATGTAGCCCTCCTGGAGGAATTACAAATTCATGACAACTGTTTTCTTCATACTCACCAACAATGAGAGTATAGAAAGGTAGTGTTGAGCAAAGCTTTTTGGAAAACACCCCAGAGAGCTTTAATTTGGCAGCCCTTTGACTAATTGATGGCAGCCTAACAGGTTAAGGTAATCTCTATGGCCAGTGGTGGCAGAGTAGAGAGGAAGAGAGTGTAAAACATCCGCCTAAAATAGATGTAGCTCGCTTGTTTCCATAGAAACCTCTGGAAAACAGTGGCACAGTCAGTGGGGTTTTGTACCTCTATAATGTTCAAGGGGAAACAGAGTGGAGATGTGTAAGATTTAGTCTAGATACGTGGGAAAGATTTTCAGTTTGAGACTTTTTCCATTTCCATCACTGGCTAAAGAAAAGGTTTAAACCAGGGGATAACACAATAACTCAGTCACAGGGGAGATATAATACTTTATTAGTGAGGTGAATTGTTTAGGAACCAGTTGGTTATTTTCTTCAACACCTTTTTATATAAAGCAGAGTGGATGCTTCTACATTGGTACATATTTCATTTTTAACCTATTTTTAATTAACTATTTGTCTCCTGCAGTCCCTAAAATAAATGTAATTATCTATTTTTCTCTTGCAGGCTCTAATATAAAGACTTATTTCAATTTAATTTAAAGATGAGGAATACAACTTTTTAAGATAAATTTTGGATGGATACATGAAGGTGTGCTGTTTGAATTTAGATTTTCTCATGAGTTGGCTAAAGCAGGAAGCCATATACCTAAAATTACTGTTAGGAAGCCGAATTAAATACCTATATCTTTTAGCCTACATACAAGTGGATATGCTGGCAATCTAGTTTTCTTTATTACCACAAAAAGAGATTCTGTCAAGCCAGTAAATGCTGTACTAGAGAACATACCAACAAATAACATTAAAGGGTCCTGTGATGACAGTTCAGGATGTCATAACAGATCATCTGCGCATGAGCCTCAGATTCCAATGAGCAATACTAGCTGTAATGCTCTGAAGTATCTGCTGCAAGACAAACATGTCCTCTAGAGCAGCGGTCCGCAACCCCTGGGCCGCAAACCGGTACCGGGCCGTGGGTTACGTGGTACCAGTCCACGGGCTGCACGGAAAAATTACAGTTTTTCCTTTTTATTTACTATGAGAGACTAAACGATGTTTTATTTAAAAAAAAAATGACCGGATTTCTTAAATTAAACCGGGTCGTGACTAAATAAAGTTTGGGAACCACTGATCTATGTATCAACAATCACCCCACACACTCACTGTTGAAGGAACGGACCTGTGGCATAACTCGAGGAACTCCAGTATATGTTTCCAACAAGTGGAATGGTCAGGGGTAAATATTCTTTTGGTCATATAGTGTATGTATGAGCATTTCATTATAAAGGGCCAATATGAACACTGAATAAAATACTGAAGAATTTTCCAAGATTCCATTTTTTGCAGTTTTGGAGATGGTGATGCTTAAGACTGTGACTGTACATGTGCAAGGTGCTGTCACATTATATATTTGTGAAGCCTTGCATGAACTTTTTCACCTAATTATTTTTTTTTCATGCAGGAATAACCACAGTGTTAACCATGACCACCCTCAGCACAGTGGCCAGGACATCACTGCCCAGAGTGTCATATGTCACAGCCATGGACCTCTTTGTCACCGTCTGTTTCCTGTTTGTCTTTGCGGCTCTCATGGAGTATGCAACACTCAACTATTACTCCTACAGTGCTCGCAGACCTACCTGTAACAAGACAAAAAGATCGGTAAGAGCTTAGGCTAATATGACTACAGTATCATGTCCTTCTCGAAATACATGATAATAGCCTTATTTAACTTAATTGATTAGCAATGCATGTGTCACGTCTGGGGGTGCACAGGAGTGAGGTGAGACGCGGAATGCAGGTTCTTTAGGTGGTTTTTAATGTTGACACAAATATAAAACATGGCCCGAACTCAAAACACTACATAAAAGACACAAAAGGGAAAATACCGTGCGGGAGACAAAAGGTTGTGGGAAGGTTGCAAAGACAATGAACACAGGAACATAACAGACACTCACAGGAACCAATCATAACCCACAATCACTTCAACTAAATACAATTTCAGGTGAATCACAGAGACTTCAGACACACACAGTCCAAAATGTCAAAATAAAAGTCCTCTGCAAAATCCTCTGCCACAACAGTTTGCCTTTTAATGAGAATTGCGTCATGGTTTAATTTCGCTTTTTAGAAAATTATTTTAATTTGAATTACACCATGGTTAGTCAGCAGGTATGTCAAGATACTGAATTAATAACGCTCTTCAGGAGGCTACAGTAAGTACATAATGAGGCTCAGCACTTCAAATCAGTGCCTCAGGTCCATTTCCATTTACCTTTGCAAATAGCATGGTATGAGTAATGCATGGCATGAGTAGTGCAATCTCCAATAAAAGGCACCTAAAAGGAGGATTACATTGTACGATTTCAAGAAAGCTGATAGATCGTGCACTTGGTGACATCACGATGGTACCAAGTGGGTTCTGAGAGAACAGAAGAAAATAAGTGCTAAGACTTGACCTCAGATTTGTTTCATTCCCCTCAATTAGAGCAGAGATGGATTATGGCCAGTGGTGTCTGGGCCTCAGAGCTCCCTGGAGAACTGAAATCACTCAAAGATGCCATGATGGAGAACCTGGCCTTTAACTAATCTCCTCTTTGAAAGAAAGAGCAACAGGGCTGTGCCTCACCAGGCTGACTGTCAGGCCTAGACTCAACTCATAATACTCAAAACATCTTTACTCTTAATTGACCGTTCAGCCTTGAAGTTACATTGTAGTTATCATGACTCTGGTAATATATCCTCTTGATCTGAAATCTAGGAGGCTATATAATATGTGTTTATATCTGACAATGAGGAATTTCCTGAATATTAGAAACATAGCGGGAAGTCTTGGTCTTGCAGCATAATTTTCTGCTAAATTGTGAGTTGTAGAGTAACAAGACTCTCACATGCATTCTGTTTCTACAGTAGCTGGCACAGCAGGTAAGATTTCCACACTCTCTCCCCAATCACTCATTCTGATTAGATTTTATCCCTGCTGAGGAATCAGGACAATTACATCTGAAATTTTCCATAAAACAAATTCCACCCTATGGGTTATCTGCTATAAATAATTACTTTCAGTGCTGTGTTATTTATTGGCTTATGTATCTTAATAGCAATCTTGGTCATTAGCAATAAGGACAGGCAAAGGGAAAATACTGTATGTCATTTACTATAGATTTCAGCAGACTCAAATCCTGTAGGCTGACAGATTGATGCTGGATGGAGCCCAACTACTGGAGGGGAAACTGCATGTTAAATCAATGAGATCATTCCTTTGAATGACAGACACTATCAGTACGAATTGCATTAGATGCAAATCATTCTTCTCACCAGCAGAAATCATTTCCTGAGTTGTTGTGAACAGGTCACAATTTTATTTGCCTACAGTGAAAGACTAGAGCATATGCTTTGGACACAGAGCATATGTATGCCTGCCAAGTGTTGCACCTAAGTGCTGTTGTTGTTTTTCAGAACTACTCTGTGCTGGATGTGGGACCTCCTCCTACAGTCATTGCGCTCAACAACTCCATGTACTGGCAGGAATTTGATGATGCCTGCGTGTATGAGTGCCTGGATGGAAAAGACTGCCAGAGCTTCTTCTGCTGCTATGAGGAATGCAAAGGAGGGGCATGGAGAAGGGGCAGAGTCCACATAGACATCTTAGAACTAGACGCGTACTCCCGTGTCTTCTTTCCCACCTCTTTCCTTTTGTTTAATGTTGTCTACTGGGTAGGCTACCTCTATCTTTAGCAACCCCACTTCCTTTTCCAAGACGCAGAGGATTTGACTTGCTCCCAATGGAAATGGAAGGACAGACTGAACCAAGACATTCTAAGGTACATCCAAAATGACAGAATGGGGAATGCTGGTTTTCAGAAGAAAATAAAAAAAACTTTTCTCCAGTAGGTTAGGACACAATTGAAAATGAAACTTTGCCATAACAAAGTTACAGCAGATACTCTGAAGCCCTTCAAGTAAGCAGTCGGGCTCTTTCTACTTGGTTGGAAGGGTGTCGCCAACAGGCTTTTTGTCTGGTAGCATCGACCCTGCCAGAAATCTTTGCCTTTGTTCTTCAGGTACCAAGGAAAAAAAGATTCACCATTCACTTATCACAGAAGAATCTTGACTTGTTTTGGCTGAGAAAGTTGCAAGAAGTCAAGGGAATGAGGGTGCTCTGGCCAAGGGTTTGAGAGGGAAAATAGCATTGCACAGCATGTAACCCCCTGACCTCTAATACCAAGATGATCCCAGCAAATGGTTCCCAAATAGAGGAACCTGCCAACCAGCCATCAGTCAAAACCAGAGACACAGGGAAGCATTCAGAGACATCCACAGTGCCTTCTTCTGGAGGGGTCGCCATCTGCCAGAATGAGATGAGTATCAGTGACCGGGACAACTTCTGGTTTTGACTGACCGCTGATGTACTCACCCCATGTTTTTTTTTTTGTCAAAGTCTGCTCAACTTTTATTTTATGGTCAGTCTCCACTTATTTTTATGCATAACTCATTTCTTAAGTTCACAGTAACAGCATGCTATAATTAGAATATTATTGCTAACTCTGAATCTGCACAATTATAGTGTAACAGGTATGATTTTTTGAGTATCAATAACCTATTGGTATGGGAATTAAAGAGGTTTATAGATTTTTTTTACCAAAAGAGTTCCCAACACAAATGAGTAGTTCAGACCTATACAAGCAATCAGATGAAATAGTTATTGCATGTGTTCGATAGATTATCATTCCAAATTATTATCTTTTGGCATGGCCTAAAAGACCTGAGACCTGTACTCATTCCTTATCTATATCCAGCACATAGTCAGACACGAAAAGAGAGGTTTGGGCTGTGAGCGTTTGAATCGCTCTGTTTCCTAGTGTGTTTTACTGCTTGTCATCTGTCATCATATTAATGTGCACAGGGATCAACACTAGGCAGTTCAGACAAAACCAAGTAATATCTGTCATTAGATACTTTATCATTCTGCTGTCAATAACTTGACATCATCCCTAAATCACCACTGTGTTCATAACCAAACTGTAGTTCACAATAATTTGCTACAGAGTTGCCTTAGGGTCACCAGCACAGACTTAGTGTAAGATGATCCATATTAGAAAGAGAATTAAAACATCTGTTTCAAAGTGTAGTCATTACCAAAGGATTTATTCTAAGAAGGCTGAGAATACATGTATAAAGGCAATCTGCAGTTTCTTTAACAATGGCTTTTTTAATTCACATTAATTTACTTAGTATTTTTGATGTGTTATACACTATGCCAAATCATTGCAATGATGCTCACAGACATCACAAAGTAGTATTTTTAGTTGTAATGTGCTTAATAGCAATATATCATTCTTTTCTTTCTTTACAAGAGTAGCATTTATTTGAGCACATCATAGTTCTTCAGTATTCAATGCTAGACCACTCTGGTGGCCTGTGTAGTAGATTTTTACTGTTCTTTTGGCAGCTTAGTGCAATCTACTCTACATGCTTTGGCAAATGCCAAAACTTACTGTCAAAATAATTTTCTACTGATCAATAAGGGGTTTATCTCATTTAAAACCCTGAAGTCATGCTTATGATTTGATGCCTATTCTGACATCTGCTATATCTAGTATGGTACACTTGACACGTACTGATGGGACATGTCAAGTGCCTTTTTCGAGGTTTTTTGAGGTTTGTCTTGTGCTCTGTTGTTGACGTATTGAATTCATCAGAAATGTGTGGTGAACTGCTGACAAACTGATTCTCCTCTTGCGTTTCATGATGCTATTGTGACTTTTTTGTGGCTTCTTGAAGGTGTCAATCCATTATTGACCTGTTTTGTGGTTTATCTGATAATAGTTTGCAAGTGTTTCAACATACTATTGTTCTTATTGCAGTTGTTGACTCAGTTTGGCGTACAATAATTATTATTAGCTGTTCATTATTGGTGGTGCTAACCCCCCAGACTGACACATCATAATGCAGGTGATGGTGTTGCTCTCTCCTACGGAAAAAAAACAATGCTGGAAGGTTATGTAAGTTAATTAAAGCCATACATACAGTGTGTGTAGGAACCGAATCTAATTATGCTATTTTTAACTTAGCCTTTATAATCAGACCGCCAATTAAAACATGGGGAAAATACGGAAGCATGGAATAGAAGGGAATACCA
The DNA here is from genome assembly GCA_037577295.1 of Ladigesia roloffi. Lineage (NCBI taxonomy): Eukaryota > Metazoa > Chordata > Actinopteri > Characiformes > Alestidae > Ladigesia > Ladigesia roloffi. The sequence goes on along the minus strand of JBBKCR010000101.1, from coordinate 13,532,526 downwards.
TCATCAACCCCCTAGGGACAAAGAACTTCAGCACAAAAATTTAGGCCAGCGACTTTTACATTATTATTTAAATAAAAACAAGAACTGCTGAATATGAATATCGTCATGAATGAGTGACCATTACAACAGCTAACTCTGGATTCTACACTATTGAACTTAGACTCTCAGAACTCCTCAAACCCCGTCTTTTTCATCTCAGTTTATTAAATTAAATAACATCACTATACCTGAAACCTGTTTGTTTGGCTCATGCATGCCAAGGACTTACACCATGATACCAGGTAGCTTAATTGGCTGTCATTTTAATTAAAATGCACATATAATGTATGTTCTAAAAGAAACAGTAAAAGTTAAGCCAGAATGCCAAAGAAATCCTGATGGTGAATAATAAATCATGATTCACCAGAGAAATCATTGCTCACAGATATGGATGGAAGGTGTATTATTATTTTAGATCCATCTCTTTCTTTTGGGCTTCTTCAAACTCTAGCTGGTTTGTGCAGTAAAGTAAATATTGAATATGACGTGGTATGACGAGGGGCCATCTTTGGATATATTTGTCAGTGGTCGGATGCCTTTTAATAAAATTAAAAAAAAAACACTTATTCTCTTAATATGCCCCAGTCAGACACCATTCATACACACACACTTGCAACACCTCTATTCACACCAAGGCATATAATTTCATTGTTGTTAGCTTTGTGTTGAGAATTTGACAAGTCAGTGTATATTTTTCATGTTTCGACAAGTTGTGAGTAAATGCCAGTGTTGGGTTAGCTTCTCTCAGCGATGTGCAGTGACATTTGTGAGGTTGTGACTTGGATGGGATAAAAGAGGGTGTATGTGAGTTTTTGGCCTATCTTTAAAACCCATTTCTATTTCTTGTGCTATTTTCATACATGTAGTTCTTTTTATATCTGAAATGTACAGTGCAGAGACAAATGAGAAGATGTGAAATAAAGTTTTGTTTTTCTTTTTTCCTTTCTGTATATCATTTTATCTTGCACTTTATAAGTGACCTAGTTAAATGTATTTACAATGAATTAAAGGTATTTTGTAAGTAGGAGAAAAGTGTTATTCATCCTTTTTTAATATTGTTTTAAATCCAAACATAAAATGAAATATTCAAAACGGGATTATTACTTTAACATGGTGACACAAAGTCAACATGAACACCAATCATTTTGTGATTCTTTTAAAGTATTTTGCAGGTAAATTCTCACCCACTGGCCTGGAATGTGGACACATAAGCATGTCCAGTAGTGGGTGTTCTGTACTCCAGCAGCCCAGAGCAACTGAGGATTAAGAACTTTGCCGCTGGACATGGTGGCAGTCGGAGCTAGATGTGGTTTGTTGACCTTTTCACGCACATCATCAGCCATTGTGACCTTAAGCTTTGACCTACATGTCACTTACATTTGTGATAAATGGTAAAAGATTAGATTTTCAGTGATTTTCTACTTTATCTGTATACATGCAAATGAAACAATCCCATTTGTGTAGTTGCACACAAGAGGCCGCAACAAGAGAATTATACACTGGAGAACTAAAAGTAGGTTAATGCTGTCAGTGCTGTGTGAGCATAAACAAAGGCCCAAAAATGCTTTCTAAAAGAAAATCAGAGAACAAAGTTGACTTACGCAAAACAGCAGGCCCTTTCAAAAGAGGGAAAACTGTCTAGATTTCAGCCTGTCACAGAGAATATGTAAAGGATGAAGCCATGATGCAGACCTAAATGTGAAATAATGATGCATCTGACCTTTTCTCTAAATTACTCCTGGCCTTGGTTTAATGATGTGACATTTGCCTTAATAAGAGAAATGCCTGAAGAGCACTGGCTAAGTCCTCTGAAATTAAATTCTCCCTTTTTTTGTAAAAGAAAACACTTAACTGCCCAAACCAACGGTGTGTTTACACTAGGGGTATGAGAAGATATACCTCGGCTCATGTCTTTAGATTTCAGCCGTGTTAAAGCTGGTGTGTGCTCGGTGTCGAGTACTGAGGGTGACTGTCTTTTTGATGAGGCCTGCTTTGAAACTCCTGCATCTCTCTGCCACAAAACTGTTGGAGCAGTTGCCATGGGAACCTTGTTCATTCAGCACATAATGAAGTGAACCCTAAGATGAGAGATGACTGATTTGGAGCTGGAGAATCTGACCTACTTTTTAAAGGCATTTTAACTCTATCTAACTTACTGTTAAAACAAAGGCCATCAGCCCATAATGAGTGTGACAGCGGCCTGTCTGGACATACATGCATCACACTAACTTTTATCCCTTTCATAAGTAATTTTGTTCATAAGTAATATAATGCTACACATTTTAATAATATTTCATAGTAAAAGGTTAACATCCTCATGTCAAGCCAGCTTGTTGGGCATTCAGCGTATATTAGTTTTCTAATGACAATCACAAGCTGATGCTTGTTTTTAAATCCATGTTATGAGCAAGTGCAAAAAATGTGTTTTTTCCACTTTCTCCAAATTCCTCTGAAACCAACCACCACATTTTAATTTAAACTGCTTTTGACACAACGTCACTGTACAGTTCAACACACCCGGAGTCAATTGTGCTTTCTTGGACTCCTAGCCACGGATGGGTGTGGCACGACTGAGGATTAGACATACTATAAGGCTTAGACCGTGTGTCATTCAGATGCTCCCCTAAAATTATTCATTTAGTTGCATTTCCTAACAAACTAACCCCCTTCATTGTTCACAGTTTGAAATATTACGTAGGAGTAGCTGGGTGCGAACAAGAGCACAAGCAATAAGGAAACATTGGCTGAAAATTGCCAGAGCCAGTCACACCTAGACATGGATGAACAAAATAAAGGATAAAAAACAAATACGTACAAAAAATTTTAATTCAACAAATGTAATTTAAAACTATGTAAAAGAAAAACTCTACCAAGATGAATAAGGGGAGCCTTCGATTTTTTTAAATCAAAATGGCTAGAGACAGCTTATTACCCCAGCCACAGTCTAATAATTACCATTTAATTGAAATTAATGCATTGCAGATAAAGGTAGAAGACAATTTTAAGGAGAAAAATGTCTTGGTAAGGTTTTGAGCAACTTTAAGTCACCTAAACAGCTTCAGTGCTTTGCATTTGGACTTTACTGAACTTGAACTTTACCACAGGGATGTAATTCCATTGTGTTTGTAAATTATTTATTATTATTATTTTCCTTTATTTTACATTTGTCACTAATTAATATGATTATTTTTTATTTAAACACATAATGTGAGATTGTAAAATTTACCTTCAATACACTCAAAGAAGAGAAACATGTGCTCTCTTCACTCAGACCACTTCAAAATGTACTTTATTTTATAGTAAAGATCTTAATGAGCCTAAAAAACAGCAGACAGTAGATAAACAGAAGAAATCAGGAGACAATAACATGGGAGAAAAGTTCATAGGAACTTAAACTCTTTCAGTGAACCCATGAATGCTGACATGAACAAGAATTTTATAGACAGTAAAATGCTTTTATAACTGTGAAACTTCTTTTCAAAAGACCCTGGAAATAATGAATTAAATGTATTGTAATTTCATTTTTAACAAGACTTGTAATATTTGTACTGTTCACTCTGTCAGAAACATATAATACTGTTTGTGCAGAACCATGTAATGTGGTTCAGTGTTTGCTTTATGTCATGCTTGAATTGCTCTCAATTGGCTGTTGCCTCAATTATTTGTTTTTAATAATATGTCAAGACTGCAGTAGATTGACATATAATGACTTGATTTGTCTGCAGTGAGATTAACTCAACCCTAACAACACATAGAGGAAAAAGAGCTGGAGGCTCCAGTCAGTCCTCTAATGTCTGTCCTTTTTCGGGAGAGCTGCTTGAAGCTCAGTTTCCTGACCCAAGCTGCAAGCTACCACAGCTGTGAGGGCTGATCAATTCATTCAGTAAGGATGAAGTCAGCTGGCTGAGGTGTGTCTGTGGACTGGAACTTGTAAGGAGGATAGATCCGCAGAAAAAGTTCTGCTGACCATTGTTGTTTCCTACAAATTAAAATAAATTTCGCCCTTGGAATAAATGTATTTATCCCAAGGGAACTTATTTTGTAATGTGCATGTACAGTGCAACAA
>JBBKCR010000101.1:13506872-13518598 GCA_037577295.1 Ladigesia roloffi | reverse complement strand
ATGTTTATTACTGTCTGTGTGCACCCTCATTTTGATTAGGATGACAAGTCAGATCTGGTGGCCAACAGATACATTTTTTTTTACTTGAGAATGATGAGTTATAGATAAAGACAGGAGCCAATTTGATGGAAAAATCAACAAGTGAGGTTTGGGCCACACTAAGTCACCCAACACCTTCAGTGCACACATCTCTAGAAAGAAGGCAAGGAACACCAGAAACTCACTGAATGCTTATTATATGTTTACCACTGTCCTTGCTCGCCCACATACTGATGGGGGCGACGTGTCAGAGTGGGGGTCAACTGAGGGTCAACTGTATACATATAGGCTATATTTATTTATTTTTATTTCTTTCTTTAAAAATACAGAGGAGTATCCCGACCTTAAAAACAGCTGATTCTGAACTTTTGAAAGCACACCATCCAGTTCCAAATATTCCAAATTACCCTTCTTTGAACCTGTATTACTTTCTCTCCACAGGTCGCGGAAACTGGTTCTCATTAAAAATTTGACCCAAAGCTTAAAACTGCCTATGCTGACCACTCAGGGTTGTAACAAATGTTGAAATGTAAGATAGAATAAGTTCTATTCCCATAGCTTGCTCTACCTTGTACATTTATCAGTTAATGAAGTCTCTATTTAATTTATATTAAAGAAATGGACATGGTCTACTGCCCAGTGTGTATGCAATATGTATATGGACACTCTGAAGAAGCACATTGTAAAATGGAATCCCCTTGAAGGATGAATTATTAACTTCATGTGGATTCTCTTTCTTACAGTTATGTTAGCTGTGCCTGATGGAGCAGTGAAGTATTTAAAGTTCCCTCTTGCAGTGAATTCTAGCTTTTGTTGTCATTCACTTTAAGATTTAACGGTAGAATGGAAAGCCTGCCTCCAAAAACAAATTTCCATGCATATTTTAGTCTGAGATGCACTTATTATGAAACATTTATATGGCTTTCTGAACTAGGCAAAGCAGGTGCCACACACTTCGGAGCCAAACTCTGCTAGTCTAGGTTCAAAAGAGCCTCTAAAACTGGAGACCTTGAATAGAATGAAGCAGCTAACAAATGTGTAGATGTATTTATTCAGCCGTGCAGATGCTGAATGTTAATGTTTATGTCATTATAAAATGGTGTCAAACGGGTGTTCTGGAGTCATGAAAAAATTCTATTATTCTGTAAAGTCCATAAAGGTATATGAGAGTCGAATGTGGCACTATTGAACAGCTGCCTATGATTCTAAATTCATTTGTCTTGACGGATATACCAACATGTTACCAAGGTTGTGCCAAACATCTTCAGTGCTTCACATTGATTGAACACATTGATTTCTAGATCAACATCAGATACTCACTGAATGCTAACTGCATGCTTATTATTACAATCCATGTGCATCGACATTTTGATTCTGATGCCATCTCAGAGCTGCTGGTTAACTGCCTTATACACACCACATTGACAAAAGTAGTGGGATGCTTGAATATTTCACCCAATAGGGACTTTAACATAATTGCTTTCAAATACAAGATTTTAGTAGGGAGTTTGTCTCCAATTTGGAGTTATTACAGCTCTCACTATTTTTGCAAGGCTTTCCACAAGCATTTATGAGGTCAGGTCCTGAAGTTGGATGAGAACACCTTGCTCACATTCTCCATTCCTGTTCATCCCAGAGGTGTTGGATGGGGTTGGGATCAGGGCTCTTTGCTGCTCAGTCAAGTTCTTACACACTGAACACATCCAACCGTGTCTTTATGGAGCTGGGGCGCAGTCATGCTGGAACGGAAAAGGTTCTTCCTTAAACTGTGGAAATGTTGTCCATAATACAGATTGCCATTCACTTTAAGTTACAGACCTAGCCCAAACTCAGAAAAAAACATTTGTCTTTATACTTTTGTACACATAATGTATAAATCAGCAAATTTTTTTGGGAATTCAGATGAGTTGCAATTAATTCTGTTCCTCGATATTTGATAGCACGCCTCCAATTCCAAATATTTAAATGTCCCTCTTAGAAACTGAAGTACTATATTTCTGCAGTTTTCTGGAATGGATTCTCATTGTAGATTGTAACAATGTAGCTCCTGTGGAAAACTTTGTGAGCAGGAACTTCCTCTCATTGGATTCCCTTGGCTCTCCTAGTGCAGGCCACAGCAGATAATGTAACATGAACAGAAATGTTTTCGAGGCACAGATTTCAAGACTGACAGATCAGACTGGTAGAATATGTAATTATATTTAAAATATAAAAACATGGAAAAATCTATCAACATATAACAATCTGTATAATACTCATAGCACTGCCAATGGAACGGGTTACTATCAAGAGATTGCACAAGATCCTAAGGTCATCATACCCAATGCGAAATCCCAGCTAGAGGAGCTTTAACCTCCCCAGTTGTGCAGAGTGCAGTGAAACTATGTATTCTGGAGTTTGATCCAGAAATAATTAACATCAGTACCAGACTTCACTAATGCTCTTGTGGCTGAATGCATTTTAATCAAATGTTGCAACATCTTGGTTGTTTTCTGGGACAGAAATTACATTTAAAATGGAGTACACAGCATTGCAGAAAGAGATTCACCTTTGGAAAAAATGCAGTCCTGGATGAGACATGATCTGATGTGAGTTTCTAAATGAGTAGAGGTAATTACTGCATCACAGGGGAGGGGAATTTCCTATTAATACCTTGTTTTTGCTAAAATGGAGTATATCACTGGTCACTGACCCTAGTCTGGGAGACTTTAGATGCAACATTTATTAGCCCACCTGATTTATTAAATTATTGCCTTTAGAAATTGATGAGGGTTGGGTTCTTAGAATTATTTGGATTATGTGACAACTTGAAATTCAGTCATATAATATAAGCAGTCGCTAATGGAATTCATTTTGAAAGTAACCTTGAATTCATGGCATCAGAGAAAAAAGTGCTTTCCAAAAATAGATTACATCAGAGTTATGAGAGCTCCCCACCAACCTTATGAAGGGAATAGGGAATGGGTTGATTTTCCTCAGGAAAGGCTGCGTTCTTCTCTGTTAAGTAACAGACAATATCATAGCAAAAACATTTTATTCACAAATCTAAGCATACCATTTTAGTGCGACTTGATATGGCAGAGCTGCAAAATAAGCTTCATGACATTTAAATGATGCTTTCTGTCTACTTGACAAAACAGAACAAAATACAGAACCGTTAGCAGAGAAGCGATGTGCTTCACACATGTACATGAAGACAACTTGGATGAGTTCCTGCTTAACAAAGTCCATTTTGCTGCAGCTGTACTGTTTGTGCAGAAATAGCGAATGTTGCAACGGCAAATGACAAATGTTCATCAGCATTGAAGGGCCTATAACCCAGAAAATTATTTGTTTGTGTGTATGTAGTCCATAAATCTTGCTAAAGCTTCAGAATAAATATTAAAAAAAAACATCTATGTACAATAATATATCTATATAAAATATTAGTTTCATTGCAAAAATTAAGATCAAATAAATAAATATAAAGACTTGCTGCAGTTGCATCGATATAATATAATTCCAAAAATATTGTGATGCTGTACTAATATTTTCTCCCACCTCTAAAAGAGAAGAAAATATTCATGAATTATGACTGTTTTGGGTACATAAACTAAGGTGACCAAACGTCCGGTTACCGCCGGACATTTTTCACATCCTGTTTGGGGCATCCAAGTTGCGTTTTAGAAAGTGGGGAAATGTCCTGTTTTTATTACCTTTCATTGGATTATTAAATTGTTCTATTACTAACACTAATGAAAAATCAAATGGAAAACACAGTTTATTATCATTTCCTGCTGGGTTATTGGTTAGTTAACTCAAAGCTAGCTATGTTGGTAATTGTGTACTGAAACAAAACCTTTTCAGATATTAGCTAGCAACCTTCTTTACAGCATTTATTCACACTAATGGTTAGTGTAAGTATATCAGGGTTAAGGCCATTCAGTGCCACAGTAGAGGTAAGTGTTTCTAAACGTTCTGTATGTCAACTGAGCCCCAAAATAGTTTCTCCTCACATTGGCATAAATCTCACAGGTGACCTGTTTGATTTCACCAAAAGATGAAGAGTTTTTTTATTGTTACATGTGTTAACTGACAAATCAATAGTTTTTGTAGTTCGTAAGAATCCTGTGAATCCTCAAATGTACCGTATTTTTCGCCCTATAAGATGCACATTTTCTTCCCCAAAACAGGGGGGGGGGATTTGTTGCGTCTTATTCAACGAATATACATTTTGTCTGCATTAAAACTGCACCTAAGTTTGTGTGGTGCTGCTCGCAGTCCTCTTTTGTGTGCTGCAGGCTGGATTTGTGGCATGTACTGCGGGCTGTGGAGACGTCTCTGACCCTCGTGACAAAAACGAGACGAGACGCAACTTTAATGCCGGTCATGTGACGATAACGAACCGAAATCTATAATGTATTTTTGTTGATGAATAAGAACGAGACTGAATGTGGTTTTCAATATAAAAACTGTGCCAAAGTGTTTCTTCATTTTCGTTGACTAAAACGAGACAAGATGTTATGTTTTTAGAGTGGACAAAAGTTTGGGGACACCCTTTTTCTAGATTTTCCTCTTTGAAAATTGGGTGCGTCTTATATTCCGGAGCGTCTTATAGGCCGAAAAATACAGTAGGTGTGCCTCTTTTGACCCCTCAACTTTAGATTAAATTCAGCTGTACAACAGAACCGCTGGGGACAGATGCACTGCGGCACTTCTGTAACTGCACACTCAACTACTGAACTTTCAGCTGACAGAGGACACTGATGACACACCACAACAAAATTTACAGCACTGATTTCCCTGCTCAACCAGGTCACTTTAGGAATGTTTTATTACTGTTTCAATACAGTCCACAAAATCATGGCACATGCCTATTTTATTTTCTGAGAAGTGATACCAACCCTCCGCTCTTTAAGTTAGTTTAGACTATTTAATGTTACCAAGGAAACAGAGGAGCCATCAGAGGAAATTGTTCAAATGGAATGAAATCTCAGCATGCAAAGTCAGAATTGGCACAACAATATCCTGTATAGACAATTGAATATTTGCTCAGTTTCATATCCTCAGTGTGTATAATTGGTCGCCTGCTTTTGTAAAGGCAACTCTTTTGGTAGAAACTTCCCTGATATTAGTAACTGCAGTTTTAGTGCTGACTAGATTTGCAGTTCCATTGTTTTTGTTCCTGATTTCCATTCTTTTATAATAGATTTTAAAACAAGATTAGTGTCAGATTTTATCAGTGTGGATGTTTCTTATACGTTCGACTGCTAAAGAACTTAAATAAGGAATTTGAGTTACTGGTATTTTATAAAGGAACCAAAAAAGTATTTTTCGCAGCTCAGTTAAATATGTGTCATTCAAGGTGGCTGCTGTAAAATCAGCTCTTTCTAGCTGTGGGGCAGACGGGTGCTATTGCTAACAGAGGGACAATTGTAACAGAAACGGTTTGCTTTTAACATGATTCATGTACACCAAGACATTTCACATTCTTTGCTGCGAGGGCAACTTGAGCCACAGGTTGATACATGTTCCGCCCCCAGATGAACATGAATGCAATATCTGTTAAGAACACGATCATAAAGAGGCCTAGATCTTTGTGGGTTATCTGAAATAAATACATTTTTTAAATACCAATTCAACTGATTTTCTTATCAGAAGCATCTGTACATTGAATAGGTCATTTTGGTTGTGTAATGATTAGTCACGACTTTTACATTGCACATTTTATCCTATTTTCTTTCTTCTTGTCAGATTCAATGTATTGTACACACCAGCCTTTCTGCACTCTCAGCTAGTTTAATTTTCAGTTCTCTATGACCTTCAGACACTTACAGTGTAATGATTAGGCTTGAATGCTGGATGTGGGCGCAAATCCCAAAGGTTTAAAAAAATATACACACTAAACAAAACTCAAACCCTAACAATGGGTCCAAGGTAAAACATGAGGTATCCCAAAAGCGTAAATTCACTCACAGACAATCCACAACCAGAGACTGAACCACCAGAGTATATATTCGAAATTAAACAAGGGGGCTGGGCTAAGGTGGAGACTAAGATAAACTAATAAAATACAGTGCAGGGAAGGTACAAGGTAAACTAAAAACAGAGACAGAGAGTCAAGAAACAGTGACACAGCAGGGGCATATAAACTTCTCATGAATAAATGACTACATGACTTGTGACCTCAAGATAGAACATTTTGCATCTAAAAGCTTTAACATGCTCAAAGTGAAATGTTTGTGGGTTCTAACATATTGTCCATAAAGACTATGACTATGATAGCATGCTTTTACATCATACGTTGTCTGGTTTTAGAACCTACTGACTATATTTAGACGGCATGATCCTTCTATACTGCTCGCTGGTACATGTATCTACTAACATAAAATAAGTTCAGGGGATCCTAAGCTGCCACAGTCTTACTGGAGAATAAATAGATTATGTGCCTGGTATGTCAGTGTATCAGTTCAGTCTATATAATTTCTTCTGATAAGCTATGGGACTTTGCCTGAAGCATTTGATTCAGAGGGCTTACTAAAATATTCAAGCCCTTCATAATAAATTCAACACCCACAACCCACAATATTGTATTGTTTCTTTGTATACTTGATATCCTGATAAGAAATCCAATTAGGCTGAGGCAGTACGAGTCTCATTTCCCTCCACTGCAATTACCCAATACATGTTCATAAATGATAAGCCTTTGTGATTGAAATATGTTTTAGTCATGGCTATGCAAATAACTTGTTATGGCGCTGCAGTCAAGAAAGAGAGAGACTTTCCTATCAGCGCTGATCAAAAGAAGCAACAGAGCAGTACTTGCCCTCTAAACCTGTATTCTTCAATCAAATTGTGTGTACCCAGAGAATGTACAGTGGAAAACAGATGTCATGCTTCTGAGTGGTACACCATGGCTGGAAGTCACTGCATCTACACCAGGTGAATGAAATAAGAGTTCCTTGCTTTTTATTGCTAAATGAAATGTGTTTGTCCCACATTATTACTTATGCTAAACTCACCTTATCCCTTCAGGGTTTAAGAAACTCTGGCTTTCCACACAGTCTGTGGACATTCTAGTTGCTGAATATGTGAGAGTGCATGAATCACCCATTTAGCACTTAGTAGAGATAGTCACTCTTGTTTGGCACTTGGACTCACTACAGTTGATTTGAGACTCAAATCTGTGCTGAAGTAAGACTTTAAGAAATAGGAAAAATACATGCTAGTGGTGCTCATTATTGAATGAGGCTACTTTATAGGCCTCTTATGAAGACCACACAATTGAATTCCGATAAAAAAATTAAATACACTCAAGGAACAATCTGCCACAAAGAATTGGCTGAAGGGTTTCAACTGAGATTTTTTAAAGAACCCTTGAACAGACAGGTCCTTTAGAGAACCAAAATAGCTTTTATTTTGCTGATTTTATTTTTCAAAGTGTGGATTGTTTAATTGAAGGGTGCCTGAGCACGCTGTGTGTTTTAAAGGGAAAATATATATACGAGAATTTCACTCAAACTTGTTTTTGAATATATAGCTGTTGGTGATTAAAAGCCTCACTAATTGACACTCTCTTAAATGTCTGTTCAAGCACAGAAACAAAGTCTGATTTTTAAAGGTATAATCCAGTGTTGTACATTTTCTGAAAAAACAACAAAGAAAATGTTCTAATCTAATGTGATTGTTTTATTAAGCACTATCAAGAAAACCTGTCAAAACCATTTAGCTTTTTTGCACTCAAAATCAAACTGCACGTTCATTTAAATCTTCCTGTGCTGTGGTTGTATGCTAAGTTACCCTCTAGACCGTGACCTCTAACATTAATTTACATGACTGAATGACTCACTTGCATTTCATATTAGGGACAATAAAGGAGGTAAATGTTACCCCTGCTGATTCAAAACAAAGCTATATTAATTGAAAATGTTAAACACGTCACTGCTGTCCTGATTTTTAGTGGCCGTGTTAACCCAGGTGTCCTTTAAGATCAATTGTATGGAATGTTGTACAACACATTTATCATTTAGATGATAAACTTCGGTCATGTTTATTATTCTTATCAGCTAATGAAGGGGAGAGGCCTTTTCTTATCCTGGCTGATAATTGTAAAATAAAATGTTTGAAACTAGACTTAAAATACACCCCAACGAAATGTGCGTTAAATATATTTGAGGAGTAATCACGTCATACATGCACACATCTTATAATCCTTCTGGAAAGAGGTCAGTTATGAGCAGATGGGGCTACCTGAATACCAAACATTTACCCGAGCATTTTAAAAGGATGACATGACAGGAATATTTATGAAGAAATCCCATCAAAACTTATAATAAACCTGTATACCTTCTCAGCTGACTGCAGGACTTAGAAAATTAAATTTACCCAGATCTTTAACCTGAGACCTGTATTGAGTTTATATTACTTTCCAACACTTAAATACCTGGAGGCATGCTCTGTCCTTCAGGAAGGGTAGACTACTCATGTTAAATACAATCAAATAAAATAAACCTTAAATAAAATCTGTACATTTGGGGTATACAGTAACAAACACATCCATATACAAGTGAACTAAAGTGAATATCATTTTCTTTGAAACTTGATGGGAGGACTCCATGACTTTAGCCTACATGGCAAGTTCAGCTACACACTTTTTAAAATATATTGAGTTGAACTGTTCATCTACTTAAGAACAACATGGGACAGTTTGATATCAGCATTAAAACGTGTGATTACCAGTGATTAATCTGGTTTCTGGCACTGTGGTTTACTCCCTAGTTTGTTCCAAAATAAAGTAACAAATCAAATGCTGTTATTACAGAAAACATTTGAGAACATTTGAATGATCTGTAATGTTCGTGTTATTTTAGATGATTTGTTGACCAGAGTGCCAGTCATGTTTAAAGAGGCCACATTTTCAGCCAGCTTAGATTTAGCAGATATCTACTTATCCAGTGTTTCTGCTGATGTCAGTGGTACTAAAATGAAGTGTTATTTTTTTCATTATTAACCCTTTGCTGCGATAATAGCCTCTATACCACTGGGAATCCTTTACACTAGATGTTGAAACAGCTTTTAGTCAGCCTGGGCCTTAATGAGATCAGGCACTGATGTTTAATGATTAGTTCATGACCCTAAATGCCACTCCAATTCATCCCAAATATACTAAATGAAGCTCCATCAATACAGTTGCAGCTTCACACTCCAAAGTCTCATTCCCCCAATTGGCACTTGCCATTGGACATGGTGACAGGCTGGCTCATGTGCTTCTGCTCCAGAGCACCCCCATTTTATTAATGACACTTTTCTGTGGAGATTATGCAAGCTGTGTCCTTGCAATGTAATTCCCATATTAGCAAGTGGTGCATCTTGAAGTATAGCCTAATTAACTATTTAAAATGATGCCTGGATAATTGTGGAAATACAGTGCAATGTCATGCATGTTTTCTAAGATCATTTGGACACAGATTTCAGTTTTGCATATTCTTAATACTGAATTTACCTCAAATAGAACAATCTGTTCCTCCACAAACTTCTAGTTACTGTCTTCAACTCCCCTCTGAAAACCCTAAAATCACATTTGTTGCACAAAAGCTCTGGTGAATGTTTCACTTTGTGTGAACACTATTGATTCCATTTTTTAGCAATGTGTGTTTCCTGCAGAGATTCCAGAAAAAAAAGTTATATGCTCTACAGAAGGGGCGATGCTGGACTGTCTGAAGTGTGTAAGCATCAACGAAATTCTTGATGTGCCTTTTTGTAGCCATGAAAATACAAGCATACTCAAATGTTTGCAGTTTATCGCCACTTCATAATATTTCAGTGTGGTCAAGCAGGACATCCAGTGGATATGCAATCTATCCAAGCATCTTCATTTTTCTTCTATGTCTGAGAAAACCTGTGCCTTCCGGTATGAAGAGCCATTTTAGGCTCAATTATTAGATTTGGTTTCTCCCTTCTCTTATCCAGGCCTGCGTTGACAGCCTTAGCCGGAGGTTGGATTTCTGCTTTGTACTCTCTAATAGATCTGATTTCTGCTCAGCCTGATGGGATCGGAAGATTGATTGCTTCAGTCTGGCACCACATGGTGGGGCATCAAGATAGAGTGTGTTCCCATAGCTACGTGTCCGGCTGTGTCTAAAACTGAGAACCAGAATCTCAACGCACAAAAGCACAGAAACAACAGCAGAAAAACTGTCAAGATGGTGCACCAAGAGCATGCAGCCTGAGAAAATCTTGAAGAGGATATATTAGAACGTGGTTGCTGTCATGTCAGATTTGCTTGTTTGGATACTTTTACACCACTTGAAAACACCTGCTGCACTTTACAATGTGTAACTATGGACCATTAGAAATAATCTAAGAACCCTATGAATAAATTCAATTTGTATTAAAGCACATTCCTGTAAGTTGTGAGGTTTATATGCAAAAGTGATAATAAACTGCTATCAGGCATGTTGGGCTTTCATGAGGTAAGAAAGAAAGACTAAAGGTAGGATGTAGCACAGTTACAGGAAGGTGAAAAATCACCTTCTTGTATAAGGAATAGAAACAGGGGTGAGTGTAAGTACAGTCATACTTGTATCAAGTTTTGCAGAACATCTGCAGTGTAACCTCAGGCTGAATGTGCGGTTTTGACTCTTGGGAGTGATGCTTTCTGCAGTAACATGAACATCCCCTGCCCTTTCCCTTCATTACCCTTATTATGTCTGCAAGGATAACTTACATGCAGAGCCTCTGTCAGTGCCTCCTCCTCCTTCCCCATCCGCAGGCCCGGTTTGTGGATGCAGAGATCCTCTACTAATGAGCTTTGGCACTCTGTCATATCCTCTCTCGAAGCCAAGTCACCACTCCCCTGGGTCTCACAGGTGAGCCATGTATAAAAACTATATTGAATATAATGCAGAACTGAGACAGCAAACACAATTCATTCACCAGTAGTATTGAGCCCTCTTACTTAAATATCATTAAAGCTGAATTGCATGCATGCCTGGTCAAAGTATAATGTATCAGCACTATATATTTATGTGTGAAGCATAACACTGCTCTTACTGAAGGATGCACAGCAGTTTTATTTGTTTGTGTGTTTTTGCGTGCGAGCATACACCAACAGTTGAGACCATTGAGGGTTTATTATTAATGTTTTTCAGTCATGAATAAGAAACCTGAAGTATGATGCATGTGCCCATTTATGTTTGCTCATCCATTTAATACCTAACAGAAATATAATTAATAATGTCACAAGTATATAAACAAGCAGTGATGGGAATAATGCCGCTATAAATAAACGACGTTACTAACAGCAATACTTTTTTCAGTAACAAGTAATCAAACCATTTACTGTTTCCCCCGTTACAACGCCGTTACCGTTACTGACAATAAAATGTGCGTTACTATAACTGAGAACATTGATGCGGTTTTCCTGCGAGTAGCATCTCGCAGTCATTTCTCTGTAGCGTGTGTGTGTGTGTGTTCGGGGCAGGGGCGGGACACATTACCAGGGATGCTGATTGGTGTATCTGTACACATGGTGTAACTGAGAATGTGATGATTGGCTTAGATTTAGTAAATTTCCATGGTTTGCCATGTGTGTGTGTGTTCGTGTGTGTGTGTGTGTGTATATATCCATCAATTTTCTACCCCTTTATCCTGCACTCGGGGTCGGGGGGGGACTGGAGCCTATCCCAGTTACTACGGGCGAAGGCGGG
>JBBKCR010000101.1:13494182-13506772 GCA_037577295.1 Ladigesia roloffi | reverse complement strand
ATGGATGGATGGATGGATGGATGTTAATTATTTTCATATTGTTCTACTAAATTTCATAAAAAGAGGTGGAACGTTTTCTTCTTTTTGTTGTTCCACTTGGGAAGTGTTTCATTGTGACAATCAAGAGTTTCCAAGGCACTGCAGGCGATGTAGCCACACAAGGTGCTGCGTTAGTTACACATCATTAAGAGAGTTAAGTTAAAGGGTTTAAGAAGTAAGACGAATTGAAGAAACCACATCCAAGTTTAAGTTTATTCCTCTTGAGTCAGAGGTTTATTTAATTAATTTATTTCTTTGACGGCATTGTTGGGACTTGAACGTAAAAGACATTGTCCAAATAAATGTCAGTAAATCCAAGAACGACCTGAGCCTTTGTTTGAAACTCAAGGGGAGTATCAGTCAGAACTCAACCTGTTTCGTGCCGGAGGAGAGGAGAGAGAAGCGGTGCCGATCGCAGTGGGGCCGTAAACAAGCAGCTCGTTAAAGGGGACGTCACTCTCAATCATCAAAGGAAAGACGGACTGTAAGCACGTAAAGCTCAATCGACAGTAACCCATAAGAGATAAGCGTGGTTAAGCCAAGAAGAATGCATTTAAAACAAGTTAAATGTGAAGAAGTATATTAACCTTACTAACTTTAAAGGGACTCTATTATGTGCTCAAAGTGTAGAGGTTAAGGGATTGAGCGTAAGCATAAGTTATTGTCTGTTAAAATAAGCTTACTAAGCTTATTTCAATCAACTATAGGTATATTTTGTTGATTTAAGGATACATCAAGGTTTTAAAGGTGAAGTGTTTATTATTTCATTCATATTTCTGAAGGTTATTTATTTTATAGCAAGTAAAAGGTATTTCTGATTTAGCTTAAGGTGTTTATGATGCACATTTAAGTTTAGCTTTAAAGAGTGAAGCAGTTTCAAGTTCATAAACACATTTAAGAGCATAATATCTCTTAGTGTAGTGAAAGTCATAAGTAGCACACAACACTAAAGTACACTAGAATAGTGTTACTATGGCTGATCAAGAAGACTATGATACTGAAGCGGTGGGTTTACAGTTCCAAGTAAGCCCTGATAATGAGATTTCGTACACAAGCCCACATCAGCCAGGCATATGTCAAGCCACTAAAGAAGAGAGCTTGAGGAAAAGCCAAAGAGTTAGGAAACTCACTGAAAAGGGACAATCACTGCATAAAGAAAAGGTGAATAAGCTTCAAATTCGCTTTAAGGCAAACTATGATGAATGGAAAGCTGCTGCTAAACAAGTTTAAAGGGCACTTGAAGAACCTGTATGAGCAACATTACACGATCACGTTGTCCACATCCAACACACATCAATAGAAGTAAAACAAGCCTATGACCAACTGCGCCGTCATATAACTCCTGACGGAGACACTCAACGAATAGTGGATACATGTGATGCTGTTTCTCAAAGGCTTATAAAACTAGCTCAAGAATACCTTGCAGTAGAAGGAAATGTAAAGGACCCAGCAACAAGATCAATTCACCGGAGTAAAGGTGGTTCATTGTTCACCTCATCAGTATACCATAGGTCCAAAGGTTCAGGAAGCACACGTTCAAGTTCAAGCTGGTTGTCTATAAAGAAACAAGAAGCAGCAGCTGAGTTAGCTGCCACTGAAGCGACTTTAAGGGTTATGGAGGAAATGGATCGTGAAAGAAGTGAGCTTGAAAACCTTGAAGTAGAGAATCAACAAAGGTTAGCAATACAAGAAGCAGAAAATGCTAAAAGACTAAAAGCATTAGAATAGAAGCAAAGAAAGCTAGAATGGCTAGAAACTGTAAAGAAAATGAATGCAGCCAAAACCTGACTGAAGGTGTATGAGCAAGAAAACAACTCAGATAAAGTAATCTCAGACCTCTTACATGACAGTATTAAACAATGAAAGGCTGCTTCTAAGCCAGGAAGTCCACTTGAACTTCAGCTTACTTCTGCAATACTGCAAAAGTTTTCTGCTACTCAACATACCACAAGGTCGCAACTTACTACCAATGGCACTCAAGAGGTTAGCACCACAGTACTGGCTAGAGCGTTATCAGACTCCATTAACATAAGCCGTCTACCAGTAGCAGAGCCTGCTGTTTTCAATGGAGACCCTCTCAGGTACAAAGATTGGAAAATGTCCTTTCAGGCGCTAATAGACAGGAAAAACATTCCAGTGAATGAAAAGATTTACTATCTGTGCAAATATGTTGGTGGACCAGCAAGAAGAGCGGTCGAGAGTTACTTCTTACTGGGTACGGATGCAGCATACTATGTTGCATGGACACTCTGGAGGAAAGATATGGAAGTTCATTTGTAATCACCAAAGCCTTTAGAGATAAGCTAACATCATGGCCAAAGATTGGGACAAAAGACAGTGCAGAGTTACGAGAATTCTCTGACTTTCTTAGAGGCTGTGAAGCAGCTATGCTACAAATAAAGAGTCTTGAAGTGCTAAATGATTGCAGTGAAAAAAAAAAATACTAAGTAAGCTTCCTGAGCTTCCTGTAAGCAGCATGGTTCCTTTCCAACATTCAGTAACTCTGCTGACTTTGTTACAAGAGAACCCAAAATAGCGTGCAACCCAGTGAAAAAGTGAATTAGAAAGGGTTAAGCCGACAAAGATTCGAAGTGTTGGAAATAAAGTGCTGACAAGTGCTGCAGAAGAGAAACCAAATATAAGGAAATGCATCTTCTGTGAAAAATTATATCACAGAATTCAAACATATTGACAGTTCATGGACAAGTCACTAATGGATCATGTCAAGTTCGTACAAACAAAAGGATTATGTTTTGGATGCCTTAACTTTGGACACCAATCAAAGAAATGTGGAAAAAGAAGTGTTTGTGGAACATGCAACGGAAACCATCCAACATGTTTACACGAGGGGTGGGATGAAAAATTCAGGAAGAACAAGGAAAGTGATAAGGACACAAAGGAAATCAAACAAAGTAAAGAAGCACAGAACGAGACAATATCCCACCGTATAGTCAAAAATAACGGCAGTGACCATACATCTACAATCAGTCCAGTTTGGTTGTCCACAACAAACATCCCAGAACACAAAATTCTGCTATATGCCCTTTTAGACAGTGAGAGTGACAACACATTCATTCTTCAAGAAAAGGCAGATGCTCTGGATGCTGACAAGAGGCATGTACAGTTAAAGCTTTCTACACTGTCAACCAGGGATGCAGTCTTTCCCAGTGAAAAATTGTCTGGGCTGCAAATCAGAGAATTCTATTCCTCAAAGAGAATTCCTCTTCCTGTAACAAGATAGTTTATTCCTGCTAATTTAAAACACATCTCTACTCCTAAGACAACAAGAGTTTGGCCTCACCTAGAGCACCTTGCTTAAGAGATTACCCCTCTTATAGAATGTGATGTTGGGCTACTCATAGGTTACAACTGCTCACAAGCACTGTTGCCTAGAGAAATTGTGTCAGGAAAAGACAATGAGCCATTTATGCAAAGAACAGACTTGGGCTGGACAATAGTTGGTGGTGCTGACCCTTGTATTGACTATGGTGATACTATGGGAAGCAGCCACAGGATTATCGTCAAGGAAGTGTCACCCAGCCAGTCATGAGATCAGTTGTCAAATAAAGTCCTTTACATTTGTCGCACTCAAGTCAAGACTGTAATCACACCACCATATGTGCTTAAAGTTCTTGAGTCTGATTTCAGTGAAAGAAAGATGAAGGATTATCACTTTTCCCAAGAGGATCAGCACTTTATTTCTATAATGGAAGAAGGACAGGCCCTTTCTGGTAAATAATAAGAGCTGTGCAGAAAACAGACTTCAATGTCTCAAGAAAAGACCTGAAAGAGACAAGCAATATATGGATGACTATACAAAATTCATGAATGAGACAATAGAATGTAGAGATGTGGAAAAGGTCCCACCTGAGGAACTGAACTGAAGTCCTGCTTGGTCCTGCTTTTATGTGGATGATGGTCTTATCAGTTTCCACTCAGAAGAAGAGGCTATTAGATTAGTCCATGAAGCGAAACACCTTTGCAGTACTGGGAAATTGCAACTGCACAAGTTTGTTTCCAAAAGTTCTTGACTCTCTTAATTAAGAGGATTGTCTGGAAACAGCAAGAAACCAAGACCTAGTACTTGGCGAGCAACCTATTGACAGAGCTCTAGGAGTTATTTGGAGAGAAGCTTCAGACCATCTCCAGTTTCGAGCAGTCGTGAGTGAGCGTCCACTTTCCAGACGAGGAGTGTTGTCAACTGTGGCCTCGTCTACGACTCAATTGGCTTTGTGGCACTTTTTGTTTTTCTTGGCAAGAAAATACTACAGTGAATGTGTCGTGACAAAACAGACTGGGACACACCACTTTCAAATGAGCTCCAATCACGGTGGGAGTCCTGGCTTCTAGGTTAAAAGGATCTTGCTCATGTCAAGATTGATCGCTGCTATCTTCCAGCAGATTTTCAAGAAGTTCAGAGATATGAAATCCACCATTTTGCAGATGCAATTGTTGTAGGATATGGTGTCTGTACCTACCTAAGAGCAATCAGTAAAACAGGACAAATTCACTGTTTACTTGTCATTGCAAAGTCCAGGGTAGCACCTACTAAGGTAACAACTGTGTCAAGGCTGGAGTTGTCTGCAGCAGTAGTAGCTGTGCGCATAAGTAACATGCTCAATGGAAAACTAGAGCAGGAAAATATACAAGAGTTATTCTGGATGGATTCGCAAGTCGTCTTAGGATACATAAATAATGATGCAAGGCGTTTTCATGTTTTCGTGGCGAACCGTATCCAGCACATCAAAGAAAGTACTACCCCAACACAATGGAGGTATGTTGCATCAGAAGACAACCCCGCCGACCATGCGTCTCGAGGACTCAAATCTACAGAGCTCATTGCTTCCAACTGGTTTAGTGGTCCAAGTTTTCTCTGGTGAGATTCACTTCCTTCTGGAGACATTAAGGTGGGAGAGCTTAATACAGAAGACCAAGAAGTACGCAAGGGTTTTGTAAGCCTTACCTTAACAACAACGAAATCTCTGGCAGAACGTTTCCTAAAATTCTCCAGCTGGACAAAACTAGTTAAAGCTATTGCAAGACTCTCCAGATTTGTAAAGGAGTTTAAAGTCTTGATAAAGAGAAACAACAAGGCTACAAGTCTGGAAGAAAGACAAGAAGTTGAACACACAAGTATTGCCATTGTTCAAGGGTTAGTCTTCTCCAAAGAAGTCAAAGAACTTCAGTCCCGAAAGGAGTTAATAACTAAAGACAAGACAAGCAGATTGTAATGACTGATTCCTTTCCTGGACCATAAGAGCATCCTCAGAGTTAGGTAGATTAGAGCATGCAACTCTGCATCTGCATGTCAAGCACCCAGTTATACTACCAAAGACCAGCCATTTCACCAAGTTACTGATTGATTACTATCATCAGCAAGTGAGACATCAAGGGCGTAGCATGACCAACAATGAACTGAGCTCTAATGGCATATGGATTCGTGGCTGTAGTCAAGCGGTATCATCGTTTATCCACAACTGTGTCAGATCCAGGAAATTCAGACGTAGAACAGAAGAAAAATTGATGGCAAACCT
Organism: Ladigesia roloffi; assembly: GCA_037577295.1. NCBI lineage: Eukaryota > Metazoa > Chordata > Actinopteri > Characiformes > Alestidae > Ladigesia > Ladigesia roloffi. The sequence continues at coordinate 13,501,199 of JBBKCR010000101.1, read as the reverse complement.
GCCTAGTGAAAGAATACTGTGGGATGGATTGTTTTGGCCAATTCTACATTAAGGAGGGAAGAAAGGGTCTGAAACGCTACGGATTGCTGTTCACATGTTTGTGCTCTCATGCAATACACAGTCACTTGATGATTTATCAACTGATGCATTCTTCAACTCACTTCGTGCTTTCACTGCTCTGTGCGGAAACGTCCATCAATTGCAATCAGACCAAGGCACCAATTTTGTTGGAGCAAGATGTGAGTTTATGGAAGCAGTAAAAGAAATGGACCAGGAATGTCTAAAACAACTAGGCTGTGATATTGATATGAACATACTCTCTGCCAGTCATATGGGTGAAGCCTAGGAGAGGCAAATCTGAACCATCAGAAGTGTGTTGACATCTATTCTGGATCAGTCATCCAGGACACTTGACAGTTCATCCTTACGAACCTGTATGAGGTGATGGCTGTCGTAAACAGCCGGCCTATAACAACACTCTTACTCAATGATGCTACTGGACTAACACCCAACCTTCTTTTGACAATGAAATCGTCGATAATACTGCCTCCACCAGGAGACTCTGTGAAGCAGGACCTCTACCTAAGAAAAAGTTGGCGTAGGGTGCAGTACCTAGCTAACAAATTTTGGCAGAGATGGAAGAAAGAATATCTCTTAAGCCTACAGCAAAGACAAAAGTGGCATAAGACAAACAGAAATGCGAAGGTCAACGACATAGTAATCATTCAGGATTATACAACATCCAGAAATAACTGGAAACTGGCAAAGGTCACTGCTGTGTACCCAAGTCAAGATGGATGCGTACATAAAGTGCAATTACTAATCAGTGACTCAACATTAGATGACAATGGAAGGAAACTAAGTAAACCAGTTCATCTATTAAGACCACTTTACTGGAAGCTGATTAGCACAGTTCATAAGTTCATTTTGGAAGTGATTGGTGGGAGTGTAAATGTCATTAGATGCAAATCATTTATTTAATTCATATTGTTAAAGGGTTCAGTAGAATAATCATTAGAATAAATAAGTAATATATTTTATTTTATTAACACATGTTAATTATGTTCATATTGTGGTGAGCCGGCAGGCAGGGCTGGCTCCCATGAGCCTTTGCGGGGACGTAAGTGACATTTGCCTCGAACTGTGTGTGTTTGGAGCGGGAGGGGACGGGAGAACCCAATGTGTTGGTTTAGGGGGGTTTGTTCTGTCCCGGGAGGTGCTCGGGAGTTTGGGAGAGCGTGTTCCGCCAGTCACCCACACCGAGAGAGCTGGTGCCACGGGTGGGATGACGGGCGGAACACATGGTTTGTTGTTGTAGTGCAGGGCATGTTCCGCTAGGTGGAGTACTCGCACGCTTGTTGAATTGTTGAAGGTGAACTGACAATAAATACAAGGTGTTTGAGGAATCAACCATCGGTGTCGCTGTGCTTTTCTCTCGCTCGCCACAATATTGTTCTAATTTCATAAAAATAGGTGTGACGTTTTGTTCTTGGGAAGTGTTTAATTGTGAGAATCAAGAGTTTCCAAGGCACTACAGGTGATGTAGCCACACGAGGTGCTGCGTTAGTTACACATCATTAACACAGTTAAGTTAAAGGGTTTAAGAAGTAAGAATAATTGAAGAAACTACATCCAAGTTTAAGTTTATTCCTCTTGAGTCAGAGAGGCCAATGAGGTATGTGTTAACGTGTTTGTTGTATGAATTTTTCGTTTATTATATGTACTTTTTGAAGGTTTATTTAATTAATTTATTTATTTCGTAGTTCTGACGGCATTGTTGGGACTTTGTCCAAATAAATATCAATGAATCCAAGAACGACCTGAGCCTTTGTTTGAAACTCGAGGGGAGTGTCAGGCTTGTTCCAAAGCCCCAAAAAGCATCCCATCACAACAACGGGGGGATGCAGGACATGCTGCCACTGTAACCATAGAGACGAGAAGAGCACCCTGTGTAAAGTGTAGCTTCATCTGCATGTAAAAAAGAGAAAATTTCATAAAAAAACATAAAAATAAAATGCCACACAGATGTGAACAGTTTGAGAAAATATACTAATAAGCATTTATTACATCTCATGAGGCAATTAATCAGGTGATCTGCTGAAAGAAAACACTGATCCACCAGTATCAGAATTTTAGTGTCTATGTAAAAATCGCCCACAATGCAAAAGATTTTGCTCCAGTTCAAGCCACTTACCAACTGCTGCTTCTTACTTCAAAAGTTTTACATGGCCACCTTCCAAAATAGCTCGAGGATATACTACTCCCTGCCAGCCCACACTGAACTGAAGATCAAAAGACTGCGGATTACTGATTATCCCCAGAATAAAAAAGGACAGAGCTGGTGGCGGAGCCTTTTCATGCAGAGTGCCAGATTTATGAAATGGCCTACTGCCCTGTGAGAGGATTTAGGGTTACCGTTTATCTAATATAATCTCCAAACCCGCCGATTTCCCTCACCTATGACAGAGAACTGAGACTCATTCTGACTCCCTAGCACCTCCTGCCCCAGCATGTTTAAGGGTTTGGATTCAAATGTACCAAGACATTCTTATGTTCAGTGCTGTGTCATACTTTTTCGAAAGGATTACCGCTGTGTTCGCACCATCACTGATTTTCATCTTCCATGCATCTGCAAACTTTGTTGTTGCCATTGCTTGTCATAATTCGCCCTACTTTGCCTATGGCAGATTAGCTCCCCTCCTTCGTGCTGAAGTAAGATGGAGTGTTGAGGCCCAGGCTGTATTATTAATGGAAGACTGTGCATTGTAGCCAATAAAAAAGAGATCATTTACAGAGGAAAAGCCACTAGTTGAACTTAACGAAAGCTTTTATGATCAAAACTCTGCTCAAGAACAACACAGCGGAAAACAAACACAAACAGGGACAATTTGGACAAAGACGATAAGATGTAAATGCCTGATGGTGTTCATTAATGCTGTTAGTGATGTTTACAAGAAAACACAATTTGACAAATGGGAGTATAAACCAACAGTGCACAGACTACAATGACTAGAAACCTAGGACCATGTGATATTGCTAGAGGAGCAAGGACCAAAAGTGAAATGAATTAAAGGGGCAGGAGATGAGAAATGCAGCTGGGGTTTTGGTCCTGTCATTGCATTAAAAAAATATATTTTAATAAATAACAGTTATTAGTGCTGAAGGGATTGCTACTGTATGTCAGAGTCATGAAAAGCTTCAGAAATATATGTAGACCTTCTAAGGCCATTTCCGGGGCACAAACCAGTGGCGGAATAACAGTGGCAATACCATCTCAGCTGTCCAGCTTATTGAGAAGGCTGGATAAGTGAGGGCCCCCCATCCAAGCTCAGAACCCAGCTTCTTAATTACAGTTGACATAACCCATTTAATCATTTTCTAATTAATATGGGACTTAGTGGGATGTACCACTGGAGGGAGAGAGGCCATGAAAATTAAACAGAGACTACATTCCGGGACAGAGCGGACTTGGTCCGGAAGCTGAAAGGACAATTGCAGTATCTGTCTAACTGGGACAAAAGAGAAGCGCCTTAATAAGCATTATAAAACTGCCATACCAAGTGAGGCTCTAATGGGTATATTTTTCCTTATTTGACAGCATACATAGTTATGCTATTATTAAAAAGAGGATAAAAAAGGCTGTAATCCCATATATTTGTTACTTGTGAAATCAAAAACATGCAAATGTTTCAAAGCCTAATTCTGCCAAATAGTTCCTAGATAATAACTATTTCTATAATACTATTTCAAGGGGATCACAGCTTTTTGCTTCGAGGAAAAAAAAGGTATAGTTTTCATTTGTATGCTAGTTTTACATGATCTTTTATCATTATTTAGAACTAATAAGTGATTAGCTATGCTGAACTATTGTGAAAATCCCAAGTCACATATTTATTGTGACTTTTGAAAGATAAGGGCAGCTGGCTTATATTCAAGCCAATCTCTCCACAAGTAAACAATATTGCATATGTCAACAGTTAACACACCTCAAAATTACAAGACAAAGCTACAAAATATAAAAAATATACAATTAATTGATATGTAACGAGGGAACCAAGCTTGGCGACACTTTAGAAGTAGAGTGTACACTGTCAGAGTGACCAAAATTGCAATAAATATATCTATTCTGGCTTAAGCAACTATTACAAGAAGTATTTTCTGTCTACAATATTTTGAGATCCATCTGACCATCCCTCAATCCGGATATTATAAGTAATTTTCCTCTGTTAGGTTCCACATCATTAAAATGAACAGTATTGTTGAACATGTTTTCAATGAATCCTGATGTATTTTAAATCACACTGAATTCTGAATGTTTTTGTATGTCTGGTTCAGAAGTTATTCAGTGGTTCAGTACAGACACACAGATGCCTATTACATACAAGTAAACAGGATAGACTTTAGGAAACTATAGGCAAAACACAAGGAAACACATTACGTGATTGATATCATGCAACAATTAATGAATCTAGATACTTAACATTTGAAGTCGCTCTTTGAATTGTTGTTCAGTGTATCACATCACTACCACACTTGCCCACCTCATCAAGGTTTTTTACCAAGGTAAACTTAAGTAAGACAGGAAAATCTTACACTCTCAGAGTAAAAGCAAAGTGCTGAGGATGGAGGACAGATCTGAAAGCTTCTCTCAGTCAGGGGGCAACATTCAAACCAGCATACAGCATATAGATAGATGGAGGATGATAGAATGCCACAGTAACGAGTTGTTTAGTGCTAACTAAAGTTAATCAGCGCTGGCAGCTGAGCTGCAGATCTAGCTCTTTAAAGGCAATTTACATTATATATCAGGCCTGGGACGGCTTTCAGGGGTGGGAGGGAATAACAGACAAACGCTGAAGAAGAGTAAAATTGCTTCAATTTAACTGTAATGAAACAGTATCTTCACCTCCTGTGTCACCGCCACCCAAAAGCCTATTTAAAGCCCCATATAATGCAATTGCCTGGTAACCTTGCTACCCTGGAGAAAAGTAATTTTCACTTAAAATATTAGCAGGAAGGGAGGAAAGGTAGAGCTACGCAATGTTTTCAAAAAAAAAAAAACAGAAAGAAAGAGAGAGAAAGCATAAATACTTCAGAGGCATTGCACCAATCTACTGTGACGTGAAACTCCCAGAGGATTGACACTGCAGTAGCACAAAACAACCCTAACACAGGAATTTACATGCATTACACGAGATCAAAGTAGAGAAGCCGTAATTCTTCCACTCTCTCCTCTCACAGATAAGAAAATGTTAAGGAAATACGGCTGAAATCTGGTGTGATCAAAGCGAGGCAGGTAAAAAGAGACAGATTCATATTCGGCTGTGTAGAGGAGCTTGAAGAGTTAAAGATTGGAGTGTGCTAGAGCTCAGGGAGACTAGTCGCCCACTCAGTCTTGTGTTAGTCTGCCTCAAACTGATGGAATCACAGATGCTGCCGATCTGGCTTCCACAGTTGCTTCCATTTGGAAGAAGAACAGCTTGAAAAGAGGAAAATTGAAATCTATCTCAATAAATCCATTACCAAGGACAGAGTGAACAAAAAGGAAGAAGTAACAAAGCAACAAAAAAAAAACATACAGTTGCATCCTTTTAATACAATTCCAAATAGCTTGTACACCATGTACTTATGTAACACACTGTATGGTCTGAATGCATGATGATATCCAGAAAATAAATCACATTACTGTATGGGCGATTCATTGTCACTTTTAGACACATTTATTAAGTTACATACTTCTTAGACACTACGGCAAATATGGCAAATACACAACACAATCAGAAAGCAGAGTTCACTGTGAAGGAAGAAGGATGTCACTTCACTGGATCCAGGCTAAAACATATTTTGTATTGGAATCCTTTTCAAAATCCTATTATATGTAAATTATACTGTCATACTTTTCACTAGTACAGCCAGTCATTAAAAAGTAGTACTAGCTGACTAGTATTCATTACCAAATTTAAAATTGGGAAGAGTTCTGTCTGTCTTATTTGCTAATAGAGGCTTTCTTCAGGTTGTGCTTTAGATAAGCACTGCAGATGATTTTGTTGTGCACCTGTTCTGTTTTATGAGGGTATTCGCGCATGTTCGAAATTTTAGTTAGCACATGTATTATTGTTTTGACTGTGACAAACAGAATTGGGTTTACAGACATTCAAACGAATTCTCAAACAACAACCATGGCTGCACCTCTGATAAACAATGATGGAGATATGAAAAACGACACCCTCAGCTTACTGAAACTTGGAGCAGGGCTGTATTCATAGAGTTCACTCAGACATTCAGACACACTAATTAAATGACGGCTGTCAGTGTAAAGAAAAGGTCAATCTTATCTGACAGTCATGGCATAGGTTAGGCCTCATCTCTGTTTACCTATACAGACTGCAAATGAAACAAAGACTTGAGAGTCTAATATGCATGCTTTTGGCTATAATGTAAGCTCTTGCACCTACACATTTGGAGCATTTCTATTGACTCATTTCCCAGGAACTGTTAACACAGTGTAAACAGTAGAATAATTTAAATGGAGATACATGTTTTTGTTTGGGCAGCAATATTGTAAATGTCTTTACCTTTTGAGTTGGATTAAGACTTATAAACATCTAAAAGATGTGTATTGAAAGCTGGGAAATTTGGAGTTTTTGTCATGTTTGCCAAAGCATTTCTTTACAGCAGATGAAAGGACAAGACTAAAATCCCTCTGTCATTTTCAAAAGGGCACATAAAATTGGTCTCTAACAAGTCCAGTAGACTAATGCACTCAGAAACATTTTGTCCTTCCACTTAATGATGTTCATTTCATTCATGAAACTGTTTGAATGAGAGCATTGCTGAATCCTTAAATAGAACTATTTTCATTACAGAAGTATCTGGTTAGAAAAGTGACCTCTTCTTCATAATGAGAAATGCGTTTCTTGAAGCATACACTTGCAGGTCAGAATACACTATGAAACACAATGTACTTAAAATATTCTTAATTCTACCTTAATTTATGCACCAAACACCTTAATTTGA
>JBBKCR010000101.1:13478026-13489864 GCA_037577295.1 Ladigesia roloffi | reverse complement strand
CGCTAAAAATAAATAAAAACATGGAAAGTGCGAGAGAGCGCAGTACCGAGGCTGCCATCCGCGGCGCCATCTTGTATGATAGTAGTAGAGTCATACAGCAGGGTCATGACAGTACAGTCATACCATCATACAGTACAACAGGGTCTTAATAACACAGCTGTACAGTCTAGACAGCTTTTTGTTGCATAGCAATACTGTGCAAGAGTGTAATACAGAACAGTCATAGCATCATACAGTACAATTGGGTACAGGATAGTCATACGGTAGGGTCATAGTACCAAAAGGTACCAACTATCACTAATAAGGTACACCTCTTACCTCTAGTTACCAAACTAATTGCAGGTACATTAGCAATCATAAACTGCACTGACTCAATACACCCTGTCTTACATTTATTTTTGTAGTTTGAAAAGCTAGGTTATGAAAATGTACTAATCTGGCACTTTCCAAAAGTAAAAATATGATCTTGAGGTACATATACCTGTTTATTGAACAAATGTTTCTTGAACAAATTGTACCTGTACAGTACCATTTTCTGACAGTGTAGTTTTAAAGATAAATCCCTGAACCCAAGAAAATTACATCTCAAAAAGAGTCATTTCATGCTTACCAATGTTGTAAGAGACTTTGCAATTTAGATCAGTTCTGTTGAGACTATTTAGGCATTTCTGCGAAATTCTGCTCGACCGCTCCCTTTCCCAGCATTAGCACTGACATTTCATGGCTGCTGGAGTCAGTCAAGTTCCTCCCACTTTCCCCTGCCTCTATCCATGGAAAATAACTCTTGAGAACACTCTTATAAGTCTGTTTCATCAAACATGTAGGTGAATAGGCTTGTGTCTAGTAAATTACAGTAAATAAGAGGGCTATAAAAACACCCACAATCAAAGAATATCAATTTCAGCAACTACAGGTACTGGCCAGGCTAATGCTTACATATTTTATGAACAGGCAAACATATGTTCCTTTGAAAGTGTAACTATTGCCAATATGGACAGATGTTAATTTTGGTCTCGAGAACACTATTTGCATGCTATTCTTCAGAGAATGTCTCAACAGTTTCATTTTGGATAAACATGTTTATAAAGAATTTTAATAAGACTCTGCCATCCTCATAACCTGGAATTACAGTGACTCTCACTGTCAATTAGTTCACATTCACAAACATTACAACTTGTTCATACATAGACTACATAACAGCTGCTACTGTAAATAACCTGATCACAGAGTGTGCATGATCTGAATTCTTTAAAAGGTCCAAAGTCTGGGTTTCTGTTCAAGATGCATGATTATTGTCTTTAAAACTCAAATAGAAAAATCAAGGGTCTGAAGAATGCCAGATCGGTACGAACATTTAAATGTAACATCAGAATCTAGTAAATAAAATGTGACTATTTTCACTGAATAGAAAGGCAGACAGGAGAAGTTTCAGTATATATGGCCTTTATGGAAAGTTCCAGGACATGATTACAGAGCAAAACAGCAGAATAGTGGACCATTCTTTACAACAGGGCTTATGCACTTGGCAACAAGGGGGGGGATGTAAAAACTAATCGCATTTGAACATAAAAAAAGATAATTAACTTGAAGTGAGGGATTATAAACAGTGAGACATATCTCATTAATACAGTGAGAAGTAATCCAAAGTAGTAGAGTTAACAAACACTTAAAAGAACACTAAAGTTTATCATCAGCGGATCATTTTATCATCCTCCTTTAATTGAGATTAGAGTGGTGGGTTGCTGTTAGAATTAACTAAAAGAGCACTCATACATGGGCTGATTTCTCTGATTAAACAAACATATTTTCATTTTATTCATTAAAATGGACTAACATTTTTAAAGATTTTAACCAAATGTCAACACTCCAAAAAGAGGAGTGAGGACAGAAGCATCTGGTGGGTGCTTATGGCCAGTGTATGTGAAGTTGTGTTCTGCAGTAAATTTAGATCAAGATATACAGATATACAGAATGTTGACAAAACCCTTTCAACAGAATGAAAAGTTATAGTTCGTGTATCATCTTTTTGATTTGTTGATTCATTAATTCATTTTTTGATTCATTAATTGTATTTATTTATTTTTTCATTTCTTTTGTTTGCATGTGAAAAGTCATGCAGCTAGAACAGGTGGTATGTAACAACATGAAAAAATGTGTGCTACATTTTGTCATTAGGCTGAATGAGATTTTTGCCAATGTTCTGTAAGTTTGCTCCTAAGAATTGCACCAATACAGCTGTGGACACAGCATGAATTGGTCGGTTAATTATTAGTCAGTTTTCAGACGTACTGGACTGGGGTGATAACTACTGCTCTGGGATGTCTGATAGTTATGTGGTGTTGATTACTGAGGTCCATCTTTGTGAATTACAGATTTCTTGGGGTCAGAGAATTTGGCTATTAGATGGTCAGGCACATAAGAATATCCCTTTCATCAGATCTTATGTTGAATGTATAATATTTCTACCCGAAATGTACCAATAAATATAGTTTTACGGCCACAGGAAATCATATAAACACAACTACAGTGTTTAACAATAATGAATACGGAATCTTCTGGGAGTTTTTTGGCAAATGTAAACAAACTTACCAAAACTCCTCTCTAAAGATGGCTATAGCACCATAAAACAGTGGAATACACTGCTACCTCTAGCCCTTAAGTAGGTGCAGGCGTTCCCTTGTTTGAATGTTTTATCACACCTTTGCAGCATGATGCATGTTTCGTAAGCCTTCACCGCCATCCGATCTGAGTCTGTCATTCCCCAAATTCGGAAACACAATCATTTACAGCTTACTCACATTTCAGATCATCTCATACATGCAGATTATCTGTTTTGCTGTCACACTCGCACATGCGCACGAACACAAACACACACACACAAACAGAGTCTCTTTGGTTGATGTCAGCAACAACGGATTTAGGTGTGCCAGCCCAGTCCAATGTGAGTTACCAGTAGGTAGCACATGCCTATCGTACATGTCATCAGCATCATGGGGAAGCCCAACCTGTGAAAGGGAAAGACAAAAAGGTCAATTAGAGTTAAGTCTGGAGAATGATACATTATATCAGCATAGAACCAAATGTAGAGTAATTAAAGTACACAGCCAAAATACATCAATTTCATACATACAAGCCAATATAAAACATAAAAATGAGGACAATTCACAGTTGAGTACAGACCGTAAATGCATTATTTCTCTTTCACATATTATTGAATCAGTTTGACATGTTGAATGTTGAGTGAACTCTGTAACACAACACTGACATAACCACAACATAAAAATATAATCTCACATTATATTCTTGTTACATGTTGCCATTACCCATAATTGGCATAACAGATACTGTAATGTCATGATATTTTGTTCTAATTTAAAGGCATTGCGTCAAATATTATAGTATCTGTTGGAAAAAAAAACATTAATGGTGACAAGACACTGTTGTGACTGGGATATTATATAAAGTACGTTAGTATTCCTTTATGGCCACATTTTACCACATTTTGATTCAAGGCGGAATAAAACCTAATGTTAAGGTATAGTACTCTGTAACTCGCAATGTATTTAAATGCATAAATACACAATTACATTTTACATGTATAGCAGTACGTAAAAATATTAATCTGTGTTGAAGTGCGTGTGAGAGTCTTTTAGAGATGACACTTCTTGCGAGAATATGCTTTGAGAGAGGCTCTATGGCATCACCAAATGATACTCATCCCAGACGTGGAAAACACCACCATGACACTAAGCCAATTTATAGCACCAATTCTCATACACATACATACTCGGTCACAGTCACTTGTTACTCCATCACGTTGGTCATGCTCGTCATCTGAGTGGGCTGTTAAATCTCAGACACCCACAATGAAGGTGAGATCTGCACAGTACCGTCACAGAGTCATGAGCCCTGCCAAAGCAATCAGAGTGGCTATTTATCAAGCAGGATGATTTGTCAAGACCCATATAATAGAGCGATGATTTCACCTGCAATGCCCCACTTTCACTCAGGCTCTCTCAAGCATGCTAGAAACAGGTTCCCCACATGCTACCATTTTGTAAACATTGACAAGGCTGGTATATTTTTGGGAGTAACCTCAGTTGCTTATTGTGATGCCCACTGATAGGCATTCGTCTCACTGCCTTATGGCTACACTCTTTCTCCTTCATCATCGCTCTTCTTTCTTTTAGCATATTATCAAAAATAAATGTTTTAATTACTCATGTGAAATTTTATTATCAGTTCTGGTAATAAATTTGTGCTGCAATTGGATATAATTATAATTTCTCACGCAAAGTTAATTAAAATCAGGTTGGAAATACTTCCAAACACATAGATTTAGAACTACTTTTGATTTTTAGCTGTGTAAGGGAAGGTGCTGGCCCAAGATTGCTAAGCATCTCTTTGGTGCCCTTAAGTAAGGTCCCGTCCACACACACTGCTCCCCGGGTGCTGTGTTCATGGCTGCCCCCTGCTTCACTTGGTAAAGCAGTTTTAAATGCAAAAGAAAATTTCGTATAGTTCACAGTGTCTGCTGTGGTGTGTTAATGTATAAGCGAATGATCACTTTTACTTTCTCTTCAGTCACATAGAATTAATCATATAATCACGTGTTCTTACATTTAAATCACATAGCAACTTAAGGGTTAATTTGTAAAGATGTCTTATCTCTCACAAAAATGGTGAGCTGATCTATTAATTTCAAAGAACAGTTTGGGAACAGACAACCCCGTTAATTTAACTCAAATAAATGAACAAAATGTAAAAGAAAGCCTGTACATGTTAATGACGAGTGAGCGATAGAAAAAACTATTTGGCATCTTTATCCTCTTGCTTTTGCCTTACTTTAAATAAATGCTGTAAAGCATATCTCATGTGTCTGGATTTCTGAAGCAGAAGCACATTGATGGGGTGATCTATGAGGAGTTGGGGTGAATCAATAACCTGAGTCCATGTGCTTGAATGCTAGCGGGTACAGCATTTCCATTTCGACTTATAATTCATCCATAACCTCCTGTGGTCCCACCTCCATCTACCTCTGAGCGCCTCTCCCTCTGTATTGTGCAAATGGCTCCATTCTGAGCCGCAGGGGTCCCAGCAGCCTACCACTGAGGAGCATGCCTGGCATATTACTTGCTTCATTGAAATGATATTAAAGTCTGAATCTCTCTACATTAACGGCAATTCAAAGGCTAAGGATGCAGCAGGCATCCACTGTGCATCCCCCTCATTCAGTATAAGCTGCTTTCCTCTGTTGCTGAATGGCTGTCCTCTCTCAGAAGCATGCTGAGAGCCTTTTATACACCGACTGACAGAAATGTCCATCTGGTGGGAGGTATTAGCAGTGTAATTACAAGCAGGCCCTGGTCATAATCTCTGCTCTCCATCACCACCCATCTGTACCCTTTCGACCCAAAGTTCACCACCCTACGTCCAGTCATCTGCACATGTGGATTACCACCACTGAAGGAATCAAAAGGCATAAAGGACACATCAAAACACAATGGAGTCGAGTGAACCAGGGCATCACTAATGGAAAATCCCTACATGAAACAAATAACTATGATTTTATCATAAAACCTTCCCAGTTGATAACATAAATTAAGAATATTTTTTTCCATTACCACTTTTATGAAAAGTTATGTGTAAATATGTAAATGAGGCATTATCAAAATAAATGTGTTGATCTGCAAACATTTCCAGACAAGAAATCTAATAGCCAGAAAAAAACAGGTTTGTTTTTTTTTCTCTCCATGAACCAAAAATATGGCCATAAAAAATACATTTTTACCATGTTTTTAAGAATAAATATTATATAAATGAGGCAATTTTTATGTCCCACCAGCGAAGCCACCACATGTTTTGTTTAATAACTTTTATTATGAATGGAGAGGGGTTTTCTTTATCAGGTTCAGGCTGGTTTAGTTTGTGTTAAATGCCTGTGTTCTATAATTGGTTATGGGGTTTTGGATTGGAGTATTTAAGGGGTTTGTTTTACTGTTTCCTTTGCTGGTCAAACATCTTATTTGGTCTGGTGTGTGAAAGTTCCCAGAGTCCTGGTTTTGTTTTGTTCGGCCCTAGGGCCATTTGTTTAGTTTTTTATTTAACAAATGAAACTGAAAACATGCATGTCTGCATATTAGATTTTAGATTCTCTGCCCATTATAATGGCACACGCATTAAAAATTTGTTGGGTATAAATCGGGCATGGGCTGGGCTCGGATACAAGGTGCTTGGGCTCAGGTTGTGTTCCATTTTTTGGGCCCGATCTGAGCTCTACTGCATATGCAGCAGCCAATAAATGATGTATGAAAATCCTTATGAAAATCCTTGGAGAATACAGAGAAGAATAAAACTTTAAAAAGTTACAGCAACTGGGCTTTCTGGCCCAAAGAATGAAAAAAAACTCATTTTGAATAAATGGACTTTAACAATACTTTAGGAATCTACCATTTACAGACACAATATAAGATTAAATTCAGCAACAAATGTACAAGACCTAAAAATCACAACACCAAAATAACACAGTATGTGCAGCCAAATTTTGAAAACGTCCCTGTTGCTTTCATAACAAATTAACTCACTGATCAATTCATTCAAAAGCACTTCATGAACTATCAGCCACTGCTGTGTGGTGAGTCCTGCTATCTAAACACTCCTTTTTTCTGAATGACTGCTTAGGCGTCAATGCACTTTCCTCATCTGATTCATCTGTCTTTCTTCTCGTTAGTTACAATTGTTGTCATCTCTTGTAAACAGGTTTTAGATGCACTTCTCTTGGCATTTTGATCTGGGAGGATAAAGGGTGTTAAAGGTGCCATGAAGAGCTAAAGCAGAAAGTGTCAGAGCATTTCACTGGTTGCATCTAAACATGTCAGAAATTAACACCAGCCTGTGATATTTTGTGCTTAGAAGGAAATTACCATGTTTGCATCAGATTACATTGTGTAGGGCAGATCTTTACAACAATACCTGTGATGACATTGTGCAGGCAAGGACTGCAGTACTGCATGTTGTTAGAGAATGTTAACTTTAGTGAATACAAGAGAAATTTATGGACTCAAATACAAAAAGTGTGGTAAAAGAACACATTTCCACTAATCTGAAATAAGTCATGTTATGGAAGCAATACAGCCCAAAATCCCAAAATTGAGCAATGCATGAAACATTTTGCCTGCTGTGTCTTGTCTTATATCCCCACTGTTAAAGTACCATTTAAAGTGTTGGAAAAAAATACAGTGTTCATTTCCAGATAGACAGTGTATGTTATCCTCCCAAGATTCGTCATGGCTCTCCTCTAGGTCCCACAGGCATGCCTATTCTTCCCTTTTGTTTAGTTCTTTCAATACTCATGATTCATCGTGTTCATAAGTTCAAGTGCAGACCTTTTAATAATTTGAATTTAGCACAGTGCTAAAATGCCACCTCTATCATCAAAGTAAGCATCAGTGTAGTGCCCCAATGACTACCGTCCAGTTGCACTCACACCAATCATCCTGATGTGCTCTTCAATAAGCACAATAAATCACAGCTGCCCCCACAAATGGCCTCCTACAGTGTGCAAAATGACCCAAATGTTCAACAGATGATGCCATCACTTGGCCTAATCCATCTGAACAAAAATGACTCTTCAGTGAGAATGCTTATTATAGACTATTCAACACCATCATTCCTGACAAGAAAGCTGAGACTGCTGGGCCTAAATACGTCCCTCTGCAACTTGATCCTGAACTTCCTGCCTGGGAGACCTCAGTCAATCAGGATCAGTACCGCAGTATTGAGCACAGGGACCCCCCAATGCACAGTTCAAAACACATCACCAAGTTCACAGATGACACAATTATTGTTGGTTTGTTCTGTGAAAACAACAAGGTGGCACACAGACAGCCAGCAAAACTCTACAAATGTGGTCAAAAGCAAAGAAATGTTTTTTGACTTATGAGAACACTACATGATCGCTCTCTGCTAAACATCAACAGCACCTTAGTTGAGATTGACCAGGACCATTTCCTTTACGTTCACATAGTGGAGAACCCTCAACACCAGCTCATTGCCAAGAAGGCCCAGCAACACATCTCCTTCCTGCAGAGAATGACTACACCATACTGCTAGAATACAGCATGTCACAAGATTACAATATGTGAAGAAAATAACAGTACATTTTGTCATGCACTGTTGCTCTTTTTCAGTCCTATCTTGTCTGTTTAGGATTGTGGTGTTCGGTTTTTAGTCACTGTGTTGTACAAATTGTTGTGGAGGAATGTCTCATTCATTTGATTCAATACTATATAAACAGCTGCAATGACAAACAAGTACTTGACTTGAAGTCATTGTTGATGCAGTGTTGTTTTTGGAGAAAGAAAAACTCATATTTTGCTTTGTTTTGGTTAGCATCAAAATGAATAAATAAACCCCTTCAGACAATACAGTATGCTTATCAAATAGTTTAGATATATACCTATGCAAAAGGTTATTTAATCATAATTGCATTTAAATAATACAACTAAAATTACTCTCCTATAGGTTCATTCAACACAAGAGCCGAAATCTGAGCTGCCAATTTCAGAGCAGTCACCCACTTTACTCAGAGTAAATCTCAGGCCCTTCTCTCCCCATTCTGATCCATGAAATTTTAATGATCCCTATTTTGTTTACATCAGCTGATATAAAAGCAGTAGGGACCCATGGCCAGATTTAGGAGCTCGGCTGAATGGTATCTTAGAATGAAAGGTAGAGTAATGGAGTTTGTGAGAGCAGGGTGCTCTAGTGAGCTTGAAGGCCTTGGGCATCCATTTAGGCCCAGCAGACACATTTACAAGCCCAATGGATGGGGCCTGAGTGCACCAGACGCAACAGAAGACTTAGGAAGTGTCTAGATCAGTACAGCAAGTTCTGAGCAAGAGCAAATGAAAGGCAGAACAGGAGAGTGGATGAGGACTACAGAGAGAGAACACAGGATGAAGAGATCAAGGAGAGAGGAAATGGTGGAGGAGGAGAGCAAACAGATGGTGCTGTAAGAGAGAGAATGTGGAGGGGTGATACAGAGCTTGGTATCCAGCTGAAACAGCGAATGGCCACAAGGCAAACACACAGTAAACAGGAGTGTAAAGCAACACCACTCTCTGTGTTTGTTTATGTGTAGCACTCTAAATATCTGTTTCAGTATATGTAACTGGATTTGAAGCAGAAGTCAGCGTGGTACAAACCAGCTGTGCATGTGCTCCATATGTTTTGTTAATTTATCATCTATGGATTAAAACTGAAGCACTAATTATTAAACATAATTATTTTTATTTATCTGTGTGCTACACACAGCATATGTTCTTATATAGTTTACCCTGCAAGAAAGGCATTTATATGAATGTCTGAGATTTTATATACAGTAAAGCCTCTCTTAATTGCGGTTCCACAATCGCAAGATCACAGATTTTTTCTGAGAACCGAACTAATGACTGTTCGTGGCAGCCCCTGCACATTCACACCTCCTCATCGAAGGTGATGAGATTCGCCTGAACTGAATGTGTCTTCGCATATCAGCGCCACCCCCAAACCTAAACAACCAGCACGAGGACAAGGGGGATTGGCATACGAGACCCGGACATCACAGACACCTGTACTCCTGTAGCCAATGCAAGGATGTTATTTATTTATCCTTGCTGCTGATTGGCTGCTGCCCTGTGATGCAACTCTGGCAGACACAGTCCAGAATTTCCCCTGTGGAGCTTCTTGAGTGTTCTCGTGTTTTTCATTTTGTTCAGGGTGGTTTCTTTATTACTGTAAATTAAATTGATTTATTAATGTTAAAGAAAACACACATGCTGATAAAGAAAACACACATGCATGACAGTACAGTCCATATGGGTGTAACATCAGTATTTTACTTTTTAGCACTGTAGGAGACAGCAGTTCAATGTATATTGTACAGAACACATATGGGTTTTCCTTTCAATGCTTTTAAGGGAAATGTATTAAGATGAGTTTAAAAGTGTATTAATAGACATAGATATATGTAATGTTTGTATAAAACAAACCTTTAATATGTCACAGTTAATCAAACATATTCAATAATTAAACAGCTATTACTTATTTATCATTGGCTAAAATCACAGCATGTAAATGTCTTTTGCTGCCAGTTCTCCACAAAATTTATATATAATATAGCCAATCCTAAGCCTAACAGTTGGCAAGATGTATCTCTACTTTTGTGTCAGCCAAGTCTTCCTGTCAGTCCTTGGCAGACATGTGGGGGTTTTGTTTTACATAACTGACCAGTCTATAAGCCCACATTTTTCTTAGTCTCACAGATTTTGCCTTGACTTCAACAATTTAACTTTCATTTCTTAATGACACTTCATACAATGCAAATTACAAGCAGGAAATTGCTCAGACATCTTTTATAGCCTTTGTGAGAGTCAATTATCTTTAGTTTCAGATTCTGAGCCAGTCGCTTAGATGAACCCATGGCTGTTGAGTATAAGCACCTAAACACTCTGAGAGGTTTTAACGGTCATAAAATTCATTACACTCTGAAATGGTCTTCACCTGACTTGGAGTCAAGTCTAATGAGGCAAATAATTTAAGTTCTGAGAACTTACCAAAAAATAAAAATACCTTGCAACATTTTATTTTAGTTATTTTCCACCATTAATTTGCCTTAATTGTCCATTACAATTGTTCAC
This sequence comes from Ladigesia roloffi, assembly GCA_037577295.1. Taxonomy (NCBI): domain Eukaryota; kingdom Metazoa; phylum Chordata; class Actinopteri; order Characiformes; family Alestidae; genus Ladigesia; species Ladigesia roloffi. The sequence goes on along the minus strand of JBBKCR010000101.1, from coordinate 13,479,185 downwards.
TTTGTTCGCTCAAATATACTCAAATAAAAAATATTGCTTCTCTTTAGAATATGTTCTTTCAGAGTCAAGTATTTAGATTTGGTTACAACGTTAGGCTGACCAGACGTCCCCATACATGTCCACTTTTGAGACCTTGAGACCTCTTAAACGCAGCCAGGGTTTTACAATTGTGCAAGATTTTGAGCTGTCTAAACATTCATCACGTCATGGGCATCTCTCATTAACAAGTTACTATCCTACACTCCTACACACCTATTACCTTCCACTCTCACTGTGGATCCAAGGGATAACTGAGCGGGATGGCATCTGATATCTGCAGTCCAAAATGCCCAAATTGCTTATATTCACTTATGATTTACAAAAATGCCAATGCTGTTGCTGACACATTTGTATATACCTCCCCCACCTTTTGGACCCACAGCACCACTGGAAGTGAATAGGTGAGTAGGATAGTAACTAGTGAAGAGAAGCCCATGTGGTGCCGAATGTTTAGTCATCTTAAAATCCTAAAACCCCAGCCCCAATTTTCAGGTCTCCTGGTCATGTCTGGGGAAAAAAAGGGGACGTGCTCAGGCTCAAATCTGGTCATCCTAAATAACATTCACAATTTTCTTTACACAATCACAAGACATAGACTGGCTAAGATGAGTGACAGCTAATTTACTGAGAAAAGTGTGTGTAGGAATGCAAATTAGCAATCACTGTCACGGTCATGTGGGACATTCCCTTATTCCACATCTGACACTTCAGAAATAGACAATGAGCAGCACTTCTTTATGACTAAATCCTATAGGCCAAGGGTAGAGCTCACAGCTGGTCTGGTTTACAAACCAGGTGTCTAATACCCAGCAGGCAGGTGGATAGGGTAATTTGAAAGCTGGGCTGGAGCGATGGGACAGGTGTGGTGGTGTTTTGTATGAGTGTGTATTTGTGTGTAGGTGCATTCTAGGAGCATTAAAGCAGGTGCGTTTGCTGCAGGTGTGGAACAGGGCAGGTCAAGCAGATAATGCACAATTGAGTGATTTGAGCAAACCAGGTGTTTAATTCATAGTTGTTCAGCTGGGTGAATCAATGTGCAGTGGGAGGCTGCCTGTGAAGGGCATACAACAGCAAAAAAGCTCTTTAAACAGTTACAAAGCATATTACAAGTCAGGTCGAT
>JBBKCR010000101.1:13452952-13465187 GCA_037577295.1 Ladigesia roloffi | reverse complement strand
TCCGGCTTTGATGCCTCATTAGGCTAGTATAAAGGTCGGAGTCAGGGTGCAGTCCGGCATGTGACCATCGCCTCTTTTTCCTGTGTTTCCTGTCCGTTTGTGATTCCCCGTTTTATCCCGTTCGGCCTGCGTGCCAGGTCTGTTTTCTGTTTACTTTTGTTTTCTTTAATAAAACCCCTCAAATGGAGTTCCTGTCTGGACCTGCTTGTCTTCCCCACACCTGAGGCAGTGAATGGTGCACGGCTCGCAGCCTGCACCGTTACAATTGAGGGTGCTGTAACATCAAAGTTCATGTCTGTTTCATGTCTGTAAATCCTTCAGATTAAAAACCTTCAGATTTTAACAAACTGATTATATAACTACACAGCCCACGTTTTTAAGAAATATTTTTGTCAATAAGAAAATTATTTTGGAACTGTCAGTAAATGTGACCTATAAAACATTCTATTCTCTAAAACAATGAATTTTTATTATGAAAATGTAGACATGCTTAAGAGTCTATCTATAAAACTAATCTTGATGTTCCATATTGGTCTGAGTAAATGTGTTGCCTACCGGTTGTAATTAGAAAAACAGTTTTAAAAAGCAATAGCAATGACACAGGATCCTTCAATTCTTCAGTTAAATGCTTCAAGTGTTCACCCAGCCCTAGTGTTCTTTTGAATGAAAAGTCATTGTCCGGAGCAACTGATGCTGATGTTTGTTTTGATGCTGTGCATTAGTAACGCTAATGCAAAGGATAAAGATAATCATATTCATATGAGTGAGTGATCGTTAAGAGGACAAGGAAATCTCATCTGAACCCACATTATATACAGTCTCCATATGGTCTTGAACATATATCTATGTATGCAAATACAGAACAATTACAGGACAAGGCACTAAATTAAAGCCCAAACACAATGTCCACAGCTTTAAAAAAATATATAGCAAGCACTAATACTCAGGTGGGCTTATTATTTTGAGCATCAAGGGCAGTGCAGAACCTCCTTGTCTTATTCTGGGAAGTGTGGTGCATCTTGCAGAGGATCCATCACTTCTTTCAAGCCAAGACACGAGGGGAAGTCTTCATTTCCCACAATGCCTGGTCTACCCTTTACTATTATGCACCAATCAGCAAATTAAAGCCAAGTCTGAAGAAGCAGCTATTCATCACAAAAATTCACCTCATTTTAATGTGGTACAGTCTAAATGCTGGCTATAGCTATGGTCTATGGCCTGGTTCATCTACTCTGTAAGTGAGAGGATGAGGCTGGGAGGGCGGTTAATGATGAATGAGCAATTATCCAAACATCTGCTGCCTCCATATTTGTTTTCCAAGTATTGCTAAATAAAGAAAGAAAAATCCCAAAGGCAGTCTCATCTGCCTGGCCACCATCGCAGCCCCAGTTCTATTCACTCCAGCCACACACTCCCAGCTGCTCTACCTGCCCCTGATACATACTGTGGACCCTGAGAACCGCACAGGAGGATATTCTGGGAAACAGAAGTGTTACTGCTTATGAGAATTGATCTGTAAGTGAGCCCCACAAGCATGCTTAATATTTTTTGCATAAGTTTACTCTGAGGAATGCAGCTCTTGAGACCAGCATTTGTTAGCTTTGGGGTGAAAAGGCTGATGTTCACAGTCTGTGGCTGAGAACTTGTAACTGAATTTAAAAAGCTGAATTGTCTGAAGAGAAAGCAAGCCCTATGTGGAGAAAAGGCAAAGGTAAGAGCTAGCCGTCTAGTTTGGTTTCTCCTCATTGATTAGCTTCCATTGATCAAGTCTTATCTCTGTGTTGGGCATGCCGTTTGGTGTAAGGTCTGGCCGTGTGTATGGGGATTGGTCCTCCTGGTCTCTGTCAGCTTTCATTGATCTCTATAGCCTCGGGACTCGTTTACACAGACTGCCAAGCATGGGAACTTCAAAGAGACCAAAAGAAGCAAGAAGTTCATCATCGAAATGCGAAAACAAAGACTTTGCCAAACGGTTCGGATAACATTCAGGAAATTTGACAATGTTTTGAGTAAAAACAATATCAAGACATGGAAAGTAATGACTTCATAAAGAGTGGCAAATGGAGAGCAAATTGAACAAGCATTAGAGACAGTAACAGATCAGGACTTGTCTAGTTTCCACAGATTTACACTAATTTATTAATTTATTTCACTGTTTGTTTTTGGAGTGATCCCATGGGATAGAAACAATAATGGAATGACCAAGGGAAGCCAGTGCAATCAATAAAGTCCAGGAAGACAGCAGAAAATCTCTGTCTGACTATCGTTTTCATGTTTTTGCTTTAGATTCTGTATACAAGGAATGAAACAGCCTACACTCTCCAACCATGAGTATTTCACAGCCCAATCAGACGTGCATTGAAACTACTCTTTTCACTATTGACCACTGCCACCCTTCCAGCTGGGAGAGCGCCAGAGATGGGGAAGCTTCTGCATTAGCATCGAAAGCACTTTCATCAAGCAGGTGGCAACTGGCAGGGGGAACCGAATGAGATGAGATGGTGAATGTCTCAGCAAGCCTCTCAGCAAGCTCCTCAACAGATAATCAGTGGGTTGCTTTTTACCTTTCAAATGTATTTGTTGATATGACTGAGTACATGAAATCAAGCTACCATAAGAGTAGCACTCTAAAACCAGATCTGGCACTTTGCAGAATGAGAGGCAGATTATGGGGTATTTTTAGAATTGAAGGCATTAAGTTGATTGGCATGAGTTCCACTCTGAATGTTTAAAACATTAAAAAAAAAAACTTTCACTTGATTCTTGATTCCTAGGGTTTTAGCACTTCTAGGTTTGCCCAACTACACACTGCATATGACCCAAACGGTTTGGGTTTACTCATATAATGAAGTGCCAAAAATGGAGCTAGATAAAACCTAAATGGATCCCTTTCATTTTGTGATTCCTTAAAAAATGTTAATGGATTTAAAGTATATAAGAGTTGGGGAAAAAATAAACATTTAAAAGTTTTAAAGAATCAAACGATTTTCTCTCAGTAAAATATTTTTTTCTAGAGCAGTGTCCAAGCCAAAACCCATTTAGGCGAGCATGTTATGGCAAGTGGATAAAACGGAGTCTTCGATTGTAAACCAAGGTCCTCTGGCAGACTTCCTCTTGGCGTGAAGATGCCCTGAAAGAGTCCAGGTAAGGGCAGCTCAGGTCATAAGGCTCCTTATAACCTGACAGGGTGTGTTGAGCAATCACAGACAGATCGATTTGTCTACAATAGGCCCAATTATCCCTCAGGAGAGAGTTGAAATGAGAACAACCACTAGCTTCACTGCTGGAGACGCTGATGGTTCACAGCCAGATAGCACTCCTGGGCAACACTTTTTTACACACGCTCTTTCATTTGAATAACCGCAAAGAAGAATATTTTCCCCCTCAAGCTGTAAAACACTGGCAAGCACAAAACTTTGTATGCCTGTGTCTTATTCCCTGCTGCATCACACCAGGAAATGCCAAAACAAACACCTTGCTTTGTTTTATATCTTTATATAAATGCTGAAGGTAAAACGAGCTAATCCAGTTAAGTGTGCATACCTGAAGAATTCCATGAAGGAGAATCCATAACCATGTTGTTCTGCAATCCCAGCACATACTACATTAGCAGATGCTCCTATCAGTGTCCCATTACCTGCAAGACAACAGCGAAAATGAATGCTTAAGCTAGCGTAAAACCTTTGAGGCTACAATGTCTGTAATTAGTGAATTCCTATTATTTTGGCAGAATAATTTTTATAAATCAACAAAAATATTTGTGTCAACTGCAGGTTGTGTCTGTTTTCCAGACTCATTGTATGTAGTTACGTGTACGATATAAATCAATTTAAAGGCAGTCCCGTTCAGAGGGGAGTACTTCATTAACATCATGCAGGTTGTTTTCTGTAAGTGTATTACCAATACTCCCTGAACTCCCTGATGATGATTTAAGGATCATTTGTACAGCATATTTTGTGATGCTCAATGCAATCTAAAGCTCTATGGTGAATAATCACTCCTTCTGGCAGATCAACAAAGAACTGACCTTGAGGGGGAAATAGGCAAAATGCTTGTGAACAAGTTTTCTTTTGTGTATTATGCTTTGGGAACACAGGGCACAACAGCAGGATGATTTTACCTTCTGGCGAAGACTAAAGTCACCTCTTCATCATTATCTATTCCTCCCAAGAAGCTCCAAAAGTCAATTAGCCACTTTTCTAGCTATAAAATACTCACTGCAGACACAGGGGACATTGAATCAGCTCTGGATTAATGCAGCAAGTTCTTAGACTCCATTATGCAGATGGCCAACCATTGCATGCTGTCGACACTGCTGTTGTGTAGAATTCTTTATTTTGATGATTATGTACAATTTATGAACTTAGTTACATGGAAGAATGCTGTTTTATCACACCTTTTCCAAAAGCAATTAGCCTTTCTTCACTTTAATCTCACATCTTGTCAGGTTTCCTTCTGCTACTTGTCCATGTAGTGGTTAAGGAAATAAAATAAAAATTGATCACCCTCTGTGCTTAAAATCTCTGCTTCTGCTTAAAATCTCTGCTTTTGTAGCATTGTTAATGGTTTTTGGTGCTCCTTTCCTAAAGTTTCTTGAAAGGTTGTGTTGTTTATTCCTACAGAAAACCCAGGTCAATGCTTGCCACAGCATCCTATCGATATCTATGCACACCCATCACGTCTCCTCCTATGAAGCCAGAGTTCCACCACACCATTCGCTATGTTTTCACTACCCACACACGCCCAAGCATTTGACGAGACAGCCTTGAGGCACATATAGCACTACTATAAGAAAGGCTTTCAAGAGAATACAATACTCTTTTCTAATTTCTACAGCAACATCATGAATAGGAGTTGAGCGAAGCTCAATATTGATCGTTTATATGCTTAGAGAACTACATCTAGTAGAAATGTCTTGATTGATTACATCTCATACAGAGTATTCGAGGTTGCAATAATGGTGCCATGACATTTAAAGTTTTAGGATTAGTGGTACCATTCACATTGGGGCGTTAAATTTTTTCTCAAACACAGGAGGATGAAAAGGTTACAGTACCTCCTAAACAGGCTCCCATAGCCAAGGCAAAGATGAGAGGTTTCACAGGAAGGTTGACATCAGCATCCTGACTAAGGTTGATCAGTACTGGAATCTGTCGAAACGTAGGCAGAGGGCATATAAATAATTAATAAGCAATGCCAATCATATGCATTTCCTGTACATTTGAAACATATATACACATTCATACATCCATACATAAGCTTACAGTGTGGACATGTAACTCCTTAAATTGCAGGCTTATTATTTAATTGCTATAAAAATTCAATCAATTTATTTGATGTTACTGCATAATTCAATTGGAAATAAATTCTAATTAAATGTAATTACACAGTCTTAGAGAGAGGCTTTAAAGTTAATTAATTACCATTAGTTTCTGATTATAAGCTGTTGAGGGTGGTGGATATGAAAGGCTGCATTCTAGAGTCTACCAAGCCTCCTCGCACAGAAAATTGCTTAAAAAATGCAGCTTATGATACAATATGATTTACAAAGATATATATATATATAAATATATTTGCAAATCATATATATATATAGACCCGTGGTTTTTTTTACCATAATTTTAAAGCCCCTAGGTTTCTCAACAATGCACTACTTCACATTAAAACATCTCAGTATATATGAAAAATCTGGGCAGGGAGGGACTAAAGACAATGTTTAACAAATATTAAACACATTCAGAAAAAAGGGACAGCACCCAAAATGAACCGCGAGCCATCTATACAAATTACGAAGAACTACAGACACACAGGTCATGCAAAATGCTATACAGAATGATGATTCTTCATTTGAACTTTTCTTCAAGGCGTAGCCTTCAAGTCCTGGCTCTCAACCACCTTGCCTTGCAGGCCTGTTAACAGATTGAGTCATATTTCTGTATCACACGGCTCGGGGGAAAGAAATCAATAAAGAGCGACATTGGATTTTTCTATTTTTTCCTCCCTTAGTTACAGGCAGACTGCATGAATCAACAGTGTCGGAAAATTGGATGGAGATGAAAATATGGTTCAACCACTGATGTAAACACAGCTAATATTGACACAGTTAAAAGCGGTTCCTCACTGAGGCTTAAATGCAGTGCGTGTTTATCATACGCAGCAGGACAGAAGCAAAATAAATTATCTGTGCAAGCTCAGGTTGGGAAGGGATTCTTTTAACAAATGCATTTAAAACCATGTGAAGACTTTGCAGTGTCTGCCAGTGTTGTTGATCAAATAGGCGAAGCTTTGTGTTGCCTCGATTTTGGCATCTGCTTTACTGGATGTACAAATAGGTATTCTGTAGGGGTATACAATTACAGATTGTAGCCCACCTAATGTTACAATTAAACAGTCACCCATCAGTCAGTTTTATGGCCACAGGACCACTGCTAACTTGTTATTATCTAAATCTGAAAACTGTTGACCCCATGTGGTGTCAATCAACTTAAAACTGAGAAAACCTAAAACTGAAAAAATCTCATTCAGAACAAATTAAGAAGTTTTAAACAGTCTGTGGTCATATTTAGAAAATGCTTCATCACATCTAGATACTGCCACAAATGTACTCCACTATTACACATACATGCACCATTAAGATAGAAGTGACAAGAAATAATGAAGAGTAATATTGTGTTATTCTCTTTGCGATAGGGCAATGCTTGATTCACTCCTTCGCTGTTGGTTTCTAGACTGGTTGAAAAATAATCACCTAATAATCACACGATTGACCAGAACTCATGTTTAACCTGAGTGAGAATACTTGACAGGACTTGTATTGTTTCTGAGCATGCTCTGGATTTATTCACAACACAGCTCTAATTCAACTCACATTTATTTGAGGGAAAACCTGACAGATTTTATTATTCATGCATATAATTGTCTAAGAGTCCTAAGACTATTCCACAGGCCGTTTAAACAATGAACTTCTGAAAATACACTTACTGAACAACGTGATTTATGCGGAAATTGTATTTTGTGTCTCATTTCAATCATTACACCTCTCTTAACATTACAATATCTAAAAATGTTTAACTGTTTACTTATTGTTTCAACAATAACTCATACTGTAGCATTTAGAAAATCGTTCTGTTTTTTGTTTTTAATCCATGAAAATCAAAGACATCACAGGCATGGATAGCATAAGCTATAATTTTGTCCTGGCAGTCCCTAGAAATTTACTCAAGGTCGTTGAGCATGATTTTTGAGGCTAATGGATTTTCTCTGCCAATAAATAAGCACAAAGTGTAAAAGGGTTTAGTGGTTGTCCACGGCAGTCTGGTGTGGAGGATAAAGACTCAGCAGCCACCAGCAGCACCACACTGACTAAGAGCATAATGATGAGATACACAAAACGCTTTCCTGGGGTTCCGCTACAGGGTTCCCAATACCTCTGTCTTTTTCTCTCTCACACATCCACATCCTCAAACAGCTCAGGAAACCCTGGTATTAAACCTATTGGTTCATGTAGTAGCTTCATCATTCGCATATTCGTAATGAGACTTTCAAAATTAACCTGCATCTATGCAGTTTGATGTGTAGCCGAACGCACATTTGTAGTGAAAGCTCTCCCAGCAGCCTCAGCTGCAATGAGCTTGAATAAATTACGCAGCACAATTGTGATTACATTTTCTACTACATTTGCCATCCAGCTCATTCAGCTGTGACACAGGGCCCCGAGAGCCCAAACAACCTTACAATTGAGCTGACAAGAAAATAGCAGTTTTATCTTCCCCGTGGAACACAAATAACCATTCAAATTTCATCTGGAAACACTGAGGACACCCTCAGACCGATACATAAACCCCTCCAGGGCTTTTAGACACTCTTTCTGGTTTGCCATAACTTGAATTATCTCCTCTTAACCACCTGTTTCATCATGAACTTATTTCGTACATTCATTTTGTTGTCTATGTCAGATTGACTGGAAAAAGACAAGGAGAAAGATTTGAGCCTTTATAACAGCAGTTCACCAAATACTTCTTTCTAGCCAACATGAAAGGGGAGAAAGAAAAGAGAGGGGCCAGAATGGTCGAGCCCACAAACCTCTGAAGAGAACACACTTTTGCAGATAACTCAAAACCAGGGGGAATTTTCCAAGAACATCACTTTGATGGAATAGAGGAGGAGATATGATATCCTACCAAAACCTCTTTTGATTTCTTCATGTCTTGAAATGGCATTTACATACTATGTTAAAAAGGAAGGAAACTACAGGGTTCCTCACAGATTGCATAAAAAAGTGACTAAAATGTGAAAAAAATGACTATTCATTTGTTTGGATGCCCAAATACCAAATACCATAAAAAGCTATGAATTTTACCTATGTGCATGTTCCTTACCAATCACTAAATGTGACAACAGAATGGAGACATCATATTATTAAGTAGAAGAAATGGAAAGGTTTCAACTGTTGTCAGGGTTGGTATTTAGAGGTTTGGCATTAAAATCATTGCTCGGCTGTTGAAAATCAATGACAACATTAGTAGGAGTTGACCACAAGTCTCATTTCCTTACAGAAAACTGTTAAGTATAACATTGCTAGTTGTTTAAATTTTGAAAAGAATTCCTGCTAAAGTTTTGCTCCTGAGAGCTTTTATGCCTGAATAACCAAGAACAAATATCAATGGGAAATAGGATGAAATTAAACTCTCTGTATTATTATGTGTTGTCACACCACAGGACGTAATTGCACCCACAGTACTGTACACACACTGATTGTGAGTCTAAATAGATATCACATATTTAATCCAAACACACTTTCTGATGTATCAGACCACTGAAGCGAACCACCAAACAGAGCGAGAGAAAGAGAGCGTGCGGGTAACAAATGGGAGTTATTCTTTTTGAGCTTGATGAAAGCCTGCAAAATCGATGTGATCCATTACCACCCAAGCTGTACCCTAAATATCCAGTGCTGTTTTGCTCCATGTGTATCTTTCTCCCATTAGACAGAAAATGGGATGGAGGGAATACACCTAATAAAACAGAGAGGTATTAGAAAATGGTGAAGCGCCCTTTAAGAACAATGTCCATATATGACACAAAGCAACCATTTCTGTATGAGTTTAGTCATAATATATCACCATTTCTTTCCCAATGTTTTAGCTTTTTTCCACTCAAAACCAAATGTACTGCTCCCTCCATAGCCCACCAAAGTATTTTTTCGCTTTTCTAGTACAACTTCAAATAAATGCGCAACATTATCCAACAACAAAGCATACAATAATGCAATAATCCACAAAACCTTTAAATAATTACTACTGTTATCATCGAGGAAAATCTGCTGAGATTAGATTTGGTCTCATCACTTAAAAACAAGAAAAATATAAGAGGGAACCAGGGAATGTTTTCCCCAACACCTAAGAAAATATTAAATAAAAAGCTTTTTTTAAGATGAAAAATGTAGGCCCAGTTTGAAGAACTTGTAGAACAATAAATGTCATTGAACATTGGACCTACTTTAAAATAAACTGTTAATAGCTTAGCTTAATGGACGTTAGGCCTGGTTTCAAGAAAAGAAACATAATGAGTTTAGGTCTAACCTTGCTATACTTTAGGCCTAGTAACAGTTTTACTTTACTGTATTTTAAGCTTAGTTTCAGAACATTTTAACTGACAAAAATTGTGAGCTACATTAATATAACATTACATTCCCTGAAATGTAGACCTAGTTAAAGGAATAATACATTTCAATTAAAAATTACTTAATGCCTAGTTTGAGGAAAAAGTTAACTCACTAAACGTGTGGCCTAGATGAGGAAAACAAAGTTAACTCACTGAGCTTTAGGCCTATTTGATAAATATTAGCTTCAGCTGTCTAATGCTCTACCCAACCTCTACCTTTTTCCCTATAAGTAACTCTGATTTACAAAAGGCCACAGGACACAAGAAGGTATTTTAAAAAACAGGCATTACTCTGGTGATTTCTGGAGGCTATTGTCAGTTTTGCTGAATGACTGCCCAGTTCAAGGCTTTAACCATTCTTTAGAAACCTAATGGTGCTTTTGTTTGAGTTTAACATGCTAACATTAAGTGGGCAGCCCAGTTAGGGCAGCTGCAGAGGATTGTGTCATGCTGTTTATTTGGCCATGCAGTGTTGGCAGCAGGTCAGCTCGTCTGCTCCATGCCACTCATCATTTCAGCCCACAGCATTGGGAACTCACATTTCAGGCCAATTCAAACCTGACTGACCAGTCGCTCTCTTTGGCTCTCCACTCAATCACCCACAATGCAGTGGTCACTACTTTACATGGATAAGAGACACACTATTTATTATTCACCCGCAAAAAAGAAAACAAGCACAAACTTCCTGCAATAATCCCTCTTCTTCTGGTTGTGGCAATGGGCAGTGATATTAGAACATGTTCTAACCTTGAAAAGGAACAAGCATCAGCATTTATTATCAAAATCTATTCAAATTCTGGCTGCAGTGTACTGCATAAATCCCTTCCAAAAGGGTTTATGATGGTGTGCTGTTTGATTAGCAGTGAGATGAGACTCATTTGTAATAGTTCTCAGATAATTAACCAGTAAATGTGAATGATTCATTATTCAGTCATAATTTCCACACATTGCTTTTTTGGGCCCACTTTTGTATTTAAAAAATACATTGAAATATGTTTTGCAAATAAATAATAATTGTGCATGGCAATCCACAGATGTTCTCTGTGGAAAATATGTTCAACAAGGGTTCCCACACATTATGAATGTGTTTATGCACTTTTATACAACTCTTTATTCTAAACATACAACTTCACATTATTCCACTGACCACAAGGTGACATGCAACAACAATGTTTTGTTTACTCTAGGCTGCTGAAACTACTTCTTTGGAGTAGTTTGATTGTTTTGGAGAAAGAACTTACCATAGTGGCGGTGAAGGGGATATTGTCTATGAGAGAAGAGGCCAAGGCTGAGACCCACATGACCAGGATGATGGCGATGGCCAGCCGCTCTGCCTCTGGTACAGCCTGGCAGAGGAGATAACAACACAAACATGTTACTACCAAACACTCCGCTTTGGGTAAACACACACTCACACAAACACACACACACTTCTCTGTGTGTGTGTCACCCTCACTCCTCACTGGCCTGTGGATGCCAGCAGTTAGGTGGGAGGTCTAACAGGCTGTGTATTCATGACACAGACACACTGCATTCATTATCATTGGACTGTAATGGCGTAACAATCGCACACGCACACACAAATACAAACACACTCACAAGTCCTGTGCCCCTGTCTTTCCATCCAACATCTGAACATATTTTTCCCTCTGAAACAATATAAATTCATGCTGTCCCGCTTTTTATTATTTCTGCCCTTTTGTTTTTCACATAATTCATCTCTCTCTCTCTCTCTATCTTTTTTGCTCTCTCTCTCTGTCTGGTCTCCGTGTGGGCGGAGTGTGTGTGGATGTGCTCACCAGCAGCACCTGTCATGAGTAATTACTGTGAGTGTAAAAGGCTCCCATACCAAACACATGCTGACGGCTCCATCAGAGTGTGATCTCCAGCCGGCCGCTGCAACGACTGAGCAAAATCACTATGACTGTAATATGACCCCTCTAAACCAAACTAAAGACAGCGATCAAGCATAAAGATGGAGAATAACTAAAGTCTCAGCCAGTCAAGGACAGAATTACCCTTAATAGGGTTTGAATGGAACTGGCACCATTCACATTGGTGTCATTCTCAGCCACGCAACTATTATACAAATCAATATTATGCCGATAGACAATTTCAGTGTAATAAGCAATAGAAATGAAATGCTACTTTACATTCAAGGCCAGAGTTTTCCAACTTGTGGGCTGTACTGAAACTTTTCTTTTTCTTAGCATAAAAATGGACTACGTGTAGGAAAAATCATTTTTTATATGACAAATTAAAGTTTTGTGTCTTTTAAAAGGAATGACCAAGAAAGTGAAACAGGATCTCAGACTGACCAAGAAAATCGAGCATAACTCAAAACACAGCACAATAGTGAGTATCTGGCACTGCAGTTCGTTTGTAGGGAGGATGTTTTGTTCAGTGAAGCCAAGTGATCATAAGACACCTCTTGAAGACTAAATGCAGCAAGATTCCACCTAAGGCTATCGAACAGATTTGCAAGATTAGATCAGACAAGACAGGGTAAATCGAATTGAGGGCTTTTGTAGTTCATTATGTTGTTGGAAAGACTGGGAATCTCAGACACACA
>JBBKCR010000101.1:13427957-13452852 GCA_037577295.1 Ladigesia roloffi | reverse complement strand
TAGTAGTAGTAATAGTAGCAGTAATAGTAATAGTAGGAGTAGTAGTAATAGTAATAGTAGTAGTAGTAGTTGTATGACTATAGCCTAATTCTTTATGGCTCAAAGGATTTGTAACTTGAGGTGTTTTCTTCAAATAGATTTGACACCTGCACTAATCTGAAGCACTTTCGCACCACGGCTGCTGTCACTGTTGCGGAAAGATGATGAAAATTTACTGTTGCTCAATATTCATTATTGGCAGCTCCTGTATTGAGGATGACGACTCATCCTGCGTTTTGCTGAATAGTCCAGAAAACCAAAATCCACAACAAATATTTGGAATAAATTTGGATATATAAGGCTTTCAATAACAGGCTTCAAATACCAACAGCTGAAATTTACATTTTTTAAAAATCTCTAAAAAATATCACACTTAGTAGTGATTTTTGTATATTATATTTCTGCGTGTAAAGACAAGTCTCAGCAACATACAACACTTTTCAATTAGCTATCTATATTTGGGATATTAGTAAAGATTACTTTCATATGAACTGAAAGTATGTGTAAAAACGGAATAATTGCATGGTGATCCTGCACACAAACAATTTAACAGCCTACAATCCACCCTGAATTATGCAGGGAGATATGTGACTGGATTACTGCTAAGACTTGCTGTTAGACTTTCTGTACTGAATCTTCAGAATAGATTCCTAATTACCAAAGAAACGATAGATTAAATAATGGAAATTCAGGTGATTTTTACATTGTTGAATATAAATACAGCACGTAGCTGCAGAAAATATCAATCGGTTGGATTAGATTTATCTGAGGAGATTACTGTGAAATATATATTGTACTCCAGCATTAATTTGCAATGTCTTTAGTTCCAACAAGCCTGAAATTAATCATTTCCAAGCAAATTACCTACTTTAAATCACTGACCCAAGCGCGACCTTGGTAATATTAGTCCTGGTTCAATCTAACTCATGTTGGAATAACTTTGCTAAAAGACAAGGGCATGTCCCTTTATACCTAGTGGTTGTGTCCCATGAGGCAGAAAACTGATACATACATTTAGGGTGTGGTGCTTCAATCCTGGATGTCTGTGGTAATTTGTAAAAAATTACATATTTTCATTCATATGAATAAATCAGACAGATCCCTTACAAACAACCCGCTCTACTAAAACTGTTCTATAACACCTAATAAATTCCATTCAAGAATTCAAGATTATCTCTACCCCCCTTGAAGTATCATTAATTGTCCAAGATTATATTCTCTCCAGAAAACACCATTCTGCACAATTTTGTGCAAAAATACAGTTTATTATACATTTATATAGTTTATATATTTAAAGTTTACGGCCAAAACATAAAACATGGCCCATGAAAAATGTATAGCACATATAACATTTTTATTTCGTGTTCTCATAAAACTGTATGTGTTATTTGTATTTTAAACAAGCGGATAAATAAATTAGTTGTCCACTATAATTCACCGAAAATTATGTTTTCTGGTCATCGAGAAAACAATTACTTCAGAAACTTCTTTACTTAGAAAATCAAACAAAACCTGAAAATTTGATTAGGGGTGATCAAACCTTTTGAGATTGTAATTTCATGTTGTAACTTGTGGGATGGACACAGACAATTCTCATATCTTATCTTATCATTAGCCAACCGAACAGCGGCAGCTGGATGCATCTCCCACCGTGTTGCATACATTTCACAAGATTTTAATTACTTGCGAGTGGATTATGTGTGCTAATATACTATTGAGCCAATTTCCTAGGCATGTCCTATTGAGCACATGATTTATGTGCCATTAAGTTTCATTCAACTAAGCCCCCTTAGACTACGTGGGGAGCCCTGTAAGGGCCATGCAACAGAATGAACTGGAATAAAATTAAGGCTTTCTGATGCTCGAGCCGAATGCATTTGAATGTCTTATTGTTGTGTACACCGCCCCATTATCATGGTAGTGCATCATTTTATTTGCAGGCCTTTGTTGTGTTTTAGGCCCAGCTGCAAATAATTATTTTGTCAACAGATGTCTTCATACATGCACAAATAATCCTCTATGCTAATATTGCTAACTTCATTAGCATATCTTTCTATTTTGAAGCACCATGGCTTGTAATCAAAGGAACAGAGCAACAGTGTTGTACATCCTCCTCCAAGAAGATAAAATGAATACATAGTGTGTCTGACCTGCCAGAAAGCAACAGGACGTCTATACTAGAGCTTCTTTTGTTTTTCAGTGCAGTTATTTAGGGTGACATCAAATACAGAAGGAGGAAAGAGTCATTTATAATTGCTAAGAAGTAAGGAGTGTACAATGACTTCAATACAGTATTGAAAAAAATGTATTTCTCATACAACCCTAAATCTCTTTTGGGATCTCTAAATTTACCATCTTCCTAGGAAACGACTGTCAGTGATCAAAACATAGCTTCTTGTTGTGTTCTGGTTCAAGTATGCTTGTGCAATAAATCTTTAAATCAGGCTTCCTGGGTCTGTCAGTGGAGTGATGCTTCTCTGCAGCTACAAGATCTCTAAGCCTGAGCGTGGCTTTCAGTTAAGGACTATTTCCAGGCTAGTTAAGTGCCTTTACAGACTAGTCTGTTTTTGATACTGCTCTGTTTCCTCGTGATGAAAAAAAGTAAAAAAATGGTAGAACGTGAAAAAGGCAAACGTGTCAGTTGATTCTCCAAACAGCAAGAACAGTGTGCCGACCGCGTGCTGAAACTCCACAAGTGCCTTCAAACACAGCTCAGATAAGCCAGTTTCAGTTGCTTTTGGAGAAGTTCACATAGTGAGAAAACAAACTTTAATTATTGTTCATCAAAAGTAGTTGTTACTGTGATACAGCCTAACAACCTGCTTGGCTGTTGCTAACAAGGAGTGAAGATTAAGGGAGTTCAAGACAGCTGTTGGACCAAAATTGAACAAAAGGCGATTGAAAGGTCACATTTTTGGCCTTCTGAAAAATCAGAAATCGTCAAATCTACATGCATTTAAATAAACCACACTTTTGTGTGCTGGACACCCTCAGAGTGAGCTCAAACAGAATGATTTGCAGTGTTTGTTTGGTTTTTAAAATCATTAAACCTGAAACAGTACTAGTTGTAACACCCTCTCACCTAGTTCCAGATGAATTCCAGGTACGAAGGAGTTCAGGAAGAACATGAAGATTACGATGGCCAGAACCGACACACATTTCACCAGCAGGATTTTGTCTGTTATCCTGTGCTGTTAAAAAAAAAAGATAAAGGAGAGACTGAATCAGAGGAGGAGAAAAAAAGATCGACACCTCTCTGACACCAATTATGTCCTCTAAAAGGTGGCTCAGGCAGAATCAGAGAAATTAGTTCTCCCTCTCTTCATTATGATGATAACATCAGAACAGGAATGGAACTGTCAAGTGGGGTTACTCAAGGAAGTGTGTGGAGTTTGCATGAGCGTGGGAGAATGTGTGGGCTGCAAGATTAGTGTACATCAGAACCCTGCTGTTCAGATTCTGAGTCAAGGGTTTACTGATTTTAGTTATTACCTTTTTCTGCAGCTCTTGAATGTTGTTCTCCCAGTTTTTGTCATCTTGTGATATTTGTCTGGTAGGAAAGATAAAAGGCATTTAGACTAAAAATAGGCTTTAGGTTTACAGCAGAATTATAAGTTCATAATTCTGTAGGTATTTGTGAACCCAGGCTTTCCACCTGTGCTAGGTGCCAGAGCTTTCGGCATCAGGGCATCTAAATAAAATGCCATTAAGCTGGCCAGGTTCAAGATGTGAAATTTGACACTGAGAGTGATTGGCTGACGACACTTTTATTGTATTATAAGGTGAATTAGCTAAAAAGTACACTTCTGTTTCATCAGGTCCTATCGCTACAAAAATACTCATACAGCCAGAATGGACAGATGCCACGATACGCACATACTAAACCTTGATAGCCTATACTAAAGGTTGACCATACGAAGATAAGTATTAAATATATTAGTTTTCTGAGCCATTTCTGACCTGGTGAACTCAAACTAGTTTTTATTATAGCTCAGAAATAGGCCCAGAACCAAAATGACATCTCTCCATGATTACAATTACAGCCCTCAGTGTGGTGCCAACAGTGTCAGTGTGATTCAAAATAATAACCCTCATAGACATTAGCTAGCCTTTGTAACTCATTACTGAGGGCTTGCACTGGAGGACCTGATCAGCTGTAGCTTGTGTCTCTTGTGGGTGCATGAGTCAGGCATACAGGGGAGGTTTTGGCTGACCAACGGGCCATGGGCACAACTGCCCAGTGACCTAAGAGCTTTTCATTGCATGCCAGCGAATGATGTCAAGGAATAAATGAATAAATGAATATATCTATACACATACATACAAATGGATGAAGGGGAGGGATGGATAAAAGCATCCTATGTATAATTCAAATCATCTGAATTTGAATACATTTTAGTCAGACTCACATTACTGTACGGAAGTGCTCATATTTCCAACAGCGGTCCGTTGTTATTTTAACCAACTTCAATAAAAGTAGGCTTTATGACAAATGATGACGAAATGATGATTAGTTGCAGCCCCATAAGATTTTAACCATTTTTGTTGTAGCCACTCGATTTCTAGGATTATTTAAAACTGACACAGTGATGGAAGTGAGATATAAAACATTGCATGCTGAGATTTGTTTTCTGAGCACAGCTGCAGAAATCTACTTTCTGTATCTTTACATTTAACTGCATCATCACACAGAGGGGTGGAACAAATCAACTTGTGACTCCAGCATTGGTGCCTTACCTCTGGAAGGTTCGGAGCTTCTTGCGCAGTAGGCTCTCCAGGTTAAGCACCTTCTGCATGAGGAGACACTTGACAGCAGTCTCCTCACGGCTGGCTGGGCTGATGCGGTGCGCTGTCTGTCTCCAAACCAGAATCTCATGCTTCAGCTCTGCATATGGGAACAAACCCAGTCAGGACAAATGAGGCAACAGCAAACAAAAGGAAAGCATGTGGACATGCCCATCTTTGTGTAAAACAGGTGGGCTCAAATCAGAATACAGGGATATAAAACACAAAGTATTAATCCAAAGTTTCAGAAAATAGCCTTATACAAAGATGTAGGCAAAGTGCTTATTTTGTCCACATTTTTCAGACGACGTGTGACAGCATTTCATTTTTTAGCTCAGTAAAGACAAAGTGGAGTTCCCACCAAGATCTCAATTCACTTATGATGTTGTACTTCTCTCACACTGTGTTTTCAATGAGCTTTTATCCTGCAGATGAAAATGGCTAATGGTTTACATATGAGCCTCCCTCTTGCTCTAGGCTCTACCGTTTATTTCTTTATTTCTGAGCTCAGACAGAGTGAAGCACCAGTGGGCATCTGGTAATAAAAATGTAAACACTGTGAGCACACCCCAACCTTACTACAGCAAACAGTGAAAATAGTGGTGTGTAATAGCCATTTCCAATCATTAGGGTCTGACTGAGACCTCCTGAGCAGACATAATCCTTCCCGCTGGTTGCAAGGGATTGATTGAATCCAAAATAGGTAGAGTTAGTGATGAAAAGACCTGTGAGGAGAGGATAAAGGAGGTCCTGGGTGTTTCATATGACTTCTACTAGGACTCCTCCATCATGCTTCTTTGTAGGGTGTTGGGCAACATTAATAGGAGCTAATTGACCCGGAGAGGTCACGCTGTTCACCAATCGAGACAATTGCTCATGGCAACAGGGTCTGTCATGGTGGACAGGCCTGTACTTCCGGCCACTGATGTAAAGCAGCAGGGTTTGAGGTGATGCTGGGTCTTGTTCCAGATTTATGGAATTGAGATTGGACAGGCATTGGGCGTCCAGCAGCACACCTCACACTGGTGCTCTGCACCGGAAATGTAACAAGACTGGAGAAAACAGATTGGTGAGGCGTGGGCCTCCTGTAGTCCAAAATTACTGGGTTCTGCCTCTCTACTATATTCACCCACACTGTCTGATTGTGTTTACCCTAAAACCCAGTAACCTCATACAGGACGCTCAGAATGGGGGCTCTGTGGAGGAAGTTGCCTGCTGTTTTTTGGTGCTCCTGGCACAAAGGAAAAAGACCAGACCCAACAAGGCTGGGCTTGCAGCATGAGAAATAACAGATAAGACTTGTCCTCCTGCCTTTTAAAAGCAGTGACAGTTCCATCCTTTTTTAATTCATATACACTGGATCCAATTTAGTCTGTAAACAAGATGAACTAATCATATTTATGAATTCAATTAAAGTGCTAGGTGTGACAAATTCATTTAAGGGTGTCCCGTGCAGTTTATGAAGGGAGAAGTAATGCGGCATGCCTCCAGTTCATACACAATATTATGCATTCAAGCCCAACTAAATGAGAGAGCCAGCAAAACTAGAGAGATTTACTGCTGAGTTAAAAATATTAGTACCAGGAATGTCCAATTGCAAAAAAGATGCCTAAGGGGTCTGGGTTTTTTTTTTTTTTTGCTTTTGCTTTTTCATGATTTTTTTTTCATTATTATTATTTAACAGGCTCTCTTAACTAGTTCCAATAACCTGAAGCGTTCCTGATGCTTAAAGATTTTTCTTTGAATCATTTTTCCTGGAAACCTGCAGGACCTGTTCTAAAACTAAAAAAACAGTGCATGAAAAGCATCTCTAAAACGCATGCTCCAAACAATCCAGTCATTAAGGGCTTTTCTAATTGCTCAGTGGGACACTAATGATACAATCCATAGTAACAGACTAAGAGTGGAATATACTTAAATGCTCTTTGACAATACTGAAATAGTCACAAAAATTGGCTTATATTGCACTGCCCACCTCTGTGCGGCAACTCTCAATGCCGCAGGGAAGTAGCACTATGGTTACAAAAGTGGCTTACGTGCGCGCCAATGTTAAGGCCCCCGCTGAGCGTTCAGAGAGTGCGCTCGACCAAACACTGACTATCTACAAAGAGGGTTATTGAAGAAGAGCTATTAGGTGGATAGGCTGTTATGTTCGCTCTATTCTAATCCTCGCAGGTGTGCTGGGGGGGGCTCAGGTGTGTCAGATGGAAGTATGAGGGTGGGGAAGTACACCCAGGATGAAGTGTCTCTTGGAAGGACAGCTGCTGACTAGAAAACCGTCTGGCCTTGGAGAGGAGCCCTAGCCCTGGGAATTAGGATTGAATCCCAGCAGCTCCATATGCCATCTGAGCCAAGATTCAGAAGACTATTGCTCACATTCTCATTTGGAGAAATGCCACGATGAAACAAAATGGTGTAGTTTCAAGGAAAACAATAGCAGTTCTCTAAAACGACACTGTTAAAACTGACTGTCAATATTGTCAAATTAGTGCACTGGAAAAAATGGTGCTTTGTATTCATACAATTCAAATAAGCCACATCAAAAAATGTGTTCTTGTCAAAAAAAAGTAGACAGAAAGCCAGATAACAGGTTGATTTGTTTTATACAAGTTGGTCACATGCACATATGATGTGCCCTGATGTTTGGTGTTTATTCTGTCTGTTTACAGAATTAACTTAGGCTGTCACGCGGTGCATTAAGTGAAGTTCAGGGGTGATTTAAAATCTATGAAAATGCCATAAATGCACAAATAATATAAACTTGTATTTAAAAGATTTCAGTATTACTACATTCCATTCTAACTAGAAGTATGTGGAGAAGATAATTTGATCGCTATGGATCCTCTGCGGAGAGCATTGAAAAATATGTGGAAAGTCCTTCCTTCTGACCCTTTGAAGAAAAATCAGAAAAGTATGACAAAGCAGAGCAAGGTTGTCTTCACAACTAGAAAAGGGAACAAAATGCTGATAAACTAAGCTCTCAAAAATTGCTCAGGGTTTATTTTCTGTAGTGATCCCTGACACATGAAAAAAATGAAGACCAAAGAGGAAATAAATAACAACAGCTTACTGTGCTTATCAGCATTTTGTAGCTCCACTAGTTTTGAAGACAATCACACACTGCTTTGTCATTGTTTCCTGAAGTTTTTTTTTATAATGATCTAAAGGAACTTCAACATGTTCTTCAATGCCCTTCATAGTGGTTGGAGTTTTCTTTGTTACGCATTCCACAAAGTAGTGCCACAGTGTCACAGTGGGTCCTGCCTGAACCTCATCCAAACTGTGTGTGTCTTATATTGTCTTTTAAAAGTATAGGTCATTGTATTTGTCCTGTAGATAAATAAACAGGATAAACACATCAAAAAACATCTTCTAAACAACAGTATGTGACACTTGAATGCAATCTTTTTTTTGGGGGTTTATAAGCCCTGTGCATTATACCAACTCTTCCATTTTTCCTTCTCAAGGATATGTCAACAAAGCAGAAGAGTTTAAACTTGTTGAATACTAAGGCAGTTGACATACTGCAACCAACAACTCAGAAAAGCAGTACAGCCACCATGAACACACTGGAGGTGTTGCTAGCTTTCACCTGCCCTGATCACACGTTCATGTTACTGGGAGAGACACAGCACAATGAGAACCGACAGGTCAGTGCAGGGGGGCAAACATCCTGTTGTGGGGTCAGTGTCCCACACAATTTTTTAGACCCCCTACCCAAACACACTCAATCAGGTCCGTTCATGACTTCACCTTGGCTTAGAACATCTGGAAAGGAAATAATAATCACTAACATTATAACTGTTCACAATCAGAGCTGAGGAGAATTCATGGGCAGAGTTTTTACTGTTAAGATGATGTTTGCAGCTGTACGCTCCTCTAATTATGTTATACCCTTTTGATTTTTCCCCTTCACCAAAAAAATCTATAAATCAGTCATCATGCTTCAGAATGAAATGTACATTTGCGGTGACCCCATTTGCTTTCTTACGAGAGAGAGGGGAAGGGCTGCATGCAAACTGCCCCTCTCACAGCATTGCTCTAGGTTAGAGAGTCAACTGTCAGTGATCTTAAGGAACAGGTTCTGACACCCGTAATGGTTCATTTCAGCATTGCTGTTAAACAACATAAAACCCGAGATAAAGTATGTGAGTTGCTTTTAACGTGCGCTGGATTTGAAAAAAGGTGACATTCAGTGAGCTTAATAAGCTCTTTGAGGTTAAAAAATACTCAAAGAGAACACATGTACTGGACCTTTAGAAACGGTTCTGTTTCTGCATTCTTTTAGCTAAAATTCAAGCACAAAACCAACCTTTCATCTTAGCCATTTGAATACTTCCAATATGTTTGACAAAAACAATTTAGGAAAGTTGATAACGCCTGAGTTACTTTCACTTAGCCTGAGGGACCTGATAAGAGCAGAGGAAAAAAACAGAACATCTTTAAATGGGGAGGCACTGAGCGAAGATAACACACAGCTTTACAATGGAGGTCCGCACACACCCCATTTGGATTCATGGGAATTCCATTAAAAGCGGTGTGCTAGCCTGCATGCCAGGTTTTAGCATCATCAGATTCCCTGCACACTTGTGATAAACAGTGATGTACGACTACATGGCTGACGGCAGCTACCAGCTCTAAAGCATTCGAGATGGCTGCTAACTCTGTTTACTGTGCATAACTAAACATCCCACAATGTAGCCAAACTGATTAAGAATATATGTGAGAGGAAAAATCACCTCAGTGCAGCTGTACAATATTGTATCTGTGGCACTTTCTATTGATGAGGATTATGATCATGCTTGAAACGAAGCAGAATTTCCTCTCCCTTACAGTTCCAAAGCTAAGAGGGCATTTAAGAATAAAAATAGCTTTTTAGAGTGCCAGGCTCATACACTTCTGAGACTAGAGGGTCATGAGAATTACTGGGTATACTTATTGGGGAAAAGGACAGGCTTGTTCACCTGCCCATTTGATGCTTGCCTGATTTATAAATGACACATATGCAGGGTTCGATTTGAGCCTATTGACCAGCATGACGAACATCAATTTGAGCCCCAGATATACTTTGTGAAATGACGCAATCTAGCATTACTCGCAGTCTAGACATCATTTTGCAAAAAAATCTAACAAAAGTGTTTTTTTTTTATTTTGCAATGTTTTGTAATTCTAATTTATGACGTATGGTTCACATAATGATAACACAGCCAGCAGAACAAAGGGACACCATGGTCATAATAAAAATTTGACCATTGCTAAATCTGTAAATACGCTTAACCACATCCAGCATTGTGGCAACAGCCACTAGATAAGATTTTGTGGTTTAATAATCTTTGTGGTTTGTGGAGATTTGTGCACAGACACCTGTGTTTTATATATATATTTTTTTTCTTTAGCTGATGAATGCAGCTCATTGTATCTGCTTAACATTCGTAAATGTCTCCAAATCATTGTGCTGTATAGAATTAACTAATTAAATAGGAATCATTTAAACGGAACAAGTTAAGCCTTTAAGTTAGTAAGCTACGGTAGGTTCCAGAGTTTGGCTCATTTTCTCTGACTGAAGGGGTGATATAGATACAATAGCTGTTTTTTGTTTAAGGTAAATGTTTGTCTGGCTTATTTGTTTAAACTACAGATCAGTGAATAGGCTACAGCAGGGAATACTTTAGACACCGCAGGGATTCCCAGGGATTATATGATGCATTTGTGTGATGCATGCAAGGTGGTGGGTGGCACTAATACATTAAAACATGCCAAACAATAGCAACTTGTGAATTCTGTGAAAATCTTCACTGTTTATATGAAGCCAAATGTTGAATCCAGTCACTGATAGCCGAGTTTACTAGCAAACAGTGATCACATGCCTTCAATTAGTGGATCTCTCCTCCTGACTACAGGTACGGTAACATTAACATTCATGGACTAGATTTAATCAGGAGTGTAGTTTCAGATTTATGGCTTTTTCATGTTAATATGATCACATTATTTCTTCTTTTAGCTCCATATGACACTTTTTATTTTCATTTAACAAAAAAGGACTTAAAAACCCAGCCAGACTTATCAGTCAGCTACATTAGCCACATAGTGGATGTGTAATAAAACCCATCCTTTCTCTTTTGCATTTTCCCATTAGGAAATGGGTTAAAGCTTAACTCTTGACTTTTGAGCTTTGGAGAAACGGATATATGATTTTTTTTGTGCAAAACTGCATTATTAAGATACATTTTGAAACACTTTACACACTTGTGCAGTTACAGTTTGCAAACCCACGACATGTCAGCCTCTGTTTAGTTTTAAATTGTGAGAGGACACCCTGAACAATAACATGTCCACAGCCACTCTCAGGGAACTCAGTAAAATGATGCAAAGTGCAAGAAACATTCTCAAAGTTGAGAACAATTGGGGACATTTTGTCACCCTTACCTGCCCCAGACCAGGTTAAGTCCAGAATTTTACATCCTTCACAGCTCTGTGTCCAATCAGGGACAGTGATGGAGGTGAGTGTCTCCAGTTCTTTAAGGGTCACTTGTTATGTTA
This sequence comes from Ladigesia roloffi, assembly GCA_037577295.1. Classification (NCBI taxonomy): domain Eukaryota; kingdom Metazoa; phylum Chordata; class Actinopteri; order Characiformes; family Alestidae; genus Ladigesia; species Ladigesia roloffi. Next base: position 13,441,488 of record JBBKCR010000101.1, on the reverse strand, counting down.
TTTGTATTTGCTTTTTTACATTGTTAGTGTCAATGACATGAAAAATATTGCTTCTGGGCAAAGGAAACAAATACTATGACTTAGATATGAAGATATAAACCAACCCTCTACATCAATAAGCTCACTGAAGATGTAGGCTTTCTTCCCTGCAGCATCGTTGGCCTTCGCTCTCAGTTTAACACGAACGATGCTGAAACACTGCTCCATTCCTCCATTACTTCCTGACTTGATTACTGTAATTTCTTTTTCATTGGTCTCTAAGCAGACCGCTCAATAGATTTCTGTATATTCAAAACACAGCTGTAGTTCTTATGCAGACGAAGCTGACAGTGCATATCATCCTTTCCTCTCTCAGCTACTTGCTTGCTGATCTTAGCACTGACATTTGCTTTCATTTTGAAGTCTTACATGGTCTATCTATGACTCGTCATTCAAACCTATTCCTAAAACTTCCATTAATTTTCTTTTTTTCATATAATTTAATATATTTAATATTATTTAGCATCTTAAAGATTCCGTCTCACATCTTCTAGATGCTATTCATTTGCGTTACTTGTCGTGATTCTAATATCACAATGCATAAGCATACTGAAATGATCAGCCTCAAAAAAATGACTCCAACTGCCACTGCAAATGCCCTTTAATTATTACATATTGTCCTTTATTTATTGCAATTATTATTTACTATTGTCTACCTCTACTTTGGACATTAACTGCTAGAATACTGTACCTGTCATAACACTGCATTAAATTGTACTATAACTGCGATTGTCAATTTCACTTCATGTCATCTTGTGTATTTGATTATCGAGTCCTGTTGTTTTTTATTTATATAGTATTGCAGTGCCCTGTTTTTGGAATACTGTTTAATTTCACTGTGTACTGATTATATTTGTTGACACTTTCTTGAAGGTGCGAAAGCAAATGAACATTTTATAATGATGATTAATATTATGGTTGTTATTTATCTGTATGTTTGTTTGATACACAATCTGATTGTGCCCCAAAGGACATATTGGCCCAGTTCCCGTAGGTCACCTACGAGAGGATTTATGGATTTAATAGAGCGCTATTAAACTTTTGAGGAAAGGGTCATCTGATAAGGATAATGGAAATATTGGTGAAAATTGGCTGAAAGGGCTTATAAAAAAAGAGTGATTTCTTGTTCATATTGTGGAGGGTCCTTCACGAGCCTACAACAGAAATGCAATATGGTTGGAGGTGGCAGAAGAGGGACAAATACTAAATGAATGGCATACTTATGAGGCCATCATCTTGAGGCACATCTGGTAAGAGAGCAAACTGTAACTCAGCCAGGAACACTGGCCCTGAAGAGAGATTTGAAAGGGATTTGAAAGAGATGAATAAATAATTGTGTATTGTATGTGACACACTGACACCTTCACCACCTGATGCTCTAGTGAGGGAAACAATACAGTCACTATAGCCACAAATCTGCCCATACTGAAGGCCAGATGTGCCATGTGCCTCATTGTTCCACAGACAATAGGTCATATTTTTACCTTTTTGTGGCAACAAGATAATCAACTTAATCTGTATTATATTCACCAATAGACAGCAGTTGTGTGCCAAATAAAATAAATCGAATGGGGAAATACCCCTTAAAGAACTGTAACTAACCCATATGTATGAATGAGTTTAACCTGTATGCAATGATGGTAACCTACACACAATCATGCCAACTAAAATAGATCAATAGTCAATATTAATTTTACAACAAAAGGAAACAAAAGGAAATCCTACAAAAAGTTTATACTGCCCACCATTTTAAGGACATGAAGCCTCATACTGGAGAGATTCTTCTGGCAAATCTCACATCAGTTTGTTGAAAAGCTTTTCAGTAGTTACTTTAAATTTGATCCTGTCATTTGATAAGGAGAGAATATAAGGTGAGGGGGGTGTAAGATGTCGTACCAGTGGAATGTTTTTGTTTGTTTGGTTTTTTATTGTGTCTCAGAGCCGATTTGTATTCTTGTTTGTGTTTTCATTTATTCTCTGCTATGCAATTAATACCTTAACCAGCTAACTTGATAACAATGTGCTGGTACAGCTAAAATTTCTCTTTAGCACAAATAGATAGTTGTGCTTGTAATTCATTGACTTTCTACTCGCCGATCTCAGCCATGGCTCGCTTTTGGCCCTGCCATGACGCAGTGCCATGGGAGCACGGGTATGGCTCAGGTACAGGTTGCTTTATTTATAATAGAAAAACATTTTTCAGTAGTACAGCACGGTTCCTGGAAAAGCACCAGTAATTACCAATTATCCCTGCAAAACCACACGCTTCAGTCATTACACACTCGCCTCACACTGTGCTGATCTGTTAAGCAATCTCATATTGATGTGTTTTTTGACTTGCTTATGTGTCTCCCACTGTAAGACTGAATGTACTAAGCCTTTTGCACCAGTTCAAGGCTAAACTTAGAGTTTATGTGTTTTTTTTGTTTGGGTTCCAAAAGATGCACTTTTGATAGTACTTCTTGAACAATAGCAGCTAAATCAGCAGCCAGATGGAAGCATGAGCATAACTCTTAAATAATATTTACCTCCAGAATAGCACTGTTTACACTCTCAGATATACATGTGACGCAAAAATGCAATGATGCATATGAGCCTGCAATACATGTCGTTATTTTAATTAGTGTCCCACTGCATGAAATTTTGGTGAGGAAGAATTTTATTTATTCTCACTATTTATTATTTATTACCATCCCTTTTCATTGAATGTTCATTTTCTGTTTTGTCTTATAAGTGGGGTTGTGTCTAGTTAGTATGTTAAGCTGAAGTCATGGTAAACATTACATTTGGATGCAATGTGAGGGCATATTGCAGCAGCATCACATTTGTCCAACTGAGATGTCTTAACTTGACAGTCTGAGCCAAGTGAGTGGCAGTTCAAGGATGCAGTTTATACTTGTACTACTGATATAAACACAGTACAACTGGTGGCTATAATATTCAGTTTTGTTAGCTAGATTTATTTAACAAATAAAGAAGCACATTTTAGAAGACATGTCTGATCAATATTTTAATTTTTTTGTTTTGTTTGCTGTAATATTGCTTAAATAAAAGATTTGATTCTGCTATACGCACTAATTAAAAATACTGAAACCTTTTGACTTACCCACAATCTCACTGGACTCCTTGTTGTAGAGCTTCTTATTCCAGTAGAGCATTCTCAGAAATGGAAAGGAGGTCAGGAGCACCAGGCAGATCCCCAAGAACATGTACCCGGTAAATCCAGCAAAGTCGAGCCCCTAAAGAGAAGGACAGTGTGAAAGGGTGTAGGAGAACAGCAGTGTAGGAGTGGAGAAGGAGTGTAAATATGTGGGTGAGAAAAATACAGTGAGAGAAAGAGATGGAATAAGAGAGCAAGAGAAAAATGTGTCATCGACTGATCAACAATGTGCAATTTTTGAAAGCAAAAAAACTTTAATAACAGCAATCAGAGACTGCAAGCAATCTGGCAATTAGATTACTGGTATTCTGTACACACTGAAATAGAGGTGTTCATTACATTTCATATATTCAACACTTTTAATGTTTCATTCTCTATGCATTCCAAAGAGCTCCGGCGTGACATGAATCTTAATGCACTTGATGAGCTGTTATGTCTCAGGCCTATGAAGGGCAGTAAGCCGTTACCCTTCAATATATAGCCCAATTCATCTTTCACTATTACTAGATGCCATCACATAAGTGGTCACGTTCTCTGCTGATGTCTGCCCAGATATGTGAGTAAAATAGCTTTATGTGCCCAGAAACATAATCCTGCACTTACTCTTTTAAGAGCTTATCTCTGAATGGTGGCACCGAGTAGCACATTGTGGCAAATAGAGGAGAGTTGTGTTTGGTTAAATGCACAGATTTATATGCAGTTCAGAGATACGTCATGAAGAGAAGCTGGAAATTCAATAAAGGAACGAGCAGGGCGCTGGGTAACAGCACCCTCGCTGTAATTTGGCTGCAACAAACGGCCCAGACTTGGCAGACGCCCAGGACATACAGTACTTCCTGAGAATGAAAAAAGAAGGGGACGAAATGGAGAGGTAGAAAAAAAAGGAATAAAAACTTGCTTGTCTGCTTTACGTTTGGCCACATAGCCAAATCCCCTCTCTCAAACATCATTCTGCCTTAATAAATGACTGAAAAGACAAACAAATAAATGACTGAAAAGACAAACAAAGGCTTTAGTCAAACAAAAGAGTTTGACTAAAGCCATAAAGCCATAACAGACAGACAACAACGGGAGAGAAAGAGGAATGAGAAAGAGAAAACTAAAAGGAGGGAAAAGGGGTGGAAGAGAGTCACAATGAGGAACAAAGAGGACAAGGGGGAATAAAGAGGAGCGAGAGAAAGAAGAAGAGGAGAGAGTGTGGCTTTAAAGGGAGAATGGATTCAGACAGAAAGAGAGAGAGTACAGAATGAATAAGGAGCAAGAGAGGTAGGAAAGATAGAAGGAGAAAAAGAGGAGGGAAGAGAGAGTGAGCAAAAGTGATGGAGAGTGGAAATGAAGAAAGGGAGAAAGCGGAGAGAGCCATGGAATGAGAGAGCGAGAGAGAATGAGAGAGAAGAAAACTGGTGTATAGTGACCTCTACAGGAGAGATGGAGAAAAAAGGAGGGATACAAATAAAGAAAGAAGCACGGAAGGGAGAAAAGAGACGAAAGAAACAAAACTGGGAAGTCACAATGAAAGGCAGATTAAAAGCACCAAAACACACCACGATCTGACACACAGACAATTATAAATAAGTGTGTTTTGAGGGATAAAGAGGGAGAAGAAATCGGAAGCAAGTAAAGATATGCTGGACTCTTTGTCCAGCATGTTGGATTCATGCTCTGAAAGAATTACACAGTAACAAAAGGTGTCATTTTAATTAGCACTGAGCCACAGATACTGACATGTGCCATTTATCACACAGTTCTCCTCCATTATTGTGAGCCAGGCTAACCGAATGCATTCATACTGAATCGAAGGACAATTCGCAAATCCCTCATGAGGCTATTTTACACCAGACAATAGCACAGTTAAATCATCATCAATGAGTAATGGTCGGAAAATTAATAAATACTCATTACACGCTAGCCGTTAGTGTATCAATTTAACGTTCGACATCAGGACAATAAAAGATATGGGAATTGTTGAATTTGCTTGGTTATTAGGTGATAATCAGCCACAAAGCTTATTTTTGGGCAAAACCCTTCCATCTAAGGCTTCAACTTTATTTAAAAGAATGGAAAATTGTGCAAGTTCATGTGCTGATTTACTTTATTGAGTGCAGAAGGCAATGGGCCTGCTCCCCAAAGACAGGAAAATAAACATGTGTCTGTTCATTCAAGTGTCTAAGGAACAGGCATGTTGTGATGAACATGGTGATGCAAACAGTGTGTAAATGAGTCCCCCTCCCAACATTCTGTCATTAACGTCCCACTTTCTCACAGCGGAGAAAAACAAGGCTCCAACCCTGAAAAGGGAAGTCAAAGAGAACTCATGTTAACTGATTAGTGAGCAGTCAAGAGCCATGGGGAAGGGCAGATGCTCCGGTGTGGAGCAGCCTGTGGCTCTGTCCACTCTGACCAGCAGCTGAGCTTTCCAAGAGTTTGACTGACAGCCAAACAGCTGGCAGAGCGAAAGCCACTGGCTGCAGGACTGGTCTCCTCAGTGACCCTAAAACACTCCTACAGCCATTCTACATATGCCTCGTTTTCTGAGACCTCTTACAGATGGAGAGCTGAGTGACCAGCTGGCACTGCTCTCACGGCGCCGAGTCTGCGGGGACCCGGAGATGACGCCTGTCGGACCTCAGCACACAAACAAACCCAAACAAACAAATAAACAAACAAACAGGGACTAGTCCTCCGTGACACGACGACTGGTCTGCCACAAGATTGAGCAGCAGGGGGTACTGATTGCCACGGGCAACAGCTCCACATGGCCAGTACTCCAGCTGAGGAACAAGCCTGAATTTCAAGATGACTCTTTAAACATGCTAGGGGAAGCAGCTTTACTTTTCATATGTCTGTGTGAAATTTACATAATATGTACGAACCATCACTGGTCAAATGTCTCTCTAAAAAAAGGTCACTTATTTTTGTGCTTACAGAATCTCAGTAAGCATTCTAATTCTTAAAATGTCAAATTATAAGAGACATTTTGCGATTCAGTACACATTATTACTTAATAAACAGCAATGTTAAGTAATTAATTATAATTGCCCTTTACTCCCATGCTGTACTGTCAAGTTTGTGGCCGCTCTTTAGCTTTTATGTTTGTTAATCAGTATTGTAAAACAGATGGTCGATGCATGACAAGGATTCTTCTTTCCAAAAAGACACTTATTTGTCATCCAACTCAAACCCTAAAATACATTCACTTCTGTTAATAAACAAAAGGTTAAAATTCCTCCTAGAAATTCTGATGTTAATGCGATCACATCGTGGATGTATTGTGAGTGCATAGTGAAAACACTTTTTTTGAAATATGCATTTTATCAACAATCCTTAGTTTAAAAGTGACACTACAGTCAAACTGAAAAATCGAATTATTTCCTTATCCGTCATCAGCATTCCTACTTGCATTCTACAGCAATGTGACAGAGCAACATTTTCCCATTAAAAGATTTGGAAATCCCTGTTTTAGTGACATATTTTAAAGGTAGATGGAGCTTTTGAAAAACTACACCTGCCTTGGGGTGTTTTTTGGGGTGGGCTGTTTGAAATGTTAATGCTAGCTTTGTTGAATTTACTAGACAGTAGATCAGTGGTGAGCAGGCAGCATTGGTTGAGCACAGCAGGGATTCCCTAAGGTTGTATGATGTATTTGTGTAATGCACGCTGGGTACTGTAGTAAGAGCACAGTAAAATGCTGTTATGTACTATTTTATAGCAGGACAACAAAAAAAAATACTACGTACCCGTTTTACATTTTAAATGTAAGGAATGTAGTTGAACTCAAATTGAGACATCAACAAATGTGTTGTGTTCTAACTGATCCATGGGAAGACTTTGGTTGCAATAACAACTTCATGTCAGACAACCAGAACATCACTTTCACACACATGGATTGCGAAGTATTGTTCCTTCAGCTTATCCCTTCATTAGTGTGGTAGGGGAGTTCCGATTTAGATTCCCACAGCTCTAAAGCATCCCGAGGATGATTGGAGCTTAAGAGGCAGCTTAAGCTCTTGCTGTGGGTGACAGCTTCTCATCACTTGGTCAGCGCAGATGTGAGAATAAAACACACATAACAGGCAGCCACAAAAATCTCACATACACAAACACATGCATATGAGGGCTTGGTTCATTTATATTTGCATGTCAGATTGAATAAAGCCTCATTCAGAATGATCACACTCTCACACACACTTATAAAACTCTGACAAACGACCACACTCATCTTTCCAGATCAAACAGAATCCTGACTCCTACACAGACACGCACACATCAGGAGAGCCCTGAGTGTCATATGAGTTTCATTGACTACCCACTTTATTGCATCAGGCCACTGAAAATACACACATATTCTTACACAGAAGCACACACATAGGCACAGGCACAGGCGCATACACTCACTCACAAACAGACACACACATACAAACACACACACACACACACTGTCATTTGAGGTGTTGACAAGCCTGTTGACATGCATGGAATCCTCTGATAAATGTGACCTTCCAGCTGGGTTCATCACTTTGATTGAATGCCAAATCTAGCTAAACTACGGCCAGTTCAATGCACAGCAAGATAACCACATAAACAACACTCGACAAAAGATGCTGAATTCATAAAAATGCAAATGTGGCAGAAGTGAGAGTGTGGGAATGAGGTTCATTTTTCCTTAGGTTTTGATTGGTTTCACTCTTATGATTGATGAGGAGCTTTATGGAAGACACAGTGCCGCTTAATTTAGTTTTTTATGTTTAGGCTTCAGTAGTATTTGCATGATATTTCAACATAAATGCAAAAGACACAGAGAGAGATGCACTGGGTAGGGTAGGCTGCTTCAAATCCCTTTCAAGAGTTCAGGAACGTGCTTTGGTACACAAGTGCTCGGTTAACGATTTGTGGTGTCAGTATTTGAATATTAAAACCTAAGGTCCAGTGTTGATTACATTGAGGAGAACATAGTAGGCAATAGTAGACCAACAATTTAGTCAAATGCCGTCAAGTATTAACCGTGAGACAGCTAGTTCCTATTTGCGAAGTTTTGTATACTTTTTTTTCTTGTACTTTTATGAACATGGCATGGTAAGAGAACAATCTGTGTCTTCTTCCTCTCAAGGCAGTAGTGTATGTATGAGTATCTGTATTTGAACTCCATCCTACTATTGTCTATAAATAATGTACGCACCACCGCTACATCAGAAATCCATGCATGTCCATAGATGTGCATTCCTCTAAGCACAGAATGATGGAAACAGTCCTGAACGTGAATGGTAACCCCCAGCTGGGAAACCAAATCTACCACACCCGAAGCTCTCTATTTCTTTAAAACACTGACTAGAAGCAGCAGCTGTGTTACTTTTTAAAGTATATTGCCCCTAGGAGATTCAAGCCTATCAAAGTTTTACATTTGCAGATACAGGGCTTTTATAAAACCCCCTTTCCGAACCCTTAGCCAGCAGGAAAGTGACCTTGAAGAAGAAAAAGTAACTTGCGCGCAGTTCCAGCACTGTCGTCTGGCGTGGCTGCGGATGTGACAGGCAAGGACGACGTCTCTTTGGAGCTGTAAATTAACTCAGACCCTGGAGCATTCACAGCTCTCTCAAAGACTGCACAGAAGTTGTTTTTTTTAGTGAGGAGGGAATTCTGTCCGAGGTGGAGAAGGAGGAGAAAATAGCTAAATTGAAAGCCCAGGAGAGAAATATTGAACCACATGAAGTTTTAATATAGTCTGTCCACTTGATATTGTTATGTTTAAGCAACCGTCTTTGAAGACATGAAAGGGGGTGAATAGAATAGAATCACCTGCAACTATGGTTGCTATAGTAACTCCACTGCAGACATGCTCATGTCTTTAACTGACATTCAACTATATCTATTTAATTCAAATTAACATTCATCTTAACCAGCCACTTATCTCAACATCAAACAAAACCCCAATTCTAACTCAAACCTTAAACCCAGCCCTACTCTTAACCCAAACATTAATCTAAATTGCTGTTAAATAAATATATATATTGGCATTTGTTTGCCAGACTGATGCCTTGAAACTCCATTTGCACACCATTTGAAAGACAAGCAGTCCCTTGAATGAACGGAACAAATGAAACGATCCAAAATAAGGTGGAATAGAATTCCATTATATTGACATTCAAGGTTTTACATCATTTGAACTAATCCTGTAAAACTGCTGTGATACAAGATTGTCTTATAACAGTGAAGGTATGGTGCTTCTATGTTTAAATTAAGTGAAAACTTATATAGAGAGTCAAAAGTTCACATTTTAAAATGCCCTTAAATACCTCCTTTACCTTTGTGTGAACTTCCAGCTCTCAGATTCCCTTTTTAATCAGACTTAGCTGTGAATCACTATTCTTAGATACTTTGATGTCTGTCCAAAATATCACACTCGTCTCGAGCTTAGGAGAATGATGCACTTAAAAAGAGCTCATTTAAAGCTCATTTAGATGTCTTTAACTTCCTGAGGTGAGAAATTCAACTGCAATCCATAAGAGCAGATACACATTTTAGTGTATCTGCAACAGTATATGTGATTCCGGTTCTGACATAAGGATGAAAATTGGCTGGGGAGGTAGATAGCTGGGAGACTTGATGATGAATAGTATAGATCCCAGGGCAAGCAAAGTGTCTGTGCTTTATGTACTGTGATTTACATTTAGATGTGTTATGTGTCACAAAAGTGCTGATGTCAAGTGTTATGTAGCTGCAGGCATGAGCAGAGCAATGTCTCAAAACTCTTGTCTTTGCAGTGGCTTGCAAAAGTATTTTTTTTAAAAAGTCCCCCTAGAAAGTGATCATAATTTTCTGGAATATAAAAAAATACACACATGTTGAAATATTTATATATAAAGAACTCTTTTGCTGCAGCCAAAACAGGTTAACATTTAAAAGATGAAACCAAAAAAAGGTTATTATACTATCTGTATTCAAAATATTGTGCTATGGAAGCTCTTGTTGTACATAAATAAAAAAAAATGATTATAAACAACACAAAGCTGGCACTTATTTCATCAGGAACTACTTGTGAGGTTCTACTTGTGAGCAATCTTTGTTTCCTTTTTGGAAAATCACTGCAAAAATGAAGACAGAGGTGTGAAGACAGAGGCTGAGAAATAAAATAGGCAGGAAATGCCTATTAAGTTTAAGTGTCCCGTTAAGCACTATTGGATCCAGAAAGTGGAAGCTTCATTAAAAGCCGCAGAAAAATACTAGAACCGGCTGTGTCTCCAACTTAAGAATCAGAACAAGATGAGAAAATAAAAAACCTCATTCTCAGAAGTATGCAATGCTCTGTGGCTAAAACTGTGGCCATGATCAACAATTTAAGGAGTTCAAAAAACATGGGAGCACCGCAAGAAACAAGGTTGTTGAAAATGTCCCATAAAAGCACAGGAAAGACCCGTGGATGCAGTCAGATTTTATGGCCAGATAAGACCAAAATAGCACTTTCTTGGCATATTTTTAAAAGGCATGTTTGGCAAAAAATGGAATACTGCCCACACCTCAAAAAACACCACAGCTGTGGTGCAATATGGTGTTGGCAGCATCATGCTATGAAGATGCTTTTCATCTGGATTGGGAATCTTGTTACACTTGAAGGGAAAATGAATGGACACAAAAAAAGCATAATATTACAGAAGAACTGAAAGGAGAAAGCCCTGATCATAAAGCTCAATTTCAAAACTGGTGTTCAGAGGCAGTGTTCCACCAACACAGAGAATCTCTATACATTTTACAGAGAAGAATGGGGATATATTACTCCCAAAAAATGTGCAAAATGATACATACTTATTCCAAATTGTTTTACTGTTATTGCAGCAAAAGGGCTCTCAACAAAGTACTAAAGTGTGGGGGTTGAAAGCTTATGCAAACTGTTTTTTAAAATGTTCTTCTATTTTAGTTACATACGGAATGTGGAATTGTATAGTTACAGCCTAAGAGTTCACATAAAAAATACTTGATGGGTAAATTCGTGTACAAGTTTATGTAATCCAGAAAATTCCAATAAATTTCAAGGAGGTTGAAAATTTTTGCAAGCCACAAAATCTATGTCAGAGCAGTTGGTGGTGCTTGGATGAAACAAATGTGTACACAGTGCACATATTTGGTGGATTATACAACATCAGCTACAACACTGAAACCCTCGATAAGTGAAGTGCATGACATTGACAATCTCTTTACAAGAGCACCTGTAAACACTTGGGATATATTAGGCATCAAGTAAACAGTTGTTTCGAAAACAGTTGTGTTATAAGCAGGAAATGTGGGCAAACATTTGGATCTGAGCATCTTTGACGAGGGCCTGGGTCAACACATCTCCAAAAGGGCAAAAGATATATAGTGTTCCCAGATGGTTTGCTATAAAAAATTCCAGAAAAACCTAATACCAGGTTTGACCACCTCTCCAAATCATCTCAAAGGCACTGGATAATGTTCCAATGTACCAGAGAATGCAGATCCCCTTTACCACAGACTGGTCATCTCCCTCTAGCCAGTGCTCAGTAGGGGAAAGGTAACTTGTGGCTTGTGTGCGGCTGCTGCAAAGCTTTTCGCTCTATAGACAATGTTGAGATAATAGGCGCTGTGTACGCATGTGTGCACCTATAGCTGGATTCACTTTCTCTGTTCCTTCAAACACCCAAACACACACACACACACATACACACACATGTGTTCTTGCTCTGTGGTGCTAGAGTGGTGTAATGGTGACTCCTGAGAGTGCTTCTTTAATCAGCATCCAGACTTGGAGATGAAAGCTACTCTGGGCTCTGTTTCTTCCTTGTGTCAAACATCGAATGGTCACACACACAAACACACACAAACACACACACACACACACACACACACACACACACACACATACACACCCAGCCTGTGGGTGCAATCAGCTGGAGCGGTCCACTGATGCGTTTTGTCATCATCTCTGCCTGTGCCCTGCTTCTCAGACACTTCCAAGCACTTAAACCACGCATTAATGCAAACACCTCACTGGCGGTCGATTCCAGCCACAGGTAATCCCACATTCACAGCCAGTGCAGCCAGCAGCCGGGTCACACTTCAATCTGACAGACAGGAACATCACCTCTATACAGCCCTGGGCTACACAGCTTGAAAAACGAAAAAAATACCCCATGATAAACTAATGTATAAATCAGAATGAATGCCTGGATATCCTTTATTCAAACCTACATCGCAATGACCAAAAACAACCAAAGTGAAAGCTACCTTCCAACAATAACTGAGCAGTTACACAGGGATCTGTTTTTATCACAGACATATAGGCATCTCTCTTCAGTCTTTACTATTACAGTAAAGCAACAGTCAGATCATAAACTCTTGAAACACCAGTGTACATATGTTGGTCCACCCATAATTAGTCACTCTCATTACTACATCTGTAGTATAACTGTACAAACATAAGGCATAACAGAATAATTTATGGCTTCACAGGATTAAGTAGCCAAGCTACATCCAAATAAATAGTTAAATGTTAACCAAACAGCAACAAACAAACACTACTTACTAAACACAGCCGCAAAAGTGTGGTATTTTTAGCCATTAAGAGCAAATCACTCAATATTCCCAAGCAAATGCAGTCAGGATCTTTCCTAGAGCACAATTTAGCTAACAATTAAAATTTTTTCACTGGTTTTAAACATTTTTGAGAAAGAAACGCACCATAACCACAAGCCATATTGTACTCCTCCAAATATGTGATTTCAGTTTGAAGGGTGGGATACCTTACAAGACAAATTGGGAACATAAAGGTAAGAGTGAACCGGAACTGGCACTGGCCCCCGTCGTGTCTAACACATACAGACTTCCAGAAATGACAGGACACCCAGCAGCAGAGACAGCCTCACAGAACACCACTGCTTTCAGAGGTCAAATAATAAAAGCCCCTGACCTCTCCTTTGGACAATCCCCAGTGTGAGTGTGACCTTGTCTAGTGCAGCGGGGGAGGTCTTAAATTGTGGGCTTATGCAGGTCAGCCTGTGATGGATAGCTGTGTGATGGTACTCACTGAGGTATTAAAGCGTAGGTTGTGGAGTAATTGAAGAAAGACCCTCTCCTCCAGTGGAGGTATATATATATATATTGTATATCTCTAAACTATTCTCTACTCACTAGAGTTCACTCAACTATCACATTTGCCAATCTGTGCCCTATATTGGGTATGTGTAGCGTAGTATGTATTAGTGATGCGCGGGTCGTCTTGTAACCCGCGGACCCCGCGGGTCGGGTCGGGTCAGGTCGGGTAAAGAAATTGTCACTTTTTTTGCGGGGCGGGTTGGGGCGGGTCATTATAAACAAAATTACATA
>JBBKCR010000101.1:13412388-13425450 GCA_037577295.1 Ladigesia roloffi | reverse complement strand
GGCTGGGGCGGGCCAAATAATTTCATAAAAGCGGGACCCGCGGGTTGGAAAAATACCCGACCCGCGCATCACTAGTATGTATGTAGGCACCACAGCAAGAATCTCATATTTACAGTCCCACAATGCACTGCGGCAGGTTGTAAACAAAAGTGCTGGAAAATGACCTCGGAACAGCAAAAGGATTTATTGCTTCGAGTTTGAGCAGCAAAACAACATTATAGCATGCTGTCTTTGTGATAAAGAGCAATTTCGGAAGCAACCCAAGGACCCTAGTGGACATGTAATACCCATAATTCACTGTAATGTCAAGAGATCTGATGTTTTGATGTCTGTGATAGAATGTGACTACATTTGCAGAGTGATGAGAATGCAATGTTAAAGTACAATTATTTCAATTGGATGTTCAATAGTGTCCTATATTGTATTCTTGATTCTGGATTCTGGAAATAAGGATTAGGGTAAAAAATAATATAATAAATATTGATAATAAGGTTGCAAATAATGGGCACACTCTTCCCCCAAAATAATTCAAGACAAGACGCTGAGTGGGAAAAGAAATGCACAGTACAAATGTTGGTTTTATGTAAAAGTTGCATATTCAAAAAAAAAAAATTTGCCCAAATATTTTTTTCACAGCTGTATATCTTGGTAATTATTCAACTTAGCCTCTAGCTTTCTAGCTAGCTCAACTATGACTGCTCTGACTCAGCTAAGCTACGTTTGTGCCCTCTGCTATTATCACTATTAATTAAAAATGACTAATTCTTCATTTCATATTTCCAATCTAATATCTGACTCTTCTACACTGGCTAAAAGAAAAGATAATTAAGATAATAACATGTGACCCCAAACCATAGCATGAGTTACATATTCATAAAATAAGTTCACTTAACTATTCAGCTTGAAGAAAACCATCACTATTGTAGAATTCCCACTCTGCCTATAATACAGGGTTCTTGATTTTCTAATGCAGAGCATGGCACTTAAAGCTCAACGACTGGCATGAGTGGGCCAGCTTTTTTCAATTAGGAATTCAAGCGGTAGTTCAATCTGTTAAAGAACAATAAAGTAATTTATATTGCAATGCTGGCTAAAAGAAAGTGCTAGAAATGTGCTTCATTTCAGACATCAGACAATTTGGCTGGAAAGAAATGTGAATCATGAATAGCCATAAAAATGCATGATTGGTGCATGTCTAAGTAATAGGCCTGCATCATTCTTGTGAGCAGAGCAATTCCAGCTGTACAGCCATACAATAAAGAGTGAAAGGCAGTGAGGGAGTCATCGGCCCTTCCCCAGCTGCTTTTTCCTTATACTCACAGGACGTTAATGCTAGCTGTCCCTAAGTGCCGCAAAACTTCATTTTACCATTCCACCCACTCTTTTTCTGGACATTAAAGGTGTAGGCGTGTGTGTGCGTGTCTGTGTAACCACATTGCTGCTATGACGTATATGTGTATGATTAAAGATGAGAGGTGTGTGACTGTGTCAGCTCCGTGTAGAGAACAAAAAAGCACAACAAATCCACCACAATCTGTTTTGTTTCATATGTGTATATGTGTATGAGTGTGTTTGTGTGTACAAAAATGTCCATATTTTAAAGACTTCTGAGACAATTTGTGCAACAGAAGTGGCTCCTTAAATGAGCAATCTCAAAGAAAGACTCAGATAAAACTGACATAATTCTCCCCTTCCAACCTGCAATGGAATGAATGCAGTATTAATGAATGGAAAAAAATGAGCTTACTTTTTTGCGGAGGTCCTGGTTGGACACAATGATGACATTGGGGGGATCTCCCACTGCAGTGGCCGCTCCTCCGATATTGGTGAAGATTACCTCAGCAATCAGGACATGCCTGGGGTCCAGATTCAGCACTTCACATAACCTGCCCACACACAAAAAAGTCGAATGCTACTAGAGACAGGTAAACAGGGTGATGAATTTCAGATGTTGTAGTTTTACCAAGAAGAGCAAGGCATTATACTCTGTGGCAGGAAAGTTGAAGAACTAATGTTTTGGAAAGCTACATTTCCCTCGCTTTAAAGTTTAAAACATATGACACTTGATGGTGTTATATCATTTAACATTATGCCTTAAAATGTAAAATAAGTTAAAAGAATGAAAAAATGTTTATGTTCACTTTCTAATGGAATTTCAATTACAGTAAATTCCGGACTATAAGCCGCTACTTTCTCAACAAAAAATTAACCCTGCGACTAATATTCAGGTGCGGCTAAAATATGTTTTATTTTTTATGGTGCCAAAAACATTGTGCCTCGTAACCAGCCCCGGCGCCGGACACGGATTTGCGGATGGACCTTTGGGGAGGCACACATTTTATAGGCTTGTTTCTGGTTAATATATTTTATGCGCATTTCAGCCACATCTTTGACGAGTGTTTAGGCTCAAACTCCCGGACCAATCCCAGATGGCTCGTAATCCCAGGGCAAGCCCAAGTGAGTCCGAGGGTGGGCACGGCATGAAGATAAGGAAGATTTGAGAGTTTTTCCTGGTAGGCTGCAGTATACATACCATGCATATTTTTACTGGTCGTTAGGATATGTTGTTTGTGCACTGTTCAGTAAAAAATCATAAGCAACATGATTTGTGTGTTACCGATACGTA
Source organism: Ladigesia roloffi (assembly GCA_037577295.1). NCBI lineage: Eukaryota > Metazoa > Chordata > Actinopteri > Characiformes > Alestidae > Ladigesia > Ladigesia roloffi. Next base: position 13,422,824 of record JBBKCR010000101.1, on the reverse strand, counting down.
TGTGAGACACGTGGCTTATAATCCGGTGCGGCTTGTGCAAGTACAAAATTGATTTTCTTTCTAAAATTAGAGCATTAGTCCGGAATTAGTCCAGAATTTACGGTACTCAAATTTTTATGAAACATGTTCAACTTAAACACCATTTATTTATTTATTTACTTGGCTGTTTGGAAGCAAATGTATCATTGAAGCCCTCTAAAGTATCCAGACATTTGAAAAATATGCCGTTTAAAAATATATATATATATATTTGGCCACACAAACATGTACAACTACAAAGAAAAATGTGGGATACAGACTCTGTCAACATACTTCTTAAAACATGAAATTGTGAAACATATCACAGTTCGGTAGAAGAGCACAAAAAGTGCTTCATAATTCAGTGGGGGCAATTTAGGCAACGGCAACAGATCTGCTTCATAAGGTCATTAAAGCGAGCACGAAGGAGGCTGAATGAAGACGAACGAACCATTAGCCATGATAAATCTGTCTTAGCATTCTCACATCTGAGACGTCATTGTAAACCTCATCAACATTTAAAATTACAGCCGGATGACGTGCATGCAGACACAGTTAATAGTGTGAGTTTGCCTAAGCGGGGGAATTGTTCTTCAGGCGGCAGTAACTCGATCCAAGCAACATCCCTAGTACTACTGGACCCTCAGGCCAGTGAGACAGCAGTCTGTAATGTGGATTTGCTTAATGTGGAATTGCTCCTTTATGTGTTCTATAAAACATACTACTTGAGCCTACTTAAACCTGTGCATTCACTGTCCATTCACCCTGGTGCAAACTGGCTGGTTACATCTGTCCCTGTGTGTGTGTTGCTGTGTGTACATGTTTCATTTAATGCTGTGATTCTGCTCTCTCCAGGTGTTAACTGGATGCTCAAACAGACAATTACGGGGTCCCGACTTCCTAAGGACTGAATTACTTGTGTGCTGGACAGTTACTCTCCAAACTGTAACCAGCACTCATTCAGTGGATTTTCATGGCGGGGCTTAGTGTTGTTTTATTGAATGTGCCAGCAGTGTAAAACTAAACAAGTGCATCCCTGTATGTCAAATCAGCTGGCATCATGACTGGATACCGCAGTTTAAATGTTCAGCTTATATGTCACCATGACGATGCCACTGAAAAAAAGTGATGTGTCGAGTAAGTTAATATCCCTGGAAAAATTCAAACAGAGGGCAAAAACAGAATTGCAGATGGTGTGCAATATCATCAGCTGATATCAAATCATCATCTGAAATAAATCATGCTTACATTAAGTCCAGACAGCCTGTGCCTATATTTTTTTTTGTGATGACTAAACTATGGTTTCACTTGTAAACAGCTATTTCTCACCTACAGATCACCGGAAACTGAATTATACAGTTTGACCATAGAGAATGAATCCACCTGCTCTGTCACTGTGCAGTCTGACAGTGGGGTAAACAGTGTCGTGCATTCAGACTCATTGGTTGTGAACTGACTAATATTATTATTTTATGTAATCTTCCTATTCACAGAGGACCCTTTCAAAATCCCTCTTATCACCTCTGCCTGCAGGAACATGATACAAAACAAGAACTTCTTGTTTCCTGAATAGTAAATATTCTGAAATTATTCTGAGATGCTCAATCTTTGTCGAATAGCTGTACCTTGTCATGTTATGCAACAAGACTTCTCAGGTTATTTTCTATTCTGTCTGTATGTCAATTGCTGTCTGTTCACTTATTGAGCTGTCACTGTGTCTTCTGTCTTTGGTCTCAAATGAAAATTCTAAATTCCTGCCAGCTATGTTGTGGTGTGGAAACTAAATCATCAATGTTGAACTAAAAATTGCAGATTCTACAATGAATGCAATACCACCTTTAGGTGCAAAGCTGGAATAGGAAGTAAGATTTTTTTTATTAGTTTAGCTTCATGAGAAGTTACAGTGATGTGTGCTGACCTGTTTTACAAGAAGAAATAATAATATTTGGCATTATTTCCTATACATATTGGCCATAATTGTAAGCATTTGCCATTTCTTGACATTGAAGCAAATGTAGCAACAGAAGTTGATTTCATTACTTGTCTAAGTGATCATTTAATAATATTGAATTTGTCGAGCAAACCATCAGTAATAGCTCAAGAAACTACTCCAAAAAACACAGTCATATAAAAATGAAACTTAAAGTTAAAGAATCATATAAAAGCATAGAAGACATGCAGGTTTACAAAATAGAGGCTATATGTACATCAAGTGCACACTACAGTGCTCCAGTAAACAAACAGCCTCATTTATGCGGATATTATAAAGGTAAACTAGTGCAATTCATCAAAAGATGCACATATTGAAATAGCCAACTCCCTCAAAAACGTAAAGCTCTCGCACACAAGCACAAACACTAGGAATGATCCATCATGCTGCCCAGTTTGCCACTCTGGCATTTCCCAGTAATAGAGGAGGCTCGGGGAGAGGAAATAGGCTGAAATGGAGCTGAAAAGAGTGATGAGGCAGGGAGCTTTATAGAGAGCAGGCATTACTCTGTGTTACCTCAGATAACTCTTAAATTCAATGAGAGACTCACCTGCAGCAGGGCTTTCCCCCTTATGCATAGACACTAGTGTTAACTAATCACACTCAAAGAGCATTTAATGCATGGAGCGCCATTTTATAGCCCCAAAGGAGACAGGAGCAGGGAAAGAAGAGGAGGTGGAGCAGGGGAAGACAGAGAAACAGAGGGTGTAGCAACCAGATGGGGGTAGAGTCGGGAGTAAGAAGTTAACTGTTAACTGTAACCGTGCTAAATAACACCACCATCACAATGCCATAAACCCTGCCATGTCATGGCATATTTAGTCATAAGTGGTCGTAACAGATTATGTCCCACTAATATCAGAACAGATACTAAAGAGTTTAATGCCACAGTTTTCCATATGCTGCTTCGGTTCATGACATTATAGCATCTGTTAGGACAAATACGGGTATGTTTCACACAACACTGCCATGTTAATCAACATAATCCGTTAGGACAAATACGGGTATGTTTGACACCACACTGCCATGTTAATCAACATAATCTGTTATGACAACTCGTGACAGTACAAGACGTCAACCATGTTTATGTTCATGGCAAGGTTATGTAGGCATGTTCAAGTGTTATCAAAATTTCATTTAGTCAGTTACATGTACGTGAGGGCATTTTTTATCGGTGCTATTTTAAAGTGATAGTTCAAATTATACTCAAGTATATCAAAGAGGAATGTGGTCTAGGCTTTATTCAGTTCCTCATTAGCCATTCACAGTACTTTGTCTCTTTTTAGGTTTTGTGCTAAAGGCCATCCTGTTTTTGTTGCTTCAGTAAAATTATCGGCAAAAGAAAAAGATCATAAGACACTTCACTTCCTATGCTTATCAATGCAGGACAAACAATGCGGTTTCACAACAGTTCTGTGAGGAACTCACACACCAGTTGTTTACTGATCCCGGGTTTTGGCAAGGTTGCTTCAACTTCTGTGTGAGTCATTATTTCAGTAAATTAACATGTTTATTTGAGCATGACATTCGGTTATTTTACCAAAACTTCGTTTACAACCATTGTCATCCATTCCAACTTTCACACTGTGTATTCATGTGAATAAAGGCTTTACCTGATGGTAACGGGAGTGAAGAGCATCATGGTGGTCACATTGTCCAGGAAAGCAGAGAGGATGGCAGCGATGAAGCACAGAATGATGATCATTGGCCATACTCTTCCTCTAGCCACCTGATACGCCTGCGAGGAGACAACATCCATTAAAGCAATTAGTCACTCGACTGCATACAAACTCATACTGGGCAAGCTGGCAAATGTACAAGTTTTTGTTACAAGTGAGATCCTATCAGGTAGCTTCTTACACCTCATTATATTAGTGCTTTCATGTGTGAACACAAACACAATCATGTTTTGGAAGAATCTCAAATGCTCGGGGGACTGCACATATCTCAGGGTGAAGTCAGAGAGAAAGAAGCTTATCACTAATAAAAAGGAATGTTCGGAATGTATTAATCTTATTGTATGTCCTTTATTACTCATAAAAACAATATTATCATTATTACCAAATGATCAACAGATGACATTTTGCCAATCAGTTAACTTGCTTTTGGCATTGATTGTCTTGAATGTATTTTATTAAAGTGGAAGTAATGCTCACATTTAGACCAAGTAAATTTCATACATCACTTTTTTGGGCTCAGTTCACATTTCTATCAGATGTTGCTTAGGCAACAATACAACTATCCAACCAGCATTCTCAGTACTATTGTACACACTTAAACTACTGTCTTTCTAGTAAGCAAAAGATGTTTTAAATAGATGGATACCAGTAATGCAGTATTTTACTTTAAACTCTAAGTCCTGCTTTCTACCGTCTCCTCTGTGTTTCTGCTTGTGTGGAACTAAAGAATATTCCGCCATGCTCAGTCTGCCAGCTGTGGATAGGCTGTATGAAGCTGTCGCTATGGAGACATTATCTGGCTGTCTGGACTCATCCTAATCAAGCAGCATCACGGGGCTGGTGGAGCCCACCTGTGATGTCACATCTCTCTGATTAAACTAAAACACGTACACACACCAGCCGCAGCAAGCTGAAAACACAGCGGGGACACTGCTTCAGGCAGACTCAAACAAAACACAGGGTTTAGCTTATCAGCCTCCAATCGGCTGACCCGAGCCAGGGGGCGGCGTCGGGACAAGGGGTCAATTCTAGCATGCTATATTCATATTCAGGACTGTTCACGTCCACAGTCATTTTATTATTCATGAAGTCAGCTCACTGTTTCCGGAGAGAGAGTTTTGTAGAATATATACTGTAGTATATATATTTACACAATTCATACAAATGTTTCACTCAATCGTTCAGAGCTTGAAGAATCTTAAAGATCTTTCCTGTTCCTGTGCACTCCTCAAAGTATGTTCAGAACAACAGCACATGTTCAAAGAAAGCTTAAATACAATAAAACAAAAAAGCTTTAGGAGGCATTACATGCTTTGGTGATCTGGTTCTCATCACAAACATTCTGAGTCTGTCATTTCTCCAGAATTAGCTCCAAAACAGCTCTCCTGCTAATTACATATTTTTAATGTGTGGTGTAATCATCCTGGCTAATCGCAGACCAGGAAAAAGGTTTGACTCAAAATATTCAGAGAACCCAACTGATTACTAATTTGAAAAAAAATTACTAATTACTAATCACTAAAGACTACTCATTTGAGGAAAAAAAAAATGAATATTTTGTCCATGTCACACATTGCTCGATGTCATCTAAAAGACAGAAATAGGCACCATTGTAATCTCCAGAGAACGTGCTTAAATTCTTTATAGAGCTTTAACCAAGGTCCATGGTTCACTATTTGAAAGAGGTTGGGAACCCCAGTTCCCTTGAGACAAGAATGATGTATTTCAAAGACTTTCATAATGGATAACCCATTTTCTCCATGATTTATATACTTTTTCATCGTTCCTGGAAGATTTCTTCCAGCTAATTTCATTCTGTGGCCCTATAAGAGCTTGATATTCATCCATAAATTTCAAATATAAATCATTTGTGCATCCATAGTCATCTGGCTGGTGAGTGAATAATGGGAATTCTTACAGTATGAATGAACACATTGCTTGTGAATGCACAGTTACACAGCATTTTCATAGCGTCATTTTCTATAGAAATCTCCCTCTTCCCATAAGCTAAGTAGAAATTTGTCAGAGACAGGTTTCACGCAGACATCATTCAAAAAAAGGCATTGAACAGCATTCTGACAGTAGAAACTCAAAGACTGAGTCATGTAAATGTTTCATGAAATAATGAAATGTGCCTGTGCTTCACAGAGGGAGATATGTTATAAGATATGATGTTACACCCAGGGCTTTGGTCAGCTCATAACAGACGCGGCTGATGTGTTATGAGCCGTGGTGAACCTGAGGATGGAGGTGATTAATGTGATATGGCCTTCATATTCTGAGCGCAGCCATATTGCCAACATGACCAGGGGCTAACCATGGGACAGACAACTCACCTTAACAGCACAGTAATCGAAGAAGCCAGTCTCCGAAAATATAGCCACCATGATCATCTGGAAGAAAACACATAAGGGAGAAATGGTTGCTACTTAAAGTGCAATGTCAAGAAGATTTTAGGAAACAGATTTTTTACACTGAAAACATTCTAAATTCAATTGAATTCCTCAGAAAGCTTCAAATGCATAATGTATTTAATTTGTTTGGAAATCAATCCTTTCATGGTAACATTAATAGACAATTTGCAAATTCACTGCAAAATATTCAGCATAAAATACTGAATTCCACTTTAACAAATAAAACTGCTTTTAGGGAAAGTAAAAATATTTTAACAGATTTCCTATTTGTCTTTTATAGACATATAAAACATTTAGTAACATTTGGTAGGTTTTAAAATATTTTCTATTTTGTTGGATCCAATATAGTCACTCAAGGCTGGTCAATGAAATTATTTTTCATATTTTATCCCACCAGTCATATTTGTCAGTAAAGTTTTACTTTTTTTATTTTTAAAGTTCTAAGAAGTATTCTTTTGTTTGTTTTATGTTTTATTCAACTGTAAACTGTAAATTAAATGACGTCAGGTCAGGTAGTTAACATAATTGTTGTAATTGGCCACATGACCGGGACCTTAAAGAAAACAGCTTAGAAAGGCCATCCATGCACTGGAGCTGCAATATGGATAGAGTTACAATTTGTGGTACGTATAATTTAGGATATAGTGTACTGTTGATATTTTAATTATTGTGAAATTACACAGTTCACCTTTTCTGTTTATGAATTGTGATTTGTTTCCTTTCATTTAGCTTGATTTTGTCATGCTGGAACAAAAGATGCTACATGCAGCATTAAAAACATAAAGAACGTCCACTAACTACTTATTGCGTCATTAAAAATGTTTAGAGTCCAACTATGCTAAAATATTATTTTCATCTGCCTGTACTTTTCTGTTATAAATTCAGGTGACTAATGGTTAAGGTCAGTAAAGGCATGTATTTTGTTTTTGGCATATACGATAACTGTCTTACTCAGGATGTATGCAAATCTTTTATGCCTCAACATCAGTGGAATAAGCGAATGCAGCAATTGCGCTCCTTTCATTTCAGCCGATTTTCTTTCATTCCTTTCCACAAACATTTCTATGTGTAGTCATCGGCACTTTGCATGAGGACTGATTGGTCGTGTTTGTTTCCATGGAGACGGCCACTGAACACATCAAGATCTTGAAAAGGATTGTGCTTCAGCAACAAGACACGGGAGTGGGCTTTTTTTGTTGTTGCTAAGGGTTGCTTGTTGAATTAGCACATTAAAACAGATCCTTTGTTGAGTCGCAAAGCAAAACTTAAATAAATCTGCAGAATGTTACCTAAAGCAACCTCATGATTTAATGCCAGTATTGTCAATGCCCCTCAGCCCTGGAATATATGCATTATAGAAAAGTACTGTACTAAGAGTGGTGTTTACGCACCATGCCGAACAGTAAGGCCAAGGTTTCGTAGTCGATCCATTCCACCACGGTCATCAGACTGGGCCTCTGTAAGACACACATTTCACTTAATATGGCCACAGTTAAACTCTCTCTCACATACACACTTCACTGAAGCCCCCAGCAGCTGCAATGCAGGCAGAGACTCTGCTTTTCTCAGTATCACTGCAATGTAGCATTAGTTACATTATGTTGCACTACTGTAATATGCTGCATAAATTTAATGCATGCTGGAGTTCTGTGTGATCCATAGATATTCTGATGCAGAATTCTGAAAAGCTAGAGAAAGTACTTCGTCTGACATTAGACCAAAATTTAATATGAGCCCATTCACTCTCACTAATGTAGTGTACTCCAGCTCCAAGCTCATCACACTGATGTAGTTATAAATATCTTATTATGTTTGCAGCTACTCTCACATACATAATGCATTACTCGGAATCAATTACAGCAATTACGGCTGCCGCGACGTGACCATATCCACTTTTCCAAACTGCATAAAAGTCAGTGTTTATGAACTCTGTTACAATTTCTTGCCCTATCCAAACACAGCTAGTGCCCAGTGTTCCCTCTCTCCCTGCTAGCAACCATCGTTTCATTTCTAGTTAATTAAATACATCCCAGAGTCCATCGCTTGATAAAGTCTGAGCACTCCTCATCAGAATGCTGCCAAAACAATGAGGCTGAGGGAACACAATGTTAATTTGAATACCGAATGAAAAGGCTTCACACAAAACTTACATCTCCAATGAAGGCAAGGGCTGCCAGAGCGGCCAGGGACCCCAACATTGCAGCCAGAGTGCGATGAACTATCTGTGAATGTGAAAAAGCATTTGCAGAAAGATTATTTTCTTCATGAAGACCTTTTCATTATTTAGACAAAGTCTATTTTCAGGTACGACTTCCTAATATTATGTCCTTCATCCTTGCTCTTTCATGTTCCCTTAAGGGAGAATATGGTAATGATGTCCTAACCACCCCTCTTTTGTGCTAAAATCCAGAAAGGCTCTGTTGTAAAATCACTGTAATCATCCCCCTCCCAACATAAAGCAGGATTCAAGACAATAAGGTTTTCCATCCGTCACTCACTAGTCAGGACAGAACACAGGATTGTAAGGCATTATGTACTCTTACTGTCTTTTACAGGACAGCTGAGACCATTTTTTCCATCCACTCAAACAATTATGAACACTTACCATGAGAGGAGTGCTACAGAAGGAAAACGTTAGCTAAAAGCTAAGCAGTATACCCTACATTGTGCCCCCAGGACAAAAAGTGACTGTTACATAATAACAGGCAAAATCAAGGCCATGGCTCAAGATGGAACAGCATGAACAGTTTTCAGAGCACTGTTAATGAGGAATACACAAACTATGCTGCTTCTCTGAAACAACCTTGAAACTTTTCTTTCTAACTCAGAGCACAACTTATATTTCTGATTGAATAGATTGTGATTCGAGTAAGAACGTTTCTTACTTTCTAGTAAGAAATTGTAGTTTGTGTTTTTGAGTGTATAGCTTGTGTTGTCGAGCATATTGGCTGTTACTGAGAGTGCAAATTGTGTTTCTGAGAGTTCAGCTTGTGTTTGTCAGAAAATAAATTGTGTTTCTGAGAGTACTGACTGTTACTGAGAGTGCAGACAGTGTTTCTGAGGGGGTTGATTGTGTTTCTGAGGATTCCAGTGGTGTTTCTGGGGATACTAATAGTGTTTCTGAGAGTACAGGCCGTTTGAGAGCTTGTGTTACTGTTTTCTCATGAACATAACTGAAGAAGATGCTTCTAAATGAATGAGTATTGCTTGGTCAGAGCAAATTAGGCTAGAGTGAGGACAAACAAAATCATAAACGTGATCACACTTCTGGAATACCCAGAGCTCTCCATGGAGCTAGGACTGAAGGATTTTAACCTCAGTCATGAATAATCTATAATGCATTATTAAAATGTTTAAAAGGTGTCTGCCATAAGAAATTCAACATGAATTATTTATGTGTCATTTAGCACACATAAATATTCATTACTATTAAATGCTACATGTTTCTCAGGTTAAAATGTTTTAACAATTAGCCTCTACAGCAGTAACTGATTTCTAACATTTAAGCCTACTGATTAATAAACTCAAAAATGGTTATTAGTAACATCCCTAACATAAAAAACACATTAGACTAATATCTAATGATTGATCACATTACTTTTCTATTATATTACTGATGTTTACATGAGACAACGTTTTTATCACCAAAATCGAATTATCTTTATCCAAATTAGGTCTAATGCCCAACCTATCTATCAGATAATGTTTGTGAGATTTTCTGCTGAGATATAGAGCTGGAATATGAGCATATTCTAAATTCCATTCTGGTTTTCTGTGGGACATGGGTGACCCCCAGGACCCCCTGCTGTCTCGTGATCCTAACTAGGGTCGTCCTTTCACATGTTTAATATCTCACCCAGTATTTTAATTGCAAATGGAACGCTGATCATTTGATGTGAGGATGATTAATTACAGGCACGAACCAAGTGTAGGGTTAATGAGGCAGTCACATTAAGTAAACGCTTTTCCTTCAGTGCTCAGGAAGACGCCCGAGTGCTAATGCCTGCCGCTCTGACCAGCTCCTGTAGGCTAGCATGTCAAAATAAAACGAAAAAAACTCTCTCCTCCTTTGAGTAAACCTCCATAAAAATATGAATAAATAACACAGTAAAAATATAAATAAATAAAGTGACATCAAAGTCGATTTCATCAGGACAGACTTCAAAACATTGTTGGACTATAGGTGGCTTTAATAAATAATTGATTAAAAGTATTTTGCGCGTAATTTCTCTTGTCAAAAGGGTTGAGAGGAGCAGGCGGCCCAAAAGAGGTTGGAATTGTGCATAATATCAGTGCAGTCGTTCATTTGTTTTTTGTCAAATCTAAAGGAAAATA
>JBBKCR010000101.1:13398113-13410054 GCA_037577295.1 Ladigesia roloffi | reverse complement strand
ATTTAGCTCTAAATGTGTGAAAATTGTGTAAACATTGCGCTAAATGTTGAAAAAATGACACCTCTAAATTTGTGGTGAAAATACACACTGTGTGTGTGGTTTTAAAGGAATCATTTGGACAAGATATGTAGGCTGTGCCCATTAGGGAAAGTCATACTATCGTCATGTATGATGTATCAGGCAAAGCCTTGCTATCCCCTTGGTAGTAAAGGGAGTACATCATTTGCTGTATGATCTAATCTGCTGGAAATATTGTATATATAGAATTCACACAGGAGACACTTGAATCTGGAACCTCTAGTATGTATGAACATCCATATGTATGAATGAACATACAATATGTATGCATGTATGTATATATCTTGTCTGAAATGCTCAGTGTAAGTATGAATGTTCAAATCCAAATGAATCAGAAATCATAACGCATTTCCTTCCATATCGTGACATATTCCCAGGAAGGGTCTTTGATTTTGCTGAGTGTTTCTGCTCAGTGTTTGGTGTGGACAGAGAGTAGGAGGTGAAACATGATTATTATTGGTAATATCAGAACCCTTAACCCTGCCACTTTAATGCCATTTTAATGGAAGATTAGAGCAAAACAGGCATTTCTTCTTTACACTTGGATCTAAGTGTTTCATTTGTGTGTCTGAATGTAGTTATTTCTTTAAATTAATATTTGTTTTCAGGCTCCTATAGCAGACTTTGGGTTTCAAACTGAAGCCTAAGCCTAAGTTCTCAGAAATGAAAATAAATGTATTCAATGCTGAGAGGATTTGTGATAAATCTCTTAATATCATTCATTTTTAAATAAAACAATGAAACACTGTGCACTCAGAGAAAATATCCAGTGCCAGTCAGGAGATTAGACTGAAGAAGCCACTTTTCAGATACTAATCTTTTCATCCATTAGGGTCTACAGTTAAGACTCTGAAAAAGTTTTCCAGAACAAAAAACAAAAATAATTGATGTTTTGCAGAAATGCTCATGCCACACTCTCATGACAGTATATTAACTATTACACATTTGAAGCGCTGTAGTGCAGCTGTGGTGATGAAGATGCTTGTTTTCATTGCTGTGTTTTGGAGTAAACTCCTCTGTTCTCTTTTACAGACACTAATTACAGGACTCAAGGGCACAGCATGTTATCCCTCCCAAACAAACAGGAGTAATTAAAGAGGGAGGTTCTCCTAGCCTATATCCTCCAGGAGCAACAGAAAGAGAGACTTTAGTCACAAGCCCATAGGACGTCTGCTCTGCAGGGACATCATCAGCTCCAGTCCAGAGCAAAAAACCCGCAGTGGTAGGCAGATAATCAGCCGGTGAGGCATTCTGATATTTAGAATACTTGAGAGAAGATTTTGTTCCACTAACTTACGTAAGTTAAAACAGATCTGTGATAATGAGGCAGTACTGTAATTAAGTGCTTTTGGGCTGCAGTAAGAGTTGTTCAAAAGGTCTTGAAGTTGTTCTGAAGTGTTCTGAAAGCTGTGGTCAGAATATTGTCCTGCTATGGAATCATTCATTTCTCTTCACTTGGAGGCCTTCATGAATATTTACAAAGGAATCCAGAACAATAACTTTAAAGGCATAAAATAGCCGTAATATGACAAATCAAGTTCATTAGTGCATTTCTAAAGAAATTTTATCAACAAGAACAAAGGCACTTGCTCATGGTGAGACACACCAGAATAAAAATGCAAGTCCCAACGTTTGAAATCCACCTCAAGGAGAGCCAGCTGACCTCTAGTGGTCAAAAGCAGGACACTACATAGGAGTTGGTGCTATTGGAACAGGTGAGATTTGGTGATTACTTAATCTTAATGCATATTGAACACTTAGATTTAAGCCATTATATCTTTCCCATTTTACATCAACTAACAACAGCTGTAATTTCTAATAATAAAAGCATCTGTGTTTTTACAATTGTCATTAGAACCTATTCTCGCATGTGACAAATGGTTATTGTGTAAATCTAAAGAGGAATCTTTAATCTGGTCTTCTTTTTCCCCCAATGCCTGTACAGCAGACCAGAAATAGCATTCGGCACGAACAAGCTCCCTTATTTTAGACAGCTCTTCTCCACACTCTGAGATTTCCATTAGGCAGTAGGCCTTATACTTCCTCATGGCCTAGAGGTGAATTACTAAATAAAACCACACAGAGAAAAGAACAGCCTCAAAATCGATCTAACCACAGCTAGTCTCTGGCTCGCTTCAAGGATCCAAACAGGCAGATAAGCCGCAGGTGTGTTTATAATTGACCATTAGAAGGGATTGCTCGTTTTACACACACTCATGTACCTGGGCAGTATGTTTATGGACACATCCATAAATATAACAGCACTGTTGTTACATCTGTTTTCCTTCACAGGTGAAACAGAACAGTCTTGACGAGGTGCTGCAGTTAATAGTTGTAAGAATCAAGACAGGCCTCACAGGCGAGTCACGGGGTGGGCCTCAGGCAGCACCACTTAGATTGTTCTCTTACAGATGGCTGCAAGCACATCTGCTGCAACATTTGCCCTGAGCATGCAAAAAGATCTGTTTTGCAGCATGAAAGTCTCCTATAGATCAGATGTTTTAAACATTTCTCAGAAAAATTGCCTTACCTCAAAGATAATGAGCACATACACTCCGGCAAGGATGAGCCCAGCAATGAGCACCTGCGTTTCAACCGTCACGTAGAAAGACTGCTGCGTCATCGAGAGAGGAACCACCTGATTGTCCAGGAGGAAGGCCTGGACATTAATCAGTATTGGAGCACTGCGACAGATTGTGCAGAAGACATGGAAAAGAAAGTTGGAGAACATAATAGGTATTAGCTCCACTGGGTCCCCACTTTCTAAACCAGTTGTTAACCACATTTTTCAAATGAAAACACTAGCTAGCAGAATGAAATCTCTGCTCTTCACATCACATCATGACGAGTCACATATATAATGTGGATTCACAAATATAAATGAGGACATCTATATTACACCTCTTAAAATGTCACATTGTGAAACCAATCCTTAGTGTTACACTCCTTTGCAATGTAAACCTACCTAGGAAGCATCTCAAACGTTCTCGTTGTAAGAATCTGATCGTTCCTCTTTGAATGTAAAGGTATGGTCCAGTTATAGAGTACCTGTGGACATCAAATACAAAGGTTCTATGAGATTTTCACATCTTCATGGTCTTGTTTTTCAGGGTAAATTCAGCAGTGAGAGTGTTGTTCATACATCACTGTCAGCTTTAGTTCAGGATATTATTCAGTGGCACGATTTTGATATTTTGATGAAACATTTGTTCTGCGACATTGAATAAACCTGACATTGCACAAACAACTCTATAGATCATCTTGATGACATAGTCATAGATTTGGACAAAATTCCTGGCCAAGTGTGGCTCTGAATAATAGCATTTGGCAGACTGCTTTTAACTTTTTTGCTTCCAATATAATACAAAATAATAACTTTGCATTTCAACTTTTTCATTATTATTGCTTTAACAAAGACGTCTTGCTGTTTTTAAATAAATTAATTTAAACATGTATAAAAACACAATACATTACAAATAGCTGTAGATAAATAGATACTCTGTCTGTCTAACCAAGACACCCTTATCAGACTGAATCCTGTGATATCACCCCCAAATACATTCTTAATAAACTTTATGCTTTACCAAAATTACAATTACCAAAATTACAAGATGACAAGACATCCATTTTGACAAGATACTTATACCCTTCATAAGTGGCTACAAAAGTTTGGCTACATAATAATGAGTTCTCATTTCAAAATACCTCACTGGTGAGTGAAAGGATAGATGAGACACCGGGCTAACAATTACATGACAATGTAACTAAATATGACTTGGGAAATCTAATAAATAAAGGTTAACACAATGTTTTTTTACGTTATTTAGGAGTGGGGAACAGACCTGTTGTACTCTTCTCCGGCGGGACCCTGTTTCCACTGTCTGCTCCACCTGTATCAGGATGTATTCCTCGACCGGAACATCTTCCATTCCTGTCATGAAGGGCCCGCCTACTTGAAGCTTCAACAATGCGTTATCCCGGAAGTTTGTCAAGTTCATGGCTGTGGGGTCGAGAGGGTCAAGGGAAACCTTATAGTCCATTTAATACAAACTTTCATAATCAGATTAGAATTTCAAACCACATGGGTGTCACTCAGGTCAGATACCACCTGGCACTTAACAGCAGCTCTTTAGAACAAATTCCAAGTACATTTGCCAGTAAATGTACATTAGAGTGCTCAGAGATGTGGCAGACAAAGCCACTTGTCATGCATGATCACTTGAGTCAAGACTATTACCATAAGAGGCAGATTGGTTTAAAATAGCAGATGGTGAGATTATCAGGCAAGTTCTTTAGCAAAATGTCAGATAGGTATGATCATTCCTTTTTTAGTTTGAGAAATGAGGTCTGAACTGTTTATACAGATAATGTAGAATATATTGGACATACAAATGTGAGAGAATCAATTCTTTTCTGACCAGTAGATTGTGTGTGATCATTTCAGTGTGCTATTACAAGCACACAAGTGAAAAAGATACAGAAACTCTCAGTGGATGAGACTGCAAACATCCTCCAGGGTCTTTCTCGGTCAGGATACATGCTGAAGAAAAGCTAACAATAGACCACAGTCACATTAATATCACATTAATAAAACAGACACCAGGTACTGGTCTTAAAAAAATATTTATGAACAGATGTGCTCGACTTACTGAACAGATGACAACAATGCTGAAGATGGTGACAAGCTTTGTAATTCTTAAGCAATATCTGTAAAGTAAGTAGACGTCCATTAATGTAAAATTTGTTTGAATTACCTTGTGCATGTACACAAACTGATCCAGGTTCATGTAAAAGGTACCTTAGATTGGACGAGAGTTTGAAGTTGTGTTCATTCTTCTCAGTGGAGAGGGAACGGGAGAGGCTTGCCACTTCACTGCCCAGCCGGCATCTTCTCTCCAGTTCAGTAGAGTTGTCCCATGGCTCCTCTCCAGGGCTCAAGCTGGGATCATGCAGCGTCATATACGTTAAGCTGCCAGGTACAGCAAGCCTACTATCAGTGTACAGAATTTACAGAGATGGAATATGCTGGCACTTTGCATAAAGCTACAGAAAAGTGGACTGCAATAATGCCTTGTAAAGCACTGTCGCATATAGTAAAAATATTATTAAAATATATTATGATCATATTTACAAATTATGTAACATACTAACATACTCATTAATTGCAATTGCTGACCGATGCTCCAAAAATAGCCATGTAGGCTCATCATTAAGCCTCATAAATTTACAAATGTTACACCTTGTGATATTACGTGACATTAATGGAAATTAGCTATTAAAGAATTAAAATGCACTTGAAAAAACAAGAAGATTTGATGTAAGAAAAGTTTAAGGTTGCAATTGCCATGGTAAAAGCCTTGTGCTCTACGGAGGACTATACTTTTGCTGAGTGGTCTAAACCATGGCTCAAATCAAAATCCAGTTCTTAGCCACAGTAAAATAGCACTAAAAGTCTCTGCCAACAAGAGGGCAACTGTCAAAGCATGTTCATACTGAACCAGGGTGAATCAAGACATGCTTTAAAATTAGCATGCGATTATAGATCATAAAAAAGAGTAAAACAAGGGGTAGGAAGGGATATAATGCTGACGCATCTAACAGCAAAATTGAGTTGGACATTTTGTGGTGCTTTAGTTGATCTTGTCAAATCACACGGACATTATTTGACCAGCACAGAGATTTTAATACAGGTGTAATCCTTTGGGGCTTCACCAACTGTACATAAAAATGACTTTTTTGAGTTTGCATAAGGGCACAGGTATGAATCAAGGTCATCTCAGAAAAAAATGGACGAGAGAACATCAAGGCATTAAATCAAAGGATTCCTTCTTATAATGCGCTTGTATTCTTAGGTTCTCTTAAACTACAAAGTGGCTGATAGGGTAGACTCTCGGCTTAAAGCCCTATTTGGTTTAATTAAGAAGTACAAGGGGGTCGAGACCACTTTAAGATATCAAAATGCCATAAATTACAGAGCAAAGTGTGTTTGTCTTGAACGCTTATTTAAATATGTCTCCCCCTGTGTTGTAAAGCGCTTGTTCAAAAATGAGGGTCCCTGGGTCATCTTTTCTCATTATTAGATGCTAAAACATACAATTACTGCCTTCGCCTCTGGCTAAGCCGCTCTGTGAAAGCTTGTATTTGTGTCGTACCCCAGCAGACCACTGCAACATATATTGAGGGGAATGGAGCTCCTGCACTCAAATACTGAGGGCAAATTTGCATCTGCCCCTTCTTTTTGCAGCAAGAAAGAGTAATGAAAACACACAAGGTAAAACAGACAGAATTTTCTTCCATCGCAAATGAATCAGGGTTGAAAATAACATTTTTCTTGCAATTTTTATTTCACCTATGTTTCACAAAAGTCTCAAGGAGACTTTCTCCATAAGAGCAACATTAATGCAAGCTATTCACGTCATTCCTAACCTAAAGTTGTACTCCTACATTTACCTCCCTCAGAAATGACTCTCTTACAATTACGTTGGACATTGTTATATTCAGTTTACAGCTATAATATACAATCATTTCCACTTCTATTGCTATTTTCTCTGGGGTAGCTATGGCAAAGTGGACTGTGCTGTGACAATAAAACCTAAATTGTCAGTTTCTACATGCCCTGACTTTCATACAAATGAACTAAAATACATTTAAAATAATATATTGGTTCATTTTAAAGTAAATGGCATCAGCTAGAATGTAAGGGACCAAAAAAACACAGATGGGTATGCAAATTATGTGACACATTGGGGCCTACCCATCATCCTGAGAGAATTTGAGCAGTGGAGACCTCTCTGTGTGGTTGGTCAGGCTGCACTTGCCTCGGAGGAAGTTTACAACGCTGAAGTTGCGCCTAAAGGCAAATGAAGAGATGGAATTTTATTAAGGCTGTGATCCATTGTGCCATAAGCAACGCCTTTAGAAAGTGCATTTAGAAATCGATTCTTATCTCAGTAAATTACTGTAAATGTGAGAGGTGCCCTGACCAAAAGGCACCCCCAGATGGGCTTAGATTTCTGCAATACTGTTCAATTTAGATGGTGGATAATCTTTATTGTACAAAAGTTACAGTACAAGGCCAAGTTTCTCTGTTGCCCAAATAAATCTCTGACTCCATGACTCACCTCACCAGTCATCCGTTACAACAATCAGACATACCTCTGGACACACAGAAAGGCCTTTAACCCCATTATCACACTCTCTCATACAGCTTTCACCCTCAGTCTGCCTCATGTTAGCAGGGCTGATGGACAGTCCTTGGTTGTCAGTTGATGATGGGCATCAGGTGAACTGTCTTTGAACTTAGGATCATTAAAAGCCTGTCACTGTACCACAGCAGCTGTCTCTTCCCAGGCTCCCTGACTAAACGTCTTTGTGGCGTTTTGCCTTTGCTTGTTTGTAACTGAAGCAATAGATTGATTGGGTGATGACTAACCAAGAGTACAATAATAAACACCTGTACATTGTTAGAAGGCCTCTCATGAAATGATGTTTACAAGCTTACATACATATATCTCTGACGTGTCCGAAGAATGTACCTTAGGTCTGCAGGAGCTGGTCAGGTATTGGTGAGAAGATCTGAATCTAAACATGGTGAAACTGCGTTTAGTCACTGTGCAGCTCGCTGCAGGAACAAACTGCCCATCAGTATCTGATCTGTTATTGTAGCTTTTAACATTTACACCTCTAATATAATTCCAGTTTTATCATTTTGTATTATTTTATCAATCTCATTATCTTATTCTACTTTATTTTCTTGTATTCTCTGTTTCTGTGAAGTACACTGAATGACCTTTTGTGTATGATTATGCTGACTTTTTACTGACTGAATGGATCACGAGAATGCTGCACTGAGAGGATATACGGCAAAGGTTTTGTAAACAAATTATGCATAGTCTAAATCTTCAGGCCCATGGGACATGAGTCCTCCGGTCTCATAGACTTGGATCTGTTTTATGTGACATAGATTGTGTCATTATTTCAGATTTTAAAGGCCACACAACTGGAAGCATCTAAAAACTTTACATTTTTTGCTCACGTAACAGCTCTATTCTACTGTACATCAAAATACTGTTTTCACTCACGTTAGAAATGTTTTTGTCCTGTCAACTGCACTGTGTTTTGTCTTGTTCTGTAAATCATTGTACTGTTGCTCTTGTATTTGTTACAATCTCTATTTAGTCCTGTCCTGCCTGTACCTGTGGTGTTTCCAATTTTAGTTTTTTGTGTTGCCCCATGGTTCTAAAAGAACATTTTATTTCACTGTGTATGTAGACAATGACAAATACCTATTTGACTACAGTTTAGCCAGTGTTTAATACTGACACAAATTTGCACAAAAAACTTTAATAATAATTGTGTTTAGCTCACTTTGGAATACAACTATTTGTTTGTCTAAAATATTGGAGTCTTCACATGCGTCCCACTAATGATTCATCAAATCATCCGTCAAAGCCTGCTTTGGAGTCCAGAATATACCCCTTATGGCCAACATGACAGAAATAGACAGCTCTGCGGCCCTGCAGGCTTCCCCGTGTAACACATGCATTTGATATCATTAAAGTATGAAGTGTAATATCAGATTGTTAAATAATTTAGATGATAACAATTAAGCAGCAAATATCAATTTAGATGATACAAGTGATACATCCATGAAAGTGCTCATAGCAAATGTAGCTTTCTTATGAAGCATAATACAAGATTTCAAATAAAAATTGTTCTATTTTTCAAGATTGTTTACTTATGGTTATCTTACTATAAAAAATTCATATCACCTCATCCATATAAAACATCCTGTTTCCAGGGTTCATTTAAATATGAACGCATTCCGTGATGTAGCAGACAGTGGATCCAGACCGAGTAACAGGAGATAAGCGTCTGTAATAACAAAAAGACACTACAACTGCTGTTTGTCAGTCATTCTGAAGTGCTTTGACTTTTATTAAAAGATTTATTAGACGTGTTTGGATCTTGGGTAATATGATGCTGATCTGTATATCCATTACAACCAATTTTTATTATTTGATGCACTGCAGTGTGCCTTAGATAACCAAAATCCCTTTCTACTATAAATCTAATATACACACATCCTTGTGGATCTCAGGCACTGAGGAAGGTCAGGAGCATCCAATCTTACACCAAGCTATAATTGGGCATTTCAAATATGTTTAAAAATTTTATGAGAAAAGCAAACACAGACCATGTTCTCTTTAGCTCAAATGTTCAAGTTCTTTGCACTGGATATTCAAGCCTTAGGTAACTAGAAAGAAAATACCATAGATTTTTACCTCAAATAACATTATTTTTTAAGTATGACTGAAGTTTTTTTAGATATTTGTTGACATCAAAGGAATAATAAGTTCAAAACAGGCCTCTTTGAAACTTTGACCTTGTTTCCATAGTAAACTTAAATGTAGTTCAAGAAGAACGATTCAGGATTCAGTGTAAATCCAGTGTAAAACTAATGAGGCAAAGTCCAGACACCCAACATATCATGGAAGACCAAACACTAAACAACTGTATTGTCATGCCATTTAAGGTAGGAGTGATATTTTCCAAATTGATATTGTTATGAAAAACTATTGCTTTAATAGAGATGTCCAACACTGTCCACAAATGGGCAGAGGAACTGCTTTTCTTTCCAATCAAGATTATGCTTGCACAATCGGTTGTTCTCTGACTTCAAACAGTTGATCATGTGAGCTCCTGTTTGCAATGAAACCCTACAACAAACCAGCATTTCCCAGACAAGAAGGGACTGCTGGAAATACATGACAGATGCAGGGAAATTCCCAGTGGGACCTGAAAGAAAACCAAATATATACATAACATAAGACAACACCTAGTACAGTGGTGAATTTAGATGAGAATAAAGTAAAAGAGAAGCTCAGATTGGGTCAGCATTCTCTCATTCTCTCTCAGTAATTAAAACAGACCAAGCTCTGATCATCCCCTAAACCTCCACAGACGAAGACATGTTTATTTACATAAGCCAGACGTTAAGACTCCCACTTAAGACTCTATTAGCACTTCAATAACAACAGCAAATTGAATAGAGCCCTCATCAGCAAATAGGAGCTGGGACTGGGGTGTGAGCTCGCAGAGACACTGACAACATTGTGATGCAGGTCCTCCTGTGTGAGCTCAACTGAAGATGGAAATCTTGCCAGGCATGCAGACTAATTAGTAAAAGTTTTCCTCTAATGTGATAACCCTAAAGAACCCAATGCACCATAAAGAATGCCTGTCAGAGCCCATAAACTCACTTCTGCTTTCACTGGACATATGGTGAGGGAGAGAGTAGGAGAATTAGTGATAGTGGAATGAGAGAGAGGCAGAGAGACAGACAGAGAGAAAACAGGGAGAGAAAATCAGAGACAGACAGAGAGACAGAGCAAGAAAAAGAGAGACAGACAGAGAGAAAAATAGAGAAAGAATAAGAGAGACAGACAGAGAAACAGACAAAAACATTCCAATAAGAGAAAAATGTTGATACAGACTGGGCGAGTGGTGGGGACTTTGGGGGCAAAAGTGCTTGAAATCCACATCACACACTCTAGTGCACAAGCTGCCAACACTGGTCCTGGTCCCATCCGCTGTCCTGAGCACCCCCGCAACAGCATGGTTACGCTTGCAGAACCCACTAAGACATAACTTCAACTACACAATCAGAGGATGTAAAACATTACAAAATAAATGTCTGGTGCAGAATGTAACTTCTTAAAATGTATGTGTGTGTGTGTGTGTGTCCCCGCACATATTTCAGACAAGCCATATTAGGTGTCGCCTCCTGTTGGCATCCTGATACAGGGCCTGGATGTAGGAGAGCTTAGACAGGATATTTCCATGTCAGTAATCCCTCTCCATACAGTTACACAACAGAGAGGAGATTTGAAAATGTAAGCTCACTGAAGGCCAGGAGATAAAAATGAAGCACATCTTATTATTGTGTGCTGATCTGATATATGCTATAATCACATGTTGAAGACAGGAGGCCAGAAAAATGCTTTTGACTGATTTTTCTGTTTTGTTTTGGCTTTTTGTAATATTATGTCTTGGGCCCGATAATGCACACGGCGCAACATGCTTTCGTCAATGGCGCAACCCATCATTGCTATTTTGTGCAAGTGCATTGTTCATTTTTTCCTCCAGAAATCTATGTTGTCATCATAGCAGATGACAATGCGCTGGGTAGCGCGGGTCACTGGAAATAAGTGGTGTGGCGAGGCTCATAGCACGAATTTGCTCTTTTATGAGAAGTGAAAATCATTGCGCCCCTGACCAGAAAAAACCTGGCCTGTAGTCATTCGTTCAAAGGCTATAATATGGACTCCTGGGACCTGGAAATGTTGACAATGCACCTACGCGCAGCTTCTTTCATAAGCAGGAGCAAGCAGCCGCATTTAAAAAACGTTTTCATGTGAGGGAAAACTTTATGGAGCCCTCGAAATATAGAATTCAAATGTATATCACATACATCACATCACGATTATTGTTAAAATGCATATTAATTATCAGGGATTTCTCCAATCAACTAAGTTTTGCGTGTATTATAACAAGTAACTGACGGTCTATTTGACCAATAGTGGACACATAGGTAAATAAATATACGTTTCAAGCTAGGTTGTCAAGAAACATGAAACTACATCACCAGCTTGTATTTTGGTTAGATATTTTTATGTCTTCCCTACCCTGTTAAAGATAGTTGTGCTTGTTGCTTGCATCTAATGGGACAAAGGCTCCCTCGACCTTAGCGTGAAAGACCCCCCTCCACTGTTCTTGGTCCTGAACTTTACATCCATCATGGGCGTGCACGCTTATTTCAAGGAGTTTGTGGCCAAGTAACAGCGACATGGGCAGTTAATCA
>JBBKCR010000101.1:13367344-13389072 GCA_037577295.1 Ladigesia roloffi | reverse complement strand
TCCATTAAATTACTACCAGACTGCTACGGCTAAAGCTAATAATCTGCTTTTGTGTTCTGCTGAGGAAACAAAGTCACCTTCGCCTTAGATGCCCTGGGGGTAAGTAAATAAACATCAGATTTTCATTTTGGGGTGAACTTTCCCTTCAACCTGAATACATAGGACTATTTATTAACAGACATTTTATTCATAAGGCATAAATACAGACCACAGATTTCTCACCACACAACACCCAAAATGAATGCTAATACACACAGCAGATCTTCATGTATTGCACACAAAACTGCACTGACATACAGTTTTTGCAGCACATATTTTCCCTTTTCCATGTATGTTAATATGCATCCCTAGGTAAAAGACATTACTCCAGATATGGAACCATTTGTAATCAATTAAATTTCATTTCATTTTAATTAGCTCTGGAGTATTTTAATTAGCTTTCTTTCAGAATGTCTTGTAGTCTAGCACTGGAAAAAAACCATAAATCCCAATTATTTTATCATACAGTGAATTCTGAGTCTCCCCCCACTATTTCCTTACATCTTGGTTTTTTTGCATTTCTAAAGTACCTCAACAGGTCATGTGACTCCAAAGTGCTGTACCTATGTTGTAAATATGCTGTGCTAAGCTGCTTATATATTCATTAGAACAAATACTGTAACCATGTCGGCTGACCCGATCTCTGGAAAATACAAGGAACGTAACAAATCCTATGTCTACACGTTTGATCTTAAGATTTATGTAAGGGACTTAAGGGGGTCTGGGAACCTTATATAAACTTGTAAAGGAACATTCTCTTTTCTTCTTCAAGAGGCAGAGTTAGAGAAATATAAAACCTCCATAAGTAATCCCCAACTGTGAACAAGATATGCAAGTAGAACCTCCCCGCACACGCACACCTACCTCACTGAGATCAGCGATAGTCAGATTCATGCCAGCAAGCTGCTTCCACACAGGTTCAGCAAGGTACAAACTAAGGGGACTTCCTGTACGGATAGCTATACCCAGGAGCACTCCTATACACACACAAACACACATTTTACAAGCTTTATGCATCAAGTATGACAAAAAGATCTATGAGGAGTTGAAAAAGTAAAGTAATGGTCATTTCAGAATTGTAATTAATAGAGGCTAAATTACAAATCACAGTATTTGGTTTAAAATTTAAGGGGTTTCAAATTCCCTCTTAGGGAAAGCCAAAATCTGAAGTTAATAATTATTTTAAGCTTTGTCTTAAAAGAAACCCTGGGTTTTTGCTTCTAGAATTTGGTTGAAATTCTTAGAGATTTAAACGTGAGTGTATTAATGAATTCAGCATTTGTTAGCTGAATTTGGGTAGTAAGACTGCAACAACTAACAACCCTGAGTTTTCTCTGAGTGGAGTGCCGGGTGGGTTACCTAAGAAGCGGAACATGCTCATGTGTAGAGGGCTCTTGGCAGCAGGGTTGAGCAGGAAGCAGTCTCTGTTGGCTCCAGACTCGTCTCGGCCGTTAGGGGTGACGATGAGCAAAGGAGTGAGACCGTTCTGCAGCTCCTCACACATCTCTGCTATAGACTCACTATAGCCTCCTCCACAGTCATCCACAGACTCACCTGAAAGCACAGACACACACAAAATCAGAGATACAGGGAATAGTAAAAACCAATTAGCTACGAAAACAAGATCATTTTAGGGGCCATTTGTGATGGCCAGTGGTTTCAGGTGTTCTCAGCAGGGTACCAGTGCATGCTTACCTACAAACTTGACCTTCCACACCCGATGAGGCAGCAGCAGACTGTCAGGGCTGAAGGAGCTCATCTTGGCACACATCTGCCCAAACACAGACTTGGTGCCATCTGGCCCTGCGAGACCACCCTTACTTCGTGAACGCTTCACCTTAAAGAGAAAGAGACTATTCCCTATACACTTCTATTAAGCAGAACATCTACACTGAAATGCCACTCTGCTTCATTACAGCGATTACAGACATCCAGAGTTGCACTCTCTGTATAGAAACCATTAGCCCATGAACAGAAATCATTTAGAGGCAGAGTCTTGCAAAGGGCCCCCTGCTAACCGGAACACAGGTTTTATCAAAGATAAAAAATGCCCTACATTATAAAACATAGCATGCATAGTGGAATTCCAGACTGAGGCTGAGGACACAGTTTAGTCAAATAAATATCACATGTAACAGAAAAAATAGAGAAATAAAAAGCCTGAAGATCTTGTACATAAATACAACAGTTTTAGTGTAGATTACCTGTATTCTGTTAAGTTCCACCACTGGCCCATGTTGACGGTCTCTCACCATTGTAGCTTGCACTACCTTACGAAATGCAGCCTCCTGTTGAAAACAACATGTCACGTAAGTATATGTCCCCACATAACTTATGGAAATTTCAATTAAAATTTGTGCATGTGCATCAGTGGGTATATACCCAGCTAACCTTGCCCTGTGAAATTAGGATACCCCGGAGTGTGTCGAAGCCAACAGAGGGGCCCTGCCCTGTTTGGCCCAGGCGTCCTTCGAGGTCAAACATGGGGATGCAGGGGCAGAAGAGCTCAGAGATGTGGTGAAGCAACAGCAGTCTGTTCCTCAGAGCCATGATGGGGATTTCTTGCAGGTGGTTGTACTCCATAGGGACCTTGGTTTGAAAGTACAAGCAAGCAAGCAGAAATAATTTAAATGGTACTTTTCCCCTACACTATTCACAACATGCCACGAGACTAAAACACACAACCCAAACATCTGTCTTTAGCTGTCATTTAAAAGAATCAACAGAATCAGCAGATTCCAAGGGTTTGGACCAAGCATAACACGGTTTAGGTATACTAATGGATCTATAAGTATGGGGGCAAAGGGCAGTCAGACAATTTAGCTTATTTGACCTAAGCTGATGAGCCAGTGAAGACATACAGAGAAAGAAAGAGGGAAACAATGTAGTGACCTTCCTGACTACACTCCAAGATAGGATACTAGGAGAATTACACGCAAAATAATGATAGTATTTTGTTACTAACTAATGCAGGGATTCAGCTATTTGACCACTGGACAAAAATAAAAATTATGTAAAATTTGTGGTCATATGACCAGTTACATTATACACAGAATTGATAAGATAATATAAGCATCTGGTCTAAAATGCCATTTAAAAGTTATTCATTGCAAAAGTCATTTTACAGGTCAACAGTTCAAGAATTCGTATTCCCCATTCTAGTACACTGTATATCAACGATTTCAACACTGAGACCATCTAATACCTGAACAGGGAGCTTGCCAGCATTGGTGGGTTTGCTGGTAGACCAGGCGAGGGTGTGTGCTGAGCCACAGGCTACCCTGTTAATTTTCTTTCCCTGTAGGGCTGCCACCAGCCTGGGCCTCTGGATAGCATTGGTGGTCCCATCACCAAGCTGCCCTTCATCATTATCCCCCCATGTGTACACCTCACCTAAGGCAGACAAAAGAGTTTTACAATTATACCTGCACAATAAAAAAAAATGTTCCAACCATATTCTAGAGTAAAATTAATCGGAATTGAAATGATCAGTAAAGTAATAATCATTATCTAGAAAAGAAAAGTCCTGACATATTACCATCTTCGGTGCAGCACACACAGTGGAGCGAGCCAGTCGCTATGGCAAT
Organism: Ladigesia roloffi; assembly: GCA_037577295.1. Classification (NCBI taxonomy): domain Eukaryota; kingdom Metazoa; phylum Chordata; class Actinopteri; order Characiformes; family Alestidae; genus Ladigesia; species Ladigesia roloffi. Next base: position 13,385,446 of record JBBKCR010000101.1, on the reverse strand, counting down.
GACCTTTTTGCCCTGCAAACCCTGGACCTGCCGAGGTCTGCGGACATGGTCATCTGAGCCATGACCCAATCTGTGGTAGTCGCCCTTCCCCCTGAGAACAAACACCCAATATCTTTACTTTTCTGTGTACCATAAGACACAAGCTTACATTATACAGGAATTGCTTACAAGGGCTATACGGTTATGAAATTTGTTGTTTTTTTAATAATATTGGTATTTGCATTGTACATTGGAAATATTTCCTCGGGCAAATCACAGTGAAATGTGAATGCCTTAAATAAAACAAAGATAAATAACTATGGACAAAACTCTGAATATGGTTTAATTCCATTACAAGACATATATCATTATTAATCATTTCAATATGGTATCGCGTCAATAATCTTGCTGCTTACCATGTGTAAACAGCTCCAGACTTTGTGAGGGCCACAGAAAATTGAGAACCACACTCCACCTTTACCACCCCCAAACCAGTGAGAGAGTCAATCTAGAAGGAGGAAGAAATGAAAACAGAGAAAATAAAATTGATGTCTATTTACATATACTAACATTATATATGGAAACAGATTTTAAGTGTCAGTTCTTGCCTTCATAGGTACTTTACAACCATCACTGCCTCCACGGCCCAGTTTGCCATAGTCTCCATCCCCCCATGACCAAACCATATCATCATCAGTCAAACACAGAGTCTGAGCATCACCACTCCCACACGCTACATCGATCACCCTGTGGCCCTGCAGAGCATCCACCTGCACAGAAAACACATAATGACATCCTGAATATGGTATTATACATTCCAGGTTATGTTTATTCCAGAATGCATTTCTGTCTACATCCAAATGAATGCAGGAGTGGGAGGATAAAAGGATGTAGGAGGACTTGAGTAAAGGAAATGCTTGCATTGCTGATGACTTCCATGTTTCCACTGCAAATAGGTGAGTGCTAACTGACTGTTTTAACACATTAAGAAATCTGAGAGAGAGCATACATCCTTTTAAAATTACTTTCAATGCTTACCAGAAACGCAAAGGTTGGGACTGAAAACTTGGTCAATGTACATATTAATCCATTGTGTAACGCATTACCCAAAAGGAAATGTATAATGCGTCTCATGTGAGAACATGCTCTTCAAGCTGTCTGTTCATGTTAGGTGGCTTACTGCATAGGAACTAGGGTATGTTTCTTCTGTATGTGCATCAGGCCTATAAATGTGTCTGCACTCTTATTAGCACATCACCTCCAGAGGCTTCAAGCAAAAGGTCACACCATGCAGTGCAAATGCCACACATGGCTAGAGCACAGAGAGTGATACACTGAGACAAGTTTCAATTCATCAAGCGCATTATGGTAGGAGGCATCACTCCAGTCACTAACCAGTTTGGGTTTGAGCTGGTCCTCACTGTCTCCATGGCCAAGTCGTCCGTAACGTCCTTTGCCCCAGGTGTAGAGCTCTCCGCTGGCTGTGATGCAAGCACTGTGTGCACCTCCAGCAGCAATGTCGACCACCTCCACTCCCCTCAAAGACTCAATCACTCGTGGACGATCACATGGGCTGAGGAAAAAGGCCACAAACACAATGAAAAATGCATTGTTTTATCACTACACGGGAGAACTCAGCCACAAGGTTTATGGTGTTCACAAGATCCAATATAAGATCCTGCTCTAGAACTTAAGTGACATCTGCTGGAAGGACAGAGAACTGCTTGACTGACTATTTCCACTAAAATTTGATGCAATATACACGGACATTTTATAATGTATTATAATGTATAATGTATTAATTTAGTGTTAACTGACCCAAAAATCAGTTATACTGTATGTCATATTTAATTTAGAGAATGTGCTCTACACACCCAGAGCAGTAAGAATTTTGCATAGCAAACAGACATCGAGTTTTAAATACACCAAATAGTTTACCTTCTGTTGCCATGGCCCAGTTTGCCATCCTCAGCTTCTCCCCAAGAGTAGACCTCTCCCTCTGAGGACAGTGCTAAGCAGTGCTTCCCTCCAGAGTTCACAGCCACTTTCCTGATGAAAACATGCTGGATGGACTCCAGCAAGGTCGGGGTAGAGACTGATTCTGTACCTCCAATCCCCAGACGTCCTCCAGCCCCATACCCTGTAGCATACAGCTGGAGAGAGAGGTGAATGTAGCACAGTTTCAACAAAGCAAGCTGTTGGCATTCAACTTTAATCATTGTTTTGCTACATTAGCCTGCTAGCATCAGTGCAACACTAACTTAGGAACCAAATGTCAATTGATTACACGTGAAGAAAGAGCACATTGTTGCCAATATTTTGGAAAGATCAATTTCTTTATTTAATACTCGGTTCTGCTAGGCTGCTGTACAACTGGAGAGGAGGGATGCTCCCTTACCTTCCCATCAGCGGTGACTGCAAAAAGGGTCTGCTCTCCACCTATGAGCTGAATAGGCCGTAATGTGGCCAAAGCCTCGGTTGGTGTAGGAACTTTGACCTTTGCACCCTCAATACCACCCAGCTGGCCCCGATGGTTGTGGCCCCAGCCGTAAATGGTTCCACTACCACCTGCCGACAGAGTCCAGTCATCTGGACGTCTGGAGAACAGAAATATTTAAGCCTGTGTACAAACATGTTTACTCTTAGAAATGCAATAATTTGGGTAAAATTACTCTCAGATTAACCTGTTCATCCACTGCACCAGTTGTTCATCATGTTCCCTCTTGAACAGCTCGTGGCTTTCATGGAGTCCATTCATGTTCTCGTGGTCTGCCATCAGCTCCCGGATTTTCTTAGCGACCTACAAATAATAAATGAAATGCAAGACCATGAGGAAAATTGTCATATTTGTGTAATCTCCTTATACTGTTGAAGGTGTAATTTTGTGCCATACATGCAGAGTACTGAACACAGAAAAAAGTCTGAGCAGGGACAAAGAATCATTCCTGATTTAATCACCACTGGTATAGCTTGCTAAGAGTGCTCTATACCCCATGATTCCCTATGTTAAACAGTCTGTGCATTTTCACAATAGACACACGTAAATCTCATACTTGTTAGTATTGCTGTATTGTTACATCATACCTCATCAAGGAAAAGACGAGGCAAAGGTGTTCTCTTGTCCAGAGCCACTGCCACCCTGGAGGCAGTGCAGTAACGACGGAACCACGCCCACTTATGTGTCTCTGCACAGCATGGCAAAGTGTCCAGCTCCAAATCACATGCAAGTGCCACCAGAACCTGAATAAACATATACTCAGTTTTAGTTCACATACCTAACCCCACAAATATGTTCACTCCAAATACCATATACATTCAGACCTTAAAGAAAGGACTGTGGAGTAGCTGTTTGCCTCCTCTGACGATGGGGTCCTCATATTCATACTGTCTTTGCAAAGCCTCAGGAAGCCCCTTCACCAGGGCAGCAAGTGCACTGCCTGTAAAACTCTACAAAAACCAATGAACAATATATGAGCCAAAGCTACAGCTTCAATAAATTCATTTTGTTCTTAAACATAATCTGACACAGTTTTCCATGAAAACCATCATCAAAGCAAAATCACAAAGACATGATGACAAAAATGCTAAATGTGAAAAGCTTGTCTGACAGCAGGATAGCTTAAGCTGGACTGACCACTGAGCGAGGCTCGCCTTCGCTGTCTCCCAACAGGCGATTTATGTTGATGGACTGGCCGTACTCCGTAGTCAGCAGTTTACGTAATCTCTGTAAAGCCCACATCCGGTGTCCAGCCGCTAGTCAAGATACATACGCACACAAAAGTTTAGAGCAAATCGATTATTAATACAAATAGCATTAAATGGCAGTCTCAATCTTTCACAATTATAGGCTGTTTAATAGAACATCTAGCGGTACCTAGGGCACTGAGTTGAGCACAGGCTGCAAGTGAAGCTGCCAGTCTTGGCACAATGCTGCGGTTGGAGGCAAAGTTAAGACGAAAGTCCAGAAGGCAGGTGACCAGATCCATAGAGGGACAGGACAAAATACAGCGATCAGACAGGAGGTCTTTAGGGCCTGAGGAATATCAACAAAAAATAGCATATATTTAGAAAGTATAACCACAAGCCATGTGAAAAAAAACTGAAAAAGGTTTAGAAGTTGAAATATTATTTGAAATACTGTGTTCAAATAGCAATTTAAGTGTTCCAGGTTTGATGGGGATGGTACCAGCAGCAGGCATGATGGGATACACAGTGAAGCGCCAGCCCCAGCCATTAACAGAGCCATCACTAGTGAACTTCCACTTCAACTCGTCACCTGGGATTCTCAACTCACTGGACCAGTCTGACCACTCTCGACCTGAAAAGGGGTACAATTCATAAGACAAACATCCACACAAAACAAAAAAAAATGTTTTTATGCTCAGATTTAAAGATAAAAGTAATTAACAGAAATTATTTTTAATTCTGATACTGGAAGAGCAGTATGGTGTGATACACAGAAGATTTAAATCACCTGAACGAACAGACACTATTCGATTGGCTCCATCCATGACAGTTAGAGGGTCATGCCTCCTTTCTGTAGAACACTGGCGATCAAATTCCACACGCAGTCCTTCAGCGCCTGAAATAAATTATGAGGGAAAAAGAATCACTAATACAAAGTTATGGACACTTTTTTACTGATATGTGTCACTTTGCTTTAAGTGCTCAGATGTAATAATGGAAGGTGTATCATACCTGGTATTTTGACGGTTCCACTAGTGGAAGTGTCATCGGTGTAAGGATGACTGCTCTCTACCACTACAGGCTGAGAAGACAGGCGCCCACTTTGGGAGTCAGTGGCTACATCCTCTAGCTCAGTCACACACAGTTCCAGGAGCATGTCAGCAACCTGCATATACACAATTTTACAATTTAAAAAAATTATAATATATACGAAAACCCTAGATAATTAAAACATAGCAGTTGCAACAGCAAAAGTAATGACAAAGGATAAGGACAAAAATTCAAATAATTGGTGTTATTACGGATTTTCTTTGTCCAATTTTACTGGTAACAGTATGTAACAAGAGTATCAAGTCTTTTTGGCAATCCCATACTGTTTGAGGCAAGGGCATGAACACCTGTTTTACCCTTTTACCACCAGTGCATCAAACTGTTTGGCCAACCACTTTTATTTATTAATTTATGTTAAACTGTTTCTCTTAAAACTAAATCTAAATTTTAAATCATATGTATGGAGAACACAAAATAAAGAAGATGAGCAGCATGAACCTGTGGGTAAGCAGTGCCCATGCCTGACAGTACAGCAGACAATACTTCTTTTCCTTTCTCGCCTGCACGGAGAGAGACAGCCAATTTTAACAGGTCCACCATCACCCGTGTGTCATCAGGCACCAGCAGACTTGTGAACTCATCCAAATACTGTGGTTCAGGGCCTACAGCTTTGTTCTGGCTCTCAGAGTCCTATCAGGCAAACATTGAAAGAGGAAAAAAAAATAATCATCCAAAGCATTTTCACTACAGCTTTCCCAGACCTTAAAGAATAAATAGAAGCAGTTCAACAATTCACACTTCACTAGTTTTGTAAACATAAGAAACTGTGTGACTGACCTCTTTGGTCTTGGTCATTGTCTCAGCTATGATGCTGGCTGCCCCAGGATCATCAGTGACAGGGATGAAGGGGCGAGAGGAAGCAGTGGCCGCAGAGGGTGTCACAGCAGATGATGGTGTAATAGCATCCTCAGATGATGCCACCTATCAAACATGCAAAATCAGTGAAAAGGAAAGATCAAGAATCATCTGAGTTCTGTAAGGCATTTATATAGAGAAAAGGTCAAAATTAGTACGATAGTAAAAACATTCATTTCTAAGTGCATACCTCTCCCCTCCTACTGTCCTGCCAGGGGTGAGGGCTGACACGCTCCTCTGAGTCAACAGACAAAGGAGGACCTTCAGCCTCTGAGGGGCTGGAGGCAGATGAGCAGTCTGAGGGGGGCACAGGAGAGCTGGATGGACACTCCACTGGCATCATGCAGGCTGGCATCAGAGCACCCACCACTGCATCCCTACAAACAGCATATCAGACACATTTGATACAATTAGTAGGTAACATATATATACAGACGAAGACACACTGTCTGGCATTCACTGCATGAACTGTTGATGCGTCATAAACTGACATCTACTCTATGAACTGTTGAACTCTATGAACTGTTAGTGATATCACTTGGTATCACAAACTGGCATCCACTACATGAACTGGTGAAAAGTGTTTGTTTGATTTTAACATAAACATGTGCTATAGATAAAATTCTGTGGGATGCTGTTTGTAAAAACAGCTTAAAAAAATTAGAGGTGTAATTTTTTCATCATTAACGCAATTTTCACACATTAGAGCTAAATGTGTAAAAAAAAGAAAATATGTTACACTCTAAATGTAGCACTTTTACAAACAACAATTTTAAATGTGGAATTTTTGAGCTCCAAATGTTTAGTAAATATGCTACTTGGCCATGCCCTGTGACTACAATTGGCTGGAATACGTGCTGTGATATCCCCTCCTAAACATGGATTTGCCTTAAATTACCTTACATCTTAATGTTAAATATGAAAAACATCTCACACTCTAAAAGTAAAACTTCACTGTTAGAGAGGATTCCGTCACATCTTTCCCCTTCCTTTAACATAATAGCCCCTAGCGATATGGAGTTATTAGGCAAACTTTTCACCTCAGACAAATGTATTGGGAGACCGGGGCGAGGTGAACAGATTTTGGCTAATAACTCCATATCGCTAGATTAATGGCAAACAAGCGGTAGCTGGAAAGGTTGTGAGATATAAAAAAATAATTCCATGAAATAAACATTGTTTACGAGTTATAAATCACTCACGAGTCACCACAACCAAGTCTTGGAGGGCAAGTCTGAATCAAGTCACAAGTCACAAGTCAACAGACTCAGGATAGTAAACCTCATAGTCTGAAAATTACCTATTTATTTATCACCTTTTAATACTTTTTAAAACCTGCGACACACTGTTACATTAACAATGCTCATTGTAATGGTGATTTCTTGGGCTACAACTAACAAATATTTCGACCATCATTTTATGTAATGACCTTTATTTAATATTTATTTAAACTTTATTTTATTGTTCCCCACTCCAACAGCACTGCAATAATTAACACGGAATTTGTGTGCCAATTGCTTTTTACATTTCAAAAGAGTAAGTGTTCCCAACACTGTATGATATGCTACAATAAGTGAATCATAAAAACAAAAGCAGTTTGTGAGGTTCATAAGCACACATCATTACCCCCTCCAAGTTGTTTGAGGTTATTTCAGCCTTTATCCAACTAGGCAAACAAATTCTTCTGATCCCAGATATATTGTTACACAGGCGGCATTATACAGTACCTGGCATACATTATTTGCAGAGCAGACAGTACATGGGACAGAGCCTGCTGTTTGGCTAGATTTCCATCAAGGCTAAGGAGAATCTTTGCCAAAGATGGTCTGTTGGGCTTCATATTGCTCTGTCCACTCAGCTTATTATTCAGGGAGGATGGATCACTGTCTGACGGCACACCTAGAAAGCAAACACATCCACAAATACACAGCAAAATAATCACATAACCAAGTTTGCTCTTGGGCTTACTGGAAAGAAGATTATCTAGGAATGAGTGCTAGTTGTAATGAGAAGATACAGAGAGACTGCAAAATATCATGGAGATCATGAGAGACCAGGAGAGAAAAACCAGGAGAGAAAAGGTGTGTTACCGAGGTAAGATGCTCCGAGTGAGTCCCTGGCAGTCTGGAAAAGGACAGGCTCATGAACAGAGGGTGTAGTGACGTCCACAGTTGTCCATGCCACGCTGTGAGAAGAGCCACAGGCTACTCGTGTGATCTTCTGCCCTTCCAGGCCTTGAACAAGTGTGGGCTTCCTGTTCACTGTGGTAGTGCCGTTCCCCTGCTGCCCATGGTCATTATCACCCCATGCATACACCTACACAACAAGAAAGGACAAAACTAAAATACACATTTCTGCCATTTGTGCTTATAAATTTTTTAATGAAAATACTGCAAAGAAAATACCTGGATTAAGCAAAAAATAAAGCTAAATACAAATACAACTTAAAGATCTAAAGTCTGTAAGCCTGACGCACCTGTCCTGTGTCTGTGACAGCCAGGCAGTGCAGGGCCCCCACAGCCACATGAACAATCTTCTTGCCCCGTAGTCCCTCAACCATCTGGGGCTTTCGCACATGCACATCTGTTCCATGACCCAGCCGAAAGTAGTCCCCTTTTCCCCTGCAGAGGTCAGCCCAAAGTTTGGCATAAATATGTAAACCACCAGTCACAAAATCCAATTAAAATAACCCATTTCGATTCATTGCATCAATTGGTTCAATTCTTAATTGCATAGATGTAAAATGCAAAACAGAGTGATCATGTACCAGGTCCACACAACTCCAGATTTGGTGAGAGCAAGAGAGAACTGAGCTCCACATTCAATCTGACACACTCCCTGTCCGTTCAGTCGTTCAATGTTTTGAGGGATATTACAGCCCTCGCTGCCCCCACGACCCAACTTCCCAAAGTCACCGTCTCCCCATGAGAACACCAGACCTAGGAAACACAGAAAAAACATCACTACTTATGCACAAGTATACTGGGCATGTAAAAAATTACCACTTAGATACACAGATATTTCTAAACTCAGGTGAGCTCAAGTCAATGCACTGCATACCTTCATCTGTGAGTGCCAGAGTTTGGGCATCACGGCTTCCACACGCCACCTGGATAACTCGATGACCCAACAACACTTTAACCTAAAAAGGAGACAGATACAAGCTCTGAGGGCAAATTCTGAAAAATGTTAGGGACATAACTTGACAAACAAATGAGAACAGAAGCTTATGGCAAGTCTACAAAATTAAACCATACCAGTTTAGGCCTGAGCTGGGTAGTGTTGTCTCCATGTCCAAGACGGCCATATTCACCAAGCCCCCAGCTATACAGCTCTCCACTGGAGGTTATAGCTGCACTGTGGGAGCTGCCACAGGCAATGTCCCGAATCCGTTTGGTTTTAAGAGCTTCAATGAGCCGTGGCTTGTCACAGTTCCTAGAGACACATTTTTGTCAAATTAATTATATTTAACAAACATACAGGCGAAATATTTTGGGTTTGCGGACATGTGCAGTAAGGAGAAAAATATAAGCTTACATTCTGCTGAAATGTCCCAGTTTGCCATCATCTCCCTCACCCCAAGAAAACACTTTCCCATCCACGGTCAGAGCCATAGCATGGCGTCCACCTACACACAAAGAAAAAAGAAGAACCATTTCAAACAAAAGCTTTTGAGAGAGTGCAGGGGGAATAATATACAGGAAAAAACAGATACAGACCTGAATGTACAGCAACCTTCTTCACCACATAGTTGCTGAGGGCAGAGATCTGGCGTGGAATAGGTATAGTCCCACTGGAAAGCCCTAAACCCAGCCTGCCATTTGTGGCCTCTCCACAAGCATACACCTTCCCCTCTGCAGTCACTACAAGAACAGAGATACATACACACAGGCTGTAAATTCACAACAAGCTTGCTTCTCTTCAGTAGAAGAGATTTATCTGGACCATTTTTGATTCAATAGAATTGAACTCACCTGCGAAAAGGCTCTTGGACCCTCCGGACACTTGCACCACATTCAGAGCAGAGAGTGTCTCAGAGAACGATGGAACTTTGATCTAGTGGAACATGAAACGAGCCAAATAAGCATCATGACCTACAAACATTACAGTACCAAAGTCAATACAATGAAAGGACAAATTTATATTACTGACTTTTGAGCCTTTGAGTCCACCCAGCTGGTCTTTGTCATTGAGACCCCAGACAAACACTTTGGTTCTGATAGACGCAGCAGATTCCAGCCCTGAGGATCTCTTTCGTGTTAGGCTGCAGTAAAAGTCAGAGCATGCAGGTTTTATCATTGTACAGGTGCATTTATGGTAATAGAAAACGTCCAAAAAATTCTTTTGAAAACTTATTTAGATGCTCCATTCAAAATGTTCACCTTCCAGTGGCTGCCTTGTCATCTTCCTCTTCCTCATTGTCTGATGCAAGGAAAGGCAAAGTTGCCAAGTCTTCATCTTCAGCACGGATACGGCCCACGATGCTCAGACCATGGATCTTACAGTCAATTCCTGAACTCCGACACTGCTTTATGGCTATCTCTATATATCTGTGGTACTAAAAATACACAAACACAGCTCTCAACTCCAATTAACTAAGGACCGGCACATTTATGAGACTAAGCAAGCAAAAAGTTAACTTACTTCAGTGCAGTCATTTAACATGGAAACAGTGGTGTCTGTAGGGTTGATGTTGATGGTCTTTAGCTCTATGAGGTTGTTCAATGAACTTCCACCTATTACACATACCAAATACTTAAGCAATCTCTTTAAATTATCAACCGTGAAAAGGAAAACTAGTTTTTCCTAAAACTATGGTGTCTTTACCTGATACCACGACCAGTGAAGGCATGTAGCTGCTATCTGCTGGGTCTACCATCATCTTCAGTCTGTGAACCAGAACATCTGGGAAGAGTTCTAACCGGATCCAGTGCTGAACAAATACAAAAATATTGGACCATAAGGAAACATCTCATTATCTCACATCAATAAACAAAATGATAATGAAAGATATTTTCAACAGAAAACATAACAAAAAACCTTCAGTATACAAATTCAATATACAAATTTATTAACCTTACTGAGCATAAATAATTCAACCATAAAATTTCACCAGAAATTCTCCTGCATACTTGTCATATTATAACTAAGTAACAATAAATTGTCATTGATTTAGAGATTGTTACATCCCTAGTAACACTTATCCAAATTTCACTGTACACCATGTGTGAGTGCACGTGTGTGTTTAGAGACTGACCTTGCCCTGAGAACCAGAAGACTGCCAGCACTGATCTCCACAGTCTATGAGTCTGGAGGCGTGGTTAACTGAGGATGACACGTTGAGATTTTTCACTGCTCTGGACCACTCATCTATCAGCATTCCCCGCTGGCTGTTATGGTGCCTCTTCAGCTGCTTCCCGGAGCGGCCACTAAACGTTGGAGACTGACCTACAAGTTAGAAGTCATTCGTCAGTTGGGTGACAATAATCATGTCAAATCAAACCCATTAAAATCCACTATATTGCACATTTGAAGCTTGTCTAATTAAAAAAATTGAGACAGACCGGGTTCATTTATACGGCCAAAGGAGTGTCTGGGGTTGTGTTTGCGAGTTTTGAAGCAACTCTCACAAAAGTCAAAGTCATCACAGCTCCGGCACTTAAACCTGGGCCCATTAATGGGGAACATCTGACAGCCGTCACACCTTCAGAAACATACATTCAAGTTACCAGAGCAGAGAATAGTGTACACTTTGCTGGTGTGTATCTATCTGTTAATCACAAACACAAACATGTACCTACCTGACTCCAGGGTGTACACTTGGTACCAGCTCCATCTCAGACAACAATCCAGTCCAGTGTGACTGCTGAGGGAAATCCACTATCACATCCTTCCCATTGGCACTGAAAGCTAAACCAACAGGAGAGGAGATAACCATTATACTTGAAATATTATGAAAACAGTGGTATTTATTGGTCTACGAAGCAGCCAAACGTCTCTCTGTTCTGCTTTAATGAATCTTACCTTTGACTGTGCCTACACTTCTGTGAGTGACAGAGCCCCACTTGTACTTTGGTGTTGTGACTGAAGGCTTGACACGCACCTTGTCTCCAATCTTAATATGGGAGGGAGAACTCTGAGGAGGAAATCCTGAAACAGGTGTGCAAAAGTGACCTTAAGCTTCTAGTAAACACCTTTAATGTCTTTTAAATCTGAGATAATATAGCAGTGTTTTAAAATTTAAATGCCTTCAACTGTGTTTTCCCAACACTGGCTCTGGAAGCCTACCGTCCTGTAGACTTCAGTGCTCACTCTGATTTAACATGCCCATTCCACTCAGGAAGGTCCTTTAAAGGACTAGATACAGAAATAAAAAACACTAAAGTCTTTAGGGTAGTTCCAGGACCAGGTTTAGGCATATAATATTGTTCAAACTTTCAAATAACCTTGACAGACTATTATGCAAAGTGGCTGAATGGAAGATTACCCAGCAATTCAGTGTGGATATACCGAACCCAGTAGGTGCCTCCTTTCTGTTGCCAGTCACACTGCACATTCAGATCATGCAGGCCATCTCTGTCTAATTTTATCACTTTGCCAACATCCCCTTCATACACTTCTTCATATGTCCTGCAACACTTCACCATCATTCCAACCTAAAAAAGCACATACAACCACATGATGATCTCAACATGCGACACAAAATCCTGCAACAAAACTTAAAACACAAAATCAGTCTACTAAAGTTGAGCCAGACATCAGAAAGTAAAGTCATTTATGTATGTGATTGCTTACCTGAATGTTTTCCCTTACATATACAGCATAGTCGTCATTACTCTGAAAGTCAGACCTCTTCTTGAACGTCTGGCTCTCAGTGACCACAGCACCAGGAGGCTTGAGATAAAGAAGGGTCAATATGAAACAACAGTCGGAGTAAGAATCACTGAGTCTTTCTTAGACATGCATCTGTATGGACACATACCACTGGAAAAGCTGCTTCTGGCTCCTCCATTTCTTCCAGCACTTCCTCATCTGAGTATTCATCAGACACTGTGTCTGCATCAGACAGCTCTGTGACATGTACATCAGGGTGGTCCAACAGCCAGCCCACTAGTGCCTCTACACCTAAAGCACAAACACAAAAAAGAAGAATAAATAGAAATTAATTACATCATATTTAACGGAACAGTTCAGGGTTCAACAATTTAAATCCACACAAGCATTTATAATAAACACATAAAATGTAATTGTTCCAGATTACATAACTAACCCATTAACACTGTGTTAGAAGTGCTAAGGCAGTCCACAATTAACCAAGAACATATGTTAGGCATATTAGAAAAATTGATCTGTATGATAAAATGTTTCCCACAGCACAAGTTTCTATGATAGAACCGTGCTACCTGGAACACCAGAGACACTCCCTGTAGTTCCAGACAGGGATTTGAGGGCAAACTCAATGTTCTTCCTCTGGAATCCCATCTCCATGAGCTGCAGTACTATGGGTGCTGGGGGCACAGGGGAGGTTTTGTGCTTCTTCTGCTTGGGAAGACGCACATGCTGTATAGTGATTGGTGTAGTGGCCTCACTCGAACTGCTTTCCTCAAACAGTGGTGATGAAGGGTGAGTGGACTCCACTGCCAGGAACTGACACACAGCCAGTGCTGCTGCCTACACACGCCAAAATGAACAACCAAGATCAGTTACAATTATCCAATGAAACTGAACGACTACCAATGAAATGAAATGAATGGTTTTAAACTTTGCAGAACACAAAGCAATAATTCTGACATAAAATTTTATAAATTGCACGGCACTGACCTCAAGCTCTTGTCTATCAAAGATTGCTTTAATGGGTGAAGGTTGAGTTGCAGCAGAGAGAAGCTGCTGTAGCAGGATAAGTGGTGGCAGAGGACCTTCAGGTGATAAATCGCCGACATCGGGAGATGTTACACTCTGCTCCTCTACACACACACACACACACAGTAAACAACATTTACTGTGAATAACATGTGATAAGTTTTACGTTTCAACCACCAGGAGGCAGCAAAACACTGAATGCATTGCCAAACAAATAGACAAGGAATTCCCTATTCACACACCCAAAGTTCCTTAGTAATCACTATCCTCACATGTCCACCCACATGTTGGCTATATTGGCTCTACTGCAAATTCAACCAAGGTAAATTCATTAGCATCAGTTACAGATGTCCACCCCCAAACCTCCTAGAACTGACTGTGCTGTGTGAGCAGTGAGTGGGAGAAGATGCTGAAGAAACCTTTATTTTCTTGTATCACTGGGGGAGTTGTACGAGGGAAAATACCAATAAGAGAGGTAAAGAGAGGTACAAGACCACAAGAAAAAGCATAGAGATACAAAAAAATGCAGTTTTCGAGATGATCTCAAGTAGGAAAATTATACAAGAAAACATGACTGAGTGTGGTCTTACCACTGGGGTTGGGGCTTGTGTCTAATACAGCTGCTTGTGAGAGGATCTGCCTGAGTTTGTCCTGGTGGGAGAGCAGAGCACGTGCAGCCTTCAGGATGTACAATTTCAACTGCTGACACCGCAACAAGTGCACGTCCACCTGATCAGCTGTAGGATCAGAATACACAAATGTATAAATGTATACCAATTCCATTCAAAACCAATGGATGGGTGAAATTAAACTCAGATTAGCGGGTATAACTGAATGTATATACGTTCCCCTCTTTTGTCCTCTCGTTTTCCACTGATTCACATTTGCAAGGTTTGTTCATTTGCAAGGGTGAAGTTCTTGAATTCATCACAAACTGGAATGAAATGTCTTCTTCCCCATTCAAATTTTTTAGCAGGCCAGTGTCACTTGTTGGTGCAACTACAGTTTTACTTTGAAGGTGGCGATTTAACTGCACTGATTGTGGATTGTAAGAATCAAATAATTAAATGACAAAATACTATTAAGATTACCAAAAATAAAACTGCTAAAATGTCCTCAGATTTTGTTAAAAGTATACATTTCAGACCAAGATTAGTCCATTGTATTTATTATTATTAATAATTCTATATTATTTTTGTAAAAAACTGTAATTGAATTGTAATTGAAAACAGGTATAAAAGCAGAGGCAAATGAAAGAGTCAGAAGGCTGTATGCTTCCATGCACAATTTTGTTCTAGGACAACCATGCTGACCAACAGGAACTATGGTCTACCTGACTGCATAAGATCATAATTAAGCAGGCAGTGATGAAAGGTTTCACAGCATGTTATAAGCATCAGAGATTCCGCAGTGTGAATATCCTCAGTGAGTAAGAGAGAAAGAGAGAGATGTACCAGCAAGTCCTCTGCTGAGGGATTTCTTCATGCGCTGTTTCTCGAGCTTGCTTCCTGCCAGATTGACGAGCTGAGCCCACACAGCCAGCATAGGCTCTGAGAATGGCAGGTTCTGAACACTGAATGACACAACAGGCAGCTGAGAACAAACCAGAAACGGAAAAGGGTTTATATGGAACAAATACACAGAGCTCTGTATGAATGAAAAAAAGAAAATGTGTGCACACAAATATTAGCATTTTGATGTTTATTGGCACTATAGCATCACACTGTACGCACTGGTTTGAGTTGGCTCAGCAGACACACTCGGCAGGCCCTCATTTCGTAAAACTGCACAGTGATTCGTCCTTTAGGAGTGATGCGTGTAACAGTGCCTTCCCCGTACTCCTCATGGACCACTTGACCACCCAATCGGAGACGTCCATCAATTCCACCAATCACCGCAAGAACAGCCATTAGACTGCCCACCACTGGAGCATCTGCATTGGGAAGGTACTCCTCCAGCAGTGTCTGACAGAGACAGAGAGATTAAATAGGACACTTCACTCAACTGTAACAGATTCTTAACCTTATCTGAACTGCATTTTTCAACAGTATATATACATATGTGTAAAATAGGTAAAAAAATAATGAGTGAAAATATTGAGATCATGTACCGCTTCTGATAAACGCCCTGCCATAACATCTCCAATGCCTCTAAGCTGAGAATTAATGTATTCATTGATGAGGCTATTCCATTGGCCAAGAGAGTGCAGTGTGCGTAGAACAGCCACAATCTCCTCTGCCAAAGTGCTACTGTGAGTTGCTGTCAAGGAGGCCTGTGGGCGGGACTTCCTCCTACGTAGAGAACCCTCTGTTGAGCAAATGGATAACATTACAAAAATCTCTCAGTTGTCCCATACTCTAAGAAATGCTGTGGTTATATGCAAGGCTTCACACATCACAAGAAACTTTCTTTCATGATCTTGTTTCAGGTACAACTAGGGATGGGTATCATTAAGGTTTAAAAGGTATTACTACTTCGATCAATACTTATTGATTTGGTACTTTATCGGTACTCTTATTAGTACTTTTATTGTGTTTTTTTTTTATTAAAAACTAATTGAGAACAGAATAACAACACTAACACTAATTCTTTTTCTTTTTTATCGTTTTCAAAAACAGGTTATAGCATCAATTCAACAGAAACATTATTGGTACAACATAAATATTGACTTCTCAGGCTAATGGTCTCCTTTTAGATCTATCCTTGTGTTGTATTTGCATTTTGAACTGCAGTGTCCTTATTCTCAATCATTGGTGTTTTCAACAAAATCCACACCTTTAATAAAGGCTATGAACCTTCTCCATAAGCTTTTTGTCTACCCTTTAATACATAAGAAATCTTTTCCAGAGGGAGATGTGACAACATTTGTTTAGTCCACTGAGAAATTTAAGGTCCATTTGTATTATTCCATGATAACGCTATTGCTCTCTTAGTGCTTAACAGGCCAAGGCCCATCAATGCCTGTTCATTCTTACTAAAACTTTTAATAAAAATTTGGATCTAGCCCAAAAAGAAACAGTTTAGGATCTAGTGGGACTGGATTTGATATAAATCTTCCCATTGCAGTTCGCCCCTCCTCCCAGAACATACTGATTTTTCAAAACACAATGGTACTAAGTCCCGTTTCTTCACTGCATTTGATACAGGTATCCAGAATATTTTTGTTAAATCTATTTAGCTTCTCAGGGGTTATCTAGGTTTGCGGTCAGTCTACAAAATGTGTTTTCAAATGAGTGTGATATCAATAAAGTATATAAATCTGATATAATTCCTTTTCTTGAATGATCTTTTATTACATACTTCTCATTCTGTGTTTGAGGAGGTTTCTTTAGCCTATGGCCCTGTTTTGCATAAATACAACTTCTAAGTTGTAGATATTTAAAAAGTATTTGATGTGAAGTGTATGCTTGCTTCTAAGCTCTTCAATTGTCATTAATATATCGGAGTTATTTTGGTATAGATCTTTAATACACTTTATACCCTTTGAAGCCTAATCTTTAAATAAAATCTTGGTTGCCCCATATTGGACTGAACTGAGACAGAAAATGGTCATCTCCTACATGCTTGTGAACTTCAGACCAAACTTTTATCATATGTTTAACTATTGGATTTTTTGTTTGCTTCCATAATCGTTTCACCAAATCTGAATACAATTTAACCCTTATTCTAACTTGAATCCAAAAAAGTTGGACTCGCTACAAATTAACATTATGGTGAGCTCTGCTTTATAACTTCTTGGTTTATTATTATTTATCTTTATTATTGTTATTATTTGTAAATGCAGCACTGTAACATTACATGTCATTTTAAATGTTTAAGATTTCTTCAATGCTCACTACCTCTGAGCAGTGGAAGGTCTGAGGAGCAGGTGCTAAGAAGGCTTCCCAGGAAGCCAAAAAGTTTCTCAACCAAGAACTTCATATCCTGCGAACGTTCCATTTTATCCCAAGATGGCAACACTGCCTGCAGTAGGCGCAGAGCCAGGATCTGACAGAGGGAGGAAAACAAATTTACAAGATGTAGAATTGTGATGAGAAAATTAGGATGCATGTTCCAGTTGTTATTATTGGAAATTTAGCTCTTCTTAGTAAAACAAATTACAAATAAGGAATATTAAAGTACTAACATTAAATAATTTATCTAGGAAAAAATAACATAAAAAATGACCCCTATATATTTAATTCGACAGGACTTTTGCAAAGAGTGGTTTCTGTACCTGTCTCTGTAAAGTGACTGCAGTGAATGACTGGTGCCCCTCTACGATGCGGATAAGCAGGCTGATCCAGGCAGAGGAACTCAGAGTGCTGCACATCTGAGGCATTAGGGCTATGCTGCGGATAAAGCCCAAAGTACACCAGCTCCTGTGCTGCTCACGAGACACCAGTCTGTGAGATGGGCAACCTGACATGCGTATACACACATAGGGTTACTGAAAGATTAAGGTTGTTTATTTTCCTGGTTACACGCTCACACACAAACACGCACGCACGCACACACGCACGCACACACGCACGCACACACGCACGCACACACGCACGCACGCACACACGCACGCACACACGCACGCACACACACACGCACACACACACGCACACACACACGCACACACAC
>JBBKCR010000101.1:13329013-13342025 GCA_037577295.1 Ladigesia roloffi | reverse complement strand
GTCCCTGAGCAAGACCCTTAACCCCAAGTTGCTCCAGGGAGACTGTCCCCTGTAGTTAGGGAATGGAAGTTGCTTTGTATAAAAAGCGTCTGCTAAATGCCGTAAATGTAAAGGTAAACCCATTTGTTAATGTGTTAAGGAATCACCTAGACTCATGTGACACTGCTAGTCCACTAGAAAAAAAAATTACTTTTTCTCTTTTTTTTTATTGATATTACAATAAATGCTGTATATGTGCATTGCATGTTTGGACTACAAGATATTAACAGCCCAATATTGTCAGCATGTTTCATCAAAGCTATGGCCAAAAGTATATCCTGCCTGAAACATTTTTCCATTTTTCTAATTTCTAGTTTCCCCCTGCGTTTTTCTCTCATTCTATTATACAATCACTGTAAACTATATCACTTCTTTTCAAATTCGCTTCAGACAGGATCTCTGTGTGTAGCTCAGGTTACAGGGCATCTCTCCATTCAGAGCCAGAGCAGCTGGTCTCACTCTGTCCCAAAGGACACCAACAGATTGGGCAAATCTTCTCTCAACAAGCCATCAGTCCACTGGATTGCATCGTCTTTCAAACCCACAGCTGATTCTTAGACTACCAGTAAAATGCTTTCCACGAAAACAGTTTAGAGCAAGGACATTTATGTGAGGAGTGAGCTGTACACACAGCATAGTCAGATTCTCTGAGTATTTCCTGTAGACGACACACAATTAAATAAAGTGAAGGTCTGTACCAGTCTCCAGCGGTAAATGGAAACTTACTACAAAACACAAGAGTCTGTTACAATTTCATTGAAGGCCCCGTTAACATAGCCAGAATCAATGCCAAAAAGTCGAAAAGCCATTGGGCGTTTTCCACTGCCACATGTTACACAGCTTCAAATCCTTTAATTCAATTCCACTCATTCCATGAACGTTGTACCCTTACTACAGAGAAACAGCTTCAGTTTGACTACACCGGATTGATGATACTTCAACTTGGCAGAGTGTTCGAATTGGGCTGTGTAAGGCACACTGATCCCATAACTATGGGAGGATTAAACAGTAAGAGCCCTGTTACATAACACACAAAAACTCAAAGCCGCTTTGTATTTCACATCACAGAGAAGTGTTTATTAATATGTGAATGGTGTAATAAATTAGAGCACTAGAAGCCTAAGATATCGTTACATTAGTTCGTTTTTGAAGCATTAGATTTGAGAAAGAGTTTTAGTGAGGCAAAAGTCATTTGGGCCAAAACAACAAAAACGGATGTATCTGTATTGTTCTTAACACACATTAAATAGAGCAGAGTACTTCTTAATTAGAGTTCAACTGTTTCATAAAGACTTAGTGTTCGGGGTAAAAAATCAACCTCCCTCCCTACTGAACATTTTCATGTTGATTTAGATCATCACATCAGGACTTCTTGTCCAATAAATGGGCATACATGTCTGAAATCACATACGTTCTTTCAACTGAATGAGCTTACATACTCAAGACTCACTCCCCAACTATGTGGAATGTCTTCTCAGAAAAGTGAACGATTCTTCACCCTATAATACCTTCAGTCTGTATGTGAGTAAATGAGAATTATAGTATGGTTTAGGATAATGCATAACCATGCTGGTGGTGGTGAAAATGAAAGCTAATTTCTCCCAGCTGTTACTCACCAGACCTCCAGGCCCTACGGAGAAATGCAAAGGCAAAAGAAAGAGCTGCCCTTGACCCAACTCGAGCCAATCCCTCCACTCCCTTACTGACAGGACGAGTACTACAAAAGAAAAAGCACAGAGAACTTATTACTGACAGCATTTATTAAGGGATATATATTTTTGTTACATATTTAAGCCAGCTTACACAACTCTTGTCTCTAAAATCATAAACACTACCCCTTTTCACTGACCAGTACCCTTTTCATGTACCTTTTGTTATCCACAGTGGGCAGTGGAGGGCTGGGTGGACTCTTCCACCGAACTTTGTACTTCTCCTCCATCATGCTGTGAGTGAGAGAGATGAGGTAGCGCTCCAGGATAAGCAGCCGCTGGCTCAGACGCCGTGCAGACAGAGTGCTTTTCGCTGTCTGCGCAGCCAGTTTCTGTTGGTCATCCACCAGCACTGAGAGACAGTCCTTCAGCTCCATCTCGTCTGAGAAATTGTAGAAAACAGGAATGTATTATATAATTACAGTATTATGAAGCTCAGCATATAAACAGGTTGGGTAAATGTAAATGAAAGCACTGTGCACTTTGGGGGAAAAAAGATAAAAGTTTGTCGTAAGATTTGCATTTGTTGTGTGTTAAGAGAGACAAACAAAAAAAGTGACCAACAAAAAGGGACAAAGGCTCCAAGACTCTCCCAAAGAAAAAAATCTAAATAAATAAAACAAACGATTTTGTTTTATGCATTACAGTCAGAACATCGTGTTATAAAAAAATAGTACTTGTTCCTGACGCCTAGAACCTTCATGAGAAGGGACGCAATTTCTTCAAAGTAATCTGCCATTTTTTTATATATTTTATGTTGCACAGTATGGCTGGAGAAATATTTGACCATGCTATGCACTTTGATGCTGGGATCCACATTTTCACAACAACTAAGAAATATCAGTTTAGTGACAAACACATTCCTAACAATATTCAAATCTACAGTCCATAAATCAATTGCAAATCACTTATAGAAGCAGTGGTACACTGATCATTTGGGAATAAAAGTTTCTTTACTAAGTCACCACTGATCCAAATCAACCAGCTGCATTCTTCTTGCCGGACTGATTGGAGAGCAGCCTTGTAGAACAGAAAAGCAACACAGCAGAGAGAATTAAAATAGTAGCTCCAAAACCCACTTAATCCTTCTGCATGCCAGCCAAAATCTCACTCTGAATGTGTAGAACACGTATCTGAGTGAGCGAGGGATTGAATGTCACAAACCACCTATGACATTTCGGTATGTTACAAGTCATGAAGAGCTGTGTCTCGTTGTTGTAAAAACATCATTACAATTCTCCTCCAGTTACATATCAGTTCATTCAAGTACAACAACAGAATCCTACTGGAACACCTATATAACTGTCACTGCAACCAGTCCTGTGTTCAGGTCAAATATACTGTTCAACCCCAGGACCCAAAGTTAAGATTGATCATTTGTTGTGAAAGTGAATTGTTTATGCTTAAAAGAAAAACATCTAGCACTATCAGAGCCATTCCTCATGGTAAATGGCCTATTGGGTAGGATACTTGCCTCTGGGGCCAGGAGGTCATGGTTCGAATCTAAACATCAGCATACCACACTTGGATCCCTGAGCTAGAACTTTAACCCCAAGTTGCCCCAGGGAGACTGTCCCCTGTAAGTGAATGGAAATCGCTTTGGATAAAAGCATCTGCTAAATAATTATAAAGTCATCAATCATCAACCCAAGAAGTTGTTTTAATTTATCCAAGCATTTTTAATCATTTATTTAAATTGAAGAGGGACATTAAGTTAAGATTTGTATTCAAAGCTACCATGTTCATCCAGCAGGATATGAGAGGGGGGCGGCAGCTTTAAATCCTGTATTGTGTAAGGGGTTTCCAATCATGTGGTGTTTTGTACCATGTGATGTATGCTGTGAGTACTGTCTTTCCATCAGCATGTTCTTATCAGCACCCAGCAGAAGAGCAGGCTACCCCACCCAGACCTGGCTGTAAACACACAGCCAGCACAGAGTCAACAGGGAAAATATAACCCCTCAGACAGTTTGTACAGTCACTCGAGCCCCCAGTGCTTCACGTGCCCGGGGCCAAAAGATCACTCACGCTCCCCATCATATTCTCTCTCTCTCTCTCTCTTTCACACACACACACAAACAGAATGCGATCAGTCCACAGCGCATGTTCTGACAGCATGGAACGCTGGGCCACATTTAGATGTCGCAAATCCATCTGCTCTACTCCATTACCGCTCTCTACTCTGTAATGCCAAAGGTGGGAAACACATCAGCTGCAAACTGTTACAAGGTTAATACGGAGGTGCTGGTTTGTTGGGGATTTAAATGAGGAACAGAAAATGGGCAAACAAAGTCCCTGACAAAGGAAAAACTTAACTTCACTTGCTGCGTTTTACAAATAGTTTTGAAAGCTTAGATTTGAACACAATCTAAATAAATTCTAACGAGTTTCCTTTATGAAAATGTTGTGCTGTTCTGTTAAGATTTACAACACAATGTAAATATGTTTTAACTCAGAACGAAGTGTGCAAGTTTAGATTTGCTGAAGGAGCAGCACCTAGCTGTACTCCTCTAGCATCTAGTCACAGATATAGTGGCTCCTAGCATTGTCACAGATTTTCTTGGATCTTTAAAAATCTATATATAAATAAATAAAGATTTCTTCTATGAAATAATCTAATATTAGTTTGGGATGGTCCTACCTTAATAGAGTGCTAAACTCCTAAACTTGGAGCAACAGAAGACATGAAGTTCACATTGTGCACTGTTTTACTGTGTTCCCACAGAATTCCACTCAGGCTCTTTACAATCACTTTCCCAATCAAAACAGAAATCTACTGAACATCTACCAAATCAATGTGGAGAATGTGAAACATGGTGTTTTCACATTTGTAGTATATTCCATGTTTTATGTTTAAAAATTATCCCACACATTTAAGTACATCACCTGAATCCACCTTAAAAAATAACTAGAAGAAACACAGCAAATTATCTTCAATCATTATACACATCAGTAGTGACCCTAAAATGGATAGTTACAGATTGATCTAGTTCATGTTCACTGGTCATTTTATATTTGATGCTTCCTCCTCATCGCTGCTATAAAAGCTATTTAATTGTGCTATTTTCGTTTCAAACATAAGGAGGGGCCTCCGGTTTAGGTCAGCATTGCTGTGCCTGAACACATATCGACTTTACAAGACTACATCAGGGGTCTCAAACCAACCCAGAAAGGGCTCAGGTTTTCGTTCCAACCAAGACGAAGTCACATATGACTAACTGAAAATGAAGACCAACTGATTACAGAGGTGGAATCAGGTGTGATTTCTGCTTAGCTGGAACGAAAAACTGCCCCCACAGCAGACTTTTCTGGCCAGTTTTGAGTCCCCTGCCCTACATGTTTGTGTCAATGGACCACACACACAACATGGTGAAAATCCTATTGAAAATCATTTGTTTCAAAGAACAGAGGTACATTTTTCACTTTCACTGTGAAAGCAGATTAAGGGTGCTCAGGAGGTAAGTAAGAGTGAGTAGTCAGTAAAAGTCAGTATCGCCTGGTACAGATATATAATTGAAAAATACTGCAATAGCTACTGAATTACAAACCCTGACTGCAGTAAAAACAGAATTGTGACATTTTCAGACAAGTCAAACACACACAATTTCAAAGGATGCATAGAGCAACAAAGGTTCCAGACTAAAGGCAGTGAAGGCATCTCACATCAGGCTTTACTTTTAGCTCCTTTGGAACAGTTCATCCATGTCCATGGCTGCTCACATGAACTTGGCTCACCTACAGACAAAGAAAGGGACAGCGTGCCTTTCATTTTCCATATAGCACTGGCCAGTGAAGAACGAGTGGGATGACCTTGCAGACTGGCAGTAGGTGGATGCTGCAATCAGCATGTCTAGTTCAGCACTCCATGTGCCAAAACCTCATCTAGAACTACAGAGTGGGGTTATTTAGCAGCTCAACTCACCTGGCTGCCTCCCCCAATCCCATGTCTCGATG
Organism: Ladigesia roloffi; assembly: GCA_037577295.1. Lineage (NCBI taxonomy): Eukaryota > Metazoa > Chordata > Actinopteri > Characiformes > Alestidae > Ladigesia > Ladigesia roloffi. Next base: position 13,336,323 of record JBBKCR010000101.1, on the reverse strand, counting down.
ATTGAATGATGGACAGATGACAAAGAAGATTCCTCTTCCTCTTTCTTCTCCTTATCATTGGACTCATCTTTCTTTTGAGCTCCAGCACAATCTGCAGAGTCCTCTGAGGAAGGAAGAAAAAATTGTGAGGGGATGTCATTAAGTGTGTATGATGTTTAGGTGTGTTTTTGTTGCTGCAGAACTGGACAATTTTTCCCCTTTTTGCATATAAGCTCTAATAGAACCTACCAATCTTTGTAAGTAAGCATGTTTCAATACAGACATGCAACTTCAATAAATAAAAAATGACTTAAGATTTTTTTTGTTTACCCGATATAGCCTAAAAACATCAAAATATTATTTATTGGTAATATTGTCCCATCCTGTTTTAAGCATAATATGCACAAGACATAACAATATTACATGCAGTACAAAAAGTACTATATATATATATATATAATACAATGTGTATTACCTGGATATGCAGACTCTTCTCTGTCAAAAACAATCTCTTCATCTTTTACCATCTCATTCCACATCTCACTCAGTCCCTCTGGAGAGAATGCACGCTGTAATAAAACAGGAATATATCAGTAACCATTCAAAATCTTGTCTGTTCCAAAATTACAGACAAGACATTTGACTTGCTGAAAGGTGATATCACTTTCTTCAGGGAGCTAAACTACATTAGAATGAAAGCATTCAGTTTGAGGCTTTTTCTGTCTGTCTGGGATCCTGTCTCTGAGCATGCAGCAAACTATGAACAAAAAAGAACAGCATGATCCTGGAGATAAAATTAACTTGAGTCCTGCAGCATATTACAGCAGTGGTGCGAAGTAAACATTATTACAAACTAAAGATTAAACCAATACCAGGCATGGATACCAGATCAAGGTCAGCAGAAAATGCAAGATTTGTTTTCAGTGAAGTGAACAAGCAACAAGAGGCTGTATTAATTTTAGGGCTGTAACGACACACCAAACCCACGATTCTGTTCATTTCACAATTTTTGACTCACGATTCGGTTCATATCATCATTCATTTGCGGTGGAGGAGAGGAAAAGTTCTGAGGTGCCACTTTGTTTGGAGACACCTTATCTTTACCACAAAATTTCTGAATAAATATTCGCTTAAATACCACTTCCTTTCCATTCATACTGAGAACAAGGCACAAGAAGTCGAGTTGGAGGAGTTCACTCGTCTCTCTCAGTTCGCCACTCTGTTCAAACAAAAGAAACACACCGACCAGCTGCCCGGAGCCACAAAACTCGCTCAAAAAACAATAACAACAATTACACGGAGATTCCAGCGCAGTTTTATCTCAACCCAGCCAGCTTATAGACAATTTTAAGTGTCCGTCCATGCTTGTATATTTGTAAACTTGTGGGAGGGCTCTTTGCAACCCTTAGACCCTCAGCTATTGGTTAAAGAAAATAAATTGATGTGAAAACTCTACTATTACGGTAAAAAACATATGTTTCTGGGTGGGAATTGTTCATGGACATAAGTGTCGCGATTTCGGTTTTGTATCGTACATCCTTACAGCCCTAATTTATATGCTTCATGCCTAGATTGTATCTGGACACAGATTCTAGTAACAGCTTTTAGTTACATTCATCCCCAGTAAGAGTAGATGAGAACCAACTGTCCCACATGCCAACAAACACATTTTGCGTTCAACTTTGTATACCACCTATTACCAGCTCAATTGACAGGAGTGGTTTAGACACTTTCATCAGCCCAGATTACAAGAGGTCTCTTAGTTCAGGAGAAATCCAGCCACAGGTATCTTCCATTTCCCGTTCCATGTTTATTCTCTACCGGTCAGCACTGAACCTCCCCCCTAAATCAATTGTATGAGAATGTAGAAAACACATTTCCATTTGTGCTGAATGTGGTCAAGGTTCATCTAACACAACTTGTGGTTTGACTGATCCCATCTTAATCTGAGCACACAAAGTTTTAAAAACACCAAAAAGATACATCATGCAAACATCATCATCCAAAATGCATGATGATGCAAGTGTAAACACATTTTGCAGAGCATAGAACCCAACCATCCTGCACTTTATGGAGGGAAAAAAACTAATCTATTTGTGTTGACTGCAATATTTGCACAAGAAAATTTTAAATGGAACAAATGGAATGGTTACAGCCTTAAAATTCCTTTTCAGGTTTTTCCATGAGTTGAATCTTACTCAGCTCATTTAAAAATATTTTAAAAGTGATTATTTATTCGTTTATTCAAGTCAAAACTCTATGTAAGCATGTTAATCAGATATTAATGCAGACACTGGGTGCAGGCTTAATTTTTATGCTAAGCCATGATCTTTGTACATTCTAATATACAGTATTGATACTAAACAGTATTTGTAAAAGCAAAACATTTAGTAATTTTACTCCTTATAACACTGCCATTCAGTTTTGCCTTTTCAGTATTGCCTACTTTGTGCTGTCCACAAAAAGCTTAGAAGTATGTTATAGATGTATAAACAAAGAAAGGTTTTCTAATTAATTGAAACTACAACGCATCACTTAAAAAATAAGGTTTATACTAGGGCTGAAAGATATATCTTTATCGTATCTATATCTAGATATGAACTTTCAAGATATTCCTATCGAAAAAATCAACGATATGGACGATGTAGATTTCCCCTCTCCGCGCTCGTCCCGCCCTGGGTCTGGAACAGATCCGGATTTATTGTTAAAGCAGAGCTGCAGTAAAATATTAGATTTGTAATTATTTTTTTTGGTAATTTATGTTAATGTTGATGACTGTCAGTGAGTTCTTAAAAATAAAACTACACTTTCCACATTTTTTTGTATTATGATGTTTTATTTTTCTGAGAAATGCTTGGTTATCACCGAACCCACAGTCATATCGTACCGTACCGATATCGAGATATCTGGCATGAAAATCGAGATATGAAAATTTGTCCATATCGTTCAGCACTAGTCTTTACTAAACATTCTGCACCATCATTCGTGTAATCCCTGTCCACATTTTCTGGGGATTTATAAATCTCAAGAATCTTTAAGTCGAGTCAGACTTCACAGCTATTATTCACCATAGCTATGTTTTGATTTAGGAATGATACATACATCTTCTTGAACACAGAGCTTTGGTGCTTAAAGCTTAACAAGAACCTGATGCCAATCATACTGAAACAGGCTGCAATATTGTACAATCAAAGCAGTTTTAACCCTCCCTCAAGCACTAAGAAAAAGATGATAATAAACATGTTCTTCATGATTATTTCACACGTCAACAGGACAAACAGAAAATTACTTCATACCTTGGCTTGTGTTCCACCCCACACAGGACAGGAAACATTGATTAGTCAGTAAAACAAATGCAAGCGTTCCCAAAGGAAATGTACCATACCTGCTCCACTACTTGTCCATGTATATTTTCGGCCATTCTGCAACATCTCTAGTAACTAGATGCTAATTATGGCACTAACTGAATGGGGCTTCTTGTGCAATATATTAGCAAATGTTTGCCAACACAGTTCCAAACAGGGAGGAGTATTATGTTTAACACTAAATCTCTACCAGGAATCCCTAAAACATCACTGATATGAGGCAGACTTTAAGAATATCTTCCATTAAAGTTACAGGACAGCATACAAATGATCCTTATTGAGTAAATAGCAATAACAATAAACCGTGTTGTACTGCACACTCCTACACCTAAGGCAGAGCTCAGACACACTTTTACTTCTTTTTCAAAATAAATCACAAGCAAGATACAACAATGGAGGCAAATTAAAAGGCTGACTGACACATGCAGTATGCTGGACTTAACAAGAGCAAATGTTTATAACTGAGTAAAACTGACCTTTAAAAAAAAATGGGTTAGTATACCTGACGTTGCCTGACTAGACATAATCTTCAACAGCTTAAGCACAACCATAACCAACGACACTTGATAAGAGGAGACTCATGGAGATGGAATGATCACAAATTACTGACTTGATAACAGCCTGGCAATTATACACTTTGATGTTAAATTGAACTAAGCAGCTGTTTGGGTTGATCCATAGCTCTTTCAAAAGTCTGCCACTACAGTAAAGTAATAATACACAGTTTTACAAAAATACAATCGATATCGTAAAAACTACAAAACCAATTGATATATTTTACCTGCAAATCGATCTTCAGCCATTTGTCATGGAAACGCAGCTGGGCATCCAGGGAAAAAGAAGGAGATGGCATCCTTCCTCTTCGTGCCAGGCTGCAAATGCAGCCCCCCCTAGATTTAAATACACACTCAGGTGAGAGACAGCACTTACCCGCAAACACACTTCACAGATCAAGGCCAACAAGCTTCCAACATGATAACTGACCAACTGACATGTCTCTTTACTAAAGGTCTTCATCTGAAATCCTGTAGCATTTAGAACTCAATGTTCTATGGTGGCTTCCAAAGGACCCTTCAACTTTAGTACTATCCCTGCTGGCAGTCATGCAACTCAACCGATTCTCACAGCTCTCCCTGAAAATACATGTGTTGTAGGTCGGTGGTCTTCGGAACTCATCATACACCATTCCTAAAGAAGGAACTAATGACATGAACCGTGATTTAGCTTTAGGACTCTTACTGCTGGCAGTCATGCAAATAAAAATCATACCTAGATTGCTACCACAAAATAAATGTGTTTTAGGCAGGTGGCCGTCAAATCCCATCATGCACCGCACTTATAGAAGGAATTATAGGCATGAACAGTGATTTGACATGAACAGAGCTGATGTTTGTGCAGATATTTAAAGACAATTGGGTCTCAGACATAGAGGGGTCAGAGCATTCAAAATGAAACCCATGCATCTAAGCCACAGAAATAATTTATTAAAATAAACTGGGTGTTGCCGTGGCCTGGGCTCGCATCCTTCACGCAGCTAATAAGATCGTGAGCAACATAAAATGAAGGATAGCAAGAACAGCCTTGATAAAAAAAAAGGCAGTAGACAGTCTTCTAGGTGGGCTCCGAGTGGTTCTTGCTATGACCGACTGTGTGAGAGTGTAAGCCGCCTGTCTTCTCCCCCTGCCTGCCTCCCCCAGCTGTGGAGAGGACCTTCAAAAACACTGACAGCGGACTGTCTGCCAGCGCCTTTCCGCACGCAGACATGTATTCCCAAAAGCATACTTCTCTAGCTTTTTATTAACTCGCGCTGACATAAATAAAGCCTTTTACCTCTTTGGTTTTCTTCTTAGATTCCTGTTTCAGTCGGTCTCCCTCACCAGCTCTGCTGCAATTTAACGTCGGCCATGTTGTGTGGTGATGGACATCTCCCTCATCCAATCATAAACGGACAAAGTAGGCTGTACGTCACCTTTCTGGGCGGGGCAACGGACTAACCTGCCGAATAGTTCTCACGGAGACGCAGACAGATTCCCCTCCTATAAACATAAAATACTCAAGCAATAGATTTATATTATTTTAATTATGTGTATTTGCCCCAATTCAGCCTCTCAACAGAAGTCTACGGCACCAGTAAAATAAATAGCACGTGCACTATATAGACAAATAGGACCATTATATAGACACCGGACCATTCCATTATCAGGGACATGAAAAACATAAACTTTAATAAAATACTTATGCAGAGCACTTATGAGGTCAGACACTGATGTTAGACAAGAAGGCCTTGGCTTCAGCCCAAACGTGTTGGATGGGGCAGAGGTCAGGGTTCTGTGCGGGCCAGTCAAGTTCTTCCGCAACGAAATCATCCAACCATGTTTTAAAAGACATTGCTTGTGAACTGAGGCACAGTCATGTTGTAATTCCCCTGTATCCACAACGATTTAAGTATGGCGTTGTCCAGAATTTATTGGTATGCTGAAGCATTAAGATTGCCCTTCGCTGGAAGTAAGGTCTAGCCTAAACTCTGAGAAACAGGTGTGTCCCAATATTTTTGTCCACATAACGTATTTCCCTACCTGTTTGAACTCACTGTCCCTTCGTGAATATACTGCCATCTGCTGGCAGATTCTGGGAACGACTCTTAACCGATCTGACTCATTTGGGGATCCTGCGAGTGATGTCACTGTGACAGTAGCCCCGTTTCATCGCAACTCACCAGTCGCGATTTCAATCTTTCACTATCTTTTGATGAGAACCGAACTAATCATGGTTTGCAGAAACCCCAGCACCTATACTGAAGCTTCAGCTTTCCTTCGCAGTTTTATGCTCTCACATTATAGCCCAAATATAAACAACCAGCACAAGGACGTGGCAGACGAGGCCCTGACGTCACATTCCCCTGTAATCAGAGGCAGGAGGTTTGAAAGTAGCCAATCCGAGAATGTTATTTATTTCTCATGCTGCTGATTAGCTGCTGCCCCTGACACAACTCTGACTGAAGCAGTGCAGAATTTTCCCTGTGGAGCGTCTGGAGCCCTGTATTTATATTATTGTAAATAATGTTAATTTATAACTGTATTTACCCTGCTTATACCAAAGAAAATGACAGCTCATACCAAAGAAATGGCGTGTGCATGAATTTTATTACAGTCTATACAGGGGTAACATTGTTATTTACATTCTGTACACTGTTCTGTATATCACTTTTGAGGCACACCTCTTAATTATTGAATTCAGGTGGCCCATTATGTATTTTTTTACTTTCAATTTATTCTTTTGTCTTTTAATATTTTACTGTATTTTGTTTTATTTTTTGTTTTTATTTGTTTTATTCCTGTAAAGCACAGTTAATGTATAATGTAATGTATAATGTGCCATAAAAGTAAACGTGACATAATTCATAATTTGGTAACGCTTTTATTTTGTTACATAAAGCACACCTTTTGATGTATGATTATGTGCTCATAAAAATCTTGACTTGACTTGAATAGGTGTTGCAACATTTTAAATGGAATTAAAACCTTGGATGAAAAGCAGGCGATTTAAAATCACAGAAAATAAAGAAATTACTGCCATGGCCAGAGAGGCGCTACATTCCTGTGCCTAAACAGGTGTTATGCCGAAAAAGGCATGCCTTTCGTAGAATGCCTCCTCCTCTCGGGAGCGCGCACCACAGAAACTCGCGAATGGAAAGCTGTTTTTTAACGTGTGAAAAATACCGTTTCTGTTTATGTAAGCTCACACAACATAGGTAAAATGTTATAAAACACTTTTTTTGCCTAAATATGGATAAGAAATTACGAATAAACCTTATAGGTTGCGTTTCTGAAAACAGTTTGCGACTTGCTCCTTAGTCAATCACGCGTAAGTTAATGTCGATTTCGGTCGCTCAGAAGAGCAGACATACATTTGGTAACTGTTGTTACATCATAAGCCATGTACAGCAACACTGAAAAAATAACGTGC
>JBBKCR010000101.1:13311212-13328913 GCA_037577295.1 Ladigesia roloffi | reverse complement strand
AAGCCCTGGAAGTTCTTTTTTTTAATTCTTTTGATTCGTGACTCTCTCTCTCTCTCTGTTCCTCACACACACACACACACACACACACGCACACACACACACACACACACACACACATATATACACACTGTTCCTGTTAATTGTTCATGCTCTTCATGTGCAGCAGTTGTTTGAATTTAAATAGACAATTTTATAATGTTGGATTAGATGAATTATAAAATAAACACTTATTGGAATAGTTTTCTCTCCATATGTAATATTGCTGTACAGTCTGTCAACATAGGGTTATCCTCCACTCAGGCCAAACAAGTATTAACACAAAGATATCAGTAAATAAATCGATATCGAATCGGATCGAGAATTGTATTGGATCATGGCCATGTGAATCGGAATCGGATCGATTCAGGAAATCAGCAACAAAACCCAGCCCTAATCGTAGTGCAGGTTTTATTTTTCTCTTGAATGCGACTAGATCTGGGCTGGGGTTAATTAATGAGAGTATTTGGGTAGATATAAATAAAAACATGATGTCAACTTAAAATACCACCATACAGTTTTTGCTCTGTTCTGAGCTTATTTTGTGAAGCAGAGCCGTCCTGGCCTCCTGGATACTACAGGAGCACTTGAATTTCTTGGGGAAACTTGGCTGTGTGTTGTGCTGCTGTGGGTCAGTGGTGCTCATAATTCATTCCCCTGTGTCTGAAACTGTGGCAACAAGAGTGGAATTAGAGGAGCGACTTCTGGACCCAGGTATTAAAAGCCAACCTGACATTCTCTGATTAATAGGCTATATTAATTATGCCATTACTGAACATTTACCATAAAAAGATACTTTGCCCGTAAACCCAATCTAAATAAACATATTTTGTATTAAAGAGTGAAATACAATGTTTTGTTCATTTTTATCAGGAAAAGTTAAAAGTAAATCCTACAGACTTTTGAGTTCTTGTGGGGACTCAAGTTTAACTAGACAGATTTAGCTTCACAAAAACGTACAAACAGAACTTTGGAAAGATGGTAACTCTGTATGTTCATGTTTCAGTGTTCCTGAGCTACATTACACTGGTGGTCCTGCTGTTGATCATGTTGATTGGTTGGCTGTCTCCAGCTTATGGAACATCCAACATCATGGTGTATGTGGGTATATGTTCCCTGTTGGGGAGTTTCACGGTGCCCAGTTGCAAAGGCCTGGGTCTGGCTGCTAAGGACATCTTTGGTGCTGATTCAGCTGATGACAACAGAGCCCTGTACCTCTTCCTGTGTTTGCTGACAATTCTCATAGTGAGCATCCTCATCCAGTTCACTTTCATCAACAAAGCTTTAGAGAACTTCAGCTCCAACATGTTTGAGGCTGTGTATTATGTGGTATTCACGTCTTCTGTCATCCTAGCCTCTGCCATTCTTTTTAAAGAGTGGGAGTCATTAGGCATTTTGGACTGTTTGGGTATTCTGTGTGGATTCACCACAGTGTCGGTGGGTGTCAGCTTATTACGCATATCTCAGGAAGCTGTGCTTACCTGGATTCCAAGAAAATCTAAAGAGGAGTAATTAGACATTGTGGTTATTCTTCGGTATTAATAAGCTACAGTATTACAACACTTTAACTCAAGACATGACTTTGAGCTGTTTCATGAATGCTGTAATAACTTGGACTAAACTGCAGTGTTACCATTGACTTGCTTGTTGATTGTTATTTTAATTTGTAACTTTTTCTTAATTTATAAGACTATATTTGGATTTAAGGTTTACATTTTGTTTCGCTTTAATAAACTGAATAATTGAAAAGGGGAAAAGTATTTCATTAAATTTGAAATCGGTATGTCTAGGTCAGATACCATTAAGGAATTGATCAACACCTGCCTCAGAAGACCGCTACGAATCTGCATCAGTAAACAGGAACTGTGTGAGCAAGGAATACATCAGCCAACATAGAAAAAAATCCAAAGATAGAGAGAGATGGATCGGTCATATTCTTCACATGCCTGTATCCAGAATCACAAGACCAGGCCACTCTTGGAATCCACAAAGGAAAAGGAAAGGGGTGAGGCCAAGGAACGTGTGGTGCCGTGACCCGGAGGCAGCTGTGAAGAGTAAAGACTGTACATAGAAATACCTGGGAGCTTTTGTTGGCATCCTACAGCCAAAATGGGAACACGGGCTTATGTAGATAGATTAGATACATGGACTGTGGGAATAAAATTGTTTTGCCTGATAAATAATCATGGTCTGCACTGTATGAGGCATATAGATCTGCAGCGATGTAACCCATGCAACTTCTCACACTCATCCCACAGGGATTTTGGCATTTCATCATCTACTATGACCTCAGGGACTATGACATCTTTGTTGATATGACAGAAGGAATCTTTTATAAACTGATCATTAAACACTACAGACTTGTTTATTCTTGGTAATAGAATAAAAACATTTTATTTGGTAACAAAAAATATCTTGCTCAATATTTTTATTCTTGAATGCAAACATTTTACATAACACATGAACAAAGCTGTACCCCACTACACCCTTCCATTTAGGGACTGGCCTGTTGATTATCTCTCTGTCATCTTAGCAACCATAGAAAATACTGGGACAAATGCATGACATCAGGGTGGATTAAAATACACCTGGACCAAGCACATCTGTTATAAAGTTAAAAAGCCATGCAGAAGAGATGTCTAATATCAATATTAGTGCTGTCAAGCAATTACAATTTTTAATCTTATTAATTACATATTGTGGCGATTAATTAATCGCATTTAATCGCAGATACATACTGACTTACAACAAGCAGTTTTTTGTACCATTTATTATTGAATACAAGCCTATAATGGTCATGAGATTTTTATCACTGACTGAACCAAACCTAGGAATTAACTTTACAAGTTATAACTTTACAAGTTATTATCAGGGAACAGCAGAAGCACTCACTACATTCAGGCACGAGTATCACTGTTAAAGTGAGATGAAGCAGGCGAACACAGACAAACGAAATTTCAAAACAAGTGTAATAAAAAAAAAATCAACGCTCAATAGCATAATTGACGACGCTTATTACACAATGCATCAACAAGATAATATTTATGTAAAATATTATTACAGTAATTGCTAAGAGTTTACTTCAACTTATTTTGTAGATATGTAATTGTTTGTATTTTGATTCATTACATGGTTTTTCTAGATATATTTTTTCGTACACTTATGCATTTGGGTCGTTTTATTTAACACATTGTCATGTATGACTGTCCAAAGAGAGGCGATCTAGACCAATCAGAGGAGAGCAGCTCTGCCCTTTCACCGTGTGGGCGGAGCAATAGAGGTGAGAGAACCTCACCCTCTCTATGCACCAGGACTCCCGGACAATGAGACTCTTCCTGTCTGGACCAAATTCTCCGTGACTACAGGGACACTAACAAACAACCAAACAGACACAGGTATTGTGGAAACTGATGTGCAGCGCCAATCCACTTCACTCCTAAAGACAATGGGCAGTGTTGTATCCCAGTTTGTCGAGTTAGCACGCCGCTAGGCAGCTAATCCCCGGCTCCCATCTGGAGAAGTGTCCGGAATTACAGTTGTAAACACACTGTTCTGTTAAATATTCCGCTCTATGTCCTCAACGAGCTCTCCACGGATACTCCTTAATGCAAAATGTGTTCACAAGACGTCTCTTTTCAACGTCACGGACTTGAACGCCTGCTCTTGCCTTCACCTGCTAGTTTAGCAACTCAGGAGGCTAATATGGTGGCTCATTCCTCTTGTTGCAGTGTCTATTACAGCCAACCTCTGGCCCACATTTATTTTAGGTGCTCGCTGCTCTGGACTGGCTACATTCTTTACCTGTTAAGTTTTCTGTTAAAGAGCCCAGGTGCCATTTGAGAGTTTGTGTTGCCACTGCAGTGCGCCTAATTGGGATTTAAATTAGTTTAAACTGTAAATGTTTATACGTGGCCGAAAATAGTTACCAGAATGCTTAGGGTCTAAAATTTGTCTCTGTCCATGCCTGTTCCGTTCCGTTTGGGATATTTCATCACCAGCTGGGTTGTGTTTGCTCACCAGGCAGCTAAGTAGCAGCACCCACTTCCTATATTCCTCAGTACAGAGCCTGCAGCCCACTGCTGTGGAAACACCTCTACCCGTGTCTCTTTTCTCTATCACTCTGAGAGGCTTTTGAGTTAATATTTTTATTTCTGATATGAACGACACGCTCAAACACGCCGAGTGTAATGTATGTTCGAGTTTTTATCGAAACGGTAAGATTATTTTTGAATTATATTATTCTTGATGTCTTACAACCCTTTAGGACTGTGTCACACAGGGAATGACTTTAGGACAGGTCATTAACCACTTATGTATTATTTGTTTATTAATAGACTGTCATGCAGTGAATGAGTGCAAGGCAGATCATTAACCAGGTTTCTTGGCTTTCTTCAAGGAACCGTGTCGGGACAGGAGTGCAGGACAGGAGAACGCCTCCTCTGTGTGTTCCTCAATGTGACTGAGGGAGTCTCTATTTCAGAGAGCGCCATGGGCCAAGACCGAGGCAAATACGATTTCTACATCGGCCTTGCTTTGGCCATTAGCTCCAGCCTATTCATTGGAGGCAGTTTTATACTTAAGAAGAAAGGACTCCTTCGCCTGGCCAGGAAGGGCTCGACCAGAGCAGGTAAAAAAAAAAAAGTGACACTTTAATGGGCTGATGTCACAGGTGTGCTGAACACACCCGATCTCTGCCAGGGAGGTTCAACTGGTATTGTGTGTTTGAGGTGTTTCGACACACTCTTCTTTCGGTGTGGTCTGACATACAGGGCTGGTTCGTCATCTTTTTGATGGGAGGGTGCAGCTCATTAGGGTAGATTATAGTCCACTTCCACCTGGAATTACCACTGAAGAATGACTGTGTTTTATATCACATAAGGAATCATTAACTGTATTTGCACTGCCTGTATGATTTCATGGTGCAAAGATTGCGAAGAACATTTCCAAATGCTTTCTGTCAATCTCTGAGCTCGGTTCATTGTCAACAAATAGTCACCTTTAGTTCAGTTGCTCTAATTTTAACTGACAGTTTTATTAATACTACTTTAAAAATGTCTAATTACTTTAAGTAGTGTTTCAGTGTGCATAATGAAAACATGGCCATGAGCAAAACCTGAATTATTTCTTTCGTTGTTTTGATAGGTCAAGGTGGTCATGCATACCTAAAAGAATGGCTTTGGTGGGCTGGCTTGTTATCAAGTAAGAAGTTCATGATACCTTTGTGTTCTGTTTTTGTTCTCAGGCTCCTTCATTTTCAAATCTGGAAGGAAGCCAGATAGCTAGGGAAGGAAGCCTTGTATCACATCTATATTTATAAACTTAACTTTATATCTTTATTGGCATATGGTTGTTTGACATATTTTGTGCTGGATGCTGTAAAAAGACAGCATTAAATTGAAACCACTTAATACCTAAAACATAATTCAATAAAACTAAATGCTAGTTTTAAGCAGGACAAGGCTGTCTTAACTGATTAAGGATCTGTGGTAACAAGTGAAAAATCTGTGGTTTTGCAGTGGGTGCTGGTGAAGGGGCAAATTTCGCAGCATATGCCTTCGCTCCTGCAACCCTTGTCACTCCTCTTGGTGCTCTCAGCGTGCTTGTGAGGTATGTTTTGCATTACAAATATTGTTTGCAGACAGATAACTCGGCACTGAAATTGAATAAAGATGAGATGCTTGCACAAGGTGTACTGATGAAGTGTTACATGGTAGTATACATAAATGAAGAATAAAGCATTTGTTTAGAAAAGTAATTCAGAGGAAACGATATGCAACAGATTAAAATGCATGTGTGAAATAATGAGCTTTTTAACACTATCTGGTGACTGGATTTCTTGGTTTGCTGAATTAACAGTGGAGTAAACCCATTGCTTCAATAGATAAAGAAGCCAAAACTCTGAAGGTCAAAATTCAGGACGTAAGACAAGTGCTGCAAGAGCTTATGCTCCGTTGTCTGTTTTTTTTTGGTATTGCAAAGCGAATGAGCTATTAATTCCCTGCATTTTGGGTCAGGATCGTTGGGGGGGGGGAGGAGGGAGGGGGGCGCTTCTTGAAAATTGACAGGTGTGGCTTAAAGTGATTGTTCAACCAAAAATGAAAATTTGATGTTTATTTGCTTATCCCCAGGGCATCTAAGTCGAAGGTGACTTTGTTTCCCTAAGCAGAACACAAACGCAGATTATTAGCTTTAGCCTTAGCAGTCTGGTAGTCATAACGGAAGTGGATGGGCATAAAACTTTTCAAAGTAAAAAAAACCATGCACAGACAAGTCCATATTACACCCCGTGGCTTGTGAGGACACATTGATGTCTAAAGACACGAAACAATCGTTTTTTGTGGGAAACTGAACAGTATTTATACAATTTTTTACCTCTGAAAGACGACCATCTCGAGCCCCCTGTGTACGCGCTTCGCATAGGTTACGCAAACGCCGTAAGTGATCTGTTGCGTGAATACGTCAGTCGTTTACACAGAGCACAGAGATTACAGCGTTTGCGAATCCTAGTTCGAGACGGTCATCTTTCAGAGGTAAAAAATGATATAAATACTGTTCAGTTTCTAGCAAAAAGCGATCGTTTCATGTCTTAAGACATCAATGTGTCGTCACGAGCCACGGGGTGTAATATGGACTTGTCTGTTACGGCTAAAGCTAATAATCTGCGTTTGTGTTCTGCTGAGGAAAAAAAAGTTACATTCGACTTGGATGCCCTTGGGGTAAGCAAATAAACATAAAATTTTCATTTTTGGGTGAACTATCGCTTGCCTAAAGTAGACTGGAGCATCAATCTTTATAACCAACAGTCTGCTTTAAAATGAGTTTAGGCTATTTGTATATCTGGCTATATAAATAGTCCATAAAGCCATATTATACAGGACATAGACCATTTGATTTGCACAATTTGGTTTTGCCTGCATGGACACAGTTCTGTTAAAGGAAGAGCCTGGGCATGGATATATGAAATGGTCGATAATGGCAAGCCATTTAGTTCATGGTGCAAAAGATGAAAATGGCAGGTCACAGGTCACTAGGGGCTTAGGGGATAATGGACAACACAGTGTTACATTTTATGCATGGCCGAGGTGGTATAAGTCCAAGACATGAAGCATTTGGTTTAAAAATTTCAGGCAGATTTTTGCTTTAATCCGTGATCCTGTTGTTTTTAATACTAAGTTTAGTTTCAAAGCCAACACACCAATACAACCTAAAATCTGTGATGTTACTTTAAAACCATGACACCTGACAGCTATACACAGCACTTTTCCTCCTATTGGACATTAAGCTTAATTATCTGATCAACTGAGAAATCCTTTGTCAAATATTGCTCATCTTTTGTGGTGCTAACAAAATATTTAGGCATGCTGTAACATTAACGAGACTGTGGTTGCAGTGCGGTCCTTTCCTCCTACTTCCTGACGGAAAGGTTAAACCTGCATGGGAAACTGGGCTGTCTGCTCAGTATCCTGGGCTCCACCACCATGGTGATCCACGCACCACAGGAGGAGGAGATTGACAGCCTGGAGGACATGGCCAAGAAACTGGTGGACCCAGGTACACTAAGAATAAATGTTTTTCCTGTAGTCTTGAAAAATTCTGCTACAAATATTTCCTCTTATTATAGTGAAAGATTTCATGAATCCTCACTAAGAATTTGCCTATGAATAGGTAGCCTTTGTCCACAGTGAAAATCATTTGCATGTAGAAAATGTAATGGGACAGAAATGTCAGTACATATTAGTGTGCAGAACTGAGGCCTATGCAACAAGAACAATTTATAAACATGAATTTGGCACTCTCTTATATGGACCACAATGCACAAATAGTAGTTGTTGTACAAGAAACATTAGTGCATCGTTTTGTACTGCATAATGATGTTAATTAACTAATTTTCTATAATTTGCTCTTTTCTCCACACAGGCTTTGTTGTCTTTGCAACTTTAGTCATCATTGTAGCCCTTATTTTTATCTTTGTGGTTGGTCCACGTCACGGACAGACCAACATCCTGGTCTACATCACTATCTGCTCTGTGATTGGGGCCCTCTCAGTATCATGTGTAAAGGGCTTGGGCATTGCCATCAAAGAGGCCATTGCTGGTAAACCTGTACTGCGAAACCCATTGGCCTGGCTGCTACTTCTGAGCCTGGTGGCTTGTGTCAGTACACAAATTAACTACCTGAACAAAGCACTGGATATCTTCAACACCTCTTTGGTTACACCCATCTACTACGTCTTCTTCACAACTTCTGTGCTTACCTGCTCTGCAATCTTGTTCAAGGAGTGGGAGCACATGGGCTATGACGACATCATTGGTACACTGAGTGGATTTGTTACTATTATAGTTGGCATCTTCCTTCTGCACGCCTTCAAAGATGTTAACGTCAGTCTGGCTACACTGGCTGTGTCTATCAGGAAAGAAGAACGCAACGGTCCAACATCTAATGGGTTGGCATCCCACAGCAATACCTCTTATGAGTTACTACATAACGACACCACAGTGGATTTTGAGGACAGAGAGGTTGGTTTGCCTTTTGATAGCATCTCCAGAAGAAATGGCAGTACAGCCTCTTAGAGCCAAAAGGCTATAAGGAGTGAGAAACTCAACAACAGAATTTTGTCTTCTGCTGTGTGGACATGTATTTTTTCCTGCTCAAATTTGAGACAAACCCTAAGACAATCAAATAGGCAAAAAAGTGACTGATGGACCAACTGATTGTACTAAAGTGTTTTGTTTTGGGTCTTTATTCCTTTCTGCCTTACTTTCTAGGTTGGACACTGACTACACTGTAAGGCTTCATCTCATTCCTCATGTAGCACTGTAAATATACACCTGTTTTTAAAAGCCTTTTGTTATACTTTATGTGCAGATATTTCTGTACATGCACTGAATTCTAATTTCCTTTCTGCAGAAACAACTGATCAACTGCTTTCTTTGTAATAAAGCAAATCCATGTCGGAACATCTTAACAAACATACTTGCTGTGAAGACAATTTGATTTGCTACATATTTATTTAATTAAAATCAGATTACAATCATTCAAATACAAAAGGCAACTGCGTAACAAGAGTAAGAACTTGGTTAATTTTGACAGTTTTAAAGATTATAAGAGGGAAAAGCATGCAGTCATTCCAACAATACCAAATAGAAAATATACTATAGATCTCTCACCACAGCAAAACTTTAAATAATCTCTTAATACAACCCACTTGGCCATTTCCCACCCTTGACTATAGTTTTCAATGAGTATAAAACAAGAGTAACATTATAATAGGTGACAAGAAAAAATAAACGTAAGTCATTCATAATAAGGCACATTGTGTTTACAAAACAAATCAACATGGAAGACAGTGTTTAAAACTGGACCACAAAAGTCTGCTTCTTATAACTACCCATTTTTGGACTTGTCTTGCCAAAATCTTACACAAAATCAATATAGCAATCAGCTATTGCATCAAAAGCATGCCGCTTGAGAAATCACTGGCTGATTTACTGGCTCTGAACACTATAGGCTTAGGTAAAATAGTCCCATTAACAGAATGTAATAGTGAACATGGTCATAGTGACTGAAAACTGGTCAACACATTTGCAACCATTAGGCCTATTAGTTTGCTGGTGCTTCAACAGTACATCAAACCTGTACCAGTCCCAATGTGATGAATGTTAGTTTGGGACTGGTTTAAGGTGTAAAGGGATTCTCAGTTGCTGGCCAGTGACTGGTGGATTGGTGGTTGGAAGCATCGGACATGCTCCACTGGCATGTTCTCTCCATCGCCGGATTTCAGGTACTTGTTTAAAATGGCAAATATCTCATCATTCAGAATCTGAAACTTGCGAATGCGTTCACCCATCTTCTTTAATGGCTGAAAGGGAAAAGCAGGACTTGGATTATGGAATTCAGAAGTAAAATAATATATAAAAAAGAAAAACCCTACTCAGTAGGCATTAAGCTTTATAGTGCATAAAGAGCAGTAAAATAGGAAATGGCTAATTACAATTTCCATGTTGATTCTGCTTGAGCTTCTCTAGAATGTGTTACAATAAGACGTCTTGACTCATACATAAGCTAACTGTGAAGTGGGACTGTTTTAGATGAAACTAATATTTAAGATAATGAAGACTTACAACGCTCTTGATTATCTCATCTTTGCCGTCATGTTTCTGCACTTTGAGCAAGTGGTAGCTGAAGTCCAGGATGTCGAAGCGTCTCTGCTGACCCAGCAAAGTGATAATCATACAGCCTGCCCAGTTCAGCCCATCTCCAAAACACTGCCTGTAGAATATGAAAAAAAATCTGCTGTTTGAAAACAATTTGTTGCTCATTTGAACGAGGTTCAAAAGACACTTCTAATGTAAATTGTGTGGACTCAATGCACATATTTTTCTACTCTATGAATTTTTTATGCTGCAGGCATATTAGTAATAAATCTTCCATCTTATTTAGCCTGTAGTTGAGAATGAAGAACTGAAGTCTGAACCTTCTGACAGGTTATAAGTTCAAGGAGCTGAATAACATGGAGGGATTTATTTTCTGTGTCACTCACTCCACAGTGAACTCGTTGGCTCCTACAGGGATGCAGTAAACAAACTGCATGGCGCTCCACAGACGGTGAAACTCCACACACTCATCCACGTGCATCACGCCATTGCTGGGTAATGGGCCACGCCAGATAGGGTCGTCCAGGAAACCACGGACGCGGGTGAGGATGACTTCAAACATGGACAGTCCACAGCACAGCCTCTCTTTTGTCAACAGGTCCCCCTCACGTGCAATTGCAATTTGCTAAAAAAAAAAAGTGTTAAATGTACTAAAGTACAGCTGTTGTGTGGTTTATACTTTTTTGTTAGAACTGTATACTTTAAAAAAAAAATCAAGATGCCTAAAAAATACAGCGTCATTTACAGTCAAAAATATTTCTTAAACCTTTACAAATTTTGATTGGAAACATAACAAAGATACATTTTATTATGACAGCCATAGAACTTCAGAAGCTCAGTGGAGTTTATAACAGAAATGGTCAAGAGACGGTTCAATAATTAAGGCTGAATGTGTGTGATTGTTAGCAGCAGAGCTTGTTATTAGGGTTGGAAAGGCAATGAATCTGTGCCCACCTGTGGAGTTCCCAGGCGCTCAATTAAAGGCACCAGATGAAGCGCAGTGTATTTGGCCTCCAGCCGCTTCATCTTAGCGTCTAGGCGCTCGCCCTCTGCAAAGAGGAAGGATGCAGTGTTTGGTTTGAGTACCTACTCTTCACAAACCAAATATATAAAACCACATTGGCTTCAAAACCACCCATCTAGAACACTTGCCCACAACACAACTCTCTCTTTCTCACACCATTTCACAGGCATGTACACAAAAACACTAGAGACTATACCTTTTACATGAACTCGTGGCAGAATGTTTTGGAATGGTGCAGCATGCAACAGGTCACACACTTCTTCCTGAGACTGCATTAAAAAGGATGGAGAGAAATTTAAGTGGGGATTAAAAGGCATAAACGGAAGAAACAAGTTTAGTAGCAACATTGTCACCACAGCAAGGTCAATGAAACATGTGACAAGTACGTTCTGTTATCAACACATATCAGGGTACTAACAATCAGCCTTTTGTTTGTAAAACGCCCTTGAGATTTCAGCTGCAATAAGCACACAGACACATTCTGATTAAACTGTCTATACCTCAGCACTCCACTTGCAAGCACTTCGCCCCACAGTGAAATGAAAATATTACATTTTTGCTTGTCATATTGTTTCAAATAAGGTTTTGAATGATCATTTTACTTAAATCCTGCTGAATTTGAACATCGCTGAAGCAGAATGTTTTCAGCAATGTGAAGTGCACTAAAAGGTTATGCTATGTCATCATTCTGAAAGAGATGAAGTAGTTACAGAAATATATCAGCCTGGAAGGAGTTTCGAAGAAGTGTTGGTCTAACAAAGAAAAAAAAGGTGAAAAAAACCCCCAATCAATCTAAAATCATGGTTTTAGAATATCTGAGTCAAAATCATGACTCATAGTGAAACTCATGACTCAAAATCATAGTGATGCAGTGGTAAGACCTTTAACAGGCAGTCCATTTTTAAATGGCTTCAAATGTGATGATTAAAGCTATTCTGGGCAAATCAATTCAAAAGTGAGATGCAGTAGTTGCCAAAGATAACACAGGCAATTGTTACTGATATAGGTTATTTTTTATTCCTTTCCTTTCCAGCTGGGGCAGCTGGAGCCATGGTACTGTCCCCACACATTACTCCCTGGGCACCCCCCTTGCTGGCAGTCTACTGCTTTAATCAGTGAATATGCTTAACACAGAGAAATAATTTCACATTGTTCACACTGTGTTCTGTGGTGTGTTCACACATGACTATAAAAAATCTCCCTTTGTCTTGTACAACTATTTATATAGTACCTGAAAACACTGAGGTGGAATAGTGGAAATAAAGGGGATTCGCAGCACTGTATACAAGACAGTTAGCATACAATCACTTGTCTCCACTGAATAAACTCACTATATAGTGCAAAAAGCATATTTTTACATGTAAAAATATAAATGTTGTTTAAAGGCTAACTTGCAGACTCATGGTGGAAATGGTGAAACACTTACATGCTTTTACCTATGGCCACCAGATGGTACTGTGCTGACATAAACGCTAACACCAAGACATTCTGCAGTTCAGATGCTTGTGAGAGTGGCAGTGTGTGCCATCGGCATTCAGGTCCCTGCACTCAGAACATTTCCCTTAAGTGGTTCAAATGTGCTGGAGCTCAGTAATAACCATAAACAAGAAACCCTAGGAATGCTGAACATGGGTGAAGATAGCTGTAGGAGCCTTTGAACAAAAAAAAAACTGTGGCTTGTTGATTTAAAATAAGCTAATTTGACTTTAGAATACAGCTGCAACTACTGGATGAGATCATAACTGTGGATTTTGTTTTTGCTCAAAACAGTAATTGATGTGTTTATTATTTCTTTTGGCTGCTATAGAAATATAAATTTACCATCCGTCAGGTTGAAATTGGGCTGTACATAATTATGCTGCAATACCTATATTTAAATGCTGCAGAATATTTATGCATTTGTGCTAAATGGCCAGTTGCCTCTTACATAACACAACTAAATTAGGCAGCTGATCTTTTTGATTACGCACTTAAAGTGCCCGTTTAGTCCCTGCCAGACCAAATACTGCTATTTATCCTGCAATGTATTGAATGATAAATGCTTCTTTTAGTATTTTATTACATGTGTTCATTTAATCCGCACATTGTAAGCTTTCAGTACGATATAAAAAATTAGTAACAATAAATCCAGATTGTAATCAGGAACTGGCTATTTAATTATTGGTGTACTGCTACCATGAATGAATAAAAGCATAATGCCCTGCTATCAAGTCAGTGTTTATGATAAACAAAGCGATTACATAAATCAAAATTACAATTAGATCGTTCAGACCCAAGGGCTCACTGTGAAGAAAAACATTAATCCCTAAGATTCTCTATGTAAAATACTGGAGAACCAATAGAGTTGATAGTGGTTTTAATAAAATTTTTATTTGAATGTGTTACTGTCACCTAAAAAAAAATGACAATGCATAAATCAGCTGTTCACAACCAATAAATCTCAATAAATAACAAAAAACATCAAAATCTGATACAAAAAAGACATGCCGCAAACATGGTCTAATACTATCTAGCATTTGGACAGGCTGTCAGTTCATTTGCCTCATTAAGTCAGTTCTATTCCCAATCCCTCTGCAATGACACACTGAGCAAGACAGGTGCAAACATCAGAAACACAGCTGACATGACTGGATGCATTTTTGACTCGAAAGCGGCAAGATGAAGTAGACTGTGTTAAGAAAAACCCCACATACTGCTACATGAAGCACAAACACAACAGTGTTTCCATGACAACCCTCAGAAGGCTGCAGGTAACCTCTTTCAAGAACACTCATTTTCAAAAGCAGGTAGGACAGATTGCCTAAATGTTTAGCCTTGCACTTTAAGTCGTGTGTGCCGTGGCATTAATTATGGTCTCAGACAAAATATATAGCCAATAATTGACACCCTATGACAGCTGACCTTCACTTCTTGCAGGGGATTCTTTCAGTGGAGTGAATGACAGAGTCTGCCATTCTGTGCCTCTAATGCAGGAGTGGGCAACTCCAGTCCTGGAGGGCTGTAGTCCAGCATGTTTTGGTGATTTCCCTCCTCTGAATCACCTTGCCAGTCAATTATCAGGTTGAGTGAATGTGTTTGAGGAGGACTACCATCAAACTGTCCAGGACATCGGCCTTCCAGGACCGGAGTTGCCCACCCCTGCTCTAATGCCTTTAGAAAATCTTGATTATACAACGAGAGACGACAATGCCATCCACCACAATACACTCAAGGGAGTCCCAAAAATATCCAACAACCTTATGACAGGGAGATGTTTAGTTGTTCTCAGTACTCTGTATCTCTCTTATGAAATAAATATTTTACATTATAATTTTTGGTTGTCTTGGGTTGTATGATACTGTAAATGGGCTGGGTGTGAACTTACCAGGCTCTGTTCACTCAGCAAGCAGAAGAGTAAGGCATTGCCCACCTCCCTCAGGTTCTGGAAGCACACTGTCTTTAGCTCTGCGTACTCCACTATGTCCTTCAGCTGGTGGTGGAAGAACTCCAGGATACCTACACCAAAAAAACCCCAAACATAATTAGACCCCACTAACTGTCCTCGAGGGGATTTTTTAATCTTGTACTTTCGCACTGGAAATCTTTCCAACCCCAGTCCCTTTATGTAATTTATGAGCCAAAAAACAACCCATTTCGAATTCTTTAAAGTCAAAAATAAAACCTTCAACCAAGCATACGCCAGTTTAATCACACTCATTACTGCTACAGTCTGTGTGTTTTAACCT
The DNA here is from genome assembly GCA_037577295.1 of Ladigesia roloffi. Lineage (NCBI taxonomy): Eukaryota > Metazoa > Chordata > Actinopteri > Characiformes > Alestidae > Ladigesia > Ladigesia roloffi. Next base: position 13,313,974 of record JBBKCR010000101.1, on the reverse strand, counting down.
GAAATGCATTCTGAGCAAGGTTCAGAACAGGGCAGCCAATTACTACAGACATCATTTACAGTAATAACACAGAACAGTAAACACAGCCTGTTTAATTTAATGGTTAAAGAGAGGTTGGCATTTTGATACATAATTACACAAACGCATCATAAGTAGATCTCAGGGAAAAATAAAATCTAATATAATGTAGGATGTGGGCCCTTTAAACATGAAGACAGCATGTAAACAACAGCAACTTCATTATAACTGATTAAACTACATATATACACATAGTTACATAGATTCTACTATACATTCTGTATTAACTGGTATGAGCCATCTCTTTTAGCTTTTCTGCTAATTTTAAAATTAGATTATGGACAACAAATTCCCATTTTAATAAAATATCGGCTGTTCTACTAAAGAATACAATTTTTTTAATTAATATGACTCACATTAATAACTGCATGGTGCTTATTCTACACACATTCTTGGCTCCTAGTAACAGACAAATACCTTTATTTCATCAGAGAAAAACAGTAGTTCTGATGCCATTTAAATCTCACAATACGAACAAGCCGCCCTCTCTCTCTCTCTGCCTGAGTCTGCTTTATAACAAGCCTATTGCCTGGTAAAGTCACGACCCCGGCATGGAGTGGACCCCTGACTTTGGACAACAACACAAACTCCCAGCACTCAAGAGTAAGAGGCAATTACCCAGCATTCTCAAAGCGTGGATGGGTGTTGAAGCTGAGAAGTCCATGATTATAGCCAACAAACCACTGAGTACACTTTGTTCCACACAGTCACAGAGCACACAGAGACCACACAGCACCTGGCTGTGCGACAAATGAACTGAGCTACCTGGCAACACTCACCACTGTTAATTACACATTGGTTGGTTTGTGTTGCATTGAAGAGGGGCTTGACCTTCACACAGAGATTTATCCTGGAGTTTACCCATAACTACATAATGGTTTTAATAGAAAAAGTCTATAGAGCTTCTCCTTGGGTGGCTATTGTACACTGCACCCTGCCGATCACCACAGAAATGGCAGACCTGTTCCATCACCCACCTGGTGAGCCGTACTCGTGGCGCGGGAGACGGCAGATCTTGGGCATCACTTCCATCAAGGTTTTTACATACTGCAGGATGGTACCCTGGAGCTAAAGCACAAAAATATAACTATCAGATTCTATTTATATTTGCTGTGTTATAATTACATGAAAATATCTGACATCACCCAGGATAATCTTGCTTTCCAGGAAACAGTAATGTACTGCACATGCCAAAACAAAAAGACTAGTTTCGAGTTTGGCCCAATGACATATATTTACCTTAGGCTAAAGTTAAGAAAATTAGAAAAAGAAATTAGATAAAGAAAATTAGAAAAAAAAAATCCATTCTTACCAGGCTCTTGACAACCTTCAGCAACTCCTCCATGACCACAGCGATGCCCTGGTATCCCAGCAGTCTGCACACAGCCTTGATGTGAGGTGGGCCCACGAAGTTCCGGTAGAAAGCAAATATACTACTGTATGCCAAGTTCAAATTCTACAATAACATTAAATGAAAAAAATAAACAAATAAATCAAACAGACTGAAAACATCATTTAAATAACACATTGCAACAGTTGGTGATCATGGAAACAGCTCTCGCTAAAACACTAAAAAGGCAATAGTATCTAATTGTTTTGAGCAGACGGGTGGATGTAAATCTACCACATGTTTACATTAAAACTAAATATGAATTGGTGTTTTCATTGGTTTTGTTGAGGCAATATACAATAAAAGAAAAGAGAAAACATTCATTGAAAAATTTTAAGGGTGTTACATTAAATAAGAGCTCTAGATTCTGACTGGTGCTGTAGCAATTTTAATGGACAGATCAGATGAGTAATGATTGTTTATTTGAGCTTGGGATGTGACTGCCTTCACAGATGGAAAGCCAGTTTCACCCATGTGAGTGAGCAAGAAATGAGAGAGAAAAGAGAATGTACATGAGTGTTTGTGACTAATTTTGTATGGATAGATGATGCAGGCAAGAATGATGCAAGAAGAATGGAACTGTATAGCGGATAACAGCCAGAAGAAAATGTATATGCAAGAGAGCGTGGCTATGAGAAGGGAGTGGCGCCGTGTTCATCTGTAATCCTTCTTAATATTCTCTCTACTCAGACGTACAGCACTGATACGGCGCACGCTGCCCCCTCCTCACTCCTGCTGCAATAATCAGGTAGGACACCCATCCCTCTGTAGCTGTACGCTCTTGTGCTGTGCACAAACAGACCCTGCCACTGAGCATCCTTCATTAACCTCACTCGCTGCCACAGGCATTACGAGACTGAGCCATGCCAGAGAGAAACAGCCTTGGGTCATCCTCTCTCAGACATCCAGCTGGAGCCGTCATCGACGCAACAGTTAGACACATCAACCCACTGAACCAGCCTTAATCTCTTCTCAGCTCATTCGGTAAGATGATACTTCTTACAATTTCTCCACATTGTCTATTCTTTGCCACACTGAGTTCAAGGTAACTCAAAAATATATCCAGTTGACTAGTTCTGATTTAGGAAAATTGTCCTTGGTAAACTAAAATCATTTTAAACCATAGCAGTGGTCATAAAGAGCATGTAACAATTTTGATATTTTTTCTCTTCATACACATTTATGCCCATATTTAGTGGTTATCAAATGTAGATGAAGACACAAAATGAATACAATCATATAGGAAAATTAAACAGTACTGTGAAGTTTTCTTTTCTTTGTTCTCTTAACTATG
>JBBKCR010000101.1:13294822-13311112 GCA_037577295.1 Ladigesia roloffi | reverse complement strand
TAGACACATCAACCCACTGAACCAGCCTTAATCTCTTCTCAGCTCATTCGGTAAGATGATACTTCTTACAATTTCTCTTTTTATCGTCTATTTTTTGCCACACTGAGTTCAAGGTAACTCAAAAATATATCCAGTTGACTAGTTCTGATTTAGGAAAATTGTCCTTGGTCAACTAAAATCATTTTAAACCATAGCAGTTGCCATAAAGAGCATGTAACAATTTTGATATTTTTTCTCTTCATACACATTTATATTGACTGGTTATCAAATGTAGATGAATATTGACTGGTTATCAAATGTAGATGAAGACACAAAATGAATACAATCATATAGGAAAATTAAACTACTGTGAAGTTTTCTTTTCTTTGTTCTCTTAACTATGGCACAATAGTCTGCATATACACATCATGTACAGAATAGATTAGTCAAGACAGCTTATCCTTGTTCCTTACGTGTCATTATTTCCCAGGGGATGTCATTACTGTGAGCTTTACATCACTTTAATATTATGTACATGTTCTAAAGGATGTTTTGGACTGTATATGTATATGTACTGTTAATCCTTCATCATAAGAGAGGCTGAAATTCAGAGTGAATTTAACCTTGATAAACAACCAGAATAATAGAACTGACTGGAGTGCTTACACTCAGTTTAATACTCTGTGTTTTACCTGTCCATTGAGCATTGTGTGTGTGTGTGTTGTCTGTGATTCTGAGAAATCTCCATGACATTTGCTTACAGTAATGATTACCACTCATTATCCATGGTTCAGAAGAGCCAGTAATTCCGATGTTGTCACCTGGTGTACAAGGTCAATGCTAGTCTTTACATAATCACAGACAGCCCAGTGGGGAGGTATTGATTCAGAGTCAATAGTGTCTCAAAACCTCAACATATCAAGTAATTTAAAGCTGGAGGATACAAAGAAGGCAATGTGTTTTCTAATACATGTAAGGATACTGAAAACAATTCCCTTTTTCAAAGATTTACCTTAAAGCATGTTTATTAAGTCATTCTAAATAAATACATCTGTATGCTACAATGACATTTCTCACGTTTAGCAGCAGTGTCTGTGTTTGTGGGCACAGTGCACAGAGCTAATAGCCTACTTTGAAGCTTCAGCCCTTGATAAAGATGAATACAGACCACAGACACTTCCAGATGTACCTGACTGGCTTCATTCCACATAGCATTCTTAATAAACCACAAGATGGAAGGCATGTACCTGACCTGTAGCACATATTATACCAACAGCATCACTCACACTACTGACAATACACAACCATCCGGAAATTACTTTTCACAAACGGCTTTCCGTGACCAGCAACTGTGTACAGAATAATTTAGCTTTTTAATATTTTTATGCACAAACATCCAATAAGTACTTATCTTTAAAAAACTACATGATAAAATGAAATTCATTTTATGCTACAATTTCCCCCACTGAGACACTTCTGGGTCTATGAACCAACAAGAATAAGGAGCTGGCTGGAATTATAAACACACTCGTGTTTTTCCTGGCATTTGAACAAACAAAATTGGTTATTTTATGGCTGATTTACATTAAGATTACAGAGTGTGGCCAAAGCTTTCCTTTCTTGTTTGTTTTATGTCTAAATGAACATAATTACATAACAACACACAGGCTGTTAGGTAGCGTTAACATCTACACATACATGGATGGCTCCATTAATTATGTCGAACTTGTAGCTCAGTGCAGTATAAGAAGTGTAAACATTTATTTCTGGTCTCACAAAGGGAAGATAAAGAGAATTACACACACAAAAAGAACAGCCAGAGTTTAACAACATTGCATCGCTGGAATACACAATATTGCCACTGGCAGAGACCAAGTAGTGAATTTCTGCAAATAGATGAAGCACAGTCCACTGCTGGAGTAATTTAAGTAGTCTCCATAAGGAAAACGCATCCCAGTAGGAATCTGTAGTAGAGCTGATGCTCTGTATACTTCATTACCTACTTTAACAGCAGTTTTAACTGGCAGTCACAAAAACTAATACTAATTTATATTAGTATGCATATTTAAAATTCATGCATATTTGCCAGATTTTTTTCTTCCTATTGTATCTTTTCCAATAATATATTGAATCTTTACAAGACTGCATGGTTTGCTGTTCAGTTCAATACACTGTTACGGTTTTGGCCTTTTTCAGTACCTAACAAGACTAAAGTATTAACTCGGATCAGTAGATATTAACTGAAAATGCTGCATACTTAAAAATGTCATTGTCTGTTCTTCCAGTAATGTTACCTACAGATTTGGACTAGCCTCACAAAATCCTAAAGTCTTCAGGCCCATGAAGAAACATCAATGAACACAAACACATTCTCCTAAAAAAACCCAAAACAACATGACAATCAACGTGCAGAATGTGACGGCCACCACGGCCATTGTAAGCTGGCCTTCCATACCTGGTTGTTTGGACACCTTTTACAGCGTGATGTACCACCCCAACTGGAACAGTCTCATGATGGGCTACACACGGAAGAGCTTCATGAGGGAGGAGAGGATTCCAGTGAGTCATACAACAACCCACCTGGGCAACCTCAGCCCCCAGACCACCTACATTCTCTGTGTGACCTGTCAATCAGCTAATCCTTCAAGGGACCAATGCCATCTTTTCAGCACTTTGGACGACAGCGCTGAGCACGGCGGGAGCCACAGGGAGCTGGCTATGGGCGTGTGGCTGGCCAGTAGTATTCTTCTCTTCATCATTGCTGTTGTTTTACTCTGGGCTTGCTTTCATTCTGTTTGCCCAGCAAAAAGGCACTCTGACGGGGAAAATCACCCAGGCTCCACCCCACCCAGCCAAGCTCTGACCCCCAGGAGTGATTTTGGGGCAAGGGAAGGCAGAGGGAGTCTGTACACGCCAAGTTACAGCGAGGAAGATTTTCAGCAGGCAACAGTGATCGAGAACCCTTTTCATGCCGAGCACCAATTAGCACCCGTCGACGGACAAAGCCACGAGCTCAAGACACTTAAACAAAATGGCGGCCCTGAATTGGTGTGAACTAAAACAGCCACTGCTGTATGACAGATATCATGCTTTACACAAAGATCATCAAGTGTGGCTGTTAATGCACAATTCTGGCCATTTTCAAATCTCAACAATTTCTGAGGCCCCACTTGGGAAGAACAGCTCCAAACTAAGAACAGGTTCACACAAGGTGCCTACAATGGATATGTACATGCATGTATATAATCCCATGCATTTGTTGAGCTTAGTGGTACCACAGCTGTCACAGTTTCAACATGCAAGTCTCATAAAACGTCATGAAACTACACACAGTCCTATGGTGAAAAACACATTTGTCACCATGACTACTGGTGGCTTTTAGAATACTTTGGCTCTAGGGAAATCTTCAAGTATTCTATTGCAACTACATTTAAAGACATGTGGTCTAACATTTCTCACATCTATTCACAGAATTGTAGCTCAGTATTAATGAAAATACAGCAAATGAATATTTTATTTAATCATTGTTCAAAGAAAATCTATTGCTTCTTGCAAGAAACAAACAATTGTAAACAAACAATGAAGTTCCTGTTTTACATGTTGTGTTGTGAAAATCACCAATGAAAATGTTTGTGTTGCAACAAAGACATGCCACAGGGAAAAATAAAACATTTAAAAAAATAGCATGACTGTAAACTCTTTTCCAGAGACACATTATCATTCTTACTGAAAGAAAGATCACACTTTTATAGAGCTGTATTTCAACACAGAAAAACCTTCCAAATGAGTAAATGTGCAGGAAAGAACTGGAAATCAAACTAGTCTTCAGGATGAAGTGGAACAAAAACCCACCTTTGATCCATAGAGGTACTGCGGCTGGGCATTGGCTGGCTTGTCTCGCTGGAACTCCTGAGAGAACGGCAGGACAGTGCGAACAAACCTAGAGAGAAAGATAATTTCAGTCAATCTGCTTAACATGTTTTAGGTATTTAAGTAAGGCTGGAACACAAACTGCACTACTGCAAATCTGTATTATGGAATTAAGAAATACTGTGGTGTTGACACCCCAAATCCCACCAAGTTGTCCAAGTCCTTACTGCATTAATGAAATTTCTCTCTCACTATATTTTAGTCTCTCAAAAATTAAAGAGAGAAAGAGCAGCAAAATGAGACTGTGAGGAAATAAAAGAGGTTATTTTTCGATGTACCTATTTATCTGTCAGCATGAGAACACTGTATATCTGTGATTGCATGCAGTGGGCCCCTTTTATATTCAAATATGCCCGTTTAAGATAAGCAGGTTCAATAACACTCATTAAATTGTCCAAAATCTATTAGCTGACAACAGGTAACTAAACCTTTACACTTGTATGCCATTAAAAAGAGCAAATATTATACCATACAATCAGTGTGACGCAAGCTAATGTTAGCCTCTTGATCAAAACATCTTTAGCAGACTGGGAAATGAGTAGAGGTCGACCGATATTTAATTTTACTGATAACGATAGCTAGGTTGGTCCGTACTTGCCGATAACCGGTTAATTAACTGATCGTTTTTAAAATGGATACTGGAAATAAAAACACAACACTCCATGTAAAATAGTACTGAACTTTATTTTAATAAAATAAACAAAAAAACAGTACTGAATCATGAAAATGCGCTTTATGAAATAAATATGAATATATTAATAAATATTGAGGAAAATTAAAGACATGCTTTCAAACTGAAACCAAAAGTAACTCCAGAAAACACCATCGGCGTAGATTTTTGCCTATATGTGATGATTAATCGGCAAAACTGATATCGGTCGACCTCTATAAACAAGCAAAGAATATTTTAGTTGCTGAGGTTACATTTAGTCTAGTGGCGCCCTGAAAAACAGCTGCCAGATGCAATTCTGGACCCCCAGACCTGCTGCAAAACTTACTTTGTTGGTCAGCTAGTTCAGCATTCATGGTTTCAAGGCCTGGTTCTCAAATGAAGTAAAAAATCTGCAACTGAACAGCTGCTACAGCTAGAACAAATGACTGTAATACAACTCTGGCACTGTATGACGGTTGAAGAAGTAAGCGAAATTGTCCAAAGCAAATGTGAACTTTATTTAACACGGCTTTTGCACAACCCACAGCAGCTGCCATATAAATTATGTATATGTGTATCCATAAATGCTATTCATTCAAGCTTAGAACTGCTTAAAAAGCGGACAAAGTAGGATTGGTGCATACCTAGCACAAACAAGAGAGAAGAGATTTTATTTTACTTTTGGCTGTATCGATATGAAACCAAGGTGGAACTTGTTGATCATTGTGGCTTTCAGCAGTCTTTCAATAAAAGTAATCTGTCCTATTTTCGCACATCCATATCTTTCACAAAACATCTAATATCTAACCCCTAACCTCTGCTAATCCCTTTCATGCAATCTGTCTCTCTCTGATATTTTCTATTATCCATTTTCTCTCTTTCTGCGCTCCTCACTGAGGGAGAAATTAACATCTGTGAGGGAAAAAGTGACTTCGGTTTTTACTCGATGTTCAGAAACATTGTGTGTGGGTTGTCTGACACAGACGATCAAAGTGACAAGAAGAAAGAGGACAGTTAAGCAGAGGACAAAAAAGTTTGTAAGAGCTCAAGAACTGCAGAAATACAGCAATGAGCAACAAGAAAAAAGTACACAGAAGAAATACTTTCCCTCTTCTTCCTGTTTACTTCGTTCAAGGGTAAAATCCCCCTCCATTTCTGTTTTTCAGCTCAACATCACACTCCAATGATCTCAAAGTTCTCTGAGGCAAACTCCATGACCTCAATCCTTTCTCATCTAATTTCTTTACATATTTCAATGCCTAAGGGTCCAGGATATGTGGTAAGAGGTGATCAATCCATTAGGAGAGTCATAACATACCATCATGTTAAAGCAAAGATGGTGCAGATAGTGTATGGTGGCATTCAAAGATTAGAATAATTTAAAATCCAGCGCAGGGCTCGGAGTGCTATTATTCTAGCATATGCACTTTATCATACAAGTTTATTTAAGGTATATATTTTACAAAGGAAACAGGTTTTTTTCCTTCTGTTTTAAAGTGACCAAGCCATGAACTAGGGCATCCAGCACAATTAGGTGATTTTCTCTCCTCATATATGTTGGTTGAGCAGTAGTCAGTAGTAATTGATGTGTCAATTTCCAGGTTAAATAGGCGTGTTTAAACACAGATATTTCCACACATTGCAAGACAAAAACAATAATAACCATACAGAAACAAACAAATTTGAAGTCTGATGATGGCAGTTTGGAAGTAATACCTGTTGGTAGAGCCGTTGTAGCAGTAGTTGGGCAGGAAATCATAGTTGAGTTCCCAGAAGACATGCAGGGTAATTCTGCCATATGGAGCAGAAACGTTGTGGTTGGCTTCACGAAACATGGCATCCATGCTGTCCAGGGTCAGAAACTTACTGAGGAGCTTGTGGGTCATCCGGTTAATCTCCAACAAGCCATCCAACTCCTGAAATAGAAAGGTAAAGAAAATTGTTTTCTCAAAAAATAAAAAGCTTAACACTGTTCAAACTGAGTATAAATACATCCTTTAAAAACATCCACCAATTATCAATTTTAATGAGTGCATTTACATAAAAATCTAAATCCAAGTGTTCTGAAATGCACAAGTGACTGACCACACATACTAATAAATGCATTCCTCTACTCCTCGCACTGATTACTGTCTAAGAAAAAGCATGAGCAACAAAGTCTTCACCACAGACACCAACATTTCTCCTAAAATGTTTACTTTAAAATGTGTACTTTAAAACTTCCCCTGCATTTACAGAGTAATTGCTTTATTCAAGAATATTTTTGCAATGAAAACATACTACGATGGAGGTGAGGTCCTCGCTCTCGAAGCGGTTAATGGCCAGCTCAAGGGACTTGTAAAGGGCAGCAGACACTCGCTGGGTAATGAGACGATTTAAGTCAATGGAACGACCCAACAGCTGCAAGAGAAGCAGAGGACAGTTAAATACATGCACAGGAATGTATGCACAGTAACAATTACACTAGGGATAAATGAATAAACTATCACCTGAACGTGTCTCTGCTTCAGCAGTGTCTCATAGCGGTTGGAAGGAGGCCACTGAATGTTAGCACCCTGGTTTTTACACTCAGCGCGCAGTCTCTTATCCAGAAGGAGACTGCAGACAGATAAACAGATTGTTATAATTATCTACACACAATACCCACACCTTAGCAGAACACAACTGAGTGTTATTTGACAGCTTTTTGTTGGCTTGACTTTAGCACATTGAAATTAAACTGTGTCTATTACACTACATTACTTATGGTCCCCCACGTGGAAGGAGACAAGTGGAAGAATCCTGTATGGTTTAACAAGTATAATGCCCTCAACCAGCCATTCTGGGTTTTTTTTTCAATTTTTTGAATATAGCATACAGAAACAAAATAATAATAAGCCTCTGTCATTTATGAATGACACTGTATAACATCACTTTGTTATATTACAAAACAATATAAGATTATTAGATCTCACCTTCCCGCAAGAACCTTGTAGTAGGCAAAGATTTGGTCTGCAAGTTTGTAGACAAACTGGTCAAAGCACAGGTTCACCTACAAGTCAAGAAGAGGTAAAAATGTGCATTAGGGCACTATAAGAGAGAACAGTTATTATTTATTATATTATTTATTAACATTATTAAGGATTTTACAATACAAGGTATTAAAAATGAATTATTAACAAATAATTATATAAATTATGATAAATATTCATTATTGTTAGTTAAGGTATAGAGCTAATTTCATAATTACATTCTATATTGTGGGTCTCCAATTTGTCTCCATGGCTACAGCTTTGGCCAGAGCAATAGACTGAGATACTATGAAGTCTAGCTATTATAAAGATTACACATATTAGCTGAAAACACTAAATACCATATGGCTCATTTTCAGAAACATTTTACACTGTATAGAACCTATGACTCATTTCACCCCTAACATTTGGCATGCTTTCACTCTGCAATTGTCTGCAATCAGTGCAACAGTTCTACCATGCAGTTTAAGTCCACGTTGTTTAAATATACTGAATTCAGGTGTGGACTGGGACTAAAAAACGGTCCTGGACTTCACCATTAACTATACATATAAAAGGGTGGATGGATATGCACAGATGTCTAAGTCTCGGCCGCAATTACAAGGGTGGGGTGTAGCGCAGCGGTCTACTTTGGCATTTAAATATGGATTTTACACCTGATAAATGACTGTATTAGTGCCCTCTGCAGTTGTTAGCTGATGCCTCAGTTAAGAAGATAGACAGGCTGATGGTCGTGGACCAGACGGCTGTTCTGGGCTTTTTCAGAATGCACAGATTGCCAATCCGCCCCATACTGAGCTACTCGAAGTATATGACACTAGGGGACCTTACCTCAGCTTCAATCTCATCATAGAGGAACTGCTTCTTGAACTTGGTGAGAGCGTAGTGCGCACTGTCATTATACAGATCCAGGGGATACAAAACATACCTGAGGAAACGAGAAACAATGCCATCAAAAATTAGAGGTACACCAGTATTCTGGGCCAAAGCCAATATCTGATACATATCTGCTGATGCTGATACATAAACATAAATATATTTCCCTGCTGGCAATAGAAAGTGACTCACTTCAAAGAGCATTTCAACTCACAGCTATGAAATCTGTGTTACAGAGATCTTAAAATGTACTTCTGTAAGATTACAAATGCAGTAACATTTATAACATTTAGACATTTTAGTGCTGTACCTAGGGCGTACTGTTCCAGAATACAATAACTATACAATATGCATTTCACTATGTCACTACGTAGACATTGATACAATACATGCATTTCCATGCAGCACATGGTGATAATATGCTTACTCCATCATGGAGGCCTCTTTAGTCTCCAGAATGTGATCAGTGAGAATCCAGGGCATGGACATATCAATGGGGAACTGGATCCGGCGCCCCATGGTGAGCTCCAGAAAAAACTCCCTGAACCATAGCTGGGACAAGTCACAGCACTGCTGAAGTGTCTCTGCAACAGGGAACTCACACATGAGTCCATTTATTTCAGCATGTTCTGGTGGCTTTTAAGTATGATTTGCTGTGCATGTTAAAACAGCAGTTACAGTGTACTTAAAAGGAATGGTTAGGCCAACTGTCACCTGCTCCTAAATGTAGTGGATCAGCTATGACCTGTTTGGTGTCCACACATTTCATTATTGTTTTTACTGGCGCTACAAGGCTAATTTAGCTAAAAAGTAAAGAAACCAAATATCAGACAAATTTAGGGGTTGCATAAATATTTAAAATAAAATAGTCTGCATCATTCTATTAAGTTATGCAATATGTCAGCTTTCATTAGTATTTGAAAAATCTTTTGGGAATTAATCTATGCTCATTGCAAGTGTGTCGTTCTGGAAAGGTAAAGAGCAATAAGCCTTTCAGAGCAAGAAATAGTTGCTGGAATGTTCACATTCTAGTTTTTACAAGTTACTCTAGGTTTTTTTTAGCTGTGCTTGAGATGCTTTATTTTATGATGAATGCTAACTGGCTGTATCTTCTAACAAGAGCATTTTTTTTGAGGATTTGAATGGCAGGAGTAGAGAATACTTGTACTTATTTTGGAAAATTGTAAACATTTTTGCTGAACTATTGCTTTGAAGACAGTCATAATGTATGTAAGTACACCTTACCACTAAAATTGATCAGATGAGTGTAAAAGAAAGATTCACGATGGAACTTCTCAATGTCCAGGATGGTGGGGCCTTCCAGGCTACTGCGCAAAGTTTTCTTAGAGCCACTCTTATCAGCTACCAGAGACTCCAGCATAGTCCGCACCATGTACAGCTGCGTGGGAGATACCGAAGAGTTTCTTTTATTTCTGAATTAAAGGACACACTCTAATCAAAATCTGACTCTAGGGGCATCACTAACACAATATACCATTATCACAGTGGGAATCTATACTAAACCAGTGCAACCAACTTTTAAACACAGTGCCCAGAACTAAAAGCAAACATCTTTCTCTCAAAGCAAAAAGAACCCTGTCTGATATGGTAGACTGACAGTGGTATGTAAAATGTGTATATAAAAATATATTAAAAAAATACATGTCTCCCACAAAACAGTGCAGCCAGTGACCCTGAAATATAAACTGATGACGATTGCTCTAAGCCTCTTAACCCAGAGAACACACTGCATGGAAGGATAGGAGCATATGGAGCTGAAAGAAGGATGGAAAACCTGAAAAAAGGTTCTGTTTATCCATAAAAACCTCGAAACCACATACCTTCCATACCAGAGGAATAATGAAAGAAGGAATCTGCCCCACACACACACACACACACACACGAGTATGACAAAAACGGAATCCCCCCTCTTTAGGATTATGTTCTTTGTTGGAGCAGATTGTTAGATGAATCAGGTCAGGCCTGAATTTTCTGCTAAATACTGATAGCTCTGATTCTCCAGCACACGTGTAGAGGCACAAAGCCCAGATCAGCCTGAGTGACTAAACAGATTACGGCTCAATCTCAACGAATCACTGACATTTAACATATTACCAATTGTTGGCATGACGCTATAACCAGCATGGACTACAGCATGGCTAAGGCTGTCTTAACAGGCATGTACCTACAAGCAATTTTTTAATGCATACTATTAAGGGCTGCCATTATCATGCAATTAAAAGAAATTATATAAAATGTTCTCAATTAACTGGCTTCGCAGTTTCAGTAATGATCTGGGAATCTGCAGGTCATTATAGAGCCCTATTCTGTCTAAACAATTTTCAAAATGGGAGCAATTAAGAGTTCATCACTATATGAAACATCTTTTGATGCAACACTGGTTAAAAGTTCGGGAATGCCACGCATTTGCCACTCAAATCAAACAGCACGTCTGGTATCGAGGGGTAATATATCACAATATGGGTGTTTTCACACTTGGTCCATTTAATACTTAAAATTAAAAAAATAAATATATATTTTAAAAAATAAATAATAAAATTAATAATAATTTTTATCCCAAGAATGGGGAATGTGAAGAGACAGCATTGGATGAGGAACTAAAGTGTGGACCAAAAAAAAAAAACCCAAGAACTGAGCCTCTATCTGAGCTTAAGTGGACCAGAAAGAGAACCAAGTTCCCTTTCAAACGGACTCACACTGTGAATAGAAAAAGTTTGCTGTTGGTCTATTTTTTCGTTCCTTTAAAGAAGACTGGCAAAACCTACATGAAAAGGAATACTGCACAAATATTCTCTCATTTCATCTGTTTTAGATGATTACAGGCAGACTACAGATGGCTTCAAGGCTACAGAAAGCTCCTCCACTTGCACACCCAGCAAAATCCTTTAATGCTAGCTGCACAAGGAGAGAAAATGAGCAAAAGAAGGGTCAGGATGTTATTGTGCATTTGTAATATATGGTAGAAAAAACAGGATTCTGAGAGGTGAACTACTTTCAGTTAATTTGTCAGCTGATGTTCTGCTTGTACAGAACAATGTACAGAAAGTAGACACCACTGTACAGAATAAAATGAACTCATTCCACCTGTTAAACATAGAAGAAACAAAGAAAAAACTGTTATTTAGAAAGTGGAGCTTGTTACAAAACCCATTCGAGCAAGAAACTCTTCTACTGCAACTTATTATGCAGACCTGTACACAATATTGCAGTTGGAAACAAACCGTTCCAGACCATTAGAGCAGAAGCAGAGCGTGCCGCCAGCAGTCTGTCACACAGGCTAAGAGAGACAGGCACAGAATGAATGTCTGCAGGCATAATGTGGAAATTATAGGGCATTATAGAGTAACTGATGTATCCACAATACAAATACAGGTTTGCTGTACAACTTTGAACAACTTTGCTGACCGATACATTTATACTCACAGGCCATTTCATTAGGTACACCTAACTTGGACATGTATTAGGGGTGTGCAGAGCAGCCGCTATATGTATCTGTATTTGTATATGTTAAAAGGGAAAATTATTCGTATTCATATTTGTATTTGTATTCCCGAATACAATTTTTTAAAGTATTTGTCCGAATACGGTATTCGTCAAAGACACGTTATTTGTGCGAATACCGTATTTGTATTTGTCTCCACCCCTAATATACACACACACACAAATGTAGATAACAAATTTATATACACATGTCCAAGTTTTATACATAGACACTCTCCCCTCATTATCACTCCCCATATAATTTTGATAGGTTCTAATCCCTCCAAACTGGGATCACCCCAGAAGAGAACAGGCTGATCAGACATGGGCACACACTTACACTTGTCTAACAAAAAAAAAAGCACATGCCTGGGTACTGGAAGGTCCCACAGCACGACGAGGCACTTTGATGTCAAAGCCTCCTTTTGGGTCCTTTTCCCCTCTCAGGGCCGGATCGTTAGGAGGTTCTCTTCCTGTCTCCCAGTCACAGATAGTCTTACGGATGGCCTGAAGGACACTACAAAACACACAAAGAACTCAAAACAACTTATTTTCAGTTTCAGTTCTTGTACCAAACAGGTTGTTTTGGACAACAATTTGCATGCTGTAGACATAATTTAAATATTCCACGTAAGTTTAAACAGCGTATCTGCACATTTTTGATGCCTTTAAAGATTTTTTAAACCTTTTCAAGACCTCTAGGAAGAAAAATTCTGGCCATCACGGTGGCTAAAAAAACAACAGCCTACAATTTAGTTGATTTGAACAAGGCACATACTTTTTTTTTTTTTTATTTATGTTGCAAAACTATGGTACTTCTCATCCTCCAGACATCCGTCATTGTATTTACATTTACACATTCTACATCTTTGAATAGCAAAACAAAACGGGAAAAATTTGCTCCGTATTCCGAGGTGGCCACCTCGATGAACATTTTTATGTCACTGAAACGTCAATGAGTGAATGTTCATAAAAAGTATTCTTAAATTTTAAAAAGGGGTTAATTGTTTCGATAGTTACCTCTGGATGACATTCTTTTTCCTCTTGATGGCCTGGCGCAGTGGGTCCCGGAGTGTGATCTGCGCAAAGTCCTGCAGGGCGGCGTAGATAGTGTGGCGAATGGCATGGTTGAACACACTCTCCATACGTCCCATAAGGACCTGTAGTCCCTTTATCATGGCCATTACCTGGATGGAAAGATAGACAACATTAAATGATCTGAACTATAGGAAGGAACATTTATTTTGCCCTGTTAGCAACAATTAGCAGATTGAAAGATTTAAAAGAGAAGCAGTCAAACTAACCTCCACCAGAGCAAACTTCTCCTCACAGGTGTAGTTGTATCTAGTGGCACGCTCATACTCCTCAGCATTATCAGGGCATTCTTTGTTGGAGTATTTGTCGGTTGGGTGCACCAATTTCCATGAGTACTGAAAATATAGAGATGTGGGAACATGTGAAATACATTCACAATGAGATATGTCCGCATCACATAGAGGACTACAAGATGAAACTCACCAGAAAGCCTTAAAAGCAGATTTAAAGTCTACAATATTGATCCGTCTATAAATGCTGAAAAAGCATGTAGAAAAGTCTCTTTAGCTTACATACAATGAAATAGAGCAGCAAGGGCATGTAAGGCTGCCACTGAACCCCACTGTTAATTTCACTTTATACAAAAAGACCCTATAAGAAGCAGGAATATACAACTGCTCCATTAAAGGCATATCAGAGAAGCAGGGAAGGAGTCTGGAGTAATTAATGGGTCACAGTAAGGCTGAAATGATTCTCAATTATATGAGTGACTCAAAATTATGTCACCAAAGTCCATCTATTTAAACATCACTGATATCATATCACTGCCTCTGTGTAGACACTGATATCCATTCACATGGACTGATGTGCGAATGTGTAACAGATGTGCATTTCAAAGATTTAAGACATCATGTTAATTTTGCTAAGATTCCAGTGTGCATAAAGAGCAGAAAAAGTTTTTACGGTGTGTAAGGCGGACAATAGAGTGCAGTGTATACACGGTAAAACAGCCTTTTCCCTTTTTTATTAAGATAAAACTAAAGACAAATAGGTTAACTTACATTTGTGAAATTGTAGCTATTTTATATTTTTTTCCATGTACATCATAAATGTTTCTTAAATGGGCTTAGTTCTGGAGCCTGTAAGCCAAAAGTTTTAAGGTGTATATATATATTTTTTTTAATTGTGAGGAATAACGGCCAATTGCTTGCTCATTTTAATAAGCCTTTCATGTTGCATAACAAACTATTTTTATAGTTTAAAAACAAAGTATGATTTATCTGATTACTCAATTAATTTATGAAAAAAAATCTACAGAATAGTCGATTCCAACAACATTCCATAGTTGCAGCCCTAAGTCACATATATAATACAGTCTTCATTTTAAAACAGATTTGCATTTAAATAAAAAAAATAATGCTATTCATTCTCACAGTCAAGTTCCAATATCTAAAGCCTTCCCAGTAGACTAGAGGCTGTTCATACAGCACAAAGGAAACAAACATTTCTTCATACGGTAGAGATGTAAATGACCTCGAATTAAGCTGATGATATTAATGCACAACACACCTTCAATATGCTTTATGCTGGAATACAGACCTACACCAACAAATTTCACTAAATAACATCATTCTGATTTTCGTTAGGGTAAAGAAGCTACAATCAGTCTGAAAAGATGAAAAACGATCATCCCCAGTTTTCAATAATTTTTTCCTCATTAGGTGTGGGTGATTTGTCTTTGAAGTAAACTGGTAATCACTCAAATTGAGCAGCGTTCCATCTGATTAACTGACATCACTGCTGCCCTTTGCCTTAGTGACTATGGCAACCAGACCACAATTCTTGGAAACAAGAGAAAGTAAAGACCTTGAAGGATGGAGAGGTGCTTAGTAGTGTCTCAAAACCAAACCTGGATACTGAAATTCAGTTGTCAAACGGCCCAGACCGAATAATAAAATAATCATATATGGTCTTGTTCTTGAGATCACCATATATTCTTGATTATATAAATTATTGAATATAGGCCAAACAAATGAAGAAATATGGTGAAATAAATAATTACCAGAGAGTTTGATCAATACTGAGTTTAAATGTTGATTTTTCAGCGTCAGTAATTTGCATGTATTTATACTTGCATGTATTTTACTACAAAAACTCCTCAGAAGGTTCCTCTTCCAAATGTCAGAGAATAAAACCAGAGTGACAAGATTCCCTTAGAATATGTTTGCATGTCAAAGAATCCATTTTGTAACCATGAACACATTTCCTGGTGTGAAAATGCCAATACTCATTGAGATGTGTGATGTCTGAAATTGAGAAACAGTCTCTCCCTCACAGTGTGTTCCCTTCTATCAGAAGGATCAGTTGGAATGCATCAGCAGGTAAGAAGAGATAGCAAGAGCCATATTATTTGGTGGAGATGCAGAAGGTGACAGAACAAGTGGATGAGGAACTCACCACTTCCATGACTTGGGCACTCCACTGAGAGAGCAGCTGCAAGCCCTGCAAGGCCAGATCACACAGCTTCTTGTACTCAGAATCAGTCTTCTGTGCATCCTGGCGTCCAGAGCCCGTCACGACCTAAAAACACACAAACACCCACACACACATGTTATAAGAAGAAATTAAAGCATGAGAGGGGGGGGGAAGATAAGCACTTGAAAGTAAATCACAAAAAAACTCTGATTAATATTCATCAACAGGGATTGGAACTCATGCAGCAAAAGAGGCCTAAGGACAAACCACATCTCCAGTTCTAGTGGAACATGCAGATAATCAGCCAACTTTCACAGCATTGTGTCCAAGCCTAGCACTTCACACTGACAGGGATGGCACCAATCGTTTTCTCTCTTAAACACTTTAGCAGAGTCCCAAGCCTGGTACCTTGGTTCTCCATCCATTCATGTTCTACTGTTTTACTACAGGAGTCCTGCATCTCCAAGAAAATCTCTACAATGCCTCCCACCTCACATTTGCACATTCTAATCTGACTTAAATATGATTTATGTGGAATCTGAGATTTACTTATATCCCTCCAAAAAATCTGGACAATTTGGAGTGGTCACAATGAAGAAAAGATAAGTGAACACTTCAAATATATTTTATTTTTAGGGATGTATGGTGGGTCAAATGCTGCAATAAAACATCCATTAACATCTGAATGTAATAAATATTTTAATCATACAATTTTGGGTGTTTTTTTCCCCACTGGTGTCTTCAAGTCCATGGAGGGACACACACACACACACACACACACACACACACACACACACACACACACACACACACACACACACACACACACAC
>JBBKCR010000101.1:13255104-13276169 GCA_037577295.1 Ladigesia roloffi | reverse complement strand
TGATTGAGCAACTTCTATGGATATCAGACCAGTACAGACACTTGGTTTTGGATCAGTATCATCATTTTGTAGCATATATCAAAGTTGAACTATAAATGAACTACTATTCGTTTAATCCTCATCTATTTTTTTGCCCTTTTGCAACATAAGCTGAACCTCAGCCCAAAGTGAGAACTGCACAAAAGAAACCTTTCCTCTCTTCCAGTTAGGTCTCAAGTTCAGGCTAACTATGAAATTCTGTTAATTAAATATCTGATCTGAAATCACTGGATCCTAACTGATTCATTACCATGTTTACTGTATGCAACAGTGCACAGATTTGACAATGCTTATGGCAGAATAGAATTTACAACCTTTATATTGCCTATAAATCAAACCCTGACCTCTAGAAGATCCATCAGACTGCTCCATCTCCTTGCAGTCCAGGTTCTTCAGGAGCTGCATGGACTTTCCTGCCATGATGATCTGCTTGAGGACAGGTTTGAGGAAGGACACCATGGTGTGCTGTCTGCTGCTGGACCCCTGCTCTCCTCCAGAGCTGCCACTGGCAGCATCGCTCAGCCTCTCCTCGCTCTCCACTGCCTCAGACACACTGTACATGGTGTAGGTGGCGTACCAGAACTCCCTGTGGTTCACAGGCACGTCCTTGTTCCTAACGGACACATTCAAAACATATATCTTTTTGTATATTATGCCTTCATTAATTGCTACTGGCTAATGAATTTTTGAGAATACTTAAAAATAAAAGGTTATCAAATATTAATTTCCCCCTGAATTGTGCTTTGAGGTATTATAGTCTAGATATTCGATCACTGAAGCTTGCATTCATTACCTCTGGATTATGAACTCTTTGGCTGGGTCGAACAAGTGACCATGGACGATCCATTCATCCACTATCTCAAGATATGGCCTAACTGTTTCAACCCAGAGTGAGAAGAGAAGCGCCACCTGGTGGAAGAAAGGGCATCACACAATATCCAGCAAACAAAACAAACTGTGGAGGGAAAGGGGCCCTTTACAGCAAGCAAAATGTCTTACATATTCACATACCAGTACAAGGCACCTGACACTAGATTTGAGCACTTATGATAACATCCAAGTTCAATGACATTTCTCCGGCTATTAACAGATTAAGAAAGAAACATTTAACTACTCACTAGTGTTAGCTACACAAACTTACCGATTGCTCAGAAGCTTCACCCACACTGTCATACTCAATGATGGCCTTGTAGAGGGTGTTGAGCAAGTGTGAGGCTCGTACCACATTAGGCGTGCCTGCAGGGACCTCAGCCACCCCGGTGCAGAAAACCCTATGCAACACAGTGATCTGAGCCAGATGAGGACTGAGCCGCTCCAAGACACCAGCCAAAGTCACCGTCACATCTACATACATCACAGACAACACCAGTCAATGCATAGAATTTTAAATACACCCTTGACATCAATGTCGCACATTATTCATATAATTAAAGAAGAAAATAATAAGTACCTTTGCCAATGATGTCTCTCTCAATGGCAGTGAGCTCCTCTTTAAAAGTGGAAAAGTATTTGTACAGTGCCCACACAAAAGCTTGGTAGGTTCTGAATGGGGGCTCTGAGCTCTTCTTTGACGAGGAGGATGAGGAGGAGGAGGAGTTGAGTCCAGGAGGACATGGCTCTGCACTGTGACCAGTCACCTCATCAATGAACCTCTGGAGACGGAACACTGCCTGGCCATATGCTGCTATATGCTCCAACACTGAGTGCAGGCAATTCTGTACCAGAGACAGAGACATCATCGTTAATATATGTTTATTACTCCAAACCAGAGGCACTTTCACCCAATATCTATACACCCTTCACCAAAGACCATTATTGTGAATAGACTTGAAGGAGAGAACATATTCATATCCACTCTGTACAGGACAGAAATCCCAAAGGCATATTTCATAACAACAAAAAAAAAGAACTCTACTAAATCGGAACATAATACACAAGAAACAGCTTTTGCTTACATTAGTCAAGTGGGTGACGACTACGTCGTTCCTCACGCTTACTTTCCCATCATGGTGTTGAAAAATGAAAAGTTTCTTCACTCCTGACAAAAGCCTGACAACAAAACAATCCAACAGATTGCAGCAGCAGTTTCTATCAATCATGTGCTTAATATGAAAAGGGAGATGAAGACCATTCAGAACTGGCAGCAACCATGGAAATGAATAAAGCAGTTTACTGAAGTAAATATACATATATAATCGGTCACATTTTTTGAAAGGCACTTAACATTAACATTTTAATAAATAATTTTGTATTTGCTAATTCAGTCACTATGTATTTAATAATTTCCTTCCTACGTTTTCAAAATCAGAACCTTTATTGATCTTGGAAGAAAATGCTTAATGTACTGAATTAGTTGCACTTATGTGCTGAAATAATTGCATGACACACTACTCGTTCCTATTGCCTCAACCCTTCTAAATCTTACCATAAGGTCTCCCGAATCACTTGTGTTTCCGTGACAAAAGCTTTCTCTTCAGGCAGGTAGAGTGGGTCGGTGTTGTAGAGATGCTGATCCCTACAGAGGGAAAAAAATCTTCTTTGTATAGCAACATTGACCTGACACAAATGTTTCCATCAATTTTTCTTTCATTTATTCCTTACTAGACAGAATTTAAAACGTTTTGCAGTTTTCATTGATTTATTATTTTAAACACAGATCATTTCATGGAAGTTATTTTTCTAAGTTATAAGGCTAAAGATCCCATTATCCAGAAAACAACCTTATCCAGGAAAAGACAAAAAGGGAAGAGAACTGATTAAATAGTGCAGCAGGTTCAATTTTTTCATGCACTTTATATATCCCATTGTAACATGATGGATCAAATCAAAATCCAAAGTGAAAGGAATTCTTTAAAACTTTATTAGACCACTGGATGGTCATAATTTGTCTCACCAGACATTGAAAAGGTTCGAGTGCAAATGGAGGCTGTGTGGAAAGCGGGATGAATGGGGAACCCAGTATGACCTCACAACATGCAGCTCCAGCCAAGCCCGAGAATCTGGTTCACCCACTAAATAAAAAGCACAGTGAATGTTCAAGATATGCAAAATTAATCATTATCTTTCGTATCTATTCAAGTTCTTCCTTTAAACTTAATCGTGCAAATTAATGCTTATTTCGTCATTTTCATCACACAGAAGTCTTGCCGTACTGGTCCAAGTGACTTGTGCTGTCTTATCGTTCCGTTCCTGGTCCTCCGGCGGCGTTCTGTCTAATTGTATCCCAGAGTCCTCTCGGCTGATGAGCTGCTGACTTTCTTCTTCCTCACTTTCATCTTCTGACCACACCTGGAAACAACAGAATTCACTTAGAGAACTCTCATGAAGCTTTAAAGGCCCGGGGCAGACCAGGTAAACTCAGTTGTACTTTTATGTTTACATGGTCAATGGTGCAACATATATAGATGTAGCTTTGTGTCTTCCGGAGAGCCACTCTGCACTCGACGTCTTCACTCTTACATATCGCTGGGTTGATAAATAGGGGGATGACTTAGTGGGGAAGTCTCTCCCTAATATAATGGTTCTGACACACATGAATGCAGGCATCTCAAGCCAAAGTTTTAACCTAGAAGTATCAGCCTTTCACACTATTTTTCCAATATAAATACCAATTCTGTCACAGTTAGACACGCTCAGTTTGAGTCTGAGTACCTGGTCAAGTGTGGTGGGCCGTTCTGGCTCGGACTGCCAGGTTAGCTCCTAAATGCTCTGCCTTTATGTGATATTTTACCCCGACATGGGTGTCGGAAAACCAACACACACACAACCCTCCAACTATGCTACTGGTATCAATGGGTATCTACCTCCTTCCGTTCCAGTCCCCCCACTTGAAAAATGCTTTCAACACCACTGACTCAATTATGCAACATTTCCTTATGGCAAGTAGTGCTGATAACAATACTCCTATCAACCGTTCCATCTGTCCATTTTTAAACAAACTTTCTGTTCAATGTGACGAGCAGCGCATTCTCGTCTGCTCCTTCATATTACAGAGCCAGAACCGGAACGTGTTGAAGAATCACCACGGCATACAATTAATCAGCACAATTTTTTTTCAACATATTATATATTCTGTGATTTATTGATCAAAATTAACACATTAATTCAACACCCTTTATGATCATAGATGGCAACATACTGACTTACACAAGGCAGTACTTAATTTTGCACAACTCCTACTTACCGGAGTGTCTGGAAACGGGCCTGTATCAATGTCTTCTCCTTCCATTAAGTACTTAGCCCAGTCAAAAGTATCTTCTTTTTCTGTATGGAGAGAAAATATTCATATGCATCTATGCTTTTCATAAGTGTTGTTGCAAAAAAAAAAAAAATAAATAATAATCTGACCTGATTCTTTCAACCTCTGTCTTTCACTGTAATTAGTGTTGGATGGAGAATCAGACATGAAGAGTAACAAGGCCAGCATACCATGGTGGACATCTGTCTATTAGTAGCAGAAAAATGACTGCATTTAGCACATTTGGTACTTTATGTATAAATGCCTGAGCAGAGAATATGTCTCACCTTGGTACCCTCAGTATTAGGAAGAGGGGAGTTCAGGAATTCCTCAGTCAGTCGCATCCAGCTCTCGGCCTTACTCAGGTCAGAATGCACCATGAGCTTCTCATAAATCCTGATTATCATGAAAGGAGAACCATATGTTCGTTTTAGAATTTAGAAAACTGATGTTTTCAGATTTTAGAGCATAGTTTAAATCATATTCTCACCCATTAATTGAGTGTCGTACTTTGTGGCTGCTGACATCCAGGAAACGGTGAAACCTACCAAGTGTGGAAAGAGGAAATATGAACACATTTGTGTATATAAAACTCTGAAAATGCTAAATCTGACAGTGTATTTTTAAGAACATGCTCCTGCAAATAAAAGAATATATACGTATGTACAATATATGGACAAAAGTGACACATCTCTTAATTACAAAATTCTGGTGGCCCTTTTCTCCCAATGATGGACAAACGTAATGCTTTGGCATACCAAGGCATTCTGGCCATGCTTTATTGTGGCATGACTGTGCCCTATTAACTCCAGACAAGGTTGGGGGAGTCTTATTGAGAACTTGACTGGCCCGCACACAACACCTCTTGGATGAATTGGAACAGAAATTGCGAGCAAGGCCTTCTCAGTAACTAGCAGTGCCTGACCTCATAAATGCTCAACAGAACAACTAGGCAGAAATTCCCACAAAAACACTCCAAACTCTAGAGGGTTTGGAACGCCTTTCCTTACAGTTATAAGAAATCCTAATGTAATAGAACATGATGTAGGTACGTGCACCTGTATCCAACCAAAACAACCCTATATGTACCTCAGTTTACAAAAGACTCACCTGAAATTTGACCAGGCGAATTTGAGAGCCATTTGGAAATTCTGGTCCTCTTCATCTTCAATGCCAGTCAAATGTGCTATGAGCTTCTTCACTTCTTGTTCTAGGTCTTTCTCGAATTTAGTCCAGTGAGACATTCTACGATTTCTCAAAAGTGTCGGACACTTTACCAACGTCTCAATATACAAAAAGGGTTCAAAAACAGTGCAAAAATACCTCCACGACCCTCAATGAATCATCACTTCTGCACATATGACTTTCACACTGGGGGGTTTTAGATGATCCGAGATTAAGCTGCTCGCCTGCAGATCCAGCATTGCAGAAGGTTTGCTAAACATCTAGCGTCCATATAATCAGTTTCAGCCATCCACCTCTGTCAACACACAACTGTAAATCTATATGCTCTCACAGCTTTTGGGAAACGCAGCCTCTTTACAGTAATTCAGCCATAGAAAGCTTTTATTAATATTATTTGACGATTCACCGACCAAACCCCTTCTCCCGTCTTGCCGCTCAGCTTGTTATGATGTTTCTTCTGAAATTTCACGCATAACACTCACACACTCTCAGCCCTTAAGCTCCCCCTACCAGCCTGGAGACACACTGCAGGATTATACGCTGTAATACACTGTGTGGACAGTATTTACACACTGAACTCATCCAGCCATGTCTTCATGGACCTTGCTTCGGGCGTTGGAGCACGGTCATGCAATTAAAGGTTATTCCCCAAACCGTGCCCACAAAAATGGAGGCATGCTGTATTGTAATAATCATATTATAAGCGTTTTTGAAGAAACAGTGTTAGCTGACTGACACTGATCATTATATCTATCCCACTATGTGAGCATATCTGACTTTGCACAAAAAAATAACAGGCTACTAAGTACAATAAATAATGTAACAAAAAGTCT
Source organism: Ladigesia roloffi (assembly GCA_037577295.1). Taxonomy (NCBI): domain Eukaryota; kingdom Metazoa; phylum Chordata; class Actinopteri; order Characiformes; family Alestidae; genus Ladigesia; species Ladigesia roloffi. The sequence continues at coordinate 13,269,875 of JBBKCR010000101.1, read as the reverse complement.
CACCTTCATCATTTTAATGGACAAAAAATGTGTTTGAAGATAGAAAATATCTGCAGCATACTTAACAAATATTTGGACATTTTTAAAGCAAGCTTTCTGTCTGTGCTTTGCTGAGATCAGTGGTCTTATATATGCATCACTCCAGGTTTTACTATTTGGTGGAAATTCACTGGATCTGATTCAGACTTCTTTTGCCTGGTTGAGACCTCCAATTCTGTTTCTAAATTCTTATTTTGCATTTCTCTGAACTCATGTTGTTTTCAGAAAGATAAATTAGTTTCCAGCATGCTTCACAGGTTTTGCTGTATGGTAAACAGACTGGAGCACTACAGGTCTGTTATATTGATATGGGAAACCAATGCAGCCATTATTTACCCTATTGGGAAACAGAATTTTTGTCATACTAGGTGCATTTTTGGTCCTGTGGATCGTACTTGCATGTCTCCAGGAGGCTATACAATTTCCCCTTTTTAATTTGGTCATTAAAAGGGCACTTAGGAGTGCCTTGTAAGAGCTGTGCGAAATGGCAGATGTAAAATGAATGTAGCTTTCCTTATACATATTGTGATTGAGGTGTGTTTCAATACATAAAGGGCACAAGTCACCACTCTTCTGCAATTGAAAAGGCTTAAAGTCTGTAAATATGTTTTCAAATTGAACATTTACTCCCTCATCTATACAGACAATTTATGACAACTAAACAATAAAAACAGCCAGTTTACAAATCCTATTTTTTGTGATATGACAGAACCAACACAGGTAATTATAATCTCCTAATTCTGCTACAGCAGTTTAGCTCCATCCATTCATGCACACCTTCACCAACACCTTTAATGATTAAAATTAGACTATTGTTGGACTACCTGAAGAGTCACATCAGTGATTGGTTCATGGGCATTCACAATTAGCACACAACATATTGTGCAAAATTTTGTTTTGTGTTTGACTAATTCATCCTTTCCTGAACTCTTATTGCCTTGTTTGTCATCTTTCAGTTTTGGGGATTTATTTTACCCTCTAAAAATTATTCATATCATAGTTTATTTTTAGGTATTTGCATATGTTTGATTTTATTTAAATAATTATACATTTTAGAATGTATTTATTTAAATACCTTAAAATGAGCATAAATCTGTTAATTGTGAAAATAATGGAATTTAATCAGTTAAAACATATGAGGCTTGGATCAAGCAAGATTTATTTAGTTAAAATGTTTGAGATCGTTCACATCAGGTTTATTTAAAGATTTGTGATAAATACATAAATTTGGCATTGTTTAATCAAATCACATTGGGTTAATTGGTATTATTACATAAATTACATGCAGCACATAAAGTTTCTGTTCAATCTAAATCATTCAAATGTATGGAAATTGTATATGCAATTGAAGCACGCAAATCCTTGGAATTGGGACAAATATTTCTGTTAGTGTACCTGCTTGTAGACTTTTTTTTTCTTGCTTTATACATTTTAGTTGGCCTTTTCCAGTGGGCTCTCCTTAGTTGTTGGGAGGACTCTTATTTAGCCAGACTGTGGGGCTGTTCTGTTGGTTTATTTTGACGTTGGCTGCTAGACTTTTATTTTGCCTGCTTTTGTTATGGGCTGTGTACGTGAGTGTTTATTTGTGTGTGGGCGTGCTTGTTCCCTCCCCCTCTCTAGACGCAGTGGCGTTAAAGGGTTTTGGTGGCGGCGCTCCGGGGCGCCAGATCTGAGCGGATCTCCGAGTGGAGCGCTGGGGCAATGAAGAGGAGACTTCAGAAGAAGTACATAATCCTCATCATCGCCTACTCGGTGCTGCTGCTGCTCGTACCGTACGTACTGGACTACCGGGGCCACTCGGCTCAAGCACGGCATGCAGTGCAGCAGCAGCGCTGTCCGGATCTGGAGAACACGATGGCGCTGTGGAGCAGCAGCGGGGGTACCGGCGGGGGGAACGGCACGGACCCTGCTGGCGGAGAAGACAGCGGCAACCGGAGCGACGCCAAGATCCACATCTACCTGCACGCTACGTGGAGGACGGGCTCGTCGTTCCTGGGCGAACTATTCAACCAGCATCCGGACGTGTTCTACCTGTACGAACCGATGTGGAACATGTGGCAGGCGCTGTACCCGGGCGACGCGGCAAGCCTGCAGGGCGCCGTGCGCGACATGATGAGCTCGCTGTTCCGCTGCGATTTCTCGGTGCTGCGGCTGTACGCGGGCGCGGCCAACGTGAGTACGGCCTTTGTGTTCGGCTGGAAGACCAACAAGGTGATCTGCTCCGAACCGCTCTGCGCCGCCTACCGCAAACGCGACGTAGGGCTGGTGCAGGGCGACGTGTGCGCGCGCTGCCCGCCGCGCGACCTCGCCGAGCTTGAGCGCGAGTGCCGCAAGTACCGCGCCGTTGTGATCAAGGATGTGCGCGTCCTCGACGTGGGCGTGCTGGCGCCCCTGATGCGCGACCCCTCACTGAACCTGCGCGTCGTGCAGCTGTTCCGCGACCCGCGCGCCGTGCACAACTCGCGCCTCAAGTCCAAGCTGGCGCTGGTGCGCGAGAGCATCCAGGTGCTGCGCAGCAAAAAGCACTCAGACCGGTACCGGAGACTCCTGGCGCCCGGAGCGCGCGCCAACCGCGCCGAGAACTACGTCTCCAGCGCCATGGAGCTCATCTGCGACGGCTGGCTCGGAGATATGATGCTGGTGGCCAACGCGCCGCCCTGGCTGCGCAGGAACTACATGCAGATCCGCTACGAGGACCTGGTGCTGCGGCCGTTGGACGAGCTCCGGCGCCTGTACCGGTTCGCGGACCTGTCCGTGTCCCCCGAGCTCGAGAAGTTCGTGCTCAACATGACGCGCGGCAGAGGATACAGCTCCGACAAGCCGTTCCTCATCTCGTCCCGAGACGCCAAAGAAGCTATATTCGCCTGGAGGGAGCGCCTGAACGTGGAGCAGGTCAATCAGGTGGAGGCGTACTGCAGCGAGGTCATGCGCCAGCTGGGCTACCAGAAGAGGAACCTGGAGCAGACGTAGGCTACAAGTAAGAGTCATCAACTGTTGTGTAAAAAGGCTTCAAAATCTTTTGGCCATTTAAGTGCCTAGTTCAGAACCAGTACATGGAGTGTTTCTCAAACCGGTCCGTGGAGTGTTTCTTGAACCAGCACATGGACTGTTGTTTGAAGCAGTCGATGGAAACCTTCAGACAGCCTATGCAGTTTTTCTCATCTCCAGAAATATCACATGGGACAAACTCCCAACAAGCTGAGCAACCAAGACCAGGCATGTTTGGTGGTCCCACAGGACCAGTAATCACTGGTCTAGTGGTAGTGAGTGAGTCAGTGAGACAGTCAGTCCTTAAAACTTCTTTTTAAAGGGGTCTTTTCTGTGAGATTCAATGAAGTAATGCTCTCTTTTGGAGGGTCATTAATGTCATGGAATACTATGTTGGGGTCTTACAAGATCTCACAAACTTTCTCCCCTTTTTCTGATCATAATTTGTCAGTTCAGATGAGCTGAAAAGAAGAACCACCTGTCATTCAAGGTGCTTTTTATAGACAGACAGCATATCAAAGGTTCCATGTTGCTGCATTATCTTACAGAAGAGAGTCTGTGGGAAAAAACAAAGTTAGTTCAAATTAGCTGACTGTTCATGCCCCATCTGTACTGAACACTAGTGATCTTGCCATACAGCAGGTTGAGAGTGTGCTGCAAGAAATGTAAGTAAGCCTTTGAAGGATTTCCTAGTTACTGACGTGTCCAAGATTATTATTAAGCGCTGACGGCCAGACATGTTATAATCCTGAAGATGTTTCGCCACCAGGCAGACAGACATTCTCTGAGCTGTTTCTTAACCGATGTCCTCTAAAACCCCTCGCCAGTCTCCTTAGAGCACAGTATCTGTGCCTACATGGTGCGTGAAATCCTTGGTTTTGATTTTGTTCGTGTTTGCGTTTGTTTCTTAATGGCACTAAGAAGAAACCATGATTTCAGACATTCGTTGAATAGTGTATCTTACTTCTCTGCATATGTACAGAAATAAAAAACTCAAACTTGGAAGACTCATTGAAGGGGCTTTTTCAGTTCCACTGAACAGATAAACCCTCTTACAGAAAGTTGGCAAAACACTTTGAATATATTTTATCAGGTCCAGCATCCTTGATTTACAATTACTAGACACTGTAGGCACATTTGTTTACCTGCCACCTCATATTTTCCATGGAGTCCTAAGGGAAGCAGCCTCATTGTAAAATCCCTGCAGCGTTTTTTCTCTGGTGAGAGTTCAGAAGAGTTCATCTCTTCATGAAAGTGCTGAACAGCCCAGATGATCAGAAGGTAAAGGGGAAAAAAAGAGGGAATGGGGGTTCCCATAACAATAACAAAGATGTAGAGAATAAGCCCGTTGGAGAGTTTTATTATTATTGTTATTACTATTATTATTACTATTATTACAATTATTATTGCTATTAATAATAGTACATGAAATTAGAGCTAGGGAACTCTCCAGTCCACAGGGTACTGCTCAGTTGTTTTGGTAATATAGTTTAGTTTGTTTTTCTTTTGTATTTTCCCCTTACATCATCACAAAAAGTGCTCCAGCAGCATTTTATCTCTGCACACCTGCTCCTCAAGTGAACATGCCCAGTTCAAATTGACAGACACAAGACATTTTTAAAAAAGCAGAACCATCTAAATTATACAGCAGTGCAGCAAGACCCAGGATAGAGCAGCCCACTGTTTTTTATAACAGCCTAAAGAGACACATTTTACTACCAAAGTGTAGAGCTGATAGGTGGCAGTCAAATATCTGGGTATCTAGGCTTTGAGGCCCTTTTGCACTTTACATGATTTATTTGTCCTGCACCTGAGTAACACTTAATTCATTGCATTTATCTACCTCTGACATGCTTGACAAATGTACATGTACCCTTGCAGTGACCAGGCATTATTTGAAGAGAGTAAAAATCTGCAGAACCTTTTCACTGAACATCGAGATAGATTTCATGTCACTGTGCTGCAACCGTCATGCACTGCACACTCTGTTGAAGTGTATAGGAAGAGGCACAGCAAGCTTGCAAGAGTATATATATATATATATATAATATTGGGGGTCATTGAGTTATGATGTAAAAAAGTGGTAAAATCATACTAATAAAACTAAGCCACAGGAAAAGGAAAACACCCTCACTACTAAAATCCCTGTGCTACCAAACTAGTTCACCCAAGTTTAACGCAAGTATGAGGCTAACGATGTCAAAGTCAACTCGAAAATGTCTGGTACTATTAGGACTGTTGTAACTCAAGGACCGCCTGTGTATATATATCACACATACATATATGAACACCATTATTTATTAGAATAATTTAGTGCAGTTTGAAACTCTGAATAAATATCACTGTTACTTTGAGTTACTTTTAAATAGATAGTATTTTTAGTAGCACTACCTTCAAATATGAAATCATATGAAAATCTACATTGCATATACATGATATTTTAGCCAGTTCACCCAAATTTTTGCCCCTGGTCAAATTTATACATGGATAATAACAGGCCACGTAAAAGCGTACTTACACATGCGAACACACCCAGGATGCCTTTAAAGCAGATATTATCTCAGAAGGTGGCATGCCGCATGTTGTATCCGTCCCTCCAAAATATATTTGACAACTAAAAGCCCTTACCCCACTGCCAATATTCTATTATAGTAGAGAACACTTAATGCGCTGCTTCCTCATCTTCTGAGTTAAATGTTAGTTCTGTAGCCCACTTAACATCTGTTTTGTATAAAGAATGACTCTTAACACAGGGCTATGTAAAATTAGGTTTTTTAGACGAACACTAAAACGAGAAACAGCACAGGTGATCAGTTGATGTATACAAGCTGATTTGCATTTTACTGAGATCATAGAGCTTCGATCGACTTCTGGCTGACAAGAGATAAACTTGACCAGTGTAAATGCATGTGGTTAAAAACGTAGATTCCTCCAAGATTACATTTGAATAGTATTTATAAGAGGTATTTGCATATGCAGATATCCAGGCCTGGACCTGAAGAGCTCAGAGGCGACAGTGGGATAAACCCCACTTAACTAGAAGAAAAGAAGAACGGAAAGACCAAAAGGAGAATGTGTCGTGCTTATACTTGCCACACTTCTTACTTCAAAACACAAGTGAAGCAGGCACTTCCTCTTTGAGAATTTTCTTTTGGATTGAGTAGGGTTTCGGTAGGACCATATATTAAGATTGTCTTTCTCTTTTCTTATTACTGAGTAATAATGACTGTTTACTGTTCCTGCCCATAGCGACATGGTGTGGGCTGCAGAAAGCAGATGTCAGTGAGGCAGCTAGTTTAATTCCCACCAGGCAGCCATCTAAAGAACCTTGAAACTAGAATGTAAAGTTCTCTTATTTTCTGAAAGTTGGTTTCTAGTACATCTCACATGCATTAGCTGCTGGGACATCTCTTCCTATGACAAAAAAAATCACTGTCCAAAGCTTTCATGCATCAGCAAACTGCTTAGACTGTTCTCTGTTCCATCTGGCTCTATATAAAAGATATACAAACTGCTTTTGCCATGAAAAAAATGTTTGATTCAGCAGGAACTAAGCTCTTAAACCTCATAGGAGCCATTAAACACTTATTATAGAGATACTAAGCTGCAACAATCTGCTAGAGAGAGAGTGCCAAAATGGGTCTCATTAAGAGATGGAACACATCTGACAAAGTATATCTGCACTTTATACCAGCAAAAAGAACATTGCCCATGGCAGGAAAAACACGATAAAGTGCTCAAATGTACAAGTTACAGAAAGTGCTGATCAGCTCTTTTGTGTGCTGGTGAATGGTACTGACGCTGCCAGCCTGCTGTCATAGATGTTTGAGAGTAGATTCATTTCTAGATGTGGGAAAGGACATTCATGATACTGCTAAATATATTTGAATGATATTACAGAGTTACAAACTGTTAATCCAGGACAAAATGTATAAAGTGTCAGTAGATAGTATGGGCATAAATGTATATCATGATATAAGGTTTGGTATATGTCTCGGTACAATGAATTGACTTTCATTGTCCAACTAGAAACCTATCAAGCCTATATATGCAGGTGAATAGTGGGTACTTCTGCTATAAATGACCATATCAAACAGTTAAACAAATGATATGGAATATACATAAGTATATATTCAGTGCTTTTATTGTGCAAAACTAGAATTGGAGAATAGGTAATCTTCTCATTACTGCTTAAATAGTTAAGAACATCTTTTGAAAATCATTTATCTAAAACTACAATATAAAGACTAAGTGTGTAAAACTTCTCATAGACTGAGTAGAAGTTCCATCATCTGGTGTTTTTTATCCAGCTTTTGCTGTTACTGCCATACAGAGAGCCCAGCGAAAATGTTCATTTGCCATTACCACCTGTGAAATTTAACAGCCATAGCAAATGCTGCGGTCAGTGTTTTAAACTATAACGGAAGTGTGGTTGAGGCGTGACGTGGTGAATTTTACATTTGTTTAAATAAATAATTGCTACGTACTCTCAGGGCAAAAGGAAATAACAACTCGAGCAGTTGAGCGAGGGGTTTACAGTGGAATTATTCAAAATTAGTGACTATTATTTATATTGTCAAAAAGATAGGTGTATTAAGCAGCACTGTGCTGACTGGCATCAAGGTAAAGCTGTGTTTTATGACATTATGAAACACCTCTTTTAAATATCAGTATTTCAGCAACAGCAGATACTGCTCCTGTGTGTAATATTGACCAGCTATACAGGCCAAGTTATGTATTAGTCAGGTCCTGCTGTCCACTTGCTCTTTGTAAAAGTACTTCACTCTGAACAGCCAGGGCTCTACGTAGGGTCACAAATCAATTCTTCACTCATGGCTATTCAAGTGAAATATTCACCTCCTCATTTGTAGGAGTTACTGAGGTCTTAAAATTAACAACTGCATCAGCCTGCAGTGTAAGGGAGTCAGTGGAGTGCATTGCAGTGCAAGTACAGGAAGGAGTGATGTGGCTTACTTGAACATTTAATTGCTCCTGCAGGAGCTGCTGAGGAGGTTTTATTTACTAGCCACCACAGAAACAACACAATGTGCTAATCTGAACCACAAACAGGAAAAGATGATTGCCTTCTCATGCTGTTTTGAAAAAGCAGGTGTTTTTCTGAGTGCGTTTGGTCGGGTGCGGCAGGAGTGCAGAGGCAATATGGACGAGTTGTATTGAGTCTGAGTATAGCAGGCTAATAGTGGGTTAAGCTAATGTGAGCTCAAAGGCTTTATCTGGACACGTAGCCACTCTCCTGAGCATGACTTCAGCAAATCCAAGGTCATGTTACTTTCTAGGAGAGCAACACAGTGAATTGATGGGTTTTCATTCTCTGTAGAGGTGTATTCTTTGCTTACATGTAAGAAATGACATCTTAGTTAAACTTTACATGAACCTAAAAATATAGGACCAGTTTCCCAGGCATGGATTAATGGTCACCATTGGAAAGTATGCTTAGTGAAAATTAAGGTTTAAAAAGGGTCTGTGAAACCATAAACAGTTTTCTGGATTGTTTTTACTGTAATGTTCCACACAGTGGTGTCTAATGTCATAAGAAGTGCAATTATCTAAGTGTGGAACATATTTTTGCTGTTTTATACACTTTTTTGCAACTTGTGTGACCATATACACCAATATGTCATAACTTTTAAACCACATTCCTTATTTTGTGAAAGCTCTGATCTGTTGAGGCAGTTCTGAAAGCTGTAAAGTGGGCCCCCTGTAAATCAGAGTAGTTTGTCCAGATAATCTTACATATGCTCAATTGGAATTTGGGGGGATTTGGAGGCCAAGCCAACATCTGAAATGTTTTGTCATCTTCTTAAAAACTGAAAAATTCTGCAACGCGACGGGATGCTTTATCTTGCTAAACAGGATGAGACCACTGTGACTTTCTGTCTGTGAAATGCGCTTTATAAATAAATTTTACTTACATACTTACTTACTCACTGCCATTAGGGAATAGCAGTTACATCTCACTTACCATGACAAAGTAATACCCACATCAATGCAAGACCCAAAGTCAGCTAAACCGTGTCTCGATTTTATGTAACAGTAGTATTTTTTTGAGATCCAACCAGATAAGCTTGTCCGTCCCTGGAACACTTTCAGTAGGTACTAACCATATCAGTCAGTACAGCACAGTTAAACTAATTCATTTAACTTTAGCCCATATACAACTTCTCTACTATAAATATTAGTCATGGAAAATATTTGCTCATTTTACTCAGTATCAGTCACAAACTGATAATCTGTACACACAGCTACACTGGAACCACCCTGTTTCCATTTCAGCATCAGTGAAGTCTCATATTATAAATGCACTGTGTAAATATAAATCTGTCTCCTTTCATTGTAGGATCCTGAGGAGGAGGACCGCGAGAAGAGCAGATACTGAAGGCGGAGCTAAATCTGCAGCAGGAGGTGTGAAGACTGGCACTGAGCTGCAAGACATCGACACTAGGAATGTTTCCTTTTCTGGAAGCAGCATCTCAAGCTGTGTGAGGTAAAGCCAGATCGACTGGGCTGGCCTAAGGGACGCTGAGAAAACCCACAGGGCTCTGAAGACCAGCCCCCTTACCCCCAGAGATAAACACTAATAATGACATTGAGCCTGGACAGGAGATAGAGGAGGGATACGTTAAGAGACAGAGGGCGCATCAGTCTGGGCTGTGTCCTGACATCCAGATTTCATCAGCGCTAATCCTTCTCCAATCCCCGACAGCCCCTAATCAGCCACAGGAGAGGGAGGACTGGGCCTTTGGGCCAATCTGTTTGTGTCTGAGTGTGTGCACGCATGTGTGGTCAGCCTGGGATGTGGAACTGGGGAGCAGTGTGTTTAGCCGTCCTGCTCTTGTCTCTGGCAGGATAATGTTGAGTTCTCTAAAAATAAGGGTAATATAAACATTCCTGAATGCAGTGCTGCCTAAAAAGCTCTGGAATAGATAGCAGGTAAACATCCCAAAACATTTCAGTCCCACTGTGGCCATCTTATACATGAATAGAAAAGTAAAGGGAAAAAGGCCTTCTGTCTCCAGACTGGGGTGAGATTGTGTAAAAAACCTATGAAAATGCCTCAGCCATCATAAAGTCAGAACCCAAATGGCAAGATGGAGCATCACCCTGTGTGATGGTCAGATATTTTAATGATTAAATGGACAGTACCTAGACCAGTTCAGGGGCTGGGGTGCAGCGCAGTTTGATGATATCCCTGCTTAAACACACTCATTAAACAAAATAAACAACCGATGAGTTAAATTGGTGTTGTGGCAGGAAACTTTGCTGGACTCCAGCCCCCCCCAGGATCAGAATCAGTGACCCAAATTAAATAAAAGGGAGGGGGTGGAAACACAAAAAAGAGGGGAAAAATGTCTAAACTATTTGATATGTAGTGGGTAATGTTATGTTGAGTTCTGTTTGATCAAGAATGTTAATGATGTTTGTTTGTTGGGGTTTTTTTTACAAGCCATGTTCATCATTTGCCTTCTAGGGAACTAACAACTCAGTTACATCCCATATAAATGATACTGATATTTATGAAAAAAGAAACCTTGTCAATAAAATAGTTTTGTAGTAAACACTGTCACTGGTTTTATTTCAGAACATAAAATAAAGCAGATCCCTCATTTTTATAATATTGCTACTGTAAACCAGTTTAATACATCTTTTTTTAATGCACAGTTATACTACAATGCATACCACAGTTTTGTCACATATTGTCGGACAGGCTGAGTGCATTTTAATTCTATAATAGTTATAGGGGATGCTGTCAGAGCAAAACAGGACATCTTGGTATATAGGTATTTCACAGAGTCATTTCTTTTTTTTGACATGCAGAACATAGCAGGTAGGAGATGATGGCTACAGGAGATAATGAGCATAACCTAGACGTATGTACATCATTGTATTGTGGTTGAGAAAACCCTCAAAAACATGTAAATCTGTTCAGAGCAGGTGTGCAATCACAACGGCAGCTGTATACAGTCCCGGAAAGTCTTCTGGGCTACAGCTGGGTCCAGATCCCCGTTACAACATGCTTTTTAGACTGGGGCAGATTCATCCAACCCCAGGAAGGTCACTGGCTGAATAACCACAACAAAGTGCAACTATCCGTTTGAACTTGTCCATTTCCGCATTAGCTTGACATTGTAAGGAAAAAAAAACATGTTAGTATATTAGTGTGTTGCCAAACCTGCTGCAATGAATTTGTATATCTTTATGGGTTACAATGGTCAAACTGCAACTAGCTGGTTTTCACAGTTTTTTTCTCGAGTTCATGAGAGGAAATAGGTTAACTAGAAGTCAGTGGCTTTTGTTAACCAGCTGTGATGCCACTTCCCATTATTTCACATTAAAACATTTTGCAAATGAAAGAATAAAAAAAAAAAAAGTAAAACATTGTATTACCTGGAGGATGAGGGGATAGCACAAATGATTTCAGCGGAATAGAAACAATATAAATCAAATCAGTACAAAGTCATTATAGCCTTAAGTTTCAGCTTAACTGAGAGCAACCTGAAGCTAAATGCTAGGTTTGGGGGGTTTAGCATTAAAGCTATGGGATTGTTTCATATGTTCTTTAAAACAGCAGCTAATCGTGTATATGAAACCCAGACTGCTTCGCTACAACTGACTGTAAACTTGTGTAGTACCAAATACTTTCACTACAAAACAGATCTGGTGGGAGGTGTGTGGGGTGTCCCGGGCCTTCAAAACATTCTGAGGAATGTGCCAGCCACAAGCCCGTTAGCCTGTTTTGCGAGCATTACATTTCTGCTGGACAGCCACAGTATTTAGTATGTTAGCGCTTAGGCGGCGTGCTAAATGTGCTACTCATATTATGCAAAAATCCACCCCCTCTGAGAATTCTTTATATTGCACACAAGGACACACAATCCAAAGCATTTTGTTCCAACGTCTTCATTGGCATGTGTTCAGTTCCAGCTGTAAGCAGAGTTTTCCCCAAACAGAAGCAACAAGCAGCGTCCAGGTTTACACAACTCAATCCCGCCCGCTGCTATGCTTTTGGAAAAGTACATCACTGCCACTAAAGTGCTCAGCCTGCCCCCTCCCGCTGTGCACAGCTGTGTATATTTATCCCATACTGAGATGGACAATGCGGGGACAAGCAACACTGAATTGGGCACATTTGCAAAAACTGGTTCGAGAAAACACGTCAGATGTAGCTCACATAGCAATACATTGTGGAACCTTCGAGTCACTGCACTCGGGGCGATGAGACACAGTCCCTGTCATGGGGAAAGTGATGAGGGAAATCTCTTGGATGACAGCCAATAATCTGAAGTCAGTGCAACGCACATGCAAACCCAGCTGTGACCTCACATTTAGATGAGCACAGCCACAACCTACTATGTGTGTTGGTGACTGCAACCAAATGAGAAGTCACTTTTAGTTTATGCAAAAAATGTGTGATGCAGGTGATCGATTTCCATTAACCCCTTTTGTCATTTTAGAATACAATGTAAAGCAGGATCAAGGTGTGAACAATGCTTTTTTTTTAACAGTATTTAGGGAAGAGCAGTGGAAGTGTGTCGGCCTGAGGTCAAGACACTGCTAGCCAGGGCTGAGCATGTGAATACTGACGAATAATCACTATCCAAAAAATATATAACAATGAGCCATAGATCCACGGTGGGATCTAGAGAAGCAGAATAACGACGGAATAATCATGGAGCACTGACAGAACCTTCTATGGCTTTCTCTCTAGCAAAAGTAGTAGGTAAGTGCACATGTGCACGAGAGAATTGTATTATTTTTTTTGACAGGCTCACCTTCTCTCTGCAATCATTCAAGTTTTAAACAGTGCTGCCATTTTCCAACAGACCAAAGTAACCACAGCAACTGCTGTTCCACCATCTGCAGCCAAGCACATTACTATACTTTGAATGTCCAAAACCACTTTCCTCCACACTTTCCACAAAAAGGTTTCCTATTCTCTCATTAGAAATGAAGTGAAACAGGACAACAAAAAAAAAACAACAAAATCACAGTATATATTTATAGTCAGTCTGTTTGCCTGGGTTTCACGGTATAGGATCCAGACCTCAACACAAATTCAGGTAAACATCCAGTAAACAAAACTAGGATGGAGAACATCCAGTTGTCTCCATCAGCCTCTCAATCCCTCCATCTTTTTCTTCATTCACCAATTCTCTTCAGTAAGGTTTTAACACCCCCTGTGCGTTAATGTCTTTGGAAGGGGGTCTGGTCAGATGGAGAGAAATGTCAGAGGGGTGGAGGGTGTGGGCAGAGAGCAGCCAGGGTGGAGGGAATGTGGGCATGGTCAGCAGTACTGTTCGGTAGTGGTCAGGCATGGTCCTCAATGGGGAAAACCAGCCTGGTTCCCCGGCTCAGCAACTCTTGTTCCCGCGTGTCCAGCTCTCGCTCCAGTGCCTCCTCGGACGTGCTGCCATTGCGCTTGCCGTTTAGGCCCCTGGGACCCGTACTGGATGACGCTCCATTGGCTGTGATGGCCGTGTCGCCGTAGGACAGCGTCAGGTCACCGTCGGTCAGGATGAGGTCGGAATCAGCGTCTCTCAGCCGCTCGCTGTTCTGCAGAGCACAGTGACAAGTCGGACATGAGGGGGCGAGGGAAGGTTGCTGAGGGCATGCATGCACATGCTTCAGGACTGGAGCTAGAAACTACTGGGTTAATCACATGGGCAGACACTTTCACTTGCAAGCACACAACAAAGGTTCATGAGGGACACTGTGGAGACACAAGAACAGAGTGAAGAGTGGAACTATACTCAGATATTCTTACATAAGAAAGAAAACATGCACCTTCCTAAATGTTGGCTACACCATCTGTGCTTCTCTAGACGAAAGGGAAATTCCCAACAGCCCACAAATGCTTTTTTTTGCTGCACAGTCACTAAAATTAGGTTAACCTCAAAAATTGTAGTTATTATTGTTGCGCTGTACTACATTTCAAAATTATATAAGTACTAAAGCTAATTCAAAGCATTTACATTCAGAGGCTTAAAATTGTAGTTGGGTTTTTTGTGATTGTGGCAAAAATAAAAAAACAATGTTTCATCAAATGTAAATCAAAAACTATGCCCTCTTCATTGACTTCTAAATTAGAAATACAAATACAGATGCATGTGTTTATTGTCACCAGCGTTGTCAGTGATTTCTAAGGATTAGACATTTATAGAGGACCAAGTCATACATCTGATTTGGCCTAGCTTTGGTTAGTCATTTTGACAGTTCACTTGCTGAAGGGATAAATGCACAGTGTGTCACTGACAGGATTATTATATGTAGAGAGGATAGAACAAGCTAAAGCTCATCATGCAACATCCAACATAACATACAGATTTTTTTTGAAAGCTGCTATTTTAAAGAACAGCAGTCTGTGAGAAGTGGTTTAAAAATGAGATTTGGATCTTTTTCATTTCATGTTGACGAGAGAGTAAGCTGGTAAAGAGGAGATTTTAGAGATGATTTGTCTTTTGATTCCTGTTTAATGGCTTTTTTTTAATTCATAATAAACAGACATCAAATTGCAAAGAGCATCAAACAAGCACCCGTAACCCTCATGTGTCCACTGACAACATACATTCACTGACCCCTGCATCTCAAAACAAAACATCAGACAAAAAAAAACGCTACAGGCTACTGGGACACTCTCACACTCTCTCGCGCTCTCTCACACTCTCTCGCGCTCTCTCACACTCTCTCGCGCTCTCTCACACGCACTCTCTCTCTCACACGCACAC
>JBBKCR010000101.1:13232856-13246511 GCA_037577295.1 Ladigesia roloffi | reverse complement strand
ACTTTCTTGGAAATTAAGGTAAAAATTAAGGTTATATTGAGGGGTAAAATTAAGGGGTGTGATTTCGTAGTGTTAGCTGTGTGGGCCAGTCTAGTTCTTCCACACCAAACACCAACCATGTCTTTATGGACCCATGTTTTATATCTTCCCAATAGTGGGTGAATCTCACAAACAAAATTTAAATGAAGGAAAATAGTATCTATTGAGTGGCTAATCTCTTATTGACTATTGATCTGCAAGGAAGGTGGAGTGTAGTGTATAATGGACTGGGTTTTTTTATTGGTGCTGTTAGTTACTTTTGTCTGTTGTATTTATTTACTTTAATATATGCAGTTTCCTCTGGGATCAGTAAAGTTTTCTGATTCTGGTTCTGATACAATTCCAGGAACTTGTATAAAAGAGTAAAGTAAAATGCTTTTATTTGTTTATCCCCTTTATTTGAAAAGGAAATTCACAGGAATGAGCTTTTTGTTTAAAGCAAACAAACTTCCATTAAGTATACATTTAATTTATGTATTTCTACCACTTTTTTTTACTTCAGTATGTTTAGATTTACCTATTGTAAGCCCCACAGTGATGCAGTGGGTAGGCCTTGTGTGTGTGGAGTTTACATGTGTGTCAGGTGAACTGGTTTATCTATAGACTGTAGGTGTGAGTGTAAGGCTGGCACCCCACCCTGGGTTCTGGGTATCCTAATGAAGATTAAGCGGTTACAAAACATTAATGAATTATTTAATTGTTTTATATATTTTATCTATTATAAGTTACCATCATAAAACTTCCGGTTTAACAGAACAACCACTGCAGTGTGTGAAACACATTTCATAGATTTTACTATGAAATGTTACTATGAACACCCATGTGTGAACTCTCACTCTAATGGGAACAAACAGGACACTCAGATTTCCTATGTATGTTACTCAGCTTCCTTCGTAACTCATGAAATGAGGGAGTCATCACTTTTGAGACTCAAAAATATTCTCTTCTGCTGAATCCTTACTTTCTGAGATCAGCCTTCTTCACCAATATTAACTTTGTTACATCTTAATCCTGATGTCAGTACTGAATATATTATACCTCATATATTTACTCCTTTAAACAGACACTCATGAGCCTCTTTACACTAACCCCTGAAGTGATCCAGCGGGTTGACCTACAAGGTGTGACATTTAACAAAGGGGATCTCACAGAGGAATTGGTAGGTTTCTGTTTCTGTTATATCATGTATTAGTTAACTTGTAAGTAAAAAAAACTGGGGATTTTTAAATGTTACTTACAGGTTTGTATGGTTAACCACTAAAATCTCACTTCCTTGTTTTTAGCATTTAGAAGACGTGTGCAATCCGCATGTGTGCACCCTCATCAGCTTCATCATATGAAACACACATATTAAACTTGCTAAAAAGATTTTTGCTTTTATGTATCAGTAAAATAACTGGCATACAATCATAAAACTTCTTAGTATAATTTTTAAATAGCAATGTCTAGGCTATAAAAGTACCCATAGAAGGGCTAAGGTAACAGATTAGGGCAAAGCTCTGAAAAAAAAGTCTTCAGAATGTCCCTACTGAAGTCATTTTTACCACGGTGAGACTTCAGCGTGATTCCAGGAACAGATGACTAAGTGAAGTAGCACCTCAGTGTGTCCAGTGAGGCTCTGCTTACTACTGGAGCCACCCTGTAGTTTATCATGTTGTTTTCTATCAGAGTCTGTACTCAAAATGTACTTCAGTATTTCAACAAAAAATGTGCTGACACACCGTGTGTACAATGATTTTTATTTAATATCACACCACAGCACTGCAGTAAAACTAGTTAAACAGTAGTAATTATGCTATTTTCATAAAGAAATGTGCAGTCAGTGTTCTGATGGTATCCACAATATACACCAAAAAGTTTGTTGTGAGTCACAACATTTATCACAATAATTTTGCCATATTTAATCCAATTTTACGGGTCTTAAATCTCTGGTTTGTCCACTCTTCAGATTGGATCATGTTTATATTTTGATTTTTTTTGTAAACTGACTCTGCAGTTTATTGGGCTTTCATTATTTCCACATGTCTGTCTTCTCTTCCTCTGCCCCCCTTCTTACCAAAAACTGTTACTACTCCGACAGAGAGTTCCATACCAGATCAACCATCATTAGGGTCCTTTGCTCTCCTGTCTGAGACCAGTTCAACCACTATGGACAACCAGAATGCACTCTTCCCCCACCTTCCCCCATAACCAAAAGCTAGTACTACTAAAAGTGTCAAACAGAAACTGTTAATTCTACTACTGTGAACTGGACACTCCTGCATTCAAGACCAGTTTGACCACCCTGGTTCACCTACATCAACCTCTAACCAAATCATACAGACTCCAAAAACCAAAGCTACCGCAACAGACTAAATCTGTTCCACCATTGCTAACTGTAAACTGAAAAGTGCAATCAGTGATTAAATTTTCCCTCCTATATTTAATCACCTTCATTGGGTCATATTTTTAATTCTCCCACGCTATTCAGTGTTGAACAAAGGAGGAAGTGTTCTCATTTTGAGGCTTGGTTCCTCCCATGGTTTCTTCTGAGAACAACTTTATTCTGGTATGGAAAAGACATTTTCACAAAGATAAAACTGACCGCACCTTCAACTGGAGCATGTTGGTTGTAAGAAATCACAGAAACAGGTGGAGATATAAAGCAGCAGATTTGTGTGTCCACATAACCTGCTGCTGACATGTCAGTGCTGAAAGCATCTTTTCAAGTGCATCCTATCAATGGCCTTTGGCTTTCACTTTGACTATTAAGAACTGTAGGTCACAGCTGACCACAGGCCACTTAGGTTTCAGAGCGAGATACAAACAGGAAGCTGTCTATTATTAGAAAAGTATTAATGGACTAGTAGCTTATGCTGTTAGCTGTCCAGAAGGGTACTTTTTTTCTCAGCTAATCCTTCAGTGTAGTGGGGAATAATCCTACAGTAAATCACCTGCATCAAGTCAGAATGGTCAAATATTACAACATGTTCTTCTATGACCATTAACTAAATCATGTTCCTGTTTTAAGTGCTGTTGGATTCTACTCTTTTCTGAGCAAAATAATTTTCACCATGTTCATGCCTCAAACATTAATATGGCTTGTGGTTAAATGCTATCCTGCAAGTTACAAATGTTCAGCTTAAAGAAAGCAGCTTAACTTCACATGCTGCTTTCAGTTCACACTATTTAACAAACTACATATTGCGCAGTGTGTAGATAAAGATCTGATGAAATGTGCACCACACTGACCACAGACTGACTTTTGAAACACTGCTTATAGATACAAGCATAGTTCCATCTAACAAGCTAACAGAGGTGTCAAGCATAAAATGGGGTCATCTTGGACCATTTTAACCCTAATTTATCAATAAAAGAGAGGATGTCAGAAGAATATTTGATTCTTATAAGAATATTGTAAGAAATATAGAGAGGACACAACACAATGCTTTAGATTGCTAAAAGGCAGCACTAAAGGAATACACTTGTTATACACTTAAAGTGTATTATGTATATTTTATATCTAAAACAGTAATAATGAAAGTAATACATTTTTATATTAATCTGGAATTACAACAGAATACAGTATAATTCATAAAATACTAAAGCATCCTTAAACAAAGGTATAATCCATTCCTTTCTCAGCTTGAGTGTATTATTTCAAAGAAACTTAGGTGATACTTTAATAAATAAAAGTATATTTTGTCATATCAGCAAATTCGAGTGTAAGAGAATTTATGCAGTATTGACAACAGTAACCAATCTTTAAATTCCACATTAAAACACAGCTCTTTAACTTGCTCATTACATCTCACTCACATGTTATAGGCTTATGCTATTGGTTGAACTTGCTATGCTGCATTTGATGTAATGTTGGACTACTGATCACTTATGTTGTTGTATATTACTGTAAATCTGATTTCACTATGTATTGCAAGAGTAGTTGTAGTAGTAGTATCAGTATAACCAGATAAGCACAGAGTGGCACGGCTCTCTGAATGTTGGTTTTGTCTTCTGAACATCATGAGTTCCACCCCATTCACACCCATTTTTGGCTTGACATGTGCTTCACACTCCCAGCTTGGTAGCAGTTATAGCTAGGACCTAACTAGCCCTTGGACATGAGCTATGACTAGACTTAAGGTTGATATGTATCACAAAGGTTAAACTAGGTCTTGTGGCTTTATTGTCTTGGTCTTTATGTGTGGGATGAACTCCCCCTAAACTCTGCAATTCACAGACACTCAGTTCCTTCCCCTGAGGTCTGGAGGCTCACCAGCTCTTCGGCAGTATATAGGTTAACAACATTCTCTCCACATGTGCACCTAACCTCTTTGTATGCTCACTTGTGACGACTTAATTTCACACGTTCTACACTCATAAATTATTCTACTGCTATTTGCACTTTAGTGTATTACGCTCTGGATAAGAGCAACTGATAAATTACTAAAATAAATTGACTTGAGTTTAGTGGCACTTTGGTCTGGCTTAAATATACATGATCAGCAGTACACTTATATTCCAAATTTAATGTCTACAAATTACTTACTCTGCATGCAGCTTTCAATCTTTAAATCTAAGCGCAGCCAAAATAGATCTAAAAACAGCAAACACACAACAAATTGCCTTTAAGATTTGTTTAGTTATAGTTTATGTACATTTTAACATAAACTTTTCAGGTACCCAGTACTGACAAAATATTACACCAACAGGGACTTTAATTACATTGCATTCAAATACATAGGCTTTAATATGGATTTGGTCCCCCTTTGCAGCTATAACAGCTTCAACTCTTCATGGAAGGCTTTCCACAATTTTTGGTGGTTCTGTGGAAATTTGTGCCAATTAATTCTGTAGAACATTTCTGAGGTTAGGCACTTATGTTGGATGAGAAGGCCTGGCTCGTAATCGCTGTTCCCGTTCATCTCAACGGTGTTGGATTGGGTTAAGATCAGGGTTCTGTGTAGGCCTTTCCACTCCGAACAGGTGTGTCCCAATATTTTTGTCCATAATAAAGGTATAAAGCAACATCTAATTTATGACTTATTTTCAAACAACCGGTTGCTTTTAGCTTATAAGCCTCATTTTAACGTAGTCTGTGATGGTTAAATACTAGCATTCATACGAAGATAAACACTTCAGGTCTTTGAGCTGGTCGGAACGGTTTCCACGCAACGCGTGATGTCATGCGACGCGTTCCAATCCTTTCACAGTAAACTATGCACCATCCTTTGCTTGCCTTCTCCCTTCCTCGCGTCATGGAGTGCAGCCCTTAAACGAGTTTTGTAGTGGTTAAGGGGGGATTGTGACAGAGCCCGAATGCAGAGCCCTCGAGAGAGAGAGAAGTCCTGAGTAACGCGGCGAGAGGTGTTGATTGGCTCACCGTGTGTGAAACGGGAAACTCGCCTTGTCTCTGTTTGCGTAATGTTAAGTGATTTGTTAGAGGGGGAGAGCTGGTGAAGAAAAACCTCAGTAAGGGTTGTCGCTGTTAGTCTGTCTTTTCCTCGGCTTGACAGAGCTCTTTCAGCGTCGATTGGACAAATAATAGTCCGAAATGGGGTGTTTTTTCTCCAAAAAATCCAGGAGAAAATCTCCCGAGAAGGAGCTCGTCGTGTCCGGAGGAGAGGAGTCAGCGGGCAACAATGTAGCTGAAAGCACCGCGGCCAGTGGCACCGAGCAAACGGGTCAGAAACAGTACAGCTGGGACAAACGGGAGAAGGTAAGGAGTCTGACTGACCAGAATAAGCTTAGCTCAGCCCATTAGCCTCGATAAAGTAAGGCAAACAATCCCCACTGCTGATAATGTGAGGGTTTAGAAGTGGAAGGAGGTGGGCGCGGCAGTAATTCACTTCACTACAGTACACAGTGGCGAATTACACACGAGACCTACTCTCTGCCTCTATCAGTTGTCTTATCGTCTTATTAACTAGCTCTCCGTATTTAACCCCTCGGTGCTGCTCTGCTGTTTTAGTTTCGGCACCTGGTAGTCTCTCCAACCTCAAGTACCGTGCTGATTGAGGTCTGGTTGGTTTCGACTACCGTGAAACTACAGTGTGAAATTATAGACAGAGCGTCTTATCGGCTTAAAGGGAGCGCGTGGCAGCCCTCCAGAGAGTTGAATGCGGATTTAGTGCAGGAAAGACAAGCTACGGAGCTCCTTTTCCTCACAACACAACCGAACAGAAGTGTGGCAGTCCAGAGACTCAGAGTGTGGAGGATAAAGTGAAACAATCCAGTCATCATATAAGATTTGATCTACTGCTTTGTGTATTTGTGTGTGCACTCATCAATTTACACACTCATCAATTTACACACATAATATCTATCTATCTATCTATCTATCTATCTATCTATCTATCTATCTATCTATCTATCTATCTATCTATCTATCTATATACATATATACATACATATATATATATATATTTCTAATTTTTTTTAAAAACATGGATTTCATGAATGAGTGTGGGAATGAATGAATGAATTAACCACTTCTGGGAACTGTTGTGTAACTGTCTCTTGTTTTGGCAGGTCGATCCCAAAGACTTCATGCTGACCGGTGTCAAGGATGCCACGGTAGGACGTTTGCCTGGAAAACTGAATGGGCAGCAGTTTGTTATTCAAGACTGTGAGAACTGCAACATCTTTGTCTTTGACCACTCGGCAACAGTGACCATTGACGACTGTGTAAACTGCCGCATAGTGCTTGGACCAGTCAAAGGCAGTGTGTTTTTCAGAGACTGCAAAGACATTAAGTGTGTGGTGGCCTGCCAGCAGTTCCGGACAAGGGACTGCAAGAAAATGGATGTGTTTTTGTGTTGTGCCACTCAGCCGATAATTGAGTCGTCCACCAGCATGAAATTTGGCTGCTTCCAGTACTATTATCCTGAACTGGCCTTTCATTTCAAGGATGCTGGTCTGAGCATCTTCAATAACAACTGGAGCAACATACATGACTTTACGCCTGTCTCAGGAGAAACCAATTGGAGCCTACTGCCAGCGGATGCTGTGGTGTTTGAGCATGTGCCTCTTCCTGACCCCGAATCGGAATTCAGGTCTGTGCGTATCTCGACAGATGTGAACCGGAGTATTGTGCCCTTAACCAAAGGAGGGAGGCGTAAGGAAAGTGAGGAGTCCTGCCTGTTTGTCTTCTTTGCTGGAGACTACACCACAGCCAATGCTCGCAAGCTCATTGATGAGGTGAAGTAATTAAGGGATATTGTATGCATAAGTCAAAAATGTGCAACATTAAGGATATTTTTGTTATAATTATAAGGAATAGGATCACAAAAACAGATCTTGTTAGGAGTCCATATACATACATGTCTGTTTGATTTAAATTGTGAATTGAGTGGTCATCTGTGGTTCTGTTGTAAAGGCTGATAAAGTATTTTGTAGTGTGAAAGAAGACACCACTGAAAGCTGCATTGACCAGTAATAATGGGAAATGAAATCAGTTTCCTCCACTTACTCCACCCAGGGAGAAATATTTAAAAAGAGAAGTAAGCTTCTTCTGATCTATTCATGTTTATTGTACTTTCAGAACAGGAAGATTGTGACCTACAAGTCTGAATTGTTGATGGTTGTGTCTCAAAATTGATTTGTTAGTAAAATATAGTCTAATATTACAGACGTAAAACTGATAATGCCGTAAAAATTGAAATGAGTAATGTATATTTTATGCTATATAAGTGTACATAGTTCATGTCTAGATTAAGTAAAAATACTGAAATTACACAAAGTTTTAATAACTAACATTTTTAGTAATAGTGTTTTTACCACGGGATTGCTCTAATTGATTAACTTGTTTGAAGTTACTTGGAACACAAACTTTTTAGCATTGTAGCTAAATTTCAGTATTTCTTGGATCATTCTTTAGCAAAATCCTTGTTATTAATAATTGACTTAGAAACGTAGGACTAAACAAGTTTTGAGGAGGTTACCGCCACTGTGAGTCATATATGAGAGCATCCTGTTGCATTTATTTGTCTTTGGACATGTTTCTATTTTCTGTAATGCTGTATGTCCCTAATGTCATGTCTGTTTTCAGGCATCTGCCAAAGGTTTCACACTCATCCAAACCAAAGAGGTCTCCATGCGTCCTGAAGATGTGAACAGAGTGTTCCAGAACAACGCAGAGGGCCTTACTGAGTGGACTGCTAAGGGTAAGATCCTCTAGTTACTATGACATCCCACACAGAAAAACAACAAACCAGATCTGTGTGTACCATTTATAACAATGTTTGATATAAAGTGTATAAAGGATTTCTAAAGGAATAACATTTGACATGTAATTTTTATTTCTCTGATAAAGGTAATATTAATTAAAATACATTGCTATTTCTTATGAAAGCCCACCCCCAGATATACAGCTTTTGGAAGTGCATTCTTGAAAACGGTCTTTTGTGAAGTAGTTGTAGTCTCCAGCTGTAGTGTGTATTTATTTAATCTGTGATTCATTGTATTCAGATGCAGGGCTGCTATTGTTGTCTGTCAGTAGGGGAAAAAAACACTGGATGTATGGCAACTGTCACTTCCTCCCAGAAAAAAAAAAATAGTTGAGTTGACTGGGTGCGATGTGTTTGGGAAAACCTTACCAAAAAAAGTATTAGCTGAACTACAAAACACAATGTATGCAACATATACTCAAATAGGAGGGGTGTGAAAAGTATAAGGAAAGTGGCAGGAACATGTTTCGTTCATATCTCCTAGGAACTTGTTCAGTAAACAAGAGAGATATCTTCAGGGATGTATTTCTAGAGCAACTGCCATTCGAGGGTAATCACATGCTTTAGGACACCTTACCTAGACTGTGCCACATTAAACAACCCAGGATATAAAAGTAGAGGTAGGTGAGGTTTAAGAACACGTTTAACAGTTACCTGTTTTAAAAAAGTCCACCTAACATCATCACACCAATTCTACATTCCCAGTAATCTAATTATATCATGGTCACACTGTATGACTAATTATTTTTACTTTATGTTGAAGCTAAGTTCCCTTATTTTTGTATCTTTTCCTCTTGCACATCAACATCCTAATCTGTTTTCTTACTCAGTCACTGCAGTAGATATTTCGCATTAGGGCTGCCCCCGACTAAAGATATTCCTAGTCGACTAACACTCCTGCATTTTAGTGATTAGTCAAATAATCGTTCATTTATGATATTAATATAAAAACTTGCGTATATACAAGGAAAGGTACAGTCCACTGGGCTCGGCTCGGCGCTACCCTACCACTACAACTGGTTGCGCAGCAACCGAGACGCAGCTCGAGCGGAACTGAGGTAAAAACATGAGGTAAAATATTTGATATACCGTATTTTTCGGCATATCTCGCAGTTCTCTTTTTATTTATGCTGTGTGTGCTGCAGCCTGGATTTGTGTCGTGTTCTGTTGCTGTGGAGACGTATCTGACCCTCGTGACAAAAACGAGACGAGGCACGAAGTTAATGCCGGTCATGTGACGATAAAGAAACTAAATCTATTATGTATTTTTGTTGACGAATAAGAACGAGACTTAATGTGGTTTACAATATAAGAACTGTGCTAAAGTGTCTCTTCATTTTCGTTGACTAAAATGAGACGAGATGTTATGTATCTAGAGTGGACAAATGTTTTGGGACATATTTTCCTCCTTGATAATTGGCTGCGTCTTATATTCCGGAGCGTCTTATAGGCCGAAAAATATGGTTATTACAGTCGTCAGAAGGGATTAAAATGAGAGGGATTTTATTTATTATTCTTGGTTTGTGTTTGTTTGTCACAAAACGAAACAGTTGGCTCCAGACGAGGCTTAAAGAAGCTTGGCAGTGGACTGCCGAGAAAAAACCGACTAACCGACTAATGAAAATGTATTCGACCAAGCCTTCTTCATATCGACTAACGTTTAGTCGACTATTTGGGTGCAGCCCTATTCCGCATCGTTGGAATTTTGAGTCCACACTGCAGAGCAAAAGTGAATACACGGCTTGGGGTTGGAGCACCTGGTGTCCCACTTTACTTTCTAGATTTTTTGTCTAACTTTTGTTTGTAAGCAGCACTGTAGGAAGCATGTTATTCTGTTTCTAGGTGTTTCATATATGCGGTCTGTGTTAATATATGTGTTTTTTTTTTACTGAAGGATGTTTTGTGCCTGCAGGTCCTGTTGTAGCCCTTGAGCTGAATGGAGATGGTGTAGTGGAGGGCTGCAGAAACATTGCTAATGAGGTTTTCAATGGGACCAAGGTAACTCCAGAAAGCATTTCATTAAAATATTTTTGAACAAGACACAATAACCCAAAGTAATGGCCCTCCATGTCTTTTGGTGTCTTTTTCTTTCGTAGGTATTTGTTTCTGCGAATAAAAATTCAGCCACTCGGGATGTTGACAACTTTTTCAACTTTGCTGACATGCAGATGGGACTGTGAATTCAGATTTTGTTTGATACACTTTATACTTTCAGTATTGTGAATTAGTTGATGGGTATGTAAACCACTATTTACTTCTTACTCAAGTAATTAGTGCTGCTAAAAACTTGGTTGAATAGATGTTTTTATTTTCTTTAAGCCATTTTATAGGTTTGTACTTCAACATGTTGGGTTTAGTGAGGTAGTCAAAAAACACAAATGTATCTAGACTTCAGAATCTAATCAAATATTTCTGTGGCCAATGTCAGTCATGCTGAGAGATAATCCAGATATTTATTCATCTGTATTTTTAGGACTGTATATAACTGGAAATAGTATGTTCATGCTAGTTTATTTTCCAGTGTGTTTGTGACCAATTGAATCTATTTATGCATAGGCTGAGATGTGGACAATGTAAAGTTTTTAAATGTCAATGTTGGTTTCTTTCTATGAAATAGTAATCTTTTTGGTCTAATCTTTCTACTCTAATAATGTTTATTTTTGCCTATGTGCAGCCAGAAGGAGGACAAATCAGCTTTTTCTGTTTTTATTTGACATTTTGAAAGAAATATCAGGAGCTGATTTGTTGTTTATCAGATCTAATTGAATGTACTGCTCAGTGGAGTCAAATCTGTTGTTTTTTATGTTTCGAAGAGCACAGTTTAAATGTTTAAATCATGTGACCAAAAACAATCTGTTATATTTGTACAGATGGGAGAAATGCATCACAATGTTAGTTTTTTTACCTTTTGAATTGTTCCTATTTGTATATGGGAGTTTTGATTAAATGAATGTAAACTGTGATTTATCAATATAAATATTGGTTTGTAAAAGACTACTTGTGACTATTTTAATAATTGGCATGAGATTTAGTCAGATGAATCTGGAATGTCAGATTTGTATTTTTTTTAAATAATGCACTTTAATTAGGTTCAAATTAGTTTGTAATGACAAAATAGAAAAAAGGCTACATATGAAACAATATAAATTGTTTAATATTAATTTGTAAAAGACTACTTGTGACTATTTTACTGAATATTCACATTAATTTAGATGAGACTGATCTGTTATTATAAAAGTATTACTTAGTATATAGTTTCATGACAATATGGAAAGACACTCTTCTTATTCTTGTTATCATTTAGGCAGTTTCCTTGAAGAGGTCAATACAGAAAACATGGCTATTGAGCAGTGGCTGGCCTAGTGGTCAGGGGGTTAGTGGCTTTGACATAATGGTCACTTACACCGAGACAGTCAAACTTTTTTGTAATTATCAATATTACGAATAGCAGTATCAGTGTTGTCATTAAAAAGCTGCTACACTTTCCTGACATCATTTTTATCAATTGACATCTGTTCACCTTGTGTAGTTTGCATGACCATATCAAAATACTATTCTTATATTAAGCTTTAAATTAGTGTTATAATAAATATTAGCAGAATCAGTGTTTTTGGAAACTGCTTCTATTTCCTTCATAGAGGAGACAGGAAACAGCATTGCCATTAAACAGGCAAACTTTTATTAATATAAATATTAATAAGTGAAAAATTACTTGGGACTATTTTACTAAGTCAGACCTGTCATTATTATTTTTTAACTTAACTGTAATTTGCATGACAATTGAAAGAAACTATTCTACTTATTTCTCTTCTTGTTGCTGTTATTATATAATCAGTTGAGGATACTACAGGAAACAGCGTGGATACGAAACAGGCTATCATTTTATTATTAATATTACTATTAGCAGTATCAGTGTTGTCATTAATAAAGCTGCTGCACTTTCCTGTACGGAGCAGACAGGAAACAGCATGGCCGTTGGGCGGGAGGAGTTTAGGACCCAGCGCCCCGCTCTGTACAATAGGACTGTTGTGTCGTGGTGGAGAGCGGATCGCAGCTTTGGGATACTGATAGTGTGGAGGAGAATCAGACAAAAACAACCTAAATATTGCTGTGTGCATCTGATCGGAAGCGTGCGTTGGGGAAGATCAGCGTGGAGGGAGTCGCTGGGAGTCCACGTAGGGGTCGCTCGAGTCGTTGAGAGAGTCGAGGTGAGGGCTTCTCCGCGAACAATACTGCTGGTGTCTCCCTGGGTTGGTGGCTTGATCCAGGCAGCGGGGCCTGCTTTCTCCTGCCCGCTTCGGGGAGTGGTTCTAGTCGGGGTAACCACCTCGCCGCCAGCCTTGCTTAACGCTGAATCCATTCTGGGGTTTTACACAACGAGTGGGTTCACTACAGGCCTCGGCGGCTTCTTTACAGCACACAACGTGGCCCTCTCCGCTCCAGCCTGCTCTGAAGGCTCTAGGGTGGCTCGAGTTTGGCGCCAAGGCCGTCTCATATCCTGAGTTAGCAGCAGGGAGCTCAGTTCTGCAGTGCAGGAGGACATAACCATGTTGAGCTCTGAGTATGACCGTAGAGGCGGTCAGCCGATATGCAAGTAAACTGAACGGATCCCCGTTTTGCTGTCACTAGGTTGGTCCAGTTTATTTCTTTATCTAGCAGGAAAGCCAGCTAACACACGTTAGCCTGATAACGGTGCACAAAAGCCGCCAAATAACTTTAGGCTAGGAGTAGATAGAACACTGATTAATGTAGTCGTGCCTAACCTAAACCCTCGTCTGACCAAGTGTTCTACATTATAACACAGTTAAGTTTGTGACAGGCAGAAACTTTTCTGTTGTGTAACACACTAGTGCATGGCTGTGCAGCCTCCGAGCCACGCGTTATCTTCATTACAGCCCCCGTTTAGCAGGTTAGCCCCACTTTAGCCGCGCAGGAAGCACCGGTTCATCGGGGATGGTGTAAAACGGACATGTGGCTCAGTGTGTCATAAATGTGTATTTAATACAGGAGCTTTGCAGCTCAGAACTGAAGGAAAGGAAATGGCTAAAGAATTCGGTGCACCTTCCTCCAGAACGCACTGCGCACGCGCAGTTCAGCTTAACCCCAATGAAGCCAGGCACATCACCACTGGCCCATGACGAAATCGTTAAAGGAGAATTATTCAGATTTTTAAAATATATATTCTAATCGTTGACCATCTTTGACATGGCATTTAGCGTGTTTTTATGTGAAGTACTCTATTTTAGAAGAACTTCACAGTACGTACTCAGTTTTCATTTAACTATCAAAAATTTCTGGGACAACTGGTGGCCTAGTGGTTAGGGAGCTGGCCCTGCGCTCAGAGGGCTGTGGGTTTAAATCCCAGGGCTGCTAGTGGCAGCACTGATTTACCCCAGAGCGAGGTACCAT
>JBBKCR010000101.1:13200598-13232624 GCA_037577295.1 Ladigesia roloffi | reverse complement strand
CCACCCAAGCCCCCCTTAAAGAAACATTGGTAAATGTATAAAAACATTTTTTGCTACAAAAAGTATTACATGATTCTCCCCAATATGGGTAGCTTTTTCAAAATATATTTTACACCAGAGCACTTTCATTAAACTATAACTAATTTGGGTGTGGATGAGCTGGTGGCCTAGAGGTTAGGTAGTTGCCTCTGCAATCAATCTGTTTTAATCCTAACACTGCTAGTGTCACCACTGATGTACCCCTGAGCAAGGTACCATCACCACACACTGCTCCCCAGTCGCTATGTTCCTGGCTGACCGCTGCTTCACTTGGTAAATGGGTAAAACGGAGTGAAAGAATTTCACACTGTGTGATGTGGTGTGGTCACTTTACACTAGGGCTGGGTGATTTGGCCTAAAATCAAAATCTCGATTAATTTAACATTTAAACTAGATTACGATTAATGGACGATTATTTTAGTTATTTGTTTATTTTTTTGCCTTCATAGTTCACTGACAAGTTTTGTACAGTAAATATGCTCACATAGTACAAGTGAGAGATTTTTGAATTAAGAGATTCCTTGATTTTAAAATAATTGAAGGAAACATCATAGAATTTCTACGATTATTTATTGAACATCAATGTTGAACAACTGAATTTAAAGCACACATTGCCTAAAACAAAGAGTAAAAATAACTTGCACTTTTTGAAACAAAATACATTATTTTCAGATTTTTTCTTTTTTAAAATAGTGCCTCCACATGCTGTAGTGTTTTTAAAGTGAAAGTAATTGTTTTGTACAGGTGAGTGCATTAATTAATTTTAAAATAATTTAAGGAATCTACTATCTATGATTATTTATTTAACATCAGTGTTGAACAACTGAAATTAAGCATACATTGCCTAAAACGAACTGTCACTTTTTACTTATTAACAGTGAGAATAAATAACATTTGGAAAATTGGACATTTGGAAACAAAATAAATTATTATATTCAATGTTTCTCTATTAAAAATAGTGACTTCACAAGTGGAAATGTTTTTAAAGGGAAAGTAATTGAAATAATCGATCTGGAAAATTTAGATGGATTATTGTGTCTGAATGTCGATTTCTATTACTTTTTGACTTATTGCCCAGTCCTAAGATGTATTATTACCACTGTTAACAGCATTTCTCATGAAGCATTTAAATGTGTAGACAGATAAAATGTCTGTGGTTTTTTTTTGTAACTGCACTTTTGAATATTTCATATGAACAAATGGCTATTTCTGTGTAACACAAACTAGTCGCTTTTAAGCCCTCTGCTGCTGCTTCAAAAGTTTATTATAGAGCAGACTTGTCATGGCATGTTGCTCCACCTCATGTTGGGATGCAGCCCAACTTTCAGCAGCCCCTTAATCTAGTGTGTTGTGTGAGCAAGATGATGTGGCTGGGCAGGGCATTGTGTTCTGTAGCTGGGGTTTGGAGACTGGGGGTTGTTGCAGAATGCTGGTGCTTTGGCCTGCTCTATCAAACAGGCTGTGAAGCTGAAGTACTGTGGATCTGGCCATGCTGCTGTTGTATTTCATTTATTTCTGGTGTGTGGGGTGTTTATCCCACCTTTCGAATGTAAACAACATAGAGAGGTGTTGTGTCTAATGTTGTTTAGCTGTATATTAGTGATTTGTGGTGTCTAAATGGCCTCAGCATTTTCCCAATTAATTGTATTTTTATGTTCCCCTTGCAAATGACATGTACCCCTGAAGAGTGAGTCTCTTTTATGCAGCATAGTCAAGTCAACAGTGCTTCAGATTCTTCCTCTGATTTGAAAGGGAAAGGGACAGTCTATGGCCAAGACTGCATCAAGAGCAGGTGGTCCTTCAGGAGCTTGAGTGGAAACAATAAGAATGCTTGTTACTGTCAGAAGTGTTTAAGCTCAGTAGGCTATTAATCAGAGCAAAAATGAAGCGACTTCATTTGAATCCGCAAAAACATGTTAACTCGAACACATCTATGGTTCTGTTTTTCTTATTTAATATATTGGACGGGCTAGCAGCTTATTTATTGAATCATGGAAAAATTGTCCTCGTTCTTGAGTTTTTATTGCCTCGTGTTTATGCGGAATTGGATCAAGCAGGTTTCCTAAAAGGAATGTCCAATTTACAGACAAAGGGGTTTCACTGCAGAGACCAGTTTTAGCAATAGTAATTAATGTGGAACACGTCATACAGGTCTCAGCTGTGGGGTAAGTGTTAGATGTGTTGAATTTCTACAGTTGTACAGCAGCATACTGGGGCTGAAGTAGAGCTTAATGTGTCTGTAACATACTTTTGTAATCACACCAATCACATTTCTTTCCAAATTATTTATTTTATTTAGTTAACATTTCAGCCTCTTTTTAAGTTGACTGTAAACAGTAATTGTATTCATTCTATTGCTATAAGTTTAGGAATGGGGCCAGTATATGGAGCATAAATGGTTAACAGTGCATCTGTGCCGGGCCTTGGCTGATGGCAGTCGGTTCCTGCCTTCTGCTTAGCAGGGTGTTTTCGTCTGCATCACAGTGAATTGAGCTTTCAACAAAATCATGTGAAAATGCATTAAAGCACATGCAGTTCTTGTCCTGTTAAATGGAGTGTTTTGTCTCAATATTATTTGCAATGGAAATATTAGTATTCCTGTTGCTCTTAGCATAGTGAGCAAATGTCCCTTTTGATCACTGTATGGGGAGGGTTTTGTTTTTTGTTGTTGTTGTTGTTGTTTTTTTTTGTACACTGTGAGGCAGGCAGATTCCATTTTGAGCTTTGCTCCTGCTGCTTCCTGTCTCTGGTATTTATAGCGTCTGCGCTAAGAAGCGGAGAGTAAATGGGAGAAAGCTTAGGTCAAGCCAGGACGTAGACCAAAATACAAATAAGTAAACTACAGTAAACAGAAAATCCCTGCCCCAGGCATTGCACCTGCAGAACGCCTATAGATAAACCAGATTTGATCACTAGACCGTTATCACATTATGACGTTTTACATTGAATCTCTTATATGCAAAATTGCAAAAAGAAAAGAAGTTGTTTAAATACTTGACAAAACACAAAATGTTCATTTTTTCTGTGCTGAACAGCTTTTACCTCACTATCATTTGGTGTGTGTCTCACATCCCTCCAGGGAAGTTCTGCATCTCTGCATGTACATTATGATCATCTTTTTATAATTGTTTTATTCTTGGAGAAGTGGAGTGTTGTGAATGAGTCTCATTAGCAGCTCTAATGCTTTAACCTCTTGTATGAGCTGCCCTTACTATATGTTGGCAAGCGTGTCCAGGCAGGGCTGAGTTAATGTTTATTTAAGGAGGCCTCTCTGTCGTCCATGTTGCCTTCCACACTTCCATGTTCCCTTACCTTTCACACACCATGCTCATCTTGTCCCTCAATGTCTGCTTTACAGCAATGAGAGGTGGATGACGGAAGTGGGTCTAACCTAGTATGCTCTACGACTTGAAATTTATGGTGAGTGATAAGCCCATGCACAGAGGACCTGAACTGTACTTCTGTATTGTTCCTTTTTTTTGGTAATTCTGTTTAGGACTGTCTAGTTTCATAAATGATCTAAGAAGCTTTGTATACATTAGGGCTTGAGTGACAAAAGCATGTGGTCAACAATAAATTGATACCATGGGCCGGTATTACTTATGCAGAATATTAATTTTATGCTCTGGTATTTATAGTTAAACAGTGGTTTAGTGACAGATGCGGTTGTCAGTTCCCAAAACTCACACATGTGAAACTCAAATGAAGAGAACTCCAGTTAAAAATGTACTTGCTTAATGAGAATTTGTTTTCCTAATATGAATCCCTCTCTCCATTTTTGTGTTTATTATATTTTTCTCAGGATACATCAGGATGAAACGACTCAGGACTTCAAGCAGTAGTGACAGTTCAGACAATGAAAGTGAGTAAACATTTACACATAAATCCTCACTTATTTTTGAATTAGAATAATTAGCACTTTTTGAGGTTGTCAGTTGAAGTGCTTTTTAAACTGTGGTGTTCATGGGTGCCATCATCTGCTTTACCTCTCTAAATAAAATATGCAGCTCCCTCAACCTCCTTCTCTTCAAACAAGTATGGAAGCAAACCTGGGACACCTGCCTCTGCACAGAAAAAACCAGCAGAGGTAAGAAGTGCTTGCATGTTCTATTTGAAGTTTCTCTGCCGTGAAATATAAAGGTTTTATTGTTTTGTGCACACTCCTCTACATCCAATTAAGTACATTTGGTAAAACAAATAGTGAAAAGGCCCATGTGCTAACAAGTTACATCCTTATGAATTGCATTAAATGATCTTTTCCATTCACAGGTGTTCAGAAAAGACCTAATCAGTGCCATGAAGCTGCCAGATTCTCATCACATCTCTTCGGAGGAATATTACCTGCTGACTGACACATGGAGGCAAGAGTGGGAAAAAGGTGTGCAGGTACCAGCCAGTCCGGATACCATCCCCCACACCACTGTAAGGTTAGTAACTTTCTTGCTCTTGTGCTTCATCTCCCTTTGCCTTTTTTTCTTTTTTCTGTTTCTTTTTTTTCAGTCTCAGGCCCTCAGCGAATTTAGCTTGGTATGCAAAGATTGTAACCTAACTGCTTTTTTGTGTGTGTGTGTGTTACTGTTTCTTTTTCGTGCTCTACAGTGTGATCATGCTTCTTGTGACAGCCTACCAGTAGACATGTCTTAATTGCACATCTTATGTTCTTGTACAGGATAATAGCAGAGAAGCCGAAAGAGATTCTGTTTTCCAGACAGAGGAAGTATATCCAGTGCTGGAGTCAGGACTCCGCAGAGCCGGGCTATGTGAACATTAAAGAGCTGGCTGAGGCCATGTGCAGATATGACCTGGATGATATGGACCTATACTGGCTGCAAGAACTCAACACTGAATTGGGTCAGATGGGTAAGAAATCTTGGACTATACAGGTCTTTAAGACCACATCAAGTCATTCAGCAGAGTTCCCAAAACAGATCAGACAACATTGAGTTGCATCAATATCACACATTTTTGGCAGTTTCATGAAAAAAAAAAAGAAAAGAAAAATGATATATAACAACAATATATTAGTTGTTTAGCTATATAGTATTTATAAAAAAATCCTTGTAAAGTTTCAGAAAATAGTGTTAAATGACATTATCATCATTGTTTTTATTTGTTGTTATTATTATTATTATTTGTTGTTATATTATTGTTATTATTATTATTACTACTACTTATACATCACTATCGGAAGGAAACTTTTCTAATATTCCAGTAAGCAGTTTGTAGAACATGGACACAGCTGATTGTGGATCAGCTGTGTTGGATATGTGGGGTTTATGAATGTTGCTGCATTTGACGGTTTGAAAGAGCAGTATTTTTCTGCATGTGCGTGACTCACAGGGGAAGTGCCCGTAGATGAGTTAACCATGGAGCGAGCGATGGAGGCTCTTGAAAGGAAATGCCATGACAACATGAACCATGCTATAGAAACAGAGGAAGGGCTGGGCATTGAGTATGATGAGGATGTCATATGTGATGTGTGCCGCTCACCTGACAGTGAGGAGGGAAATGACATGGTCTTCTGTGACAAGTGCAACATCTGCGTGCATCAGGTGAGAGTTTAAAGATGTTTAGTGGGGTTGCTAAATTTCACAATGCTGCCTGTGTCTGCTTGCTTGGGGATGAATACAATGACACACACTCACTGATTAATTTCCAGAACAAAATGAGAGAACCTTTTTGGATATCTTGCCATTTCTTCATTTCTATATACTAACTTACAACCTTAAAAAATTAGTGAAGTACATTTAAGTCTTTATTTCGTGTTTTAAACAATAGGTCTTATAAGTGTACCACCATTCCAGACCTGTCGCTTGCATTACTGGCTCTTTTAGTCTTTGTGATCAAGGTCGTGTAACACAGTGTAGAAGGGGGTTGCACAGTGGAATGCAGTTGTAGCCAAAAAATTTTGTAGACAGAGAAACTAAAAAACACGAAAGAACTCTGACCAATGGGCACACATGCTTATCTTCAGAGAAGCTCCAGTAGATTGCACTGGGTCACCTGGCATTTGCCACCTGGTGGCTGGTAAATAATCAGTCACTAAATAATTGTGTTGCGGGCAATAGAAGAAAAGCTCTGCTGTATTGCATTTGTTTACTTAAAAAGAATAAGTCTTGTTGGTAGAAGACAAAACTGTTTCTGTAAGTTTAGAAAAACATTTTCACTGCATAATTTTTGTATTGCTTTTGGTATACGGTTATCAATTTGAAATGTGTACTGGGTTTGAGTGTCTGTATAGTAATATAAATTATGTGGTTTCTAGGCTTGTTATGGCATCGTAAAGGTTCCAGATGGAAACTGGCTTTGCAGAACCTGTGTTCTTGGCATCGACCCACAGTGTATACTGTGTCCCAAAAAGGGAGGTGCTATGAAGGCCACTCGAGCAGGCACAAAGTGGGCACACGTAAGCTGTGCCCTCTGGATACCTGAGGTAATCTTTCTCAAGAGCAGTATGTTTAAATACACCTATATTAACATGTTAACTGTAGATTATGTAGATTCTAGATTCCTCTGTGTATATTTATATATAAAGGGGTGTAACGGTACATGTATGACCCCCCCCTCATTCGACATTCTAGTCCCAGTAAAAGGCATGTCTGTATTTAACAGATCCGGAGAGGATTATAAGGGGCTCCGTGTCTAACGCTACATTTCTTTTTAAAAATAATTATTTTCTTTCCATTAGTTTATAACCACCACAATATAATATTAATGTATTTTTATCTGGAGCTTTTTGGTTTTGTTTGAATTGCTGCTGAAAAGAAAACCCAGAAGGTGGGTAAAGAATAGCTCCATCATTGTTTAAAGTAAACGAAAAAAACTAAACTTTCCTTTTTTTAATGTTTTATAAAGTTTTTTTATTTGGCATTTTTGAAAACATGACACCACTGTGTCGTATCGAACCGAACTGGGATTTTTGTGAACCGTTACACACCTTTATTTATATATATATCTATCTATATATAAAATATTTTGTCTAAAAGAAGAACTTGTGTGTGAGTAGGTGAGCATTGCCTGTCCAGAGAGGATGGAGCCGATCACCAAAGTCTCTCACATTCCACCTAGCCGCTGGTCCCTGATCTGTAGCCTCTGCAAGCTCAAGACAGGAGCCTGCATACAGGTATGATGTCAAACATGCTGCAAAAAGGAGTTTTTGTTTTCACCTGCATGAATCCATGATATTTGTGGTCCCTCATTCTCGAATGTTGTCTTTCCTTTTAGTGTTCAGTGAAGAATTGCACCATTCCATTTCATGTCACCTGCGCATTTGAGCACAGCCTGGAGATGAAGACCATCCTGGATGAGGGAGATGAGGTCAAGTTCAAATCTTACTGTTTGAAGCACAGCAAATCCAAATCTGGAGAGCCTGGGCTAAGCCCGGCTCGACACAAACCCCCAACTGAGACTGAGAAGGTGGGTCTGAGAGCGCAGAAACTCCAGGAGCTTGAGGAGGAGTTTCATAAGTTGGTGCAGCCAGAAGATGTTGCCCAAGATCTGGGGCTGCCCCTACATCTGCTGGACTTTATCTACCAATACTGGAAGCTGAAGAGGAAGACCAATTTTAATAAAGCTCTATTGCCACCCAAAGATGATGAGGAGAACCTTCTCTTGCAACCCCATGAGGACAGTATACACACACGCATGCGCATGTTCATGCATCTGCGGCAAGACCTAGAGAGGGTGGGTACTAAGCTTTGACAAAAAGATGTTGAAATTCTGATGGTGTTAAAGTCCAACTGAATGTTCAATGTGTGGTTTTTGTTTGTTTTTTAAGGTGAGAAATCTTTGCTACATGGTAAGTCGGAGAGAGAAACTGAAACTGTCTCAGAGTAAAGCCCAGGAGCAGATCTTTAATCTTCATGTGAAACTTGTCAACCAAGAACTTTCTGCAGGTAATTAAGAACAAAAGAGTCAAATGGAATAGTTCCCATGCAAAAAGCATGTACATAAAGATTTGTTTTCATTATTGCCCTTGTTCAGAAGTGCAATGGCATCAATTTAATACATTTTTTTATGTGCAGGTCTTCCAGTGTCCTCACCTGTGGAAAACCTGCTCTTCCGGCCACCACCCAGGATAACCCTGAAACTCAAAATGCCTAGAATGTCACTGGGCAACAACAAAACAAGCACTAAATCTGGAAATGGGCCACTGTGCCCAGATAACAGCAGTAATGTGTATGACCTCAGTGGAACGGGCGTTGGACAGGGCAAACCTCAGCTCCATCTAAGCCGGCTTCGGCGAGAGGAGAGAACCAATGGCCTTATTCCTGTGTCACGGAGGGACAATAACACTGCCCATACATCACCTACACCCATCAAACCAACAGGTAAGCCTTTGGCTCTACATGCTGCTCTCCATGGCCATTCCTCTAATGGTAAGGACAAGCCTGAGCAGGACAGGCCTCGTCTACTGAAGTCCAATGGCGTCATGGAAAAACCTTTAGTTCAGAGAGACACTTCATGCCAGACTCCTTCTGAGCAGACTACATGCAGTGAGGATTCTGGGAAGGGCAAGTCAAGTAGTTTTCATAAATCAGCTATAGAACATTTCAGTGTGTCCTTCAAAGAGGCAACAGTCAGCCTGGTACGGACTACAGAGGACTTTTGGAGTGCCGAGAAGAACACCCGCAAAGTTGTCAGCAGCAAAGAACGGACAAACTGTGCGAAACCAGCCACCGAGCGTCTGCCAGGGGGCACCAGAGCGTACCAGGACAGTGATGGGTATTGCCCTGACCTAGAGCTCAGCGACTCGGAGCCTGAGGCCAAGGGCAAGAGATTGCGGGCTGGGAAGGGGGCGATTGAGAAAAGCCCAGCTGTGATCTACAGTCGTGGGGGAAGTCGAGGGAAAGTGTCTTTAGGCTCCAGGACTGCAGTGCAAAGGTGACCGATCTGAAAGAACATAGTCTCAGTCCATCAGACCCACTGCTACAGGTCTGCCACTGTAATGTTCTGGAGGTCCTCAAAAGTGCCATACTCCAATTTCTCTATTCTAAAGAGGAAGGGGCTGAGATTGTACTGGCCATTGGGTCAAGCAGTCATAGAATAAAAAGGGGCACTGAAATATCCTCCCTGGTAGAGTGGTAGAAGGGGCAGTCATTCCATCCGGTTCGGTATCGTGCTGCCCTCTGCATATGCTCTTATGAACAGGGTTTCGGCTGCAACCTGACCACTGCGAAACCACACAAAGTCTAATGTAGGTTAGACGGGCCTTCTAGCAGTGTTTCTGTATATACTGGTCATGAATAAGAGCCTTCGTTTGTAGGTTGTAAATAGTAGCTCGTCTCAAGGGTTGTGGAATTTGTTGCTGAAGTAATTCCCACGTGCTGATGAGTGACATCCTTGATTCCTATGGTTATGCAAATAAATTAAGGCATACGTACTGCAGCGCTTGAGTCTTGAATTGAATGAAAGCTAACAGGTAGACCTCAACTTTTCTATGTTCTTTCTCTTTCCCCCTCTTTATCTCTATTTGTTAGCATTGGCATGCTTGGCTCATCATGTCGCTTTGTTCTCTTGTTTTAAAAAGGAAAAGTGTCTTCTGAGCAGTTTGAAACCGTCTTCCCTCCTAATTTCCAGAGTTGCTGAGAATTTGTATTTTTCTCTTTCCTGAGAATCAGTTTTAGTTTTAATATGTAAAGCTTGGGAAAAGCTCACAATCATTGTCATGTTGCCAAATTCTAAAAGCAAGAATGTTATGAAATGTTAAATTGTGAAAGCTGAGTGGAGATCAGGAATCTGACCACAAAGACGCTTGGGATATTTAAGATTGCACAAAGTGGGCTTAATGGATGATGACGTGGCTACTAGGGTTCAGTGGGGTGTCAGACTGTCTGATGCACCCATACTGCCATTGTCTTCTTATTAGCAGCAAATGACTACTTTTGACCAAATAAATGTTACATATGTGAGTTGAAAAGAGACCTAAAATACCAGACACTGAAATGCTGCACACAGTTCTACTATTCATGAGATTAAGTCCTTGTTTTTATGGGTAAATTATAGTATGCCATTAAAAGCTAGTTGGTAGCTTGCATACTGTACTCTTCATGATTCAAAGATGCAGTTTAATGTTCCACAGAAGAAAATAAAAGGTTTCTCCCTAAATCAATAGTATAGATTGATTTTTATATTTTTCATTCAACACTTACACCCCAAGCCATTTACAGCCAGCTGTTGCTTTAACAGTGCCAACGTTTGAAGGAGTGAGCATGCAATCTTTTTGTTGTTGTTGTTGTTTTCCTCTCTCCATTTTACTATAATTTTTCATGTTTGTATGTGTAGGATTCATGATACGGATGCATTTAAGTTTGGCACCTAAGGATGAAAGGCTTAATATTCAGTTCATCAGTATCCTTACCTAACGTATGTATGTCCTCAGGTTTGAGAGAGCAGTGAGAGCCACAGATTCCACACGTTTGTGTGTGCGCAATATGTACCTCTGTGTAACTTGGAGGAAGTATGACTAGTTTTGTGAAGTCAATTGTTTTGATTTCTTGTTTGTTTTTAAAATATGTTCTATGAACTTCCAGGAAGACCTCAAATGACCTGCTGTGTGTCAACTAACAGCCAGTGAGAAACACTGTAACAACGTGCATGAACCATGTGTCCATTCTGAGTAGAAGTACTTTCCTTTTTCGTTATTTTTTTACCTGACACTACATAATGAAAAAGGCAATATGTTCCTTCTTGTTTGGACCTTTTTTTCTTTTTTTTTTTGGGAAGAAAGCCTTTTCAATAAACTTTTAAATCTGAATTCATTTGTGTCTATTCAAGTTACTTTTGGATTTGTAGTTTGGTGCTGAACACAGCAGTCCATTCTATACTGCTGATACTGATCTGTATGAATATTGAAAGCTAAGCAAATCATGAACTTGACTTGTACCTCACTAACTCAGATACTTGTGTTTTGTCTTTTCTCCACAAGGGGGTACTGTTTGCTCTCTGGTTGCGTTCAGAACTTCATAAAAACAGCTTTATCAGTAGTATCTTTTCTGCTGCCTGGTATTAGCTAGATTTATTTTTTGTCTGTGACTGTCTAATGAGACAGAACAATGAAATGCAATTCCTGAAAATATCTGCAAATCCTGATGAACGTGTGCCATTTTGAATAAATCCATGATACGTTTCCAGATTGTATAAAAAGTGCTCAAGCACTTGAGATTTGCAGCACTATTATAGGTAGCATTACATTGTTTTAAAGAAGCAAATGTGACCTGTGACTGTCACCTGCTGTGAGCAGGTCAAAAGCATATGGAGTCACACAATTTGTTCGCCTCTCTTACTAGACCTCCAGATACTTCAATGAAATGCTGTAATTTGTATATTGCCACTGTATACTGTCATTCTCAATATGTGTCACTGTACTGAAGCACATCCAAATGTTTGTTTTCTCTGCAATTTAAATATGATCTCTGCTGAAAACAGCAGCACTTGACACTTTCCTAAGGCAGCCTATGTTCTTCCTGCTATGTCAAGTATTAAGATGACCCAAACTCTATTACAACGTGTGTTTGTTTAACATGCTAAAGATAATTTAATTTAATCACTAGACATCCCATGATCTTAAAGGAAAACCTGTGACATCCTGTTTCACAGAATATAAGGGCATTTTAGAAACTCTCAGGGCATTTACACCCAGAATTAAGGTCAGATTTGAACAACCACAGAGTCTTCGACAACCCTTTTCACATTTGACAGTTGATCATTTGAGTGATATGTCTTTTAAGCTCCAGACTATATTCAATGTGTGGTAGATCTTTTAGTTTTGTGGCTCCCAAAATATGGGGCTCCCTCCCTCAGAATATTTACAGTGCCTCCCCTCTTGCTTCTTTCAAAACCTAATAAAATATTTTCTCTCTGTGTTCTGTCTATTCTAATTCATGATTCTGCCTTCTATGTATTCTTTTCTGCTGCTATCATCTGTTGCTTTTTGCTCTGCTTAATCGTTTTGTTTACTACTGTCTGTTAAATGTTATTTCTTGTTCTATGCCTGCTCTATTTATAAAGAAACCTTGAGTTAGAGAGAGGCAATATTGAAATAAAAAACATTACTGAACGCTATTAAATAGGGGCATGCATCATAACTGCCTGGCCTATTGAGATAGAACCTCTGAAGTGTGAGCATTTCAGGACAAACAGCTGATAACATATAAAGGTCAAAACTGTCAATCTGTTTGGCCCAGATCAGCGCACCTCGGTTAGATCCATTATGAAACAGCAGGACTGCTTGAGGCTCATTGATTATCTGAAAGAAAAGGCTGACTTTGAGTACACTGTTTGCTGACTTCAGGCCGAGTAAATAAGTAGGATTTTGTTGTCTTGTTATTCAAAAACGCAGCAGTAAATTGACAAAAAGGAAACGATAGGCTTGAAATAGCTTGTGTGATTGTTAGGAAACAAAACACATTGGGAAAGCAGAAATCACCTGAGCTCAAGCATTTCTTGCGCCTCAATCCAGTGCGGGGAATTCGTCTGATGCAGCAAATTACACAGAACAGTAATTACACTTTCCAACCAGCCAAGTACAACTTCAACGCAATGCAGGGGAGGAGATTCTAGGTGCATTTTTCAAAGAGGCTTCTGCTGACCAGAGAGTTTCCACTTGAGCAGAGAAGCTGAGTAGTAAGTGTGGATAAACAGTGGGAAACACATTCTGCTGTCAAACAATTAAAATGTTCATTACATAAAGCTGTTTTTTCCTAGCGGGTCCATTTCTGAGGCAACATGCATCCATATAGTGTTACACCAGAGACTCCAACATTAAAGTTTTGCACAATGTGAACACCCTAATGAGCGGCATGTTTAAAAACGATTAGGCTGCATTTAGCGCCATCTATCCATTGCATTTACTCAAATAAACAACAATACACCTTGTGCATACTGTGTAAATGATGTGCCAACCTAAAATGTGCCACATGTATAATGTCTTCTGTTCTTTACGCAGAAGTCCCCTGTGAATAGATATGAAGAAAAGCAAGATTTTGAGTTGTTTCATGTCTGTATATGGGAATCTAGTGAGGAGGGAGCAGAAGAAGCCACTGAGCAGCAATTGAAACGTTATTTTTGTAATGAGATTTTAGAATGACAATATTAATAAATGTTTAGATAATACATTTGAATCACATCACTTTAATTGTCATGTTTCTTTTTGTGTTACATACTTGTAAATATGTGTAGTCATACGTTTATGCAGGATTAAAACAGAATTTACGAATGCAAGATGAAAAAATTATAGACGTTTTCCTAGTAGGAGGTGCATTTAAAACTTGAATTCCCTCCGTGTTTAACACCTTATCACTAAAACCCCCTCAGGACTGTGGAGGGTGAGCAAAAATCCAGTTATACTTTCCCCACCTATACTCCGAAAAGTCCCGCCTAGCCCGCTTCGATTGGCTAGTACTTCACGCTCTTCGACAGAAAAGGACGTACTAGCCAATCGGAGCGCAGAGACCGCGAGCTATCAGCCACTCAGAGTGCAGGAAGCGAGACCGTCCGAATGCGGGTGTTGAAAATTAACATCATGAAACGAGACTGTAACTGCAGTGCTGAGGTGAGCAGTTTGTTACCCAGCATGCCGGTACCGCTGCTGCAGCCTATAGGATAGCGTTTAAACATAGATTTATACGCATTAATAAAGAAGTACTGAGCAAAATGTAGAAGAGCGTGGTGGTGTGTCACCCTGCGTACGCAGCAAGTCATTACCTTCTTTTAAAGCCCAATGAAACCACGCCTTCGCCCGGCTGCCATAGAAAGAACAGCACGTTTCCCCAGTGTGCCAATTTTTGCTCCACTGCATTAACCGCGATGTTCCGAAGGTTCCTCTCCTCTCTTACATGCAGCTTGAGACTCAAAATGACGTTTAAACCTGCGGGGAAACGATGATATCCTTCCCGTTCACGGTTTTTTTCCTCAGCGATGTAATTCATGCTGATCTCCGGCTCAAGTTCAACCCCGATGGCTGCCCCAGCTACCGCACTTACTTCACCACCATGGGACGCTGGTAATTAACGACTTCTTTTGGAGTGAAGCTGTCCCACTGGGTCCTACTGATAATTTTCACTGAAACCACTTTGCTCAGCATGCACCTGGACTGACCTGGCACCCACCTTGTAAGTTCCATTTAAACCAACAGCTCTTCCAGTAATAAATATTATCCTTCAGCATACATAGATCAATTACTGCAGCTTTATTATAACCATCAGATAAGGAAGTCTCATGACGTCCATTTAACGAACCTTCGTTTTAATAGCTGTTTGATAAAACATATAATTTGATCTTTTGACCTGATACAAATGGTCATCTAAAACTGTACTGACAGGTTCAAGATGTCATCCACGACTATATCAGAGGTCCCCCCAATGCTGCTGAAAGACCTGCCCATGGACAGCTGGATGGGTCACCTCCCAAGTGCTCTATGGGACATCCCTCTGTGTAATCTGGCCATTCCAGGTATTCCTTACTTCCTACTTCCATAGGA
The DNA here is from genome assembly GCA_037577295.1 of Ladigesia roloffi. Taxonomy (NCBI): domain Eukaryota; kingdom Metazoa; phylum Chordata; class Actinopteri; order Characiformes; family Alestidae; genus Ladigesia; species Ladigesia roloffi. Next base: position 13,218,106 of record JBBKCR010000101.1, on the reverse strand, counting down.
GAGGACGAATCTCACTGTGACTGTCAATAACTAATATTCACACCCCACGGTGTTTTAAGCTCTTGCTTTAAATATGTTCTGGAGCCTTGGATAATACTGAATGTGTGGTGTCACTGGTGGTGTTGGAATACATTCTTTGTCTTCACTGGTTCACAGTCAACACTAATATTACTGTGAACCACCAGAATCAACACCAAGTCAGGTTACTGTAATGCATTTGAGCTGCTTTTTTATTTATATCTAGGGTCCATGTCCACTGTTGTGTTTGGTGATGGTTATTTGTCAAAGAGCTTCTTGTTTTTTGCAGGAAGTCACAATGCAATCACGTACTGTTTGGATAAAAATGACCGCTCCCCAGTTGACCCCAGACAGCCCGACATGCTGCAGAAGCTGGACAAGTACATGAAACCAATCATACGGCCTTTTGTATACAAGTGGGCAATAACGCAGGTAGTGTCACTGTCAGTACATTTTTTCCACCTTTTTGTTATATATTTATATCTGCGTTGTCTAGTGATTTTGATGGGTTTTTTTATGATGCCAGTGATATATATGTTGCACTTAGGAAAATACATTAAGCTTGACAATTCAGTGTGCATCAGCATATTTCTAAAGAGCTTTGCCGTTCACTGGACTCAGCCAGCCCAGGAGAACACCAAGCACTGCCTTTTTTAGAATACTGTGTGTCCAAAAGTTTGTGGACAACGACACCACCATTGTTCCTTCTGAAAGTAAGGGTATTCATAGAACACTTGTAGATGCTGGAACATTGCTGCAAGGATTTTGTTTTAATAAAAATTGGTAAAGAGAAGTATTTTCTAAATTTTGTAACTCCAGAGTATGCAGGAGAGTTCCACTAATAAATAGCCCATTCCTGGAGAGCTTTATACCCTGCTAGGCGATGCTTGGCATTGCTCGTGGTGATTTTGGGCCCATGTGCCGCTGTTCCAGAGTCCATTCTATTGGCAGTGCTTTTGTTTGGAGATTATACAAGCTGTGTGTGTACAATTGATTGCCTGTGTCAGCAGTGGGTGAAACCTGACGGAATACTTTTGGGCATATAGTGTGGCTTACTTAAAATGAACTTAAAAGTAAAATTAATCTGTACTAATGCTTTTACACAACACATACATTTTTGCTTGACGCTATTGATATTGAAAGTCTGGTGGAGTAGGGAAGAAGTACAGACAGCTGTTGTCCTGTAGTACGTTCCAAGTTCCTGCATTGTTAATGGCTGTGTTGTACATTATTTACTGCAGGAATGCAGTGTGTGGGAGCAGTTGGATTGCGGGGTTAGGTACTGTGATCTGAGGATAGCACGCCGGCCCAATGATAGCTCCTCTGACCTCTACTTTTATCATGGGGTTTATACCACTATTACTGTAGAGGTAAGCTAACACACAATCATATTAGATTTTGTAAAATGTACCTGTAATTTAGCTATATAGTAATAGTATAGCGAAAGTATAGCTGTCATAATACAGTAAATAAATATGAGGTTCTGCATTTGTTCAGCTACACCAATGAACTTCTACGCAACTTCTATAAATATAGTGTTTGTTCATGATAGTAAATTCATTGTAAAATGACTAAAAGTTCTTAGCTTTGAAAACAATGCAAATGCATCATTCTGTAGTTGCCTGACTGCATTTGTGTACTATGACAGACCGTGCTGAAGGAAATCAAGGCATGGCTGGATGCCCATCCTAAAGAAGTAGTGATCCTGTCCTTCAGTCATTTTCTGGGTCTCAGTCGAGAGCTCCATGCGCTGCTCATTTCCACTGTAAAAAGTGTTTTTGACACAAAGCTGTGCCCAAAAATGGTATGTACCCTTCTCACATACAGAAATACAGAAGTAACCATGCTTAGCACGCAGAAGTGCACTAATAAACTACCAATATGCAGTTAAGCATGTGTAGCCTGCCACGCTCATTCAACTGGTTTGTGTGTTATAATGTGTCTATTTTAAGACCATGTTTGCGCTCAGAATTTAATTGAGATTGGAACATACATTCTGTTCTGACTTTCATGTGATTTATGGATTTCATGAACTGTCTGATCCAATTTACTGCACAGTATTCACGTACTCACTGTCCAAACACAATAGGGATTAACTGGTTAGCTGGATCAGGTGTGTTAGAAGAGGAAATACAGACAGAAAAGAGAGAAACTATTCAGGGAAGGGCAGTGCACTGAAAATCACTCCCATCAACTATATACACAGTTGTCACAAAACAGGTATATCAGCACTCATAGCTAGTAACTACACTACACTCATAATATTCTCCTAAAAACAAGGGTGCTTTAGAGGCTTATTTACATGTAAATAACCTACACACCATCTACAGGTGGTTTGGGTGAATTTTACATTATGAGGAGTTTCTGGTTCTTTATTCCTTTAATAGGTTCTTCATGCCTCATTAACAGAAACAGATCTTTTGTGGTCTTGCTCTAATTAACCCTTTGAAGAATGAAGGTATGAATGCCAAATAGTAGGTGCGGGTACCTGTTTTACACCCAGTGATGCGTCTAAAAAGAATGTCTTCCTAACAGTGTATCAATTTACTTTGTTTATTCCTTTCCATCAGGAAGATGTTACTCTGCAGAATTTGTGGAGTTTGGGTTATCAAGCAATTGCCTCCTATGAGCACAATTTAGCCAACTGCCACAGAGAACTGTGGCCTCACATCCCTTACTGGTGGGCTAACAAATGCAAAGCAGAATTGTTGATCGAGGAGTTTGAACGCAGAAAAAAGCATAGTCGTCCAGGTAACTCAGACGGCTGCTTTCAAAACATTCCCAGGAACTGTTAAAGTTGGCGAGCATGCTCATGTAAGTCTAATGTGTGTTATTCCACAGGCGGCTTCTTTGTGACTGGGATCAATCTGACCGAAGATCTGAAGTACATCTGTTCCCATCCTACTGAATCTCTGAAGGACATGGTGATGTCCACCTATCCCACCTTACTCAGCTGGGTCAGGGAGCAGAAGCCTGGCTCCAACACCGGGTCCCTCAATATCATAGCAGGAGATTTTGTAACTGAGAGCCAGTTCATTCCAACTGTCATAGCACTGAATGAAAACCTTCTCGATAGGAGCACATGATTGTAATATTGCTCTTGCACGTTTGGCACACGGCACACAGAATGTGTTCTTGCTGCCTGAATAGGCCTTTTAGATTTTTGCTGGGAGTTTTTAAATGGTGTTTAATCTTTTGTTTTGGTTGTGGGGTAAGAATAATGCAATGCACTTATTTATAAGCCTTTACTGTTAACTAGCTAATCTTATTGTTGCTGCACTGTCTTTATTCAAACCTGTTACCTCTTATTATGGCAATATTTATTAGGAGATTTTTAAAGGCATGCTATGTAGACCTTCCTTTAAAACTTGACAACAGTATGTGGAGTAAGTTATACCTACAGAGTAATTCCATCCTAGAACTCAAGTCAGTGACAAGCACAAGTTCCATTAAAAAATGCTCCGGACAGTAAATCTTTTGCCTCTACATGCGGACGCAGTGTCTGGAGCCCTTTTGTCCACTGGGTGATTAAAATGTCAAATGCAGATCAATACAGACCCAAATGAATATTAGTGACTTGTAAAAAATGTCATGTAGAGGGTTTAAAAACATGTAAGTCTACACTCTGGGAATGACAGTGTAATGGGGGAAAATCCCTAAAATATTCTCTCTTTGAATCAATAGGAGGCAATCATGCAAAAAAAAAAACAAGCAAGTAGCCTCAGGGAAAAACAATTATGTAGCATGTTTTTGGGTGGAATTGCTCTTTACTGGTGGTGTATATGATGTTATGCAGTGACAAGACAAAACCTTACGACAATCTGTGAGTGGCAAAATGCAATTTTTCTACTGGGTTCAGGTCAACATGGTCATTTGTTCTGATGTCAATGCAGTCAGCCACGTAATTAATAGTCAGCCAATCATATACAACATTCTGCTCTTTTGTGAAGTGTATTATTACTGTGACCTGGGTTTACACAGAAAAGGCTTTTGTTTAAGCAGTGGTGTGTATGGCATGCATTTCAAATTGCACATGAAAATGTAACTTACAGTAACAACAGATGGATTAACTTGTTGAGGAAATGATTACAGTTAATATACCTCTGCATGATGTCTTACAACTGAAGGCACGAACACTGTTACTCCCCTGCAGATATTCTCTTCACAGTAGATAATTGATAATGCATGTCTTTAATTCATCATCACTTGCCTCTTTAGACAATGTGCACCAGAATGGTCTATTGCAATATTATATTACATGTGCAGACACTGTACATTGTTGGACGTTTCAAATAAAGGAAATGCAATGAAAGTGTGTGAAACACATTACTATGGATAACCAAAAGTATGTGGAGTTTACTTATGGAGTTTAGGTGTTTTAGCCATACCTCTTGCTAGTGGCTTTATAAAACAAAGTTTACAGCCTTGCAAATATTACAGGCAAACTCACAGAGTGAGAAACATCAGCTCAACTGTCTGCTCATCTGAGCAGCTTCTCGCAAGCCTCAGTTTACTTATACACAATTTCTAGGATCAGTTTCAGTGATGTAAGCACATTAGCACTGGACTAAATTGATAATTCACTCTTTTCTAACTGGCAGTCTGATGGATAAACCTGGATTTGGCAGATGCCAGGAGAAAACCTCAGAATGTGGAGTACCAACAGTGAAGTTTGGTTAAGGATGGATAACAGCCTGAGTTTATCCAGGTTTGGGCTTGGTCCCTTGGATCCAGTGAAGGCCTGTGATCCAGGGAAAGACATTTTAAACAACCATATGTTTTCTACTTTGTGGCAACAGTTTGGGGAAACTTTTCCTGTCCCAGAATGATTGTGTTTTTGTCTACACAGTAATGTATAAAGACATTTTTTGAAGAGTCTGGTTTGAAGGAGCTCCACTGACCAGCGCAGAGCCATGTCCTCAACCCAAATTAACACTTTTGGGATAAAAGGGAACATTGATTTTAGGCTGGAATGTCTCATAAAAAAATGCTGTTTTGAACAAATTAGCACAAATTCATTCAAACTCCATAATCATGTAAAAAAAATCTTTGCAGATGAGTTAGGGCTTTTATAGCTGCAAAGGGGATTGGAGCACCTCCATATTAATGCCCAAAGTTTCATGCTTCCTGGAAGGCTTTCCACAAGATTTAGTATTTTCTGTAGAAAAACGTTCCAATTTATGCTCTAGAGCTTTTATGAGGTCAGGCATTGATGTTGGTCACGAATCCTGGCCTACAATCTCTGTTTCAGTTGATCCCAAAGGTGTTGGGTGAGGTTAAGATCAAGGCTCTATGCGGGCTAGTCAGTCACATCAAACTTATCCATCCATGTCTTTACGGACTTTGCTTTTTGAACTGGGATACAGTAATGCTGAAACAGAAAATGTTCTTCCACGAAGTTAGAATCATAGCATAGTTCAAAATGCCTTGGCATGCTGTAGGATTATGACAGCCATTCACTGGAAGTAATGGGCCTAGCCCATGCCCTGACAAACAGGTGTGTCCCAATCAGGGCCATGCACAGAACCTTTGAGGTGCATGTGCTGAAACTGAAAAAAGCAACCCCCAACCCCTCTACGAACCCCTCCAAAACAAAAAAAAATACCACACAATAATATTCTTATATTATTTTTAAATTGTATTAATAACTTTTATACAGATAATATATACATATAGAAGGTATTTTTAAAACTAATTACAACAAAACTATTCTGTGAACCATGTGTTTGAAATATTTAGGATTATACAGTGCAAATACACCTGGCCTTCTAGTAAAATTAGCTTTACCAATTTGCCTCCTGAGCAGCGGCGGAACTAGACTTTTTTACTTGGGGGGGCCAGGGGGTGGGCAAAGCTATTTCATTGGGGCCAGTATAACGCGTACTCACTCCCAACTTGTCATAGCAAAGATCCTTCATTTTACTATCACTGACCGCAGCTGCTGCGTTCATTCTGAAATCATCTTTAATAATATTCACACGTCATGTACGTTATTTTCACAATTTCCCAGCATTAATTTTGGGGAGGCTCCAAGCCTCCGATACGCGCCGCCCATTTTTAAATGTATATATTTTTTAAAATCTCGACATGCACTGGCTCAAAAAACGAAACTAACGCTACGTGTGTTCTACACGGACTACACGCGTGCGCTGACAGACACCACTGCACGCACACACAGTCCGCTACCCAATGAGAATTCTTATTTAATCCAAGCACAGATATTGACTCGTATTACTTGTATGATACTCATACTCGTTTCAGCCGAGTATCCGGCTCATCCTTACTAGCTAGTACATCTTAGAATAGTTCACCAAACATTGTGCTGAGTTACCTCCATGTGTCTAGACACCCTGGTCCAAATACTAGCCCCTGTCTCTTGAGCTCTGGTGCAATAGAACACAGCTTCGTATACTGCTGGAACACTGCCAGATTCCCCAGGTAGCGCAGGTGCTCTCGTGTCCTCCAAACCCAAACCTTGGTTAAAACACAGAAATTGATATGCACATTCTTTTGTAACTACTCTCTGTATGTAGAGCTAACTTACTACCTTTAGTAGCACAGCCACACGCTACTCTGAGAGGACAGATACACTACAGGACACCTGTTTTCCACATAGCATAGCATTAGCTTTGAGCTATTTCATACATTATAAAATATTCTAAACCAGCTGCGCATACCTTCCTGTGAGACACGGCACGGACCCAGTGGAATGCAGTAAATCCAAACTTCCAGGGAAACACAGGCAGCCCACAGCAACTGCTGGTTACATAAGCATAAGCTGACCTCCATCCTGTTTAATTATAAGTGTTTTCAGCAATTTTGTAGGCCATGTTGTTAGCAAAAATGGTTCTATATAGTACAGACATCATTTGAATTTTGATAGTGGAACCCTTTTTGAGTATTCACCACAAGCCCATGTTATGCTAGCTTAGCATTAGTCAAAATTAAAATCCAAGTATGTTCAACTAAATTTTATTGCCGTCTTAGCTATATTTATGGATATAGTGAGATGAGATTGAGATATTGTGGCTCCAGGTTTTATTGTGTGCAAAAAACACACAGAATACACATACATTGCATATAAATTATAGATTATAATGCGTATCTAGATTCATTGTGAAGAGTGATTGCTATAAAACCAGTGTTTGGAGACACACAAACATTAGTTTTATGTGCATAAAATTTGAGTGAGAAAAAAAAAGTCCTCCTCCACCATTGATTTGAACTAGGCCTGGGTTAAAAAAATTGATTCATTGACCAATATCGATTCTCATTAAAAAAATACGATATTGATTCAAACATTCGCGGATCGATCTTTTCCTGTCGGCACTACTGCTCGCGACCGCGCAAGGAAAGCTATAAACACTCACTCCACTCACATAGAGCAACCATATTCCTCAGGTAGCGCGGGTGATCTCGTGTCCTCCAAACCCAAACCTCAGTTAGAACACAGACATTGAAATGCGCATTCTTCTGTAACTACTCTCTGTATGTAGAGCCAACTTACAAAATTGCCCTGCGATTAGAGAGTGTGGGTTCGATCCCCGAGACCAATAGCAACCTCTGAGGTACTGAGTGCAGAGGAGGAATTCACACTGTTCACACTGTATACAGTGGTGTGTTGACATAGATCACTTTCCATTTTCCTCCAGAAAAATCTCTTAATACCTGAAGAGTATGCATCTTATCAGTCAAGTAGAATACAGTTGTTCAGCCATTTTTGTGGTTATCATTTCATTAGCAAATAGACATTTTCAAAACAGGGCTACTAACTCCGCCATTGTTTTAAATGTAAGAAATTAAATAAGCCCTGGAAGTTATTTTCTTCCTGAATTATTTTAGTTCATGACTCTCCCTCTTTCTCTGTTCCTCATACACACAAACACACACACACACTGTTCCTGTTAGTTATTCATGTTCTTCATGTGCAGCAGTTGTTTTAATTTAAATAGACAATATTATAATGTTGGATGAGATCCTCCACTCAGGTCCACTTATAACCAAGACTAACTAGTATCTGTAAATGAATCGGAATCGATATCGAACCGAATCGGATGGAGAATCAAATCGGATCATGACCTTGTGAATCAGAATCCGATCGATTCAGTAAATCAGCAACAAAACCCAGCCCTTAATTTGAACTGCATTCACTCGTTTTGGAACTTGCTCACTCTAACCAAGCCATTTATAGGTAAGGACAACTGAAAATGTAGCAGCAGTTGCAGGTTGATTTTTGAAAGCACAACAGTGACCATTCTTTCCTCTCCCTATATCACTGAATTCTTAGAAGCATTTTATTAAATTATTAATACTAGGTTGATGATCATTTATGGATAAGACACCTGCGCAGCACCATTCACAAACTGAATTTTTTTATTTAAACCAAAAAAATAATTTTTATAGTTTTTATTACTATTCTGAGCTTAAAGGGTCTTGAAGTCCATTTTATAAGTCTGCTATGTGTTTTGTCCTGTGCTTTATTATTGCGTTTCTGTTTCTGCACTTGTTTCCCTTTCTAGCATCCATACTCATGATGTCACTGATTCTCTCTTCGACCCACATTTTAAAAAGTGTTAAAAACAATAAATATTCACCTCCTGGCTATCTGATGAAGCTAGCTGTATACACATTGAATATCAACAAGATGTTTTGACACTGAAATGGTTCCAAAATTCTGCACAAGCTTGGATATAGTATAAAAAGAATAATATGAAATATATGCCTTTTCACTAGAAAATGTTTGTGTGGCTGCTTAAACCAGTGTTTGAAGAAACTCAAACATTTTTTTATGGGCAAAAATAATTTGTGTTAAACATAAAAGTCTTTTCACACTGGAGATTCAAAACACATCTAGGGCTTTAGCGTTCCACAAGAGTTGGGTGGGAATTTGCCTGCTCTTACCACACCAGTAATAGGTAAGGTCAGCTTAACATGTAGAAGCAGAGACTAGCTGAATATTTAAACCTGTGTGATTGCTGACACCATGAAACTAATATGTATGTTTTAGTGGGGGATTCAGTTAAAGAAATGTATGGTATTATGCTTGATTTTGTTTGTCTGACCTAAAACCTCACTGTCAAATGAGGCAGTAAAGGTCATTTGAAATTGACAAGTAAAGTTTTTTGCGTGCGACTAGTGTATTGAGGTTAGCAAAAGTAATAGCAGATGTCAGCTGTTTGACTGAAGGACATCTTGTCTATTCTTCTCCTTCTCGTTTTATTCCTGTCTGTATTTCTTTTTTTGTCCTTGGAACAACACAACTTATTAGACTAACACTAATCATTCATTATCATTATTATTACTAACCAATTTCTAATCAAAATAATGTACTAACATCCTAATTCTTCATGTTTTTTTTTCTTTTAATTTCTTCCATTTATTAACAATGTTCTGTTCACTATTGTTTTGATTTCCTTTTTCCCCCCTTTTCCTCAAAGCACTCAGGCATTGGACACGCTATGGTAAACAAACTACATTGTCTGGTAGATATCATTTTATTGTCCTTTTTTGGGTTTGCCGTGTGTCCCTCTCCCGTTTTCTTTCTTTCTTTAAGTTTCATTGTAGACACATTTTTAAAAAAAGAGAAAATAGGTTTGTATTACCAGGACCTTTCACTTTTTGACTCCTGCTTCTTTATTCTGGATCCATTATCCTTTTATTTACCTGACTGGCTTGCACTTCTGTAGTATAATTTTCTACAGTCTTCTCACGTTGAAAACACATTCACACATCTGTCTTGTAGGGGCTGGTGGAGGTTTTTTTTCTCCTCTCCAAGCCTCCACATGTTTTTTGAGGATTGTCATCGATAACTGACAGAGGCTTTCCAATACATCGATGATGGAGTATTCTATAATGCAAGATATATTTTACAAAAAGAACACCCAAACACACCAACAAAAGTATAAATTTGGGAGCTCTGGCGGTTGATTAAAATACACTGCGCATGGCATGCCCACATATATGCACCTGTTATATCACATTCATGTCATCGTGCTATGAAAACTCATAACCACTTCCTCAATCACTCCATTCCTCTCTTTTATTTTTATGTCCTGCATGCATTTGTGTTTAGTGTCATTCTCATCACACAGCCATGCTTTATTTCTGCACGGCTGTTCCCTGTATAAGCTTTGTGGCATAATTTCCTATATCATTTTACTGCCAATTTACCTACTCCCATGTTTATTCATTTTGATTGAAAACATTTACAAAGTGGATTACTGAGTGAATGACACTTTCCCTTACAATGCATGTCAGTGTGTGTTTGTGTGTGTATGAGAGAGTTTGATATGCAGTGAACCCTGAAAATTACAAGTACAAATAATTTGTCCTTGCTTTTAACATTTACTAACCCCAGCAACCAGTAATTCTCCCAACCTGATGATAACTCATTTCTTCCCTCCATCAAAGATAAAGAAAATATGCATTTGCAGTATTTTTTTTATCTGTTCTGTGAATCTATGCTGAGCAATCCTAAAATAAAAAGAAACAAACAAAGAAAAAAAAAGGAAATACTGCATTATCCAATTTCAACAGTCCAAGGGGGAAAATTATACAACATCCAGGGTCTTTCTAATCAAATCAGGAAATAATAGTAAAACAATAAAAAAGATCGCTTATGTGATTTAAATTGTGGGCTCAGAGAGTTGCTGATTACTTGGTTGTCCATAATGTCATTATCAAACAGGTGACAATCTCGGTGGATGGCATCCTGACCACCACTGGCTACACCCAGGAGGACTACACAATGTTGGGCTCGGATGATTTCTTCTATGTTGGGGGAAGTCCCAGCACTGCTGATCTGCCTGGATCTCCAGTCAGCAATAACTTCATGGGCTGCTTAAAAGAGGTCAGTGTGATGGAAATTAACATTTTGATTTGATATTATTTCTACAGCAATTTATATTCACATTAGGCCATTACAATCATGCACACAAACAAACACTATGAAAAACAAATCACAAAATATAAAATTACAAGTTCTATCATGTAGTGCAATAATGTTTGGTTCTTCAAAGAAGGTTTCAACAGAACATAATGTTCTTTAACCATCCTGCTTACAATAAAACCAACTTGACATGACTTGATACCTAGTGTTAAATATTACTAAATAAAGATCTCAAATCTTAAAGCTAGCATAATATTTCTGCATCTTCCAAGGACAGACACTAACTTTTTAGGATACTGATTTTTGTTTACCTAGATGATGCAGAAGTAAGTTCAAGAATTATTTTTAAATATTTCCTTCATGATGTACAGTAAGCAGTATATGGGGACAGTACCTTGCTGAAGGGTACCTCAGAGGTGCCATTAGTCTAGGGATTTGAACCCATGAACTCCCAAATTACAGGGCCTCCAGGTAACACTGAAGTTAAGCGGTGGTAAATGAATGATGAATACCTTACATTTTGCTTACAGAAAGGCAAGCTGCACAATGCCATGAAACATCATACTTTACTTAGTGGCATTTGTAAACATACTGTACTGAGCAGGCCCACATAACCTTAATTTTGTTTCAAGATATCCACAGGAAAAGATCTAAATTACTCAGTGGATTAAAGCCAAGTGGTACTGTGTGGTCAGATTGTGTCTTTAAGGTAGGGTTGAATTACATAAACCCCTCATTACAAAGACATACCTTCTCACTGACTGTGCTGCTTAAATTGTGATTTCAGTATTTGAATATTGACACCCAGAAGAGTTGATGTAGTACTTGTTGTGCAGGTGTATTTACTCCCCACTGTAAATATACAGGGGAATTATTTGCATGCTACATATGTTGTGGCCAAGGGAGTCGAGGCCCCACCAGTCTGCAGATATACTTTTTTTTTTTTTTTCATTTCACTCAAGTTAATGCCTTTCACAGACAATGGACTCATTAGCTGCTATTAATACATATGCTTTATTTCAGTATTTCAAGGGGGACACTGCAGTACCAGGGCCCATTGGTATCCCCCCTCCCCTGGTTCACCCATGAATCTCCGGCACACACACACCCTTACGTAGACCACGTTGATAATATATAAACACACAGCAAAGGCAATATTGAAAGACCACACACAACCAGGGCACTGCAGACCCAGGGGAAGGAGTTCCCAAGGTAGAACTGGGCATCTAGTACTTTCCTCACCATAAATCACACCCACTAAAACAAAAATAAACTGAGACAAATTGAACTCCCATAATTAAATTGAGTCCCTGGGCCTCCACGCACCACCGTATGGCCAGAGACAAACAAAAACGCAAAAAATAATATCAGACAGATGTGAGCGCTCCCCTCTGCTCTCACAAGAGCTGTCTTGAACCAGTCCCCGTCAACCAGCGCCGCAGCAAAGAAAGACCCTCCATGTGGAGTACTTCAATGGAGGAAGCAGGCATGCAGAAACTTCTCCTGAGTGAACTCCCTTTTGCCCACAGCTGCGGTGGCTTAAGGCCCCAAGCCCTTCCCCCTATGGCTCGTCAACCCCACACAGACCAACTGATCATCCGGGGGCGGCGCTATTAATGTATTTAAACAAAAACCCTTTACATATCCATATACAGTGGCGCAGTGGGTAGCACTATTGCCTCGCAACTTCAAAGTTGGGGGTTCTAATCCAGATCCTGGCCTTGTGTGTGTGGAATCTCCTCATGGTGGTGTGGGTTTTTTCCGGGATTTCTGGTTTCTCCCAAAGCCCGAATATATGCATGTCATGTTTATTGCGGATTCTAAAGTGCACATGTGTGTGTGCACACCCTGTGGTGGTCTGGTGCCCCAGCCAGCGTGTGTCCGTGCCTTGCGCCCATTTTTTAATTGCCACAATTTTTATCTTATATTCACTGTCTATTTTATGATTATGTTTTAATGTGTTTTCATCATGGTGATTAATCCTAGGAACCTTTCAAAGTTCCTGGGAATGTAATGCTAACTGTTCATTAAATCCAATGTAATTTTTTAAAACTCTGTATTAGACCAGGTGTTAATGACAGGGAGAAATAATTCAGCATAAGGTTAACAATGTTTAACTGAGTAATCAATGGCCAGCTGTGGACTTGTTAATAGGCCTAAGATGCTTCCGCCCTGCTCGCCACCCTGTGAGGTTCCAATCAGTACTTCACTCCAGCATTGATGTACAATACAGGGTCTTAAAAAGTTATTAATAAATTATATTGTTATCATAAACTGTGCTCCTGGGAGATGGTACTGAGACAGGACTATTCTCACTTACTTTCTCTCTTTCTCTCTCTCTCTCTCTCTCTCTCTCTTTTCTCTCTCTCTCTCTTTTCTCTCTCTCTCTCTCTCTCAGGCCACCTATGTTGATTTAATGTCAAATCATGTTGGATTATCTGTAATCCCAGAGCTGCAAATCTGTTTGGTGACAGCTGTGCTCTCAAACACAACTGCTGTTTGCTCTGCACACAGTGAGGCATATATAAGAAAAAGTTATTTCCTTTGGGGAAGAAAAAAAAAAATCATTCAATTCTTGCTTGGAGAAAAAAAAATTCCTTGAATTTTCTGCTTAAACATATCTCAATTTACAGTGTTTTACCTTATATAATTTGTTACATTTGGCTATAATTTTAAACTGACTATATATATGTAACAAATCATACACCATGTTAGAACTACAAATTCAAAAGGAGTGTACTAAAACAACTCATTGTTTTCTTCATTTTTTCACACACATGGCTATGTGACGCGTCAAGGTCAAGGGGATATAGTGTGTAATGGTATATAAACCAAAGGAAGTGGGAGCTTCCTCCTCGCTCAGTCATTGAGTTCTTCGCGCTCACAACCTGACTCTTCAGACCCTGAGTACTCTATCTTGCTGTGTGTGATTGTAAACGCTGATTTCCGGTGGGAATATTACTCTGTTCTTTTCAGAGCGTTCACACATTAAATTGTGTCAACTGCTCTTTCGCTTCTGTCCATGCTAGAACTCTCTCCTCACACTACACGGAAGAAAAGTTGTGTGCTCTGCGATGTGGGACAAGTTGCTGGCTATAGTTGATATGCAGGGAGACAAGATCCAGCGGCTTCAACATGAAGTTGCTCAGCTGAAACAGATGGTGGTCCAGCTGCAGTCGCCTCCACCCGAAACCCCTGCCATGATGCCTCAGTTCCAGCTGGCCCCTCTATCTCCCTCTCCTTCTCCACCTTCTACTCATTCACCTCACCTCCAAACAAAAATCTAATTTCCACACAAATAGAACGGAGTAGACTGGAGGTGCGAAGTTTTCCTAACATAAATGTCTCTCTTGTTTGAGTTTCAGCCTTCTTGCTATGCCAATGAACAAGTGAAGATTGCACTGCTCGTCTCTCTACTCACCAGGCAGGCAGATGAGCTGGCCACGGCGGCCTTGAATAGCGACATCAACGAATGTTATAACTACACTCACTTCAAAAAGCTCCTCAAGGTTGCCTTCCAACACCCCGATAGCGAGTCGGTGGTCGCTTCCAAACTTTACCATCTGTGGCAGGATGACCGCCCGATAAGCAAATACACTGATGAGTTCCGGACCCTCACGGTTCAAACCGGGTGGGGGGACTCGGCTCTTCGGAAAGCCTACTACGAGGGGCTGTCTGCCAAAATGAACAATCTGCTCACTGGACGAGAGCTTCCCGAAGAAGTGGAGGACCTCATCCAGCTCATTATGCAGATCGATACCCACATCAACTCTCGTCCCCAGTCAGCTCTTCGTGCCCTGCTGCCTACACCTACTGTGTATCCTTATAGGGTCGTAACCAACATCTCCGACCCTCCACCTCCTTCGGAGCCCCACGCCGGATCAGAGGAACCCATGCAGTTAGGGAGCACCTCGCCGAGGCGCTCTGCGCATACTGAGCATCTGCAGACCGCCATAGAGTGATCTGTCCACTCCGTCTGGGAAACACCCAGACTTGGTGAAGATACAAAGGTCTTCAGCCGGGTTGTCAACAATCACCTCCACTGACCTTCATGTTTCCCGATACACATGCACATCCAGTACAGCTACAAACAGGTCTTTATTGACATTTCTGTTGCTGTCAAAATGGTGGCATTATCCCAGCCGCTAAACATCACCACCGAGGCCGGTCGTCCCCTCTTTTATAGTCCCATCACTCATCGTACCTCACCTATTCAACTTAAAATCGACCACCACTTTGAGAAGCTTTCATTTCTATTCACTCACCTCACTTCACCTCCTATTATTCTGGGCTACCCGTGGCTTTTTCAGCATGACCCCCTCATCTCCTGGTCTCAACAGTGCATCTCACAATGGGGCACGACCTGTCAGGAGCTATGTATTGCGGTGGCATCTGGGACGCCAGGGGAGCTCCCGGTCAGGGGAGCTCCCGGTCCTCGAAGTTGAAGTCACCACAATCCCAGAGCCATATCAGGAATTTAAGGAGGTTTTTAACAAAAGTCGAGCTATCAGTCTCCCTCCTCCCTGGCCCTATGACCTCACGATCAACCTCCAGCCCGGAACGTCTTCACCCCGTGGTCACCCTTTACTCCCTGTCTAAAGACGAAAAAAAAACGGAAAGCAATGGAGGTGTACGTCACCGAGGGCCTCTATCAGGGTACTCTCCGGCCCTCCTCCTCCCTGGCGGCCACAGGGTATAGCGCCATCTGTCCTTGTGTTGACTATCGAGGACTAAACCGGATCACCATCAGGGACCGTCATCTACACCCCTTTACTAACACCGCCCTGGATGCTCTCTGTGGTGCTACAATTTTCACCAAACTGGACCTACGCAATGCGTATAATTTGGTCCGCAACAGGGAGGGCGACAAGTGGAAGACGGCCTTCATATCTCCCACTGGCCAATACGAAACAACACATTAACAACGTGCTCCGGTACATGCTGGGCCACTGGGTCTTCGCCTACCTTGACGACATCCTGATTTACTTGAAGATGGAGGAAGCATGTCCGTGCAGTCCTTAAGAGATTGCTGGCTCACCAACTTTACTGTAAGTTGGAAAAATGCCCTTTCCACCACATTTCTGGGGGTTGTAATATCTCCTCAGGATGTGCCCAAGGGGCCCCAGAAGCTGAATACTGTGCGTAAGTGGCCTCTACCCTCTATGCTTTAACAACTTCAGCACCTTTGGGGTTTACAAACTTTGACCACCACTTTATCCGGAACAACAGTTCAGTCACGGCACCTCTGACTGCTCTCACCAGACCATTGACCACCACCTTCAAGCTCACCCCTTCAGCCATCAATGCCTTTCATCACCTCTGCCACCTCTTCACCTCCAGTCCCATCCTTACACATCTAGACATTGCAAACTAATTTGTTGTGGAAGTGGATTCCTCCGATGTGGGCATAGGAGCCATTCTTTCCCAGCGAGGTCCAGACCAGAAACTGCACCCCTGTAGTTTCTTCTCCAGAAAATTAAATCCCACTCAACAGTGATACGGTGTGGGGGGCCGCGAGCTGCTGGCCATCAAGTGGGCTCTGGAAGAGTGGCGTCACTGGCTTCAGGATGGTCGTGAACCATTCCTCGTCTGGACCGACCATCAAAATCTAATTGGCATCCAGCTGGCGAGACAATTTAATCCTTGGGATGTGCGGTTGGCCCTGTTCTTTGAACAATTTCATTTTACCATCTCATACCATCTGTGGTCGACGAGCACCAAAACCAACGCCCTGTCTAAGATGCACCTATCATTCCCAACAACATCATTGTCTCGCTCGTCCGGTGGGAGTTAGAAGAGCCCCCACCGGATGCCACTCTGCCGGCAAGACTTCACGTACCCATCACTCTCTGCAAGGAGGTTCTCCAGTGGGCTCACTCCTCCACGCTGGCTGGTCACCCCAAGTCAAACTTACCCTATCTCTCCTCCAGCAGGGTTTCTGGTGGCCTAGGATGATCACTGATGTCACAGACCTCATCCAGGCCTATGCAGTGTGTGCCAGGTCAAAGACAACTAACCAACCCACGCCGGGACCCCTCCAACCTCTCCCGGTCCTGCGTTGTCCATGGTCACACATCACACTGGACTTTGTCACTCTGAAGGGAAGACCTTCAAACTAACCATCATCAACCACTTCTCCAAGGCCATGCACCTGGTCACTCTATCGGGGCTCCCCTCTGCCAAACAGATCACCCAGTTAGTCATTGAACACGTAGTCTGCTTGCATGGGTTCCCCAAGGACATCGTCTTGGACAGAGGGCCCCAGTTCTGGTAAGGTTCTGGAAAGCCTTCTGCCATCTAATTGAGGTCTCCTTCAGCCTCTCCTCGGGATACAACCCCCAGAGCAACGCTCCTGGGCCCACTACCTCGTTTGGGTGGAGCTTTCACACAACCTGCTTACATCTTCTGCCACTGGAATGAGCATATTCAAGGTATGCTATGGCTTCCAACCTCTCCTATTTGAACATCAAGAACCAGAGGTTGACGTGCCAATGGCTCAAGAGTGTGCAGGTGTCGGCGGGGGAACATGCCGGACAAGACATCAAGAGAGCCAATCACCGCTACTCCACACAGTACATTCGCTGACCCCACCGGGACGATTG
>JBBKCR010000101.1:13168395-13182115 GCA_037577295.1 Ladigesia roloffi | reverse complement strand
GGACGAGTTCGGCGGGCCGGATTAAAAAGCCCAACGGGCCGTATATGGCCCGCGGGCCGTAGTTTGCCCATGTCTGGGCTAGGGGCTCAAGCCCCCATCGCGCCCCATCCGCATTCTCAATAAAAGAGGGATTTTGATATGAATTATTCTTATGATTTGCTGTGATATGATAAATCCTTTTTGCTGACCTTTACC
Organism: Ladigesia roloffi; assembly: GCA_037577295.1. Lineage (NCBI taxonomy): Eukaryota > Metazoa > Chordata > Actinopteri > Characiformes > Alestidae > Ladigesia > Ladigesia roloffi. The sequence continues at coordinate 13,181,920 of JBBKCR010000101.1, read as the reverse complement.
TTGTACAGCGCCCCCTGGCTCTAGGAGCAGACATCTGCATGTACTCTGCAACAAAGTACATGAATGGTAAATATACTTCGCAAGCTGAAAATCATTTAATTTGTGGTTATATGAGCAAATAAAAATATTTCATGTATTTTCAGGACACAGTGATGTTGTCATGGGGCTGGTTTCTGTCATCCGTGAGGACCTCTATGAAAGACTGAAGTTTTTACAGAATGGTAAGGAAATGCATTCTTGTTTATCCTTGGGAATAATCTTTTAGCATAGTGGGACAAATCGTATTCTTCTGGGAGCTTTTTTTTGTAAATCGGGAACTTTTACTGTTTGTGTTTTATGAATGAATTGATCTCTCTTATCTGGAAAACATTTTTCATTCCTGAGCTTAGGATATTGGGCGATATGGACTATAAGTTTGCAGTTTTTTGATTCCCTTCAGTTTTAAAACTGGGGAAAATTGAATCTTTTTTGTATAAAAGATGACAGAAGACTGTTACAACTCCTAATTGTAGGTATACAATCGATAATATAACAAGTTAACAAATGAAAAGATAACAAAAAACATGCTGCTTATTAAAGCACTGTTGTATAATGGCCCTGACCGAGAAGCAGTATTGGATATGGATCATGTCTGGCTGCTCAGTTGAACAAGGTCAGCATCATTGCCAACACTGATACATTATATAATTTCAACAAAATGCAGTTTCGAAATGAACTCCAGAGAAGGTTCAGATTTCCTCACTCTACAAGTTAAAGCATTGGGCAGCTCTGGCATCTGGCAGGGATATAGAGGGCATCAGTGTGGGAGAAGGACATCTGCTGTAATAATGTAAAAAGAAGAGACAGTTTTCACATAAGCGTTTTCATTTCCGAGACAACCAGAGGCATTTCTTTCATTCACAGAAAGGCACTCTTGCATGTTGGCATCTATTTGTAAAAGGACCTCTAGAGGTTTGGGCAAAGAATGTGTCATTTGATGAAAATCATTTGCTGCATTCTTCAGCTGCCTCTTGATATTACAATATAATTGAGGGTGCTTTACTAGAATTGCTGCAGTTAGTCAACAGGGCAGGATTCCTGTAACTGTGCAGGAAATTATTGCGTATAGTGCAGCCACGAAGTGTTTCTAAAATCCACTCTGACTGATCTTGTTGAGGTCTTATGAAATGAAAAATGCCTTAAGCAACAAGTCTGTGATGAATACTGAACTTACTGTATATTTATGGATAGGGTTTGTGTGATCTACGGTTTTGGGAATTGCAGCTCATTTGACAGTAAATCTGTGCAGCCATGCTGAGCATATTTTCATTATTTTTACATGCTGGCGACTGTCCAGGGTGTACGCTGCCTTCGCCCGTAGTAGCTGGGATAGGCTCCAGACCCCAGACCCCGAGTGCGGGATAAAGGGGTAGAAAATGGGTGATTGGTGGAACTCCAGAAGGCCTCATCCTTATGAAAACTAGGTTTTGGGTTTTGCTCATGAACCCAGACTGTCTAGTCAAGATCATACCTCACAGAGAGTGTGAGGGTCACCTTTGCTCACTGAAATTAAAAGATTTGCAAGTAGAGTGAAGTCTGTTAAATATGTTTTACAAATTCTGACCCTTAATTTACAAGCACTGATTTATCCTACCAAAGTTCTTGCAATTTATTCGCTATGTATCGGTGTCACATTTTTTACCAAGCCTATTGTGTTGCCAACTGATCTTAGTTCCTCTGACTGCATCTGGAGAAAACATTTTCCTCATTACTAAAAGCGGTTGAGGCTTGGTGGGCTCTGCTTACTTCTCTTCTTGAGAAATCTATTATCTAACTACGCTTTACAGGAACTCAGAACCATCTTTCAAACCTATTATTTGTACCCACACCACCAACCTAAGGACAAGGAACAGGAACACACAACACACACTTCTAAGGTCTTTTGTTTTTCTTGATCTACCTCAGGTCTGGGAGCTGTGCCTTCCCCGTTTGACTGCTATATGTGTAATCGGGGACTGAAGACGCTGCCCCTGAGAATGAAGCAGCATTTCAAGAATGCACTGCTTGTGGCCAAGTACCTAGAAGCTGATCCCAGAGTGGAGAAAGTCATTTTCCCAGGTGACCGAGATATAAATATGCATTCATTCTGAAGCGGCAAGGTAAAGAAACATGGTGGTGCAACTTAATAAAAAACAATGCCGAGTATAGTTTTTTGTAGTAGCTACTCTTTTAAAAAGTGAACAATGAATAAGAATTATACCATAAGAGCAGTTAGTGTGTTTACTGTGAAATGATTAAGAATAAATGGTCTCGTAAGCTGTTGATCCTGGAGGAAACTGCTTATGTTAGGACAACATCAACGCAGTCAATTACTAATGACACAAATTAAGTACATTATTGCTCATAACAGAGAAAGTAGTAGACAGGTAATATTGAAATAATGATATAGAGCTAAAGTAAACATTTAACTGAAATAAGAACCAAAAACACGGAAGTACTGGACTGTGCAAAAATGCTGAATCAGGATCTATAAATAAATAAAGATGCGCATCAATACTATAAACATACAAATTATTTAACTTTTGTCTTTAAAATGCTATCAAATACTCTCTAAACCCTTGTTAAAATATCTAAGTGTGGGTCATATGTAAATTAAATGTAGCAAGATTTTTCAGCTACATGAATCCTGTGACGCAGAAAAAAAATATTTGCATCATTGTACAGCTAAAAAGTTTAGAACAGTGAAATGTTTGTAGATCATTTTTAGTGTGGAAAAATTAACCCTCTTCTAGTATTTCTATATTTTGTCAAACAAATACAGATTACTTGCATAAGAGTACCTACTACAAATTTTCCAGAAAATGTTACCTGCAGATCTACTGGGTGAAGTAAATTCTACAAGTAAAATTCTACTTTTGCTCATGAACATGAAAGCAAACCAAAATCTTTTTCCCAGGCTAGCTTACATAATAAAAATATGAGTCCTTATTGTGTAAAATGGTGTAATCATGGATGTCTAGGAGATTAATGGTGTAATAATGGATGTCTAGCATTAATATCAGTACATTAATTTGCATCATTCTGTAGTGATAATATTTATTATAAAATAAACCTTATCACCATTAGGAAGAATAAAAAACACTTTAATCTGCCCAAATGAACTCCGTGTTCTGTTTTTCTGTGAAATTAGGATAAATCCACCATAACCCTTTGACATGTATTTTCCCAGCCCTATACTCCTAATCTGTGTCAGTTTAATCCAGATCCAGAGGCAATAGAGACTGAAACTAGCAATAATTACATGCATTTTAGGGATGTATCCAGGTAAGCCCTGGGTTTTAGAGTCTAGAATTGTTTGATAAATGTGTGTAGAGAATATAATCTTTGGTGGCATTCAAATGACTGATCATTTTATCTGGTCATAAATAAAGCTTTACACTAAAGAAATTTAGGTTTTGGGATACCTGACACCAACAGGGCCTTTAATAATATTGTCTTTTAGCCTTTTACATTCCAGATTTGCAGCTGTTTCTGTGGGAATTTGTTTCCAAAATGAGAATTTGTGTCCAAAATATCTTTGTCTACTAAGGCATTAAGATCGTTATACATATTAAAAGAAATCCAAAATATCTAAAACCAAATAGTTTGTTTGCATATTCACATGTTAGACTTAACCTCCAAAGTTGTCACTAGATTTGAACAAACTAAATGCTTTGTGTCTGAAACCCACATGCGTTGGATAAACATGTAATTTTTCCAAAGTTAAATACAGTTTACCTTCACTCACAGATAATAATTATGTGAGTAGTGTCTGCTTCCTTCCAGAGGAAGGTTTAATAGGCAGAGAGAAAAAAGTTCACTTTTTTAAGGGAGGGAGTGTTATTACAAATAGGTACAGATGGGTTCTTTTAGCTTGTGAATCTAGACAAGGCAACATATCAGACATGATCAAGCACAGAAAAGAACAAACACTAACAGAAACCCGGGCACCTTGAGGCAACAATCTGTTTCTCTCATGCAGGGGGTTTGTTTATAAACTATTTAAGAGTTTAACCTCCTGTGTCCACTAGGGGGCAATATGTTCATATTTGTGTACATCAACCTGAAGTTTATTTTTATAAAATAGAGCTCTGGGGGGAAAGGCAGCGCAAACAAAATTCTGGAGTAAAATATAATAACTCTGTGTGTCTCCCTCTGCCAGGTTTGCCCTCTCACCCTCAGTATGAAATAATGAAGAAGCAGTGCTCAGGCTGCCCTGGGATGATAACCTTCTACATTAAAGGCAAACTGGAGAATGCTTCAGCCTTCCTCAGCAACCTCAAGGTGATTTGGAAAGAATTCTGAATGAATAGTTAGAACAGATGGAATTGTCCAAAGGGCCAATTAGTCAAGTCTGCATAATGGATCCTGTCTTGCCCAGCTGTTTTGTTCCCTAAATGAAACTCTAACTTGAGAATTGTCCTGCAGCTGGGTGTTTAAATACTGTTTTTCACCAGACCAATGCTTTGTCTTCCAGTTATTTTCTCTTGCTGAGAGTCTAGGAGGTTACGAGAGTCTGGCGGAACATCCGTAAGTGCCATGTTGTCTTCACCAAACACAACCAACTGCTATTTCACATCAACCTGTGCACATTTTAATGGTGTATTTATGGTATATTCCGTGCTTTCAGTTAAGTTTCAGCTGGAATTTTGCCATAATAATTATGGCATAAATGTGTCACTATTGTGGAGAGTGGTGAGTGTCATGATTACAAATGGCTGTGTGTTTCAAAGGTGTAGGATCTTTATGTTCCACAAGGGGGCAGCAGAAGTTAGTGACTGAGCTGTTTTTACCTTTTCTGTCAGCAGCTTGGGCCATTTCTCTGAGCTCTAAACAGCTTTCATTTGGAGTAGATAGGATTCCTCAGAGACACTGTTAAATATTTATACATCAGTGCAGATTCAAAGGCATTGTGGTCAGAAAAGCATATGTGTCATTTATATTTAATTTTGTCCTTATCTATTTTGCCCTTGCACTGTTTCAGAAGCAATTTCATAATAACTAAATGATTTTGCTCTTAAAACCAATTTTCATCTGTAATAAGTCTCAGGTAACTTGCTTACTCAGATATAAGCGATCTGCCTTGGGTGATGTGTCCAGTGCTATAATGATGCACATCTGCCATTCATTTAACAGAGCGATTATGACTCATGCTTCGGTGCCAGAAAAAGCCCGGATGGAGCTGGGCATCAGCGATACACTCATTCGCCTCTCTGTGGGACTGGAGGATGTAGAGGACCTTATCGCAGACCTGGACCAAGCACTCAGTTCTGCTGTAAGTGTGCTTGCACACACAAATACACAGGCGCTCTCACACACACACACTCGCAGATCCATAAACATTCACAGCCTATTCGACTACAGTTGCACACAAACAGGTCTGCTCCGTAGGTAATGATTAATCATTGCGCAAATGGCCAGTGCAGTATCTGCGTCTGGTACCAAGGTTATCTCCATGCTAAAGACATTAACAGCCACCATGTGACTTTCTAGAGCCAGTGCCTATATTCCTGCCCCCTGGCACTTTCAAACCCATAGTGGATCTTGCTCATTTCAGCGAATCTAATCGCACTACATTATGCTGCAGTAACTAATACATATGTCAACACACACACATTATTTACCACAGAGTGATCTGAGTACACCTTTAACCATAGGCAACTGGTCGATTCTGGAAATGAAAGGAGATGATTTCCCCTCTCTCTGGGGCCTTTGGAGAACAAGCAGTCAAATCAGGATGAATTGTCTCTGGTTGCAAGCTGACAGTTATCCCCAGAAATGTTTTAATGTGAAACGTGGCAGTGATGGAGAAGATTGAATCAGGCAGCCAGCTGTTTGAGTCTATATTCTCTTTAGGGCTTTTTTCACTGCCACTTGTAGTGACCGCACAGAGGCACACAGGACACGTGCGCTGGTCATTACAGAGCATATGTCCGCCATAATAGGGGTGTCTGTCTCTGACCCAGAGATGGTGACTCGAATCTGAAACTCACAAACAAAGACTTTAGACTTGCCTTCAATGACTTGAGACTTTACTTGGATTTGGGTGTTTTCACTCGTGAATCATAACTCATGAACAATGTTCATTTTATGGAATTATTTATTTATATAACACGCTTTCCAGCAACCCCTTATTTGCCATAATGGACACCTTATTTACGAAACAGGGGTTCATTGGAAAGGTATCACCAAGACCTATCAAACTGAAGTTTTGCATTTAGATTGCAAGATATATTTTTCATATTTAATATTAAGGTTTAAGAGCATTTAATGCAAATCCTCCATGTTGGTGAGGGGATATCAAAGCACGCTGTCCAGCCCCCTGCTAAGTAACAGCCAACTCTAATCACAGGGTGTGGCTTATTAGCATATCTTCTAAACATTTAGAGCTAAAATATCCCACATTAAAATTACACTCTAAATATGTGTGAAATTGCACTAAAGTATGAAAAAATGACACCACTACATTTATTAAGCTATTTTTTTTACTAATGGCACCCTTTAGAGTTGCCATTTGTAAAGATTTGAAACTTGACTTGGACTTGGTAAAAATGAACTCTAACCTGGCTACCTTCATTTCTTTTAGCTATTTAGGAAACAATTCATTGCATCCTGAAATCTTAAATTTCATCATAGCTTCACTAATACAAAGTACACAAAAGTGACGAGATGCGTAACACAGAAGTGCAGCATTTTCTTATTTTCATTTTTTAAAAATAGCCTGAGAACTTTATTTTGACCGAAAGATAAGAAGATATTTTTGCCAGATCAATGCAGCTAAATTGGCTCTGCCAGATCACGACATTACAGTGCATCCCTCCTACACAGTGTAGTCATATAACTTTGTGTCTCTGGAGTCTTTATCCCTTCCCTCTATGCATTGAACATTTAGCATGTTCTCATAAGCTAAGTAGTTTATCAACAACTCATCCACCGTTCATGAGCTAATGTGCTCATGTTCATATTTACAGCCTGGTCATAGTGTCATGGCCCAGAAACATGGCTCAGAAATTCAAAAGATTTTTTTTTTTTTTCCCTCTCCAAATGTTCCCTTCACCATGCTGTGGCTTCAATTGTGTGTCTGACACTGTATGGTTAAACTGATCTATTAAGAATGTACTCTTTCAAAGTAATTACAGTTTTCCGTCTCTCAGTACACGTGTACCTGATCCTTTAGACCCGCTTTGCTGCTCGTCTGTGGGAAGTGGAAATGAAGGTTATAAAGGAACTACTTTGATTTGTATTGTATTATAATTTAATACAACATCAGGTCTGAGGAGACAGTGCCATTAGCTCTTGGCTTCTCTCTCAGAAAACCTTTTTTCCCCCTCCTCTCTTTGTCTCTCTCTCTCTGTCTGTCTCTCTTTCTGCCTCTCTCTGTCTGTCTGTTTGTCTCTCTCTCTCTGTCCCTAAAAGAAGCAGAAATTGAAGCTTGCTGCCTTGCAGAAAATGGGGGGTTCATTTTCTGAAAGTCCATGGGGTTAAGTGCTGTCAGGGTTTTTATGCTAATGATAAAGGCTTTTATCGAACTGCTCCTGCAGTTAGCCTCAACTATTGCATTCTCTGGCGGGATGCCATTTAAAAGGCTTGGCAGATATTTTGGATTGCAGCTCATCAAGTCAATAGAGCAAACGAGGCCCAGAGACCATCACTCTGATGACTGCAGTTCTTTTCCCCAGCTAAGAACAATAATGGTGTCAGAGTGCAATACACTTTTACTTTAATACACTACATTCTACAAACACTCATAGCAAATGCCAGTTTTTAATGCATCAACAGTTCCTGCAGTGAATACATAAAATGTGCAATGAAGACGAATACATATATTCACCACACTGGCTTGTAGTTTTATTTTTATTCACAAAGTGAAATAAATGTGCAATATGTGGTCAAGTCTGTAAATCTATGCTGTTGTATAATGTTTTACATCAAAATCTATGTAAACATTAGACAACTCAGTGTCTGCTTAATGCCACAAATGTAAACACTTGGATGATGAATTTATCAATCTATAGTTCAAACCAATTTGAAGTTTGCTTATTGTTCTACTCAAGTAAAACTGAGTGATCTTGAGGGGCTTGAATCTTGGTCAGAAGACACTCTAAAATGATCAATGCGCTTTTTTGTTGTAACCCATATGTGTCATTAAGAATTTTGTTCTTATGTGTGTATTGCCACTCTACTAAATATAGACTGGCAGCAACAAAACCTGTTATACTGTCAGTGCTCTGCTATCAACAGAAAGAACCTTGAAATCCTTTCAATGGGTTCTTTTTCCTATTTACTTACTGTTCTGTTTTCAGATTTTTTTGTTTTCAGATGTTTTAGAACACAGTCAATCCAGATTGTTTATAATAATTTATTACCACGTGGCCAGTTTCATTCTTACAGTTTCTTTACGTCTCTTTCTGACCAGTGGTTGTGAAATAAGAGTAAAAGAAATAGCAAAAATGTTTTCCTATGTAATGTTTTCCATCATGAAGGTCAGTGTATTGAGTTGCATGAACAGGAACATAATTACTAGTTGATGTTTGTTAAGTCTGCATGATTATGACCAAAATGATTGTTGCAATTCAATTTGTATCAATATTGAAATCATTATTATTTATCACAAATAATATTAATCACAATTATTCATTATTTTAGGTAAAACTCATTTTTATCGCCCTATAATATATTTTAAACAAACAATAAGTGAACAAAGATTTCAGTTCAAAATGAAACCTTAAGTAAAAATAACTAATAAATAATTTAAAAGCATTTTACTCAATACAGTGAGCTAACAAAAAATAAATATGCTATTGCAGAGTGCAATCACAAAGTGCAAACAAATGAAAATAAAAGAAGCCTTTGCAGAAAAGGCACATGCTACAAGGAACAGTATCATTTAGCACAATTTTTACACATTTTGTGCTAAATGTGTTAAAGCTTCTCAGTGAAGTTTCACAGAGATTTGTGGTTGCCCCAAGCCATGAGCACATTCCTTGGGGGACTAAAGTATTGGGACACCCGGGCATGGTGAACAGTTTACAGCTAATTATTCCGGATCTACTCGCTGCAAGGGATGCTGATTTTTTAGGCATGTTAATAAAGCCCTTACCGTTCATCTTAATATAATTTTGGCAGCCTAAAGAGGGATAGTGATTAAAATTCAATGAATTGTGCAGCCCTTATGTTTGTACAGTAGAATGATACTCAGAGAGAGTACTTATGCATGTGGGAAATGCTGCAGATTTACAACATTTAGACTGCTACTGACTTATTGTTTTCTTTTTTTGTTTTTTAACTGCAGGCAAAGAAGTAAACTCTCCTGGTTGGGCCAAGAGCTGTGACACTTTTTCCATAGAGCAGATGACAGTTTTTACATATGGCACATGTGCATTTTTGAATCAGTGTGTAATGGTTATGCTTCATCAAACACACAATTGCCATCGTGGGTCCACAATTACATGCACCAATTCATACAAACCAGCTGATGTTTAAAGTACTTGATATTTTACCTTCATGTTTGCTGCTTATTTTTATTTTTTCTGATTCTATAGTGATTGAAGTTACAGGTGTGATAGTGTAGAAAGAATTTGGCCTCAGGGGCATTAGGGAAATTGAAGGGCTAGAAAGGGAACGTTGCTCTCGTGAGAGTTTTCTTGCACTGAGACTATATGGGTGATCAATATGCTGGTGGATCAAGTTCAGCAGGGATTGTGGACCCCTCATCATTGTTCACAGACAGCGCTAAGTGCTCAGTAAGAGTCTTGCTCTGTGTCATTGAGGCCAATTGGCCGCATGTGATGTTTGCTTTAAATGATCCATAGCACAGTTTACATTTTATTAACAGGCATTAGCTTAAAGCTGAAGATTTGCCAGTTTATAAAACTGTTACTTTTGATCTCCTGTCATCTCTGCTGATGGACACATTAAAGCCATTTTTATTCTCTCTCTCTTTCACACAATCTATCTCACCCTGATTATTCTGTTCTCTGGATAAACCTTGGTGTTTTGATGATGGTGAACTAACAGCTTTTTTTGGTGTGAATGATCATCAAACGCAGGGTTCTGGTGGATTAACAAAACCTACATAATGACCTACTCTGAACATTGATGACTGTATGACCAGGAAAATTATTAAAAGCCATAATGAGTCTTGTGTGGAGTTGAGTGTTGGTTATTGCACTAAAATGTTAATGGATCATGAGAATAATTACATATCTGGTGAATTGTTAAGAGTTGTTGACATGTTTCCTCTTTTTGTGTGTATCGTTCTACCAAAGTGTAAAGTTATGAAGAATAGAGTAAATGTTACCGGAGTTAAAATACCAGGCATGGCCTTTGCAATTACCTCATGCTCAGAGTTAATTAGTGAACCATGCCATTACATATTACTCATGTAAAATCAAATCCAGCTGGCAATGTTTGTCGGCTAGATTTGATTGTATATGATTAATGAGAAACTGCAACTCTGAGAACAATGAATTAAAAAAATACTGCAACTAATGTGATATTTATGCATTATATATACACTTTAGTTAAGGTTAGGCTAGGAACCCTAATGTTGTCTAATGTTTTGAAAATCACTGCATGCTTCCATTTTCAGATTAGTCAGTTGTACATATACTTTGAGCCATATAGTCTACATTATCTGTCATAAATAAATGAGTTTGTTGGGGAAACCATGCAATACCATTGGTATGCTTTTACCCCCCTTTTTAAAAAAAAAAAAGAAAAAAAAAGGTATTTACACTCACACATCATTCCTAAATCTTGTTTGGTGTTTTTCTTTCCTTTAAGTCTGACAACTCCTCACATGCATATCTGGCATCTCTGGTGCTTGGCAATAACTGAGCTCATCATCGTTCATGCAGCTTATAATTTGTCACTTGTCACATTCAGTTTACTGAACCCTGAGTTCTGGTTTAGCAACAAACAGGCTTATGGAAGTGCAGCATACGTCTGTTAGTTGTAATAAACACTTTTTGATGTGTGATGTCTCTTCATTTTTGTGTAAAAGCTTTTCAGTCTGGACTATTATTTTAAATTTAGCTGTGTACTCCACTGTGGCACATGGCCTGGAGCTGCAGAACCTGAGAGCAGCCTGGTAATGAAACAAATCATTACAGTAATGGGTGGTATAAATTGGCTAGTGAAGCCTGCTATTTTTCATCTCTGGATGTCTTGAACGATCATACCCAGTCCAACCCACACTTGGCTTAAATATTTTCGTAGTCTGCAATTCGTCAGAATTACTGTCACTACCACTGAAACGAGTATCAAGATCACAAGCTGAAATCACCACATATTGTGACAGTCTCACTTTGTCTATTTTGAGGTTTTTATCAGTTTTAGGCTGCTTCACACTACTTCCAAACTCCAGAAATTCAAATCTTAAAATGTACATGCTTCTGGGCAAATTATGGTTTTACTGACGGGTTAATTAATTTCACACCAGCTGCCTAGACTAGAATAAGCAAGCTTTATTGATTCCAGAGGAAATAGCTTATGCTATGAATACACAGACCCACAGATACATAAGACAAGAATAATATAAAATCTTGTTAAAATAGGAGTCAAATAAAACTCTTCAGAAATTTTTTATGCATGGAAAGTTGTGATATCCATTTAAAATGTGCTTATTTTTTGCTTTTACAATTTACAAAATGTCACTTGTTGAACCAAAAATATAATGTAATTATTATAAGTACTAAAAGCATTGTGTATTAATTTCTTTTGAAAGTCAGTTGATACAGTTGCATGTAACTGTATTACCTATCATCAAAGTGACTCAAAAGATTGTGGTGTTGTACTGCAGGGCTCTCCATTGGGTCCATTCTTGTTTACTCTGCATATTATTAAAGTTTGGGCTGTGATTAATATATACTCACAAAGTCAAATGATCCACTCAAAATACATAAAATATGCTTCATATAAGTGGGAAAAGTGAAATATAATGAATGTTTTTAATGACTTTGTATTATTGCGAGTGCTTCACTCAGGAGTAGATTTGGCAGATATAGAATCACACTTCTCCTGCATAATGTATGCACCATACAAGAAGGTTACGTTCAAACAGGAGGTATAATTAATATTCTTATCAACACATTTGCAATGAGTTTGTTATAGTTAGACTTTAATCACATAGAACCATAGAACTTAAAGCGTTATATGAGCTCAAAGTTAATATAGCATCATTACCTCTTTAATTAGAAAACACTTCAGTTAATTACAGGTTGTTGCAGACTTTCAGTTATAACTGCGGTTTTGCAGGAAATTAATCAATTGCCTCTCATTATTTCTGAACTGTTATTACTTTAATTAAGTTACAGCTTTGATGCTGTATGTTGGATAACAATTTGAAGGATAGCTTTATTTGGGGAAGAGCAACAATGTTTATTCAACAAAGTATTTGAGGATAAAAAATATGAAATATCAGAACACTATTGTACTATTGTGTGTGTTTTGTGTGGAAAGACTCATTAATGTAATTGGTGAGTGAAGGCTAGCCCTTCTGGTCTGATTCCTCAGAAAGGCTACTGTAGCCGCGTACTGGTCAGAGTGACCATGCTGACTGTTCCCTGCTGAAAGTGCCTGTGATGGTCATGGGAGTGTAAAACTGGATCATGGGGCAATGAAAGATGGTGGCCTGGTCTAATCTTCTGAATCATCCTCAGAGGATCCATGCTGAGAAGGTGGATTAGTCAATATCTCTATAGCAGAATCACAAAATAACAGAATTACAAAGCAGATGGATTTGCCTTAAGGAAATGGCTCACAGCACTGTGCTCATCCCTGAGAAAGTTATTATTTAGTTCAAATCATTTCAAGAGTTCATCTGGTGTGAGGAGTTCCTCAGATTGTGTTGCAGAAGCATTTTTGACATGCAGAGAATTATGCAGCATTGTACTGACCAGTGTTGATCGTGTGAGCAGAAGATGGAAAAAGTACTTTGAAGAGCTAATAAATGAGGAAAATGAGAGAGAAAGTAGAGTAGAATAGGTGACTGTTATGAAGCAGGAAGTAGCTGGGATTAGTAAGGATGAAGTGAGCAAGGCTTTGAAGAGGATGAAGAGGGGAAAGGCATTTGGGACCTGATGGCATACCTGTGGAGGTATGGAAGTATCTAGGTGAGGTGGTAGTGGAGTTTTTGACTAGGATGTTCAACAAGATCTTGACGAGTGAGAAGATGCCTGAGGAATGGAGGAAAAGTGTTCTGCTGCCGATTTTTAAGAACAAGGGAGACGTACAGGATTGTGGCAATTACAGAGGTTTAAAGCTAATGGGTCACTTTGGGAAAGAGTGCTGGAACCTAGGCTTAGATCAGAAGTGAGCATTTGTGAGCAGAAGTTGGTTTCATGCTAAGGAAGAGAACTACATATGGTATTTTTGCTCTGAGGATGCTGATGGAGAAGTACAGAGAAGGTCAGAGCATTGTGTCTTTGTGCATTGTGTCTTTGTTGATCTAGAGAAAGCATATGACAGGGTACCGAGAGAGGAGCTGTGGTATTGCATGAGGAGG
>JBBKCR010000101.1:13144162-13168295 GCA_037577295.1 Ladigesia roloffi | reverse complement strand
AATTATTTGGTCTGAATGCTGGGTCTTAATGATAATATCCTTTAGATGATTCTACTGCATGAATGATGAGCTGAAGTCTGCAGGCAAGACTTCCTACCTTATATTTAAAAAAAAATAAAAGGCTTGTTTTTAAATGTGTTTGCTGATTTTACATTAAGAGCTTCATAAAAATTCTGTGCTGCTTGCCTGCTCTGAAAACCGTGAAGTAAATTGAGTACATAGTGGCAATAAAACAGTCGAATCACACAGAAATGGAGGCAATCAGTTACACATCTGAATTGTTACAATATTCAGCTGTGTGTTTAGGACATTCAGAGAAGTTAATTTGGCTGTAAATCTGAAGGTTGTTGAAATGAACCTGCCACTCATTTCATGCACAGATATACATAGACTAACAAACATTTGAACAACCACATGTTTTGTTAATTTTCTGAGTGAAAAGAAGTACACATCCTATACACACACAAAAAAACATAATCCTATTGATTTGGCTATATTTAACAAAATTGGAAAATTTTAACATATAAAACCTGTGCAAAAAACAATTAAAATATAAATAAATGCATTTTGTACATGTATGTTTTTGTTTTATTCTCCCCAACAGGTTATATTCAGTAGACATTCGAATCTATAGACACTAATTGTGCATTAACATGCATAGAAGTGTGTTGTCTGTAGAGGGGCACACAGATTTTTATAAAGTAATAGATGGTATGATGTAAATTATGCTAAAGTACTGTTTGACATTTTCAAATCAATGTAGTCAGTTAACAAGTTATAGGCCTTAGGACCTTAGGATACATTCCCTGTATACAAATCATCATCTCTATGTGTGAGAAGTATATGAAGAACAGATGCACTCGTCTGGCACAGCAGAAAAGTAGACTCTGAAGCAGTTAAAAGGGCAGGGAGCTTCCTTTTTTGTCATCTGCAAATAGTGATGTTACCATGACAATCTTCGCACAGCAAGCATCAGTCATTAGGGCCAGCAGTTGCTTGCTCAATGCAGTGGATTGAAATGTTGACTTTTCACAAATCCAATTAGCTTAGCCTCCAACTTAATAAATGAGGACATTTGCGGCATTTGAGCCTTTTAATCACTCTGCGTTGTTTAGTGTCAAAACAGATTATTAACAAGAAGATCATCAGACATGTTTTTTCATCATTTCTGTTGAACTGCAGTGTACAATACACTGTGCTGTAACATATGGTTCATTATTAGGCAATGTGCCCTGATAGTGTTTACTTTCCCCCAAATAAATGACTGATTAAATAGCAAATGATCACTTTCCCAATAAAGTGTACACTTAAATGTAGTATATTTATACTGTGATGAAAATAAATGATGGGACTAATAGAAAGGCTTGCCAGGCATCACTCATTCATGCCATCCACCCACTTTAAGGAGCTACAAGTAATTTAGGAAATGGCTGCACACTTGTTTCTTGGCCAGCTGCATCATTAGCTCATGCACAAAAGGACAGACAAAATGTCTAAAATCACCTCTAGCCTTGTTGCATACTAGTCTAGGCTCCAGCATACTCCACATGAGGGAGAGAGTGTGAGGTTTATATATCTATATATAAATAGATATGAGGAGAGGGCCACACAAACTACACCAAACCCCAACATCAAATTGCAGTGTTGTATTTGCATTGCCAAGCCATCTCTCCAGGGAGTAAGCAAGGGCAAAATAACAAACAAACCCTACTAATTCCACCCCACAAATTAACTAAACTGAAACAAAATCCTTCACTTTCTCCCTAAATATCACAATACCAGGAAAAAATACTTTATGACAAACAAAAAGGCACTTACTCTCCACTTCCAGCAAATGTGAGCTTAAATGTCTTTTTATAATACAATATCAGTGCCTCCAAGTGAACACAGACAGAAACACACACACACCACCAAGGTTTATGGAACAATACCATATCCCTTCCCCACCAAAACAAATTTCAGGAAATAGGGGAGTGGGATAAAGCTGCTAAAACACTATATTTTCCTTTTTATGCTCAGTATCTCAAAGTGTCAAAGTGTTAAACGAGCAACTCTTATCGAGCGCTGGGTTTTGTGACTCATCCTGGAGAGAAAAAAGGGTTGTGGTCCGTGTACACTGTAGTAGGGGAGGAGCAGGAACTCAGATATACCTCAAAATATATCCAGATCACTTAATTTGGCCTGACCAAATACAATTTTGTTAAATTCATTGTTGGCTTAAACACATCATTCAACACACTTTGCAAACCAAAGGCAATGATGGTGTACTGCATTAAAGAATCTGGGGTCACAAAAGCAGATACTTATGAAGCCCAGTTTGACAAGGGATCACTTTAACACACCCAACTTGGTTATATTTTTGGCAGACACAAAACAATCTATACAGCCTTCCACCCAAGGAAATGGGAAATAATCTGAGCGGGTCACTGTGTTTACTTCGCATGAGGCATTGTGGTGGGCTAGTGCTGGAATAAGATGTTCAGCCACATTTTGAGGACTTACAAAATCAAAATTGGTGTTTACACTCTGCCCCTGCTTTTCACCAGTGAATGGAACATAAAACTGTCCAGATCATCCTGGCCTGAAAACCATTTCATGAGTTAAAACAAACTCATCAGTGAACACTGCCGCATCAGAGAAAGTAGCAGGTTATTTAAGTGAAAAACAACACCATCAGGCAAAAAAGATCTGATCCACTGATCTCACTTTTGAAACACTGCTCCATTTTTCAAACAAGACAAACTTCTCACAAGCTCCACATAAGTTTGGTTGGGTAGATTTATCATGTGTGTAAACTTTCTGTCTACACACCTTTGGTATCAGCATATAAACTCGCAATACATCAGTGTTCAAACCTCATAATCCAGACTTTGCTGTATACTTAATGACATCTTGTGCTTTGCCTACTAATGTAAACCTGTCGACACACACTCAAAAGCGCTAAAATAATCTCCAGTTCTTCGGTTTAATAGAGCCAAGTATATCAGAAGAAAAGAAATCAGCCTTTTAACAGGTCTGCAAATCCCTTAAGTCATGAGACAGAACAAAAACATCCAATGTAAGTTACACAGCCAGTGCGACCAAAAAACCCCAATGATCCCTGAGTAGCCCCCAGTTGTTGTGTGCTTCTTTTTGTAATAACTTTTGTCAGCAGGACAATAGAGACATGACACTGGTTTCATGTCTATAGGCCCTGAGAGGCCCTTTTTTAACTGAGAAGCTAAAAAAATGAAGAAAACTAGGACTTTCCTCACAGTCCCTTACTGAAAGCTCCGCAGAGAGCGAGTTCTCTCGCCTTAATGAACAATGTGCTCATTATATAGATCAAAAATACTGGAAATGAAGGCTGAGAAACATGATCAGTGTTGTACTTTTGGCGGTTACATTGTTCAGAATTTTTGAGCAAGTCTCTAAAGTTATTGCCGTTTATCGCCAACTATGTCACAAACATCGAAAACCAAACCAACTTTACTCCACTTTTTTTTTGTTGAACCAAAGTCACTATTGCTGATGTTGCTTAGCTGACCGTCTAACGGATAAAGTCCTATCCATCTACTTAACCAGAAACTCGAACAAGCCTGTTTAATTCAGTCCTATTGGACTCCCTGTGATGACGTAGTTTTGTGTGTTTCTCAAGATTTTAACGACAAATGAAACTTGGCGCTGCCTTCTGAGACAGATAGAGGTTGAGATTTCACTCGAGATTAGACAGAGAATGTGAATTTAATTGGGAGAAAATACAGACAACATATGGATTTGGACACGGACCACGTTCTGTGTTTTACCATCGATCATCACTGATGGATTTCAGCTTTGACTTATTTGAAATTTCAGGAATAAATACAGAGGACATGACCTCGTTGTCCTCAATGGTAGGTATGGCACTGGCCCCTTTCCCCTTGGGTACCCCAAGTGCCTTTCCATTGAGGTTGTTTTTTGGTCTCATAAAGACTTGTGACTTGACTTTAGACTTGCCCTCAGTGACTTGAGGCTTGAATCAGCTTTATGTGACGCACGAGCAGGGCTGCCAACTCTCACGCAATGAGCGTGAGACATACACATCTGACTGTCTTCACACCCTCTCACGCCACACCTCCGATTTCTTATGCTGAAAATCTATTTTTTCTATTTTTCCCATTGTGAACGCTCCTTGTATGCCATGATCCAGAGTTATTAGCCAAAAAACATTCACCTTGCCCCTGTGTCCCATTACTTTTGGCCAAGGTGAGTGGATTTCTGTGAATAACTCTGGATCACCGGGGGGCAATTTTGGTAAATGGTCTTTGGAAAGATGTCTCTGAGCCCTATCTAACTCTGAAATTTCACATTTAGAATGTAAGATATATTTTTCATATTTAACATTTAGGTTTATGATTATTTAAGGCAAATCCTCCATGTTGGTGAGGGGATATCACAGCACACACTCAAGCCCCCCACTAAGTAACAGGCAATTGTAATCCCATAAACATTTACAGCTCAATATTTAGAGCTAAAACATCTCAAGTGTTGAGCTTCTTTTTGTACGGTGCAACATTTAGATTTGAAGGGTTTGTGACACTGTCCACCATTTTAGGGAACATAGTTTTTTTTAAAGTAAGTTACAGGGCTTAAATATATTAAAAACACACACTGTATTTTAAAGGAAATACATTAAGAAACAGGTTATAATAGATTTATACTTCAGTAATGACAAATGCTTATTTTACAGAAGCAAATTTATTGTATCACTAGAGTTTAAGCATTTAATAAGCTTTCTGCCTTGCACAGAGTGAATAATCAAGCAAACTAAATACATAATTTTATATTTATTACTTGCAATTTTTATGCTGTTTAGTTTATTATTGAATGTGCACCAATATGCAAACTTGTGGTCATAGTATATACAGTATTCTGGTAGCAACAATCAGGCAAAACACAGGGTCTGTTTGTCTTGCATGTTCCCACCTGATGAAAGTGATATAGTATGATGGGATTCCATATAAGATTCTTGATTAATTTGAGTGGCTGTCATTCAGCCTGGTTTGATGTGCCACTTTTTTGAGCACCCATCCCTTCAAACATCTATGCACTCTGCTATATATGGATATATATAAGGAGAGGGCCACACAACCTACACCAAACACCAACTTCCTTTCTCAGGAAAGAAAGCAGGTCTTGAGGACAGTGTTGTGTCACTGTCCTGTAAAAAATTGACAAAGTAATTCAATTGAATTGATGCAATATTTTATTTTCAACCTAATATAACTGCCTTTACAACCATTTACAGGTTTTACAGATTGCAGCAGAGAGTCACAAAATGCTAATAACTCAGTTTAACATGTTTTTGTGTCCCCATTTTAAGAGGAAAGCTTTACAGTGGGAGACATTGGATAGAGGAAACATCTACAACTAATAATGACATTTTCAACCTTGCTTAATTGCAAAAAAAATATGTTTAATAATAAAATAAAATAAAATATAAATGTTTGAAAATGTGGCACAAATAATGCCCTAATGCTGACCTGCACTCCTTGAAAGTCTGTGTGTGTTTGTGTGTGTATGTGTGTGTGTGTGTGCCATAAGGAAGAAAATCGGAACATATTTAGTTATTTTCAAATATGTCATGTATAAACAATGTATATATTATATGATACAGAGTAATAGTTAATAAATGTTTTACTGAATTTGCACAAAAAAAGTTACATAAAGTATTGCTACTAGAGTATTTACAACTATAAAAAAGGTTTGGAAATGCTCATGAGATGGTTTGACACTGATAACATCTCAGAAATGACTGCAAATAAATGTATATCAAAATTCCAACCTATTTAGATCAAGACAGCACTTCAAGTTCAGAAATGTATAGTGCGCATATGTACCATGCTGCCGAGCATATTTGCACATATTTTTTTCTGGTTCATGAGACGCAACTTCTTTCTAAACCATGGCAAAAATAAAACAGTAAGCTTTTCAAAGGTTGTGCAATACATTTTAACTGCAGTGGAACAGAATAAAAGAGGAATTACTGTGCATTCAGTGTCTGAATCTATTTGTATTCATGCTGCATTTTTTCAATATCATCTTTGATACTTTCATATGAGGTGGAGACACTTTACAGTTCATTCATTAATCATTTCTGGTTGAAGCGTCTTTGCACAAATACAGCAGAAGAGCTCCAGAGAATTCTCAGATAACAATTATGAGCATTAGTCACTCACATTATGTGAAATTACAATAGTAGGTAAGCCTTCAGTATATCCACTAATGGCCAGTGTAACCTCTGCAATCCCCTTTTATGATGATTGTGTAAAGACATTTTGGAATATAATGCCCTAAGTACCTTTTAAGTGGCTCTCTACGGAACAGTTTTCTTGAAAAAAACGGAGTGGACAATCCAAATTGTCTCAGACAAAATCAATGATAGTAACATTTGAATTGGACTAATATTGCACAGCACCATAATAATGCTCCTAAATAAGTGTGATTAAAGGATTAAGGGGAATAATGTGAGATCATTATGAGCCACTGAGTCCAGTTTTCAGCCTACGTCAGTTCACTCGATACATTTTTGAAGACAATGTGGTCTTTCCCATCTCATCCTGAGTAACTAAACTGATTTATAATTTAACGGGTAATTTATAAAATGGTGACCAGACCAATATAAAATGTCTTACCAGTGCAGGCATGTTATAGTTAAGATTTAAACTAGAGATTTAATCTGGACTGAAGCCTATAAGATTAAAGAACTAATCTAAAATGGGTTAGAAAGTATTCACAATATTGCAAGTAGAAGGACACAAAATATGAACTATTGCAATTTTTAATTTTGCAAACAATTTGGGCAGAATATCCTGCTGATGACTCTGTTCAGGACGAATGTCTGGTTAATGCAGTTATTTGTTATGTAACGAGCAATAAGCAAGAAGGTCAGGCAATGTTATCTGATCAAGTTCTGATGTGAGACAACAGCTAGATCGATCGCAGAGTGTACAAGAAACTGGCTACAGGACATGCATCCACAGCAGCAAAACGTAGCTTCTCAATAGAAATAAAGAGAAAAAAGTAATCAAATTCATCACTTGATAGTTCACATTCTTCATTTTTAATTCTGCTGGACAAGCTGCAAATACACTTACCATGGCTTAGCATAGGAGCATTTTGTCACATTAAATCATGGGTGGAATTGATGGAGTATAGAGGGTCCACTCCTACTCTGACAAAGATGTACTTTTCTGGTCCTTAAGGTAAGTGGATATAATGATCTGCATTGTTGTTTGAGACCCTATTGGGTGGGCTTAATAGCATATAGTAATAGTTCAACTGATATTCACAAATAGAAATGGAACATTTCAAAATATGTATAGCCACGCTATGACCACTATAGAAGTCTGACCCTATAGAAAATATAGGTAAATACAGTAAAGCATCAGACACACATTAAAAGCATCATTAGACGCAAAGAGCATTGTTTTATGGCTTAGACAGAATGGGTTGACTTGTTAAACAACAGCAAGCATTTGCAAATATTTCTTATCAAATACACACAAGCGGAACTATGACCCAGTGTTCATGTTAGTCCATTGAAAGCCTTCATCAGCAACAGTAATAGCTCATGATGTCATAAGTGAATTGTAAGTGCACAGTATCATTTACTATACATTCAATGGTGAAATACCCTGAAGTTTGAAACAGTTTTGGCACCCTTGTTTTAGGGCTCTAATATTGATTCACTTGTGGTAATGTTTCAAAACTCATTTGCTGGTGGCTTAGCAGTATTACCTGTCATATAGTTAACTCAGACTGAAATCAGTATAAATCATTACCCAATCCTAATTGTTTTCCTGCCTTCTTTCAAACTGTCTGGACTTTTGCCCATCTATAAAACATCTTCAGATTTGTATCTCAATCAGTATCTGTGCACTAAAAATAATATCTCCACAAATTGCTGAGCAAAAAATGCTAAGCTAATGCTTTGTTACAGTTGGAAACATCACACAATTCAGAATGAATGCCATTCTCAATTCACAAAGACTTTCAACACATGTGCATACAAGATCCATGACATGCTCCTCCAGTATCAACATCATTTGGTAATCAGAACCACAACACAGAACAATCCACCCATTTCTGGTGAATACATAATTCCACACTAATACCTTAAATACAAAAACACAAGCATTCGTACAGTAGCTCATACATGTCACAGTTTAAAACACCATAAGGTTTTCAAGTCCTTAATCACACAGAATCCCTCCTTCGATTTGTGCATGACACCAACACCCAGCCCATGATCTAAGTACCATTACAGGGAACATGCAGCTCAAATGACTTTGGCGACAGAAACACTTAAATGATGAAACACAGGGCTACAGACGTGACAAAAATCTTTAGATATGCACTCAAACTAACAAAGCGCTGAAGGGTCACAGTGAAAATGGGTGAATCAGTCTCATGAAGGAGTGATCCAGCAGTGACGCACAAGTCCAGCAATGAACATGCGCTGGTGCATTTAGAGGTTGAGGGTGGGCTCGAAATATCTAGGCATGGGTCCGCATTTATTTCTCAGTGTTTGTATGTGTGTGACCAAATGTTGTTATAATGACTGTGAAAAGGAAAACTCTGTAAAAGTGAGACCTTGAGGTTAAGGTAAAGGTTATGTTTAAGTATGGAGATCGTTTACTCAGATTTACTTTAGATATGTATGTGTGACAATTTCATTAAATTACATGTGAATAATTTAAAACCAGGGTAGTAAATGAATATATGTGAATCAAAGCCTTTACAAAAATGCTGGGCTCCTTCTCTGGAAGATTTCCTTCAATTTGCAATATGAAAATGAAACAAAAAAGTACTGTTCATGTTTGAGAATAGTAAATTTTTTCTAACTGTATTGTATATCCTCAGTATTGTATATGCTCAGTATTGTATATCCCCTAGTAAGAACAGGCAAAACAAATCTGGTTAAAAGCAAACGGTCATTATTGCCCCATTTTCTAGTGACTCTTGCCTCTTCACAACAGTTTCTCGCTGCTGCTGCTGGGAACAGATAGGCTATCTGGCATCTTAGGATACACGGGAGGAGGGTCACTACAAACTTGAGCTTGAGAGTAGGCCACGGAATAACCCACAAAGTATTCCCCCTTTATCAGTACAGTGTTAATGGCATGTTTGGAACAAATGCAGACATATTAATAGTAGAACCATAGTGGACAAATAATGAATGAATCACAGGCTCATTCAAAGTTATTCATAACTGCTTAGTTTGCAATAATATCTGTTATAACCATACACACACATACACACACACAGACACACACACACACACACACACACACACACACAAACTTCGACCAAACTCTCAAACACTACCGGCTTTAATTTGCAGCTGGACATTGCTAAGAATATGCAAGCAACCACAGAGATCTCAGTATAAAAACTACCCAGCAAGAGTGAATAAGGAAATGAAACCACAACAATTATTTCAGCTGATAAAGTGGAATCAGTTGCGCCCTTTAATGCTAATATATGTTCTTTGTAGTCAAAAGGCACACCTACTCGGTCTCCTGCAGGCCAAACTTTCAAATGCTACATAATGACAACTGCAATTAGACTAGAGCAATGTCTTGACTTGGCTTGTTGGCAATAAATAATACAAAATAAGGCACTTTTCAACCTGAACATTAATTATCTGCTGGGTTCACCTCAGTTTCTCTCTGTTGTAGGTTTTTGTGGTACAGAAGAGGAGGATAACTACTGATTAGTTTTTGAAGACAGATGCTTTTAGCACAGTGAAGGATCACCACGTGGTGAAAGAGGCAAGTGTTCCTACTCCTTAATGCTCCCTGATATTGCAGTCTGTGCCACAAAGAGATAAGGGTGCAACATGTTGTGAGTAACATGTGACATCTTCAAGGACAATGATGAGCTGTGTTGACCACAGGTGCTGATTAATTCCCATTCAGAAGATACATGTGAAGAAATGAAGGCAAGCAGTGCACACAAACATGAAGGCATGCCAAGCGCCACTCAAGCTTATCATGCATTCACAGAATTTTGCAGGCTGGGCACAGTGTTCAACTGTGTAGAGAATCGTAACACGGTGTACTTTCTAATGCCGCATTTGTAGCAAACTCATCATAGAAAAACAATAACCTATCACTAGTTGAAGCGTTTCAATAAAACGAAAGAAAAATAAGACAAAGATACATTTTAGACCATCCAGTGTTTTGCTGCAAAGAAGCTCAAGCACTACAATAAATAATGCTATTCTATTCAGAAGACGTAATATCCCTTCATTTTCCTAACTGTTGGCACATATCAGTGCAATGTTCATGCCCAATGTTAACAACCTGTTTTATCCTCAGCCCTATGGATTTCCTCTGGAACTATGAAATCTGTTCTTTCTGATATTGCTATTCAGTGTTTTCTGGTTGTTATGGTTCCCTCACTGCCACTTTAAGCTTCACGGCAAGCCCTCTACAAATGCCAGGTGAGTTCTAGCTGCTAAAAAGAGTCAAGTGTTCACATGCTAGCATGCTGGGCTCACTCAGCATTCTTAAATCCCAACGACCAGAGCCAAGCGCATGTCAGAAAAAATCCCAGTCAATTCGCACGAGGTTAGTCTAACACAAACCACTGCCCTTTTTCAACCACGTGTTTATACAGCATTACATAAATAACTTAAGTCACGCCTGTGCGCTTCCTCCAGGGTTGACAGGAGACAGTTTCTGAAACTCATCGTTCTCAATGGCCTTCTTTTTTGTAGCGTCTGGGAGAGTCTCCTTCTGAGTTACATTCTTTGCTTCCAGTGAGCAGTTGGACACTGCATTGGCCACCTGGCAGAATTTCCTCAACAGAATCTCCCTCAGGAGCAGGTAAACCCAAGGGTCCAGAATTTGATTGAGAGAGGCCAGGCGTATGGCTGTCAGGAAGAAGTTACAGTCCATCTGCAGGTCCCGACTGGGCAGGGGAGAAGCAGACAATTGCTTGCACTGATGAGAAGATGTGTGGTTGGAGATCATCTTCAACATAAGAATCTGTTGCAAAGAGAACAGACATGCATGAGTGATTACTAGGACAGAAATATTTATTTAAATAAAACCAGAGCTGCTGAAGGAAAGACTACCAGCTACGGACTGCAAGCCATGCCATGTTTCCTATGTTTAGCAGATTCATTCCTATATGATTGTATTATTAAATAGAGAGTCCATTTGCTAGTTTATGCCAAGTGTCATCAAAAAATCATTAAGTTTCCTAAAATGCACATTTCAGTTCCCACCCCTTGCAATCCATTTGGGCTGCAATTATTAAATATTTTCACCTCTTCCATGTAATGTTTTTTTAGGGATAAAAATAAGAATTAAGCTGTTTCGCTTCAATAAAATTAAATAATTTTTTTTTGTTTTCAAGTTACTTGTTTGCCCTACAGTGGAAATTGTTAGATTTTATTTTTGGGGTTTTGTTGTTTAATAACTAGGGTTTACATATGCAGGGCAAAGGAAAAAAAAAAGTGTCCTAGCAGGTGGCATAAATTGCTGTTCTGAGGGAGCCGGCATGATCTGGCAACAGTAAACAAGCTGCAGGGGCTGTTTGTGTGTGTCAGTAATGAGTGTGCCAGGGGTGCAACGCTGAGAAAACAGCATCCATTCAACCTGCATCTTATTTATATTTATTTAGTTATTTAGAAGCTTGCTAGTCAATAGACGAGTGAATTTCTTTGAGCTGAATCACAGAAACCAGAAATCTGACTATAATTGAGAAACTCGTGGGTTTCATCACTCATTGTGACCAAAAATTGCCTACTTCAACAGGACAAAGCCATTTCTGAGGAATAATTTCACTGACGTGTGAAATGTTTTTTTAGTGAAAGGCTCATTGTTTGAGCCCAGTGTGAAGTCAGAGCGGTGTGCAGACAGGCGACTGGCTAGAATATTGCTTGATAAACAAAAGTTTGTAAACGAAACTGCATGCTCAAAACTAGCTCTTGCATTCTATGACCTTTGTTAAAACTATTAATTATTCAGAATGCTCTAGAGTTTTGAAGGTTTGAAAGATCAAATTGATTATATGTTTTATTGAATACTCATAGCAGAACCCCAGTCCATGTTGTAAACCAAACTGCAACACAGACTCTGTTTAAATAATATATTTTGTTATGTCACAAAACATTCGCAGTCACATGTATTTGCCTATTCAGCCTGATATAGTTTGGCGCTGCCCAGTTCCTTTCTTAAAAGCAATTAAGATTTTATATGTGGTATAAAGGGCATCCAAGCAGATATTGTTTACACATACCAATTTTAACAGCCTGTTTATTTCTAAGGAGAAGCTGTGAAAATGGAGGGTGAAATGTAAAACATTTTGGTACACAGACCAAACCTGCATTTTCTTGTCCCACATAAAAAGAAACTGCAGAATATGTTTATTTAAAGGCTATTATTTTATCTGTCCACAGCAACAACATGACTGGCAAATGAACCAAACCTTTCTTTATATCATGTTATCATCGCACTGCCTCAGGTCTGTTCTGTATCTGATATCAACATCAGTAAGGGATGTAGTACCTGCCTCTTGTGAAGCATAAGAAGGCTTCTGATGCTTCCAAGACTTCAGAAAAGGCATGAACTGCTGGACATAGAGAACTTTCAGTTCCCAAACACACACTGGGGAGAATACTACTCATTTTACTCTGATCTAAAACAGTACTTCTAAGTGAAAAGAGCAAGGGAACATAAAGATTGAACTACTCTTATATAAAGATTAAGCACTTGGTACTCTCCCCTGGTTCTTATGCTGTGCTGAAACTTGAATGTTTCCTCATATTGTTACTCGCTTTGGATAAACCCATCTCTCAAATGAGTGTAATGAAATGGTAATTATTGTTATTTAAAATAAATATAGTTAGAAGTTACACTAAGTATAGTCTACAAATGCATTCCTGTATTGTTTTCTGGACAATAGATGATTAGACTGGATGGCAGTCATGGTCCTTCTCTTGATTTAGAACCAGGACCTTTAAAAATCAAACATGATGTTTGGCAGATGCTTGAGACGTGTTGGGTAAGCTGACGTCTGAGAGGTGTGTGAAACAACATCATCATGTTGACACCACAGCAAACAAGGAACCAGATCCCCCCCAATCTTCAGCATCCAATAACCCCCCTCTATGTATTGGGTTATCTAAGAGCTGATGGTGACTATCAGCCAATCCCACTAAGGTATGTGGGAAAAATACAACCCCGGAGAAAGTAGGGACCTAACAGGACAACCCCCGCCCCCACCCCGACTATTATCATGTAGACAAAATACAATAAAGATGTTGCTAACAGCTTGATTATGTATAAACTCAGGATCATGGTAAAAGGAAAGACCATTTATTCTGTGATGGAAAATTTGTTAGGTTTGCTACCTTCACGGTGCCTACTGCCTACCTTTCCCTGAAACGTGGAAAGTTGTTTTTTCGTGTTGCATTACACTTCCAAATTTTTAAGAGAATGCCGAAGTATGCGGGATACATAAAGCCATCAGTTACATTTAAACACACACATTATTTAAAGTCACCACTCAGTTTAAAATGGCTAATTTGTTTACACGGTTCTAATAAAGATCTCAATTTTCTAATATGCAACCGCGGTTCTCATTAAAAAATAATAACGAGAAAAAACGCTGACTTCTACGTGTCTCAGTCTTTCGCTCCTCTGCCATCTGTAACACTTTAGCAGTACCCACCCATTATAGCCCGTTTAAAACTTTCAGAAGACTACCACCTGTTGATTTAGGAAAAATTGATTGGTACGGAACTCAGATCAGATCACCAGAGTTTCTCCAAACAGCTTTAAACTAGGCTAACATAGAAACGCGTGGCTCTGACCGTCGAGGTGGGAAGAGGGGTACAGACCAATAAAGGGGCCCAGCAGGTGAGCAGGACGCACATGATGCCCAGCAGCTGGATGACGGTTTCGGTGGTCAGTCTCTCCCACTGCTTTGAGGACTGCGAGGCGCTGGGTTTGGACTTGCAGCGCGCCACAAGGGCGCGGATGGTGACCAGGTTACAAAAGAAAGTCACGAGCAGCGAGAACGAGCCCAGCGCAGCGAAGGTGGTAGCGAAGAACGTGTTCCCAGTGACATCTTTGTCTCCGGTGCTGATGAAGCACCAGGTGCCCGGCCACTGGAGCGTGTACTTCCCCACGCCGGCCACAGGCAGAAGCGCGAAGAGCAGAACCAGGCACCAGACCGTCACCAGCACCTGCTTGGTTGCGTTGGTCTTCATATTGTTGGAGTACCAGTGGGGCGCCGTGATGGCCAGGGCGCGCTCGATGGCCATGGCACTCGCCATAAAGAGCGAGCACAGCCCGAAAGTGGTCATGCAGACCCCGAAGAAGGCGCACAGGGTCCCCAAGGGGTCCACGCGCTCCCACAGGAGCTCGGCTCTGTACACGGAGATGACGATGGGGCTCGTGAGGAGCTGGCCGAACAGGTCCGTCAGCGCGAGGGAGCCCACGCACAGCAGGAACGACTGCTTCCTCTTATTCTCCTTCCTGCGGTACGAGCAGTACACCAGGGCGAGGGCGAGGGAGTTGCCCACCATCCCCGTCACCATCATGGTGATAGGAAAGGCGACGGACACCGAGCCCGAGCCCGTGCCGTTCGTCCTGCTGTCGCGCGCCGCTCTGGAGACGTTCGAAACCCACATTGCCTCCGTGGTCGCGTCCGAGGGGAAGACGGGTTTACACCTGGACGTCATCCTTTCTCCGAGAGCATGGTTCTGGCTGACTCCGGACGGACTTTGCGTCTCGCTGTGTGTGTGTGTCCAGTTGGTGGGCTCGCACTTCAAGACGCCGCGCGCAGAGGCGGGACTTCAGCATGGACCACCACTCCAAGCGGTTCCAGTAAAATCACAGACAAGAATAAAGCTGCAGATCAGCTGGAGAACTCGCCCGGTCACTTGTAAAACCGTTTTTAAACATTTGCTCTTCTAGTGCACTTTCAATTTTTATTTTTTTTGTTGATTTTCTGCGTATGCTTTTATTAATTTTATTAGATTCTATTTTGTTTTCTATGTCTTTCTAACACAATTAATGCCCTTTCATGTATGACAACGTGTTATATAAAAAACTAACTTTTTCAACAAGAATTAATCAAAGTATAGAAGTACTTTGAATATTTGTAGAGTCTAGATGCGAAAATACTAACCCCTCACTCACACTGCGCCGTATTACACTCAGCTTACATTTTACTGCGTTCCAGTGTTTACATTTACAGCATCTTGCAGAAGCCATTGAATGCTGTATTTGGAGAAAGATCTTGGAAATACCTCAGATAAGTTCATTTTAACATAAAGACAGTTTGTATAATCTCCATAGAATAGAACACTAAGGAGAATGAGCCTTAGCTTGCTGGTTCCAACACTAATTTTATGTCCAAAAGTAACACAACCTCACAGGAATTTTCAGACAGCAAGTCTAAAGCCTTCACTGAACAGTAGAGGTAAAGTGAGAAGTACTCCTCTATAAATGCCCTTCGTTTTAGAACAACAAATGAGCAGGTGATCACAAACTTTTGGAGATGTAGTGTAGTTGTTATTCTCGGTGCTCAGTGAAGTGGTGGGTCTACAGCCTGTGTGAAAACAATGAAAGTACCAAGAAATGAAGAACATTCTGAGCTGTGCAGAGGTAGAACAAGCATGTGAACTGCCTAAAGTGTAGGCCACATTGGGAAACACCAGTCTGAACTTTTACCCACACACAAACACATCTCTTGCCTAAGACATGTTATAAAGGGAGTGAGAGAAAGTAGACAGGCATTTTCTCAAATACAAATGAATCCCTTCTGAATATGTTGATTGCAGCGACACATATAGGGTTTAATCTTCCAGGCTTGCAAGTGTCCTACAGGGTCGCTCACTGATGATCAGGCAGTTCAGTTTGGGAAAATATGAAATTGTAAAGTGCAGATGAGCAAGAAATGATTACATTGTTATAAAGGTTACAGGATTTATTTTTATATACATATACACCATCAACACACCAGCATGCCTGCTAAAAGCACTATAGGTGCTGAAACCTGGAGACTGTTCTTTCTTTCTCTCTTTGAATAAACATTTCAAGAACTGTCTGAAAAACAGACTATGTACAGATGTATACACCAGTTATCCATTTACATAAACTGCCAAAAATTAAATGAAAATATATGGAGAAAAAAAAGTGGGGATGCCTTACCTTTACTGACCATTATAGACACAGCATTCAAATGCTTTAATGTGAAGTTCGTGCCCACTTTGCAAATAACAGCCTCCACTATTTTTGGAAGGCTTTCCACAAGATTTTGTAGAGCAGGCGCTAATTTTTGACAAGACGTCCTGGCTCACAATCTGTTTCCTTAAGGACCTCGCTTTGTGCACTGAGGCACACTCATGAGGGAATAGGAAAGGTGTCCACAAAATTTGATGCATTGGGGTTGTCTAAAATATATTGGTATTCGGAACCATCAAAATTCACTGTCAGGGTCTTAGCCAAGACTAAAACCCATTTCCTTTACAACATGCCAAGCAAATAATATGCAATATTAGTACATGCCTGATATCCTGTTGATTGTGTGGCGAGTCAAATTCTAGACTGCTGTTTAAACTTAACTATTTGCCCCAGTTACTGTCACTAATTAGCTTGTTAAACAAAACATGTTGGTGAGACAACTGTTAGGTGGCCTAAAATACACAAAGCACAACAAATGCATGACAAGAAAAACCGATCACTACACAGGACACTTCATGCTTGCCATCTACACCAGCGGTCCCCAAACTTTTTATCACCGCGGACCGGTCAACGCTTGACAATTTTACCGGGGTCCAGGAGTGATTGTTGATACATAAATCAGTAGCCCCCAAACTTTATTTCGTCACGACCCGGTTTAATATAGGAAATAAAACATCGTTTAGTCTCGGACAGTAAATAAAAAGGAATTATTTTTTCCGTGCAGCCCGCGTACCGGTATCACTGAACCCACGCCTCGGTCCGCGGTTTGGGGACCGCTGATCTACACAATTTATAATCTCCGAACACAGTAAACATTCTGCATTCACAATTGTCTTCAGACCAAAATTCTACCACTCACCTGTTCAGGATCGCCCAAGTTTCTGCAAGCATCTTCCCAGTGCGGATCAGTCAACAACTCCAGTGCAACTTAGTTACAATCTAAACCCCAGAGACCACCACATTAAACTGCTGAGTGATTCTAACACATAAGCCACTGGTGAAAAAGAAAAAGGCCACACACAAAACTAGGATTTACAGGTTTTTATTCACGTTGATCACATTGCCATTTAGTTCTAATTATGGTAAACAACCGTCAATTTCTATAAATGCTGCCTGGAGAGGGAAAAAATGATATGCCCTAAGAAGTGGTTTACTTTTTACACATGAATTCTGTAGACCATTTATATTAGTAATGGCCATTACTTGTAGTAAAAGCTGAGCTGGTTGCTAATTTATCCCTGCTTCTCACTCAAAACTGCTTCTGACTTGAGCCATTAGATCAGGTCTTTACACAAAAACAAAACATTTAAATATGAACTCATCTCTTCATTCCGTTCAATTTGGCCATGACATTTTTCAACAAAAAGAAAAGTATACTTACCTTTACCACAAAAAATTAGATGAAGCGTGTAAAAAGCATAAAAAAACAAACAAAAAAACAAAACCAAACCTATCTGCTATCATGTCACAGACCGGATTAACGTTTTAACCATTTATTACTTTAGTTTGCCTCAACTGACCAGATATTGGGTTTGTGAAACTAGTAGCTAAATACTGCAAGTGAAAGTTTAGTTAATTAATGGGATCATTTGATGGCCTGCATTTTTGAAAAGCAGTCAGTATGGGCGTGTGCCAGTTTTCTCTATAAAATCACCCACAAGGAACACTACACTGGTTTGCACTGTTGGGTTCAGCTGATCTATATGTTAAAAAAGGCAGATTATGGTTACTTGAATTTATGACGAGAAACAGTTGAGTACATTAATACTTGAAACAGCACAGTGTGATATTTCCAAACACCACATGCAGTTATAAAAGACTTTTTCCCCTGTGTTTAAGACAGTTTCTTTTGTTAATCATTTCTTTGTTGAGCTTGAGCCAGAATGGGAGGATCCAGATGAACCATGGAGCCTACAGAAAGACAGGGAGGGGTGGTAAAGAAGGAAAGAAAGAGAAGGAGAAGAGAAAGAGACAGAAGGAGAGAGACCATAGCCAATTTAGTTCTATGAATTATCAACTGTTACACAAGGCTTGTTAGGATAAAAATCATTAAGTATTGTTCAATGTGACATTGTGTCATACACCAGTTGATCAAGTTCTTCCATAGACAAGTGACATATCAGTGACATATCAGCTGTTTCTATTGACACCAATAGACCATTTTTTTACACCACAGAAACCCAAACCTTTCAGACGACTGCGATCGAGAGCGTCTTTGTTTGCGACCACCAGAGGAGGACCTGGAGCGACTCCTCTTCTGGCCTCTCTCGGGAGATGGCGAGGGCGTGCGAGATCGTTTTCTCGAGGAAGCCGAGCCTTTCCCAGAGCGGGAGCTGGATCTTTTAAAGAGGATATAGTAGGCATTCTCATCAGTTACACAAGTATGACAAAATTACTCAACAACTAAAGAAGAGGTTTTGACTCTATTGAAACTTCTCGCTCTCTGCATTAAACTTCATGGTGCTTAGATATTTCAGTGTGACTACAGACTCTTTTACAGTGATGCCACTGTAACACCACATCATTTTGTCAATGTAATAAACAAAAAATAGTTTGAAGTTTTAAAAGGTTTGTAAAAACTGATTCAAATCTGCCCAGCAATCCAACTGCAGTTCAGCACACACGTTACCAGAACCTTCTATGGTCTGTTTCTATATAAACAGTCAGTTTAATATGTCTACACTTTCTTGGAGCCCATTTAATATGTGCTGTTTCTGCTGAGTCCAAAGTGGTTACTGCAACCACTCTCAGTTCACATACACTCTCTCCCTTGGAGAGTGCATGCCACCTCATTCACCTTGAGCGAGACCTCGAGCGAGAGCGTGATCTGGAACCAGAAGAGCTCCTGGAGCGGGATCTGCAAAACAAAGCAACACATTTCTATTTTCCCCCCATAGAGTCAAGTACTCTGATGAACGTTAGCCACATGCATGGCAAACATCATAGACAAAGGATCGGTTTCAGTCAGTCTGCAATTTATGTTGGTCAAGTTCTGTCCTCTCTAGTAAAATAACACTAGGAACCTAGGAGCTTTCTATTAAATTAATGTCCAGACTCACATTAGCCTAAAATCAAACAAAATATTTAAATGTAATTTAAGCACCATCAACAGATCTAGCCTTAAGGATCTTATAAGAATTTCTGTATCAGTAGCAGGTGTTCGACTGCCTTAGTTTTAGTTTTGTTTTATATTAAATACATTGACTATTCTTCATACAATATTGGCACTTGTTGATATTGGCACATTATACCTTATTGACACATCATATAAATACATTAAAACATTTAAAAGCTTCCTTATTGATTACTAGTATGAGTGGCCACAATGAATTGCCATGAGGTAATACATTTTCTATAATCACACAATAAAATGTGACCACAGTTATCATTCCACAATGAGGAAAAAAGGGCTGATTCACACAAAGTACTGTATCTGCTCTGCACTGATGCAAAATGCAAAGATATTTGTGAAGTCACATACATTAGGAGCATCAGTAAAAGGCTATAATCAGCCAGCTACTAGTACACTTTGTTTATTTATCATTCCGAGCCCTTTGCTCTACCGCTCTCAATTCTTACCAACATCTGAACATTGAGAAGAAAGCATCAGAAGTAAAAAGTAAAAAACGAAAAATAAAATAAAATATTTGACAAACATTAGGGTCAACAGATTTAAATGAAGAATTTGAGCTGATACTGACATTTTGTCTGGAGTTACCCTTGACCTGTACCCTTTTACCTGGACCTGGACCGTGAGCTTGAGCTGGAAGAACGAGAGGAAGATCGAGAAGATCCAGAGCCACTCCCTTTCTTCTCAGAGGCCTTTATGTCATCGCTTCCATCCAGGTCATACTTAGACAAATCTGCATCATCATCGTCATCATCATCCTAAAATAATTTGTTTTTTCATTTAAATTTAGTATCATTTAACCATTTCAAATATATTTTTTAAAAGAACGACAATCAAGTTGTCAAATCATGATAGTCTTTTCCTTAATCTTACATCAAGTTTGTACTTTGAAAGATCTCCATCTTCATCGTCTTCGTCATCATCTTCCTCATCATCAACCTTTTCAACCTTTCCTGGTTCTGCTTTTTTTTCACCCTCTTTCTTGCTTTTCCCACGATACTTCTTCTTTATACGTCCAAACTGTAAGAGAAATGTTAAAAGTGTGATGGATAGTCAGAGCAGTAAGAGCAATACAAAGAAAAAAACTAGTTAAAAATGAGTGCAATAACTGCTGACATTAACATTTTCCAATTTCATTTTACTGTAATACTAACCCAGTACTAAACCTCAGTGCCACTGCAAAAGCAGTTTTCCACTGCTTAAGACAGCAGACTACTTTAGCGGGCGACATCAGCCTTTGGCCAGCTGAAACAGGTATAACTGTCAAGAACTTGTTAGTCATGGGACACTTCTGGAAAACATCCCATTTTCCACATTACAGCTGGTGTTTGACAAGTCTGGGATCAATTTAACAAACCAAGAGGACAAATTTGACAGATGTATTAGCTGACAGACTTGCATGAGTGTTTCAGGGATTTTCAATGGTCTGTACAAAAATAGAGGAATCTGAAGACCAACATGAGCCTGCTGAGGATAAGCAGCTAGCATCTCACCTTGAGGACATAGGATTTCTTACATAATAAAATATCTGGTATCTCATACTCTTAGTACTACCACAATTTAGAATCATACCTCATCATATTCTCCATCAGACTCTTCTCGTTCATTGTAAACCAAGTTTTCTCTCTCATTGAAGCCTCCACCGTATCCTGACAAAGAAATCAAAACATGAAGACAAATGGGTTGCATTAAACACCTGGCATACATCACCATATATTATTAACAAAACATGATAAGATATTCAATTTGAAACATACAAGTTCAATTTACATACCTGTTCTTTCCTCAAGTTTGGCATATTTGGGGGTGTTGCACATGTTACACTCTGATCTTCTGGCCCAGTTTACATTGCCACAGCTACAGATTTGAAAAAGAAAACAGCACTAATATCACTGGATTCTGTAAAACAGGAGGCCAGCTGTTTTGTTTACATAAAGATTTATTTTGGGTTTCTTTTATTTTCTTGTTCAAGTGTACTTGAAAAAATTAATCTTGCAAAACACCCCAGAAATCATACTTATTTCTATACAGAATTTTACTGAAGCAATAAATCTTTTTCAGTCAAATGAGCAAGAACGAGTGACGTAGATAAGCATAGTTTGTACAACATTCTATAAAGTGCCATTTTTAAATCCATTCTTGATCTTAATTTTATTAATGTATGCCGACATACGTTTTGCACTGCCAATCATTTGCACTGAAGAGTCCCCGGCTCTTTTCAGCCAGGGTCTTCCCTATCTCCGTCCCCCCAGCCTTCATCAGCTTTGCCTCTGTGGTTTTCTCTGTTAAAACAAAACAACCCACAAAAGATACAAATTCAATCCAATTGCATAAAAAAGTTAAACATTATGACTTTTAGTACAAAGATAACAAAAGAATCATTTACAAGTACTATTACATGCATAGATCAGCAAAACTGCAGACAAGCAATAAATGAGGATTAAGCAACACAATTTATTATTCTGAATCTCTTACCCCTTCCACATCGGTTACAGCTTGTTCTTCTGGCAAAGTTCACATTTCCACACCTTGGGGGGAAAAACACAGACAAGATAATTTCTCCTAATCGTTAAAAAGATTTAAGGGGTGTGGTATTTAACAGTTTAAACACATTTAAACTGTTTTAGCTGGATTGTTAACACTCTTCTTAAGAGATTTTTTCAGTTTCTAACTATGACACAGTGATTTGATCATGCAAAGACTTATTTGGCAGATGTACGACAAATTGTATTTAACTGAATCACAGCATATTACATCATATTGTTTGGATATTCGCATGTTAGGTTGGGGCAACATCAGCTTGTGATTTAGACGGTAACACTTAAGCACAACTGTAAGTTTTAAAAATGTACCTTTACACTGTTTAAAGCTCTAACAACCTGAACATTGAAACCAACCACCTCCTGTAAGACACATTTTAAGTCACTTTATTTCTGCTGCATAAAAACAAAAATTCATCAAATCAAAACACATTGAAACAATGATTTTATGCTAAATTTCAAAAGCTTCCCACCATCAACAAGAGTTAATATTATATTGATATAGCTTTATTCAAGCACATTGAGAGAGACAGGCAATTGTTTCAATTTAAAAAAATTGTAAACCTGACACAGTGGGTTTAGTTAACAGTACACTTGTTTACAGTCTACTGGTTGTACAGTTAAAACCCTTTGTATCCGCTTTGGAAAGCAACCAGTTTGAAGACATAATAACACACATATATATTATATATTCTTTCACATACCACATGCCATTCTGACCGGTCCACTGATTAAGCTTCAACCTTTACTTTGTTATACTCTTGCGGAAATGTGTGCATACAGAACATGACCACGATGAAAAACAAAAACATGCCTAAACATCACCAATCTATTAATTTCCCATGCCTGTAGGCTTCTTTCTGTCACACGACGCAGAGGTATCATAAAGATTAATGTGAGCTACACTATACGGACAAAAGTAAAGGAATGACTGACCATAACAATTCAAATTCATGAGAAACACAATTAGATCTACTAGTTTACGTCCTGATTTAAATACATGTCATGTAAAGCATAATAAATGTGGAACCACTCATTCCTCAAACTCTGACCTGCTGTGACGACCTCTAACAAGGAGCAACCGAAAGTAGGACAGCTGGTTGCCTGGTGATTAGGGAGTTGCCTCTTTTGATCAGAAGGTCGGTGGCTCGAATCCCACGACCGCTTGTAGCAGCACTGATGTACCCTTGAGCAAGGTGCCATCCACACACACACTACTCATTGTGTTTCTGGCTGCCTGCTATTTCTCTTGGTGAATGGGTTACATTCACACTGCGCGCGTGGTGTGTTCATGGATGACAAACTGACAAACTTTGAATTTCGAAGAAGTTACCATTAATACTAGCTAAATGCCGTAAACGTTAATGTAGCTAATATTCATTTTTCTACATTCAAGACTGGGCAAATGACGAAAAGGCTAATAAGAATATTTTCCTGTTTATTTGTTACTAACCGACCAAAACGTTGCCTACTTGTTAGTAACCTACACAAACAACACCAAATATGTGTTAAACCCTTTTGAAATTGACACTATTGTTTACAGGCCGAGCTAAGATAGCGTTAGCCGACTAGCAGGGTTGATATTTCTTCACGGATTCAGACTCTCTCTACACACCATCGGCCTTTAACACACATAGGTATTCACTGCAAGCTCAACATCTCTACAAACTGAAAATACACGCTTTCCTTACTTTTTATCTGGACAAATCCAGTCTCCGTCGCTCACCCTGAAACTCTTCCCAGACATTTTCCTCTTCGCTCCGGGCTGACTGCTAGAAT
The DNA here is from genome assembly GCA_037577295.1 of Ladigesia roloffi. Classification (NCBI taxonomy): domain Eukaryota; kingdom Metazoa; phylum Chordata; class Actinopteri; order Characiformes; family Alestidae; genus Ladigesia; species Ladigesia roloffi. The sequence continues at coordinate 13,144,617 of JBBKCR010000101.1, read as the reverse complement.
CCGGAAGAAAAAAAGAACGCGCGAAAATATTCACACCGCCGTCGTGCTTATTTATTTTTTTGTTAAATTCATATATGAACAGGTTTTATTATCATGTGGTACTACTTTTAGCCACAATCCATAGAGGACAGATTTTGTGATTTGAATGTTAGTTTTTAAGCCACGTCTTTAATACAGGCGATTGATGAAGACACTCTCTTCGAGGACCCCAGAGAGGGGCGGGTCATTAGATAGTCAGAAATTTTCACTTTCTTTTTTCTGTTTTAATTTACTCTTTCTCTCTCTAGTTCCCTCTCTGCCTGATTTTGTCACTCTCTTGGTCACCATCTGTTTTCTCTCTGTTTCCTATCTGAGATGTGTCTAAAGGCCGTTTGTGTGGAGATTTCTGGAAGAGATTAAAGGAATATTTTACCCATATAAGAAAAACAAAACGTTATTATAAACGTTCTGATAAA
>JBBKCR010000101.1:13119794-13132597 GCA_037577295.1 Ladigesia roloffi | reverse complement strand
GATATACATTTGAATTTTATATTTCGAGGACTCCATAAAGTTTTCCTTCACATGAAAATGTTTTTTTTATTTTTATGTGCGCTGCTGCTGGCTCCTGCTTATGAAAGTTCACAGCGCGCATTGTGAACTCGTCCATATCCCAAAGCGTCAGGCGTCCATATGATGGCCTTTGAACATTGCACGAATGATTATTAACCAGGTTTTTTCTGGTCAGTGGCGAAATTATTTTCACTTCTCATAAAATAGCAAATTCCTCTGTCACCAATCCAGAACAGTTTCTGGACAATTATTCTGCTGAAAGAGGCCACTGCAGTTAAGGAAAACAATTTCCATAAAGGGGTGTAAATGCCATAAAGGGTGTAATTGGTCTGCTAAAATATTATGTAGGTTGTACATGTCAAAATATCATCCTCATGAATCCATATGAATGCAAACGCCTATTAGAACATTGGCTAGAATGTTACACTGGCTCTGCCATCTTGCCGCTTTCAAAAAGAGATGGTGTCGTTTCTTCCTCAAGTGCATCCCGGTGTCATCTCCTCCTCAGATAAGTGACACACACAGAGATTTGAGAGCTTGTCCACATGATGTGAAAGACTAGGCCACATTCTGGTGCTCATGTTTTCATTGTATTGACTTCTGGCAGTGGACAGGGGTCAGCATGGGCACTCTTATTGGCATGCGGCTAGGCAGCTCCATACGCAGCAAGCTGTGATGTGTTCTGACACCCTTCTGTCATAACCAGTATCATCTTTTTCTGCAATTCGTGCTGTAGTACCTCTTCAGTGGGACTGGGTTTAAGGACAAGCTTTCAGTCCCCATGTGCATCAATACGCATTAGATTCCTAAAACCTTGATACCTGTTGCTGGTTCACCAGTCATCCCTCCTTGGACCAATTTAGTAGGTGCTAACAACTGTATACTGTGAACACTCAGAAAAAAAACTGCTATATTGGACATGCCGTCTAGCCATCACAACTCGGAGTGGCTCGGATTGTTACACATGGCCATTTTGCCTGCTCCCAAACATCAGCTTCAACAACTGACTGTTCACTTGCTGCCTAATATGCTCCATCCCTTGACAGGTTCTATTTTAACAAGATAATCAATGTTATTCACCTTACCTGTCAGTGGGTTTTAATGTTGTGGCTGATGAAGGGACTCCCACCTCTGGCAACTGCAGTCATATCTGAGATGTTTCTGTCAGATATGTTGCACAGCTGTCTCTATATAATTGGCATGTTTCACTTTTAGGAAACACTTACTGCCCTTGACGGTCACAATGAAACCCACTCTCATTACAAGCGCTGCTCTCTTTCTCTCACTCACCCTCTCGTTCTCTCTTTACCCCTGTCTTTCTATCTCCCAGTGACAATGGTACAAATTTGCCCATTATGTATTAACCATAATTAGTTTTCCCAGAGTTCATTAAGAAAATTACTAAATGAGCAAAAATGTGTTTATGTGCCTCCCCAAATTTTTTGTATGGTCAGATGCAACCTGCTTTGACAGTATGGGTCTTAAACATTAGATCATGAATTTGAATAAATAAAAGGACTGCTTTCCCTAAACAAATACTATTGAAATATGAAAAAAATGTTCCATCTAAGTAAGGAGCTGTACCTAACCCTTTATTTAGTTTTGCTTATGTGTCTGCTTGTCTGAAAGCGTAACCTTTTAACCCTAGGTAGGGTTTTCTTGTATGCTGTCAATATATCTCTATTGAGACTTGTACACATGTATTTGAACCAATAAGGCCTCCTGTATAATTATGTAGGCATATAATATCACGTTGAATATAGAAAAATGAAATGGCTTAAAGGTGTTTTTTATGCATTGTCAAGCAAAATATAGGAATATAGGTTTGATGAACATTTGTTTGTCCTTGATTCAAAAATGAAACAAAAATGTCTTGAATCTAATATTGAGAATCCTGGTCTACAACAAAGCAACATCCAAGAAGTTCTGAAGCATTTGGTTGTTTGACTGTTCTACAGTCTTTGATTTTTCTTCAGAATTCAGCATATCAGCTGCACTACTGTAGTCCTTGCCAAAGAACATGTGCTTGATCTGAAAGACTCAGAAGTTTCATGAGGGGCTGAAAGAAGCAGCCAGTTTTCTGAGACCCATGATCTAGGCAATTATAGTTTATTTTGGCTTTGTTTAGACAGACAAAAATGAGATCTCTTTCAAATCCAATATGCTTGTGCAGTTTAAACTTAGGTAGGATAACTTGTTTGAACTGTGGGTTTAGGTGGTTAATTGCTTTAAGCTTCACTGCTTGTTGGATGTAAGTGGATCCTTTTAAAGATCCACAAGCATTTTAATTGACCCAAAATAATAATTTAAATACAATCACATCAAAGGCACTTGGTGTGTGAAAGAACCATTTGTCTTGGGGAAAAAAAACCCAGAAGCCACTGGCAGGCAGTCTAATAATTGTGAAACTGTGTGTGTTGAATGTGCTTAACAAGACATGAATCTCAATAGTACATTTTATAAATTAAGTTTTTGTACAGGCATTAAAAAGGATGGAAGCTTAAACATTTTGCTAAGGATTTTGGAAAGTGCTTGGTCCATATTGAAATCATAAATTCCAATCTGCAGGGATTTAGAGATTTGACAATATGCATAAGCAGAGAACAACAGAATATCATCTGTCTGAACTGTTGTTTTTCCGTAACCAAGTGACACACAAGCATTCTGCATAGTTTTAAATGCAAAAGAGTATCAAGCACAATGTAGAGAGAAGGTTTGTTGAACATTTGTTGGTCTTTGACACTTTAAAAAAATATATCTCAAATCTAATAACTGGGAACAGGGGTGCCGCCAGAAATCTTGGGCCCCATGAAAGATTTGAATTTTGGGCCCCTCCCCTTTATTAAAATAAAAATACTAGCCTCTAACTGGGCCCTGTGAATGTGCTGGGCCCCTAGAATCTTTCTAACCTTTCCCCCTAGGCGGTGCCCCTGTCTGAGAACTCTGGTGGTTTTAATCACATGTCTTTACTTGCTTTTTACTGCAGTGCAAGAAATTTTTTTAACCATTTAGAAATCTTTAAACATCTACATTAACCTGGCAAGTAGAAATATAAAGCATTCTATACATTAGAATTATATTGTTGAACAAAGTGATTAAACATGAAATGACAGCAACATTTTCTCTGTTTCAGGCTTCCTTTAGTAGACTGGCTGATGTGTTCACGGTCTTCTCCTGCTAAAAAACTCTCCTTCTGTTTCAGTACATGGATGAATGCACTGAGATTATTCATAATCCAGAGGCAGCAAAACCATGGTACAGTTTGTACAGTGTTTTTGTTTACCAAACTGTTTTGACTAAATAAAGCCATTATGTTCTGTGTTTTGGCATACAAGCACCGATAACATAGGTATGGGTAGTCTTCTGGCTATCCAGGTGGTCTTTTGAAAATTTTAAACAAGCAGCAATGTTCTTCCCAGACAGTCTTGGCTTCTTCCATAATTAGATTGATGAAATCTAAATTAAGAAAATGTTTTGTGACTCCATGCAGCCTGATGAGCTTTAATAGGTCTTTTAATCTCAGGTTGTCAGAAATCTCTTTTGCATTAGGCATGGCACGCACGCAGGAACTTGTGTGGTGAAGTCTAGGTTCAGACAAATGTTTTATGTAAGGGCTGGGTCACTCTCACATCAGATAATCAGCATAATGTTTAACCCTTTAAGTGTCAAAGTCGCAGGATTGCGATAAGACGTCATCATGATTAAAACAGACTGTAGTTAAAAAAATCATGTAATGTAGCATTTGTATTCACTACCACTAGTTGGCAGACATGTAGTACTTTGATTCAAGACGAAAATTTTGCAATCATCCTATTCAAAGTTTTGAGTAAAAAGCGGTTGAAACAAGCCTTGTGTCATTGACGCGGGAGCAGAGAAAGAGTGCACTTGTGTTCTCAGTTTGCGAGTAAGGGGATTTGTGAAACAAAAAAGCTAAATGGCTAATAAAAAGTTGTCCATTGATTAAGTCCAATAGACTTGAATCTGAAGGGGAAGATTTGCCTTTTGTACCGGGAGACACGCGAGAAATTTGTGTCGTTAGCGTTAGCGAGCTGCAAGTCGCCGCTCCACAAGCAGCCGCAGTTGGCGTGAGAGAGCTGGGAGTCCCGGTGCCACAATCAGCCAAGGTCAGCGCGAGAGAAGGGAGATGTTTGGTGTTTAGAACTGTATTCTAGTGTTTCTTCTCATTTATGATTATCATTTTTTACATGTAATAGGAACTGCATTTTTTTTTTTGGGGGGGGGGGTAACAACACTGACAATAAAAATAACAGCATTACATAACACTAATGATAACAATGTCATCAAGAGCAACCTTGGCGAGACAGTAACAGACACACTGATGGACACTGATGAGATGAGAGGAGGTAGCAACTAGCGGGACCATATTGTGGACATCTATGGCCATGGCTATGTGGGTGCACTTATGTAAAAGTATGAATTAATCTAATATCAAGCCAAATATTAACTGTGTCATAATCATCATTTGATACAATTTTAGAGAGACTGCAAAGAATGAAAGTGCTGGAGCTGGAGAGCCTGCAAATGGACAAACACTAGGTGGCACCGTCAGTGTTGATGTGCCAAAGAACAGTGGAACTAAATGTTTGGAGGCGAAAGGGGCTGATGTGCTGAAGGCCAGTTGCAAAATAGACTGGAGCCATGGAGACTCTGGGCTCTGGAGGCACAAAACTGTGGGATCAGAGACCGGATCCAGAGCACAGCCTAGGTGAGATGTGCTCAGCTGAAGTCTCAGAAACCAACTGTTTTGCAGAGATTCGGAATGTCCCATTTCATATTTGTCAGTCACAGGAGTTCTAAATAATTTCTATAGGTTACAATGATGTATTGAGTGTCACATGGAAAGCAGTGCAGTTTGTTGTGGTCTGAGGCGAGGTGACATGGATGCTTGGCATGAATCTTGAAAAAGTCTTACGCACTTATGCAAATTGTTTAAAGGCATTTATCTCAGCAGTCTTTCTTCTGGCAAAACATGAGTTGACACTGTGTGAGGGGCGGGGTTTGTGCATGTGGGGGTGGGGTTTGGGTGGGGGCTGAGTTTTTTGCGTGCCTGCAAATCTCGTCCTTTTAGGGGGTGGGGGTGTTTGGAAAGTGCTGTAGAATCTTAAATTTTCGTAAACGAATTCACTTAATCGATAGAAGAACACCACTGAAAATCAGCTCGGGTTTTCCTCCAACTCACTGCATGCAAGTGAAGTGACTCGTCAGTGCACAGACAGGCTGCTGGGATTTCCAGTGGTGGTGGTGTTCTATCGGTTAAGTTGAAGGGATTCTTTCACTAAATATTCAAGATTCAACAGCGCTGGTGAACTAATTACCGTATTTTTTGCCGTATAAGACGCTCCGGAATATAAGGCGCACCCAATTTTAAAGGAGGAAAATCTAGAAAGAGTGTCCTAAAACTTTTGTTCATTCTAGATACATTTCCTTTACATTCGAGCCCAGATCAGGCCCAAAAAAATGAAAACCATCATGACCAAAACCTGTGCACTTGTGTCCGAAACCAGCCTGGCCCGACAAATTGACTGTTATTATTTAAATGTTATAAGTGGGCCGTTATAACACATGTTCTGAATTGTGGGTGCGTTTATAAACTGACATCCCGCGCTGCTGGAGCTCTGAGCAACTCAAATGCTGCATCACAGCCTGAAAGTCTAATTCACCGTGCAGCACAATGGAAGAAAGTTTTGGGACGTAACATTGTTAACCTCTAAGGTCGAGCGTCCTTTACTTATTTCTCCCCTTCCTATCGCACACGAAATAACGTCTCATCTCGTTTTATATTTATATAAAAATTTATATTCGTCGTATAAGATGCACCAACTTTTCTCCCCCAGTTTTGGGGAACAAAAAGTATGTCTTATATGGTGAAAAATACGGTATTTATGTTAAATCCGGGGGGGTCCAAACGAATGATTATGAAATGTGAAGGGGACAAATCCCCTTCTGGCTGAATGGCAACAAAAAAAAGAGTCAAAACCACAACCTTGTGATTGCAGGGCCAATAACCACTAGGCCACCAGCTACATGAAAACAGAAGGAATCTTAAGAAGGAGACAAAACTTCTCAAGACAGAAATGAATGACAAAATAGGGAAAGTATTACTGTTGTATTTCTGTATTCAGGGCAGCACAGTCCTGAAGCGGACTGAGTTTACACTGAGAACCAGAAGATTAAGAAACAGAAACTCTCAACCATGACAGATATGTAACAAGGTCTGGTAACAACAGGCTATTAGACAAATCAGGACTGGACACTGCAACTAGCTGGGCAGGAGGTCCAGTACAGAATGCATATCAGGGACACACCTGTGCTCAACATCTTTTGCCTGTAAGAAGTAATATGTCCACCGTGCCACTGCTACTTATTTAAATCCTCAGTGACATTGGAAATACTAGATAGGGCAGCTCACCTCCATCATACATGGCCTGCTAATTCCTAATGGCTTCATTTTTGCTGCAATGAACTGTGAGACCCCACATTATTGTGCTCTAAGGTCTCCCCTTGAGAAAACATGTTTGTTTATAGTCTTAGAAGAATTGTGTTATTCATAGTTGGCAAAGTCCTTAAGCAGACAAAGTAAGCAAAGACTACAACTTAAATTATCATTGGTTTATTTTAGACTTCCTTCCCACTAAACAAACTGCAAAAGTCTCCACAACCAAAAAATATTAGAAAAAAAGGTAAATATTCCCTCAATGGTATAATCCTATAACATAATATACCTTAAATATACTCAAGATGTGTCTGTATCCATATATGAATGATGAAAAAATTCTGTATGATCAGTGATAAGTGAAGCATTTTCCACTGAAATAAACAGCATTTCTTTTCCTTCTGCCCTGCTCCTTAGATAGCCAGCTCAAAGAACATGACAGAATTATTTAATAATATGGTAGAGTTATTTAAAATGATGTCATGGTAAATATCTATATGTTGTGACAACTTTACTGACAGCCAACTGCCCCCTGGCAGTACCACCACAGGCCTCTGGGGGGTGTGGCCTACAGATCTTTCTGTCCATTTTCTCACTCTATAGTTCCTATGAACTGTTTTTTGCTGAGCTTCATCATTATATTTGTTTCATCATATTGCCTTTATGCATTACATGCATATCTTTATCATTTGGGGTACGAATTCATCAGTAGTTTGCCTTTTTAAACATTCGGTCTCAAATCAAAGTTAAGAAGCCTGAATTTATTGGCCGTAATTCTGTAAATGTGGAGCCTGTTTAAAGCCCCTGTTGGCTGACTCTACAGCCGCACTGAAAGGTCTGTTACAGCCTTTGATTAATGGGAAATCAGGGAATTTTTGCCATTATCTTGATAAATGCCTTGTAAACAAAAGTCACAGCTGTTAATGTATCATCATAATCCAAGATTAGAAAGAACTGGCCAGGCCAATAAACGCAATAATGCAGTGACACTGCCAGCTCATCCAAACTGCTCTTAATCCGTCCCTCTGTATGACGCCAGAAGGTAAACTTAATTAATAACAAAGGCCGGGCTAATTTTCAACCTGTGAGCAAATATCAGATCTTAATGCCACTTTGAGAAATTAAATGCAACTTTATTAAGATTTTTTTTTTATTTTGCCCCTATACGTTTCTGTACAGCTGTCCTTTAGCATTTAATTGCAGGTGACATTTCAGGATAATTGACCATTGTGGCTGTTGGCTCCTCAGCATAGTCATGACCCTTTTGAGAGCTCTCCAAATTGTCTCCTTCAATTTTCTTCCAGATTTTATTTTTAGCTCTCGGGACATTTAACTGATGTTTTCCAGAGGAACATCTAAACTCCCCAGCAGTCTGGCCCTGTCATTATCAGAATGATGGTCAATTGAGAGGATCAATTTGCATAATGAGGCGTTAAATTGTACCCGTCCCCCCGCCACCCCCCCATTTCCAGTAAGCTGTCCCCTGCAGAAACAGACTAAAGTCTAACTTTGTGTTCACCTGCTTCGATAATCAAACACAACATACACCCCCCAAAAAAACAAAACCTGCACACTGTGAAAAATTAATGCAATCAAACAGATCAAAGACTGGGAATTGGCAGATGAAAGACTTGGACAGTATGACATACACCGAAATAGTATAAATAAATTATAGTCAGGTATGTTTCTCAAATACCATTCCTTAAATGCTGTTTTTTCAAGATGTTCAAAACATTGATAGCCTTCAACCTCTTGGTCGATGATGCTGTTTTTAGTAGACTGGAACAGAAAAAGAAAGAAGAACAGTTTCATAATGTTATTAAATTATCTTGTAAATTCACAGAAAAATCCTAGATAAATGCACTCGTAGCACTAAGGCCAAGACGTCTTGCTTTATAATAAAAAAGATTTTGTAGTTGCCATGGCAATTTAAGAGACCATCAGTTTACCAAAATATGTTGTGTGGCTGTGTTTGAGCATGCTCTAGTTCTAAGGGTGAGCAAAATAAACAAATGTACTGAGGGCTGCACTGCCATTTTATTTCTTTCTATCTTGATTGCATATCTCATGGGAAAAAATATGTTTAATCTTCTTTAGTAAGGACAGATTGTGAGCTGTCATTTACACTGAGGGAGTCCATGAATTTAACTATTAGACTTGACTACACAAAACAGAGCAAATTGTAATGCGTGCTTAATGAGGAGCGAGTAACCCTATCGTACCACAGAATGATCATTATATTATAGTGGATTACTCTGGTGTGAAAAAATGTGTAAACTGGAGTGATTGCCCTTGCAAAGAAGCATGATGAGAAATTCCTGTTCTGTCCATTACACTGGCCTTTAAAGAAGATCTGTCACTTTTGAAATTAAACATCTTACAATACAGAGAATGAAACTTCCATTAGGAGTTACACGGGTCTTCTGTGTCTCATTAAATGATGAAATCAGTCTAAGCTATATCACAGCTACATTATGAGATGGTTGAGAACAAACATTAATGAAGATCTATAGTGCATTTTTGTAAAAATATATGTGACATATGAAGTTATCAATACATTCATGTTCCTAACCTGTTTTTTTTCCCTGTGTATCGAAACCTTGTATCCCAACAGGGGAACTGAGCAGGAGAAGGTTTTTTTCATGCTTAATTGTAAAATGAGGTATCTTAATGTTACGCTTCATTTTTAATTCACAAGAATGGAGATTAAAATGTACATATAAAAAATATCCCTGGAAAGTTGACATGTTGTGTTGATGTGAAAATCAGTAGGCATTTACTACAGAGAATACATTTAAATATATTTATGCATATTTTAGTGGGAAATGTGAGTTTAACATGTTGGGAAACCTTTCCACAGGTCACATTATTCAATTAGTTAAATTTAGCAGATGTACAGAAGTGGGTGCCCTAAGGGGAGGTGTACTTATTTAAAATCAATAAAATATATCCACACTTTATAAATTAGATGATTTTAAACAATTGACCCCACACATGTACAAAATGTATTCTATGATCATCTATGACTGTAGAACAAGAAGCACAATTATGTGAAAACTGTAATATATTCCTGAACAAAAAGATAACATCTTTAAATCTCACTCTGGAAATATCACTTTAGTCTGAGACGTTATGATGGTCTCCTCAACCACTTTATGGTTCTGTGATGTAATATATTGAATAAAGAAGAAACACCATTTGGCATATGCAAAAGGAAAGGAGGACATAAGTGTCACACTTTCTTTTTCAGAGGCATTGATGGAGGATTTATAAAAAAGCTGGAGTGACAGTGTGATTAGTGCTGTGGGGTTTTGGGAAACAGCTGTATCATGACAGAGAAATCACTAGTCTGTGTGCCATCATCTTGAAAAGTCTTTTGTTTTTTAAGAGGATCTTTTCTTCTTGACATGAACTTTAAATTTCAGGGACTGAGAGCAAACGGCATTGCCAATTGAGGTCCGTTTACCTGTAAATACTGAGAAGCTGTATAAATAGTTAGAGCAGTGCATGCTGATGCTTTAGGTGCCAAAAAGGTGTCAAAAACATTCACTGGAGTGATAGAACAGAGAAAGCACTCTTACCACTTTCACACTTCTCTAATAATCCAAGATAAAAAGCCTGATTATTTTAGGTTTTATGCCACTTAATGAAGTACAAAAAATGCTAAATGTCTTGTTTATTCCATTTAGCATAGCATACTGAAGATCTGAATAAAAAAATACTAAAGATGATAAAGAATAACACAGAATTAACATTTTTGTCAATATTCACCATGGGTCTGCTGGTTTATTTTGGACAGGGTAATGCGTTGTTTGAGATCAGCCTGAGCCTCATGCCACATATTTGTCCATCTGCACATGTGCAAAGAGGAGTTCTGTGGTTTATGCTAGGGCCCCTCCGTTTAGGATTAGATAGCAGGGCTTTACATGGCTGACTGCAGCCTAATTTACCTTGATCAAAGCACAGAGACGCGAAAAAGAAACAAACTCCAAATGCTGGGTGATTAAGTAAAGGTCACGTACTCTGGAAATTTTCTGCTCTAGTTACACAGGGATGACATGCACACAGCTCCAGCACTGTGGACACTGTGGACAGAAGGGTAACATGTGGTGACCTGTCTAGAATTTTCAGCTGCTTCTTTCCATACACCCCCTGGAAATACATACTTCTAATAAAGACGACATGGGAGGATGCGCAATATGGCCTAGAATCCACATTTGCATAAAAGAGGAATTGATTATTTTAATGAGAATACAGTAGAAACGGAGATGAAATGGCATAAGAATAGATAATGTGCTCAGAGCGGGAGCAATCAGAGCTAAAAGACCACAGTTTGACATCCACACACTTCAAATGAATTAAGCAAATAAGGTGTTTGGAGAGATGTTAAAGAAGGACCGGTTTTGATTCCCCACAGGATATTCTACCAACAGAGACAAGAGAACATCCAGCATATTTGAGAGTAACTGCAAAAACGTGCCGTCTGTTTCTCAGATGAACATAAATGTGCTAATGAAAGAGGTACACTGAAATGGTTGGATATAGTGTGTAAACAACATGAAAGCTATTAAACATACTTTGCATTAAATACTGTTATTTAAAATGTGAGGTCACATTTATATACATACACCCATTCAGTGAACAGCAGTTTGGCTCCGCCCATTCATGCTCTTATAAGGAGCATTTCAGTCTCAACTGCTTTCTGGACAAGATAACATTCAGAGCAGTCAGTCAGAGCAGAGCTCATTTACACATCACTATTAAAAGCACAGTAACAAAACAGTCTGATTAATCCTAATGAATAAAGAGAGGTTGGAAAATGTTGATTAATAATGATTTTTAGTACTATAATACTATAATAGTAATAAACCCCAGGGAAAAATATAACATAGACTAAAATGTGTGAAATGGGTGCTTAAGAGATTTTAACAGGAATGAAACCCAAGACCCATTCATGTATTTTGTTACTCTTTGTAAACATACACACTGATAACACATAAGGGAAACTTCAGTAATTCTTTACTTGCTGCAAAAGCCCAGTGAATTCTTTATGCTTTATAAATGTAGTACAATAAATAATGCATTTGTGTCATATGAAAAAGCATTTAAAGAGTGTTGAATTGTTAACATTGTAAGGAAGCGGCTGTCTTTTGAAGCTTACTTTGATGATTTCCTCATTTGTTCAACAGCATGAAAGCTGAAGCTTAGAAAAGATTAATGCATGCACCTGAAGAGACTGAGTCTATCTTCAAACCCTCCCATAAGCACACAGTCAGCGGTGTAATGTGTAATGAGGATGCAAGGTCATTTTGGATGACAAAGACCTCAGTCTACATGCCATTACTGTGACTGCTCTGGGTTTTGATGGAATAGATCAAAACCCTTGAATGACCATAACAATCTGTCTCAATGAGCCTCATAAACGCATGCTTGTTGTGACAATTTGTCTGGTGTACTCTTTCAGAAATGATATTTTGCAATCCAATTCATTTATGTGTGTTTTCCACAGATTGCAAAAACCAAATGAGCTGAAATTTGAGTCGCTAGCTCTGAATCGAGAGATGAGGAATTGCACTAGGGGGCACTATTGATATGTGCACTTTAGACTGGCACCCTGCCTGCACATCTGGAGAGTCCCTTTCTTTTTCATCCCGAGCTAATCTTTGGTTTAATATCTCATTTGATCAAAAGAAAGTGTGAATGTTAATTGGAGGAAGGCACACATTTCATACCTACAACTTCCTCCTGCCATTCTTCACAATGAAACCAGCCGGCTTTATGAGGTATGTTTATTCACTGCTCCTGCTGTATCAACGGACAGCATATATCTGAACAGTTTTCACAGTAGAAAGTCAATTCAGACTGTGCATCTCACAGCCATACATTATGCATAATGGGAATAGTGCATGTTATTTGTCTTTCTGACTGAAAGATCAACAAAGTGAGTCACACATGACTGAAGCATCAGTACTTTATTATAATGCTAGGTGATATAACATGCAGGTGCTAACGCTGTGTTCTATAGAATGAACTCACTCAACCAAGATTGCTTGCGAAACGCCCAACATAACAGGGGTCATTAGTTCATCTCCCTCTAAAATAACTAAACTACTTCTCCCCTGAAGTCATTTCCAGCCTATAAGGATGAAAAATATCTTGTGAATGCACTCTGCCCTGAGTGTCTCACCACAAAGAGGAACAGCTGACTCGCTGTCGTCATGGTAAGGAGATGCGTCATGGCCAGCACATCTGTCCTCGATGACTATGAAATGCCCTGTCTTGATGAAGCATATGGGGGGAAATAATGTCA
>JBBKCR010000101.1:13084482-13107315 GCA_037577295.1 Ladigesia roloffi | reverse complement strand
TATATAAACTAATATTTAATTGCAAAATTCATAATAATTAATGCAAAATTCAAATATAAAAACTATATGAAAAAATACAAACAAACCATTTGCCCCATATTATTTGTTTTCATTTACATTTAAATTTTTAACTTCACTTCATTGTTTAACTTGGGAATAAATATGTGGTGATATGGAAGAGTGGAGTTAATGTCCAAAAAATAATGAAATTAAAAGTCATAAATCAGGAAATGCCAGATAATGGTCATGACAACTGTTAGAAAGTGTAAAACAACCAGAACTGTAAAGAACTGTAGGAGAACACATTCATGCACCCACAGACAGTTAATGAGTAGAAGGCCTCTGTTTCATATTGTAGATTTGTGGTAGAGGGACCCATTTTTGGGTCACTACATTTTCCAGGAAAAAAAAGTTAATTTCTTTGGCAATTCAGTGGATTAGGTGTAAAAAGGATAAATAAACAGAAAAATATATATGCCACTGTTAGGTACAGTGGAGAATCTGTCATATATGAGGCTGTTTTTCATCCCAAAGCACTGGGAACCATTTTAGGACCATAAAATACCAGGGTATGTTGAATGAAAAGCTGCTTTTCAGACAAAAAGCTAAAATTAGGTCATGGTCAGAACCTCCAGCAGGACAGGGATCTAAAACATACATTTAAATACACATAAAATGTTTTTAGGCTTTTGACATGGCCCTCTCAGTGCCCTGACCTAAATCCCATGGACAACTGAGGACTGAGATGAAGAGGAGAGCCTGAACGACAGGACCTTAAAAGATTTGGAGAGATTCTGTATTGAGGAGGGCCCTCAGAATTCTCAAATCTCATTAAGAATTACAGGAGAAGAGTCGTTCTTTTTCTGTTGGCAAAGGGAAGATGCACAAAGTAATACATGCAAGTGTGCCAGTACTTGTGACACACATGGTTTGTTTAATATAATTTTAAAAATGTTTATATTTTTAAAGTCTTTTATTTTTCCTCATATTTTCTCATATTGTGAGACTGTGTTAATCAACCACACATTTTTCTTATTGACTGTCTATAGCACATTTATGCTCACAATCTGTGCATTAACACTTCCAAAAATGGGATTGCTTTGGAATTTTGTGGGATTATTTGGATTTCTGTCTTTGTTTATTTTGAAGACTTAGCTCAGTCTCTAATTTAGCTTGGATTTCTCTCAATGTGCTTCAGAATTGTACTGTATTAAAGCCACAAAGTGTATGATTAAACTATATGTAAATTAAGTGACTTATACACGCAAACTAAAAATTAAGAATGCAGAACGAAGATTTTTCAGGGCGAAGCTAGAGAAACATCTGTCTGGATGGTCTCGAAATATGCAACTGATGCTGCTAAGAAGTAACAAGCATGTTGTTAAAAAAATCTACCATTTGAAATATCCATTTTACCACACATTAAATTCTAACCTGCTCTCCCCTAAAGCTAAACCCTCTGGAGCCTCATCTGAGGATCTAATTTATTGTGCAGGATATAGTATACAAATACATAAATGCTAGGGATGAGCACATGACCTCATTACTGCTTAATATTCCTACAAATGCCATAAAAGATTATATTCTGCTCAGTGGTTCACATTATGACAGATATTACTTTTAATACGGTCAGTTTAGAAGATAAATTACCACTGTTTTTTCAGTTATATAAAACAGCAGGACATATTTAAGCTTGCCCATTCATTGTCATTTATAGAATTTTAGTATTACTATACAACCGCATTAATGTTCCTTGCTAAAATAAATATATTTAGTTGTATCAACAGTGCACTTAAATAAAAAAAAAAACCCCAGAAAGTACAGATTTTAACATAGTTTAGGAAAAGACATTTAAAATAAGCTTTCTCTAAGTATATCAGTTTAAGTATATTTGGTTGTCATTCCAAATGAAGCATAAAGAAAGTATACTGGGTGTTACTTTAGAGTGCTGTAAGTATAGGTATTTGAATAAACTTACTTCTTAATATACTATAATACACTGAAATAAAATATCATATTGTTATGTCACATAACAAGTGGTGGCATATACTGCTAATGTACATTTACTTTTCCATACAATTCTGTATATGAATGTGGAGTGGTTATCTTGTGATTACCACAATTGTTTTTTTTTTTTTAAGATTACCCATTAGCCAAATTGCTAAACAAGCTAATCTGAATGCATTGCCATGAGAAAAACAAATTCCAATAATGTTGCCCTGAGAACAATCTGGACAGGTGTGTCTGGCATCCTCATTCTCACTTTATATTTCACTTTGAAAGAGAAGAAACAAAAGTGAGAACATTTATTTACGTGCTGCTTTATGTGCAGATAATTAAATTAAACCTGAAAGTGTTATGTGAAGGTTCAGAAAGTGTTATGTGAAAGTAAGACTTGAGCTTAAAAGAAAAAAACTTCTAGACACTTATCTCCTTCAGACAGACACCATAGCTCACAGTGTAAAACGCTACTTGAAGCAGATACATTTGTATGTTACTGTTGAAGCATGATGGAGATTCCACCTCTGATTTTAGAGGCATATACCCATAATTAGGGCTTTCAGACTGAGGGATGCAACACAATGAGGTTTTGAGCTTGCTATCAATAATATTTTAGCTTGCTAAAATACTTAAAAATGCTCAAAGCATCATTATATTCACTCAGTTATTACTCACTGAAGAGTCTTAACTGAGATGATTAAATTAGGTGTTCCTCAATAAGAACTGAATCCACAATCTTTTATTAGCTAGTGATGCTGCACATATTCCAGACTGAATCACAGACAGTGGACCACACTTGAGAAAATATGACCTTTCCATGAGGCTTTTCACAGAGATGAGCGTGGATTCGAAAAAATTAAATTATGAGAATTTTTGTCCACTTGAGTAAATAACCAATATGTGTTATACACAGTAATGTGAATTGCATTTTTAATTATTTGAATAGATTATTATGTTCATATGTAGAATTCATCAACATACATTTTCTGATCGGTTGTGATTTAACTCGTAACGACCAGGTATGGTTGTGTAATCCTCTTCTGCTGTGTTTAGGTGCAATATTCCTCTCAAGGTTGGACATGAATATTTGTTTATTTGTTGCATTGGACTTAAAAATATTATTCATTTCTCGTATGGTCAATGAAGTGTGTAGGTTTTACTTCTTTTGTATAGTTTTAATTGTGTACTAGTTAATTTGCCTTAAATTATTTGTATTTATATTGAATTGTTTGTTACTGTGTAGTTTTTAACTAGGCATCTACAAAGACTGATCCAACAACATGTCATTGTACAAAGACAATAAAGATACCCTGTATCTCTTTTAAAATGTTTTTCAATCAATATAACATTTTTGATTGCAATGATCAGTATAATGAAAAGGTACATTGGTCATAATAATGTAGGGAACACAAAAATAAGTCATCCTAGATATTAATGAATGAAATATTCTTATTATTCTTAATATAATTTTTTCTTTACCTAGTTGATTGTACTGACAACAAAGTCACACAAAAAATATCAATAGAAATCAAATTTATCAACCCATTGAAGTCTGGAACTGGCGTCACACTCAATATTATAGTGGGAAAAAAAAGAGTACAGACTGATCCAACTTTGATGTAAGGTCCTTAGAACTAGTCAAAATGAGGCTCAGAAGTGTGTGTGCCTGTATGACCTCCCTATAATGCCTGGGCGGGCTCCTAATGATGTGACGGATTGTCACCTGAGGGATCTCCATCTCATGATACCACTAGGGTGAAAGTACTGCCAGCATTCAAAATGGACCAAAACATCAGCCACAAACCATAGGAACTGAGAAGTGGTCTGTGGTCACCACCTGCAGAACCACTCCTTTATTGGGAATGTCTTGCTAATTGCCTATAATTTCCACCTGTTGTCTATTCCAGAATGTAAAAATCAGGGTCGCTTCCAAAGTGGACAGTTTAATTTCGCAGAAGTGTGATTGACATGGAGTTACATTGTGTTGTTTAAGTGTTCCCTTTATTTTTTTGAGCAGTGTACAAATGAATATGTCATAATTTACACTCCAGACAACAAAGTCACTTTTTTGGATTTGGCACACTTAAATTAAACATCATTCAAAATAATTAAGCAATGTTTATTGCCAGGGATGCAAATGTGGTCTGACAAATGGGGTATAACAATGAGGTAACCTTCATAATGTTGCAATATTTTATAAGACAATACTAAATGACAAAAAAACTGTATTATTATAAACAAAACAAACATCATGTTATTTTTATATATTTTGTACAAAAACTATTGCCTATTGAAACATTTTATGAAAATTTTGCTCAAGAAAAAGTGAAATGAAACTTCTCTCTAAGTAACTTCCATTTGGAAGTTAAGAACATTTTCCTCTTGCTGTAAAGTTAGTACTTTGCAGGTGCCATTTTGTATTTTAGAGACAATTCTTAGTTTAAAGAATCAGCTACAGCTTGCAGTTTTCTGTCAAACTTATGTCACTGAAAAGCATTATGATATCTGCATGTTATTCTGGGTAATTAATTTAAATTGCTCAGTAATGATGCAGGTGATGATAATTAAACAGAAATAGGAAGCATAACGTATAGCATTTCAGGATAACGATAAAAGCAAATACAAATTGCAAACCCATTGAACAAAAACAAGATCAGGTCTTGCTCAAAAGTATATGTATATCAAACGTCAGTTGTCTGATGTATACACTTATTGAACTGATTAAAAAAACGTATTCTTATGTGAGGGAATTGAACTCAGTGTTGGTTCCATATGTGAAACAATGTATAGTACAGATAGAAAAATAAATAAAAATAGAAAATCATCTAATAATCATACAAATAAAATATTGTAAAATTAGGACTTTATTTTGTTCTAAAGCTCGACGTACGGGCAGTGTGTTTCTGAACTGATGTGGACACCCTGTTTTAGCTTGCACTGACAATGTGGTGTAAGGGAGATTTCATTCACAAAAACATGTTATCAATAATATAGTCTACATTCTTTTTTTGACAAGCCTCCTGCAACCCCCAGAAATGTACTGCGTTATTTCAAATTGGGTGTGTGGGTGAGGGGGGTGTATTCCTCTATACCATCCTGAATGAGTGCCAGAATTTATTGGACATGTTCTAAATGAGTAAACACTGCTGTATAGTGGAAGCTGCTTCCCGTTGAAATTTCAGTAAACCTCCCCTATTTTTAAACAATGTATGCATGCGGCGTTAATTAACCTGTAGAACGTCATCAATACTTTCACCTTTTAGTGAGCACAGTTCTTTCAGCAGTGCAGTACAAAAGACTGTGCGAGTGTTGCACACTAAATAATCATGTTGCATCACTTTTTACAAATTACATGTCAGTTTTGCATGAAAAGACATCCATCTTGGCAAAAGTGATATTTGTATGATCCAACTGGACATCTTCCAAGGTTGGACTCTGCTGAGCTGACACAGATTGTTTAAAAGGAATACAGAGACCATCATTCTTGGTGCTTGTCTTCATTTTCCCAACTGTCTTTTCACGTTTAATATGAGGCCATAATATGACAGGAGGTATTGTGATGAGTTCTGCAGGTTTCCAGCCCAAGAGGCCATGATTCACACTGATTTAATTGGAATAATGTATGAAATGAGTCACGCTTGCAGCCAGGAACGTTAACTCCCAGCTCCAGCAGCCTCGACAGAGATCAATGCACCTAACCTCAATTCAAGAAAACATCCTTTAATGGATACCCCGGGGACCCACGCCGAGCCTCTTCCACAGACTTATTTATTTATTTTAATTTGTCCGACTGTTGTGCCCACTTTTTAATTATCCACCAGAGGATAGAAAGGCCTGTGTCATAATGTAATTTTTTATCCTGTCACACTAAGCAGCACCATTCCATCACCTTAAACCGAATCGTGACACATGTGGGTTTATTTTCTCTGTGATGAGTTCAGACTGATGGCGTAGGCTGGAAGAGACTGGGGATTGTCTTGCCTGAGCTTTCAGGAAGAGGAAAAGTTTGAAGTTATCAGCTCAGTTGCACAGGTTTATAGCCAGAGCCTATTGGCTCAAATTAATGAGGTGTTAGGATGATGACATGAAATAATATAGATTTACTACAACAAAATGACACTGTTTTAATCCCTTGGAGATGGGAGAGAGGTGAGGCAGAAAATTGCTAAAACGTGTAACTCCCCCCTTTGTTTTAGCTATTATTTTCTACATGCAAATGATTTAACTCTTTTTAGCATACAGAGTTCTTCTAGCCTCAGATGAACATATCTATTACTGTCCTATTATGAAGCATTGTCATAAACATATATTTTGCCTAATTTGTGTAAACCCCAAGTAAGACAAAACAATTTTTGTTTACAAGAGGACATTTTTTAATCACTTTCAAGTCATTTGGTTCATGATGTGTATTTGGTTTCATATGGAATATGTTTTATTTGTTTGTTTCTTTTTGAACTCATCCTGTTCGCAATTGTATAGTCTTGTGTTGTTCTTTGTGTTGCATCATGGTCCACGAGCAAGGTTGTTTTATTTCACTGTGTTCTGTGCAGATGGTTGGAATGACAAACACCTACCTGATTTGACTTGACTTGCACAAGTAAGTTGTACTGTATGTACTGGTTAGTTTTGTTCTGACAACACACAGGTGATTAATAGTACAAGACGACTGGCCAGGGTGCATCATGTCAGATTTCTGTTTTGCTTTCACCAGCTGTGTCCAGTGTCGAGACGTGGTCTTCATATAAGCGGCAGCAAAGCATGTCTTCACAGCAGGCATCGATTATTCATCTGGGAATAGCATTATTTTTCTCTGTCTTCTTCTTATTACCACATTGAATTTTTCTTCACATTGATATTGTAATGAGTATCTTCAGTACATGCAGCCACATATGCAGCCGACATCCTTCTGCCTTTTGCTCGCCTGTGTAGGAGTTTGTACAGCTTTGTGTCACACGTTATGAAAGGATTTGAAAAGGTTTATGCCCTCGGATTCTTCAAAAAGCATGGCGCCATAGCATATCCACAAACGGAAACATAAAATAATGGAATGGATCATGTGTGGTCGTCTTGAAAGTAGTTCTGATCTGTTTGGACTGGATTCAATTAACGCAAACACATGGGAATAATGGCCCACCACTACACATTCCACACATCTCTGCAAATGAGATCCTCTTAAGCTATGTACCTTTAGATTCTATGCTGCTCTAAAAAGAACATCTAGCACACAATATTGTTCATCACAGAAAGCACAACATTTCATGCTCATAATTGCTGTACTGATTTACCACACACTTATGGCTGCTTCCTCCTCCCCCATAATATGTTCCTCCATAAGGACACTAGCACGTCACACTCCCTGCCAGTCTACATGCACAGCGCTGACAGGCCACATGATCAAAAAACCAGCTGTCGCCACCTCACATTCTGCCTTTAATGCTGCTAAGGGGATTGAGGATACCAGGAGATACCTCAGAAGTAGCTCTGTGCTCTTTGTTGTAGTTAGACACAACCATTAAAGCACCCCCTACAGAGGCAGACAGATTTGATGGACAGCAAGGCCGTGAACGAAAAGGCTACACAACCCGCCCCATAATGAACGGTTTCATACTTCCTGTGTTCATTAACATACTTTGTTCCCTCACTGTCACAAGAGCATGGGGGTGCTTATTGAACTGAGCACGAGATGATGCAGTATGTTCCTAGGGGGTATTTTTCCACCACTGCTTTAGACAAGAGCTTCTTGATTGGAGTTAAACTCGTGTCTTCACTCCGCTCCTCATTTGTATTGCAGGCTAGGTATGGAAGCGGGAGAAATTACCATTCGGAGGTATAAATTATATTGTCAGGCAGGGAGCTCAGAGAGATTCGACAGGTCATCTTGCCCTGGAGTGAGTAGAGGAGAGAAACAGATTAGCCTCTTATTATGGGAAAGCATTCCGGCAGAGCTGGATCATGGGCCAAGGGCCTTCATTATCCTCTTATCATGTCAAAATCATTACCTGGACCTTCGCGTCTTTGCCTCAGTTATTTCAGCATGAACAACAGGGAGCAAAAAGAACAGGGGTAGTAAGTAAACAATTGTCTATATGTGTTAAGTGAGGCGATTTTCAACAGCACCACCCCTTACTTTTGTCTTAATGCGTTTTATTACGAGGCATTATGCATTATTTGTAAAGATAAACCCAGGCCTGAGTGACGAATTGAGCACGAACGACGACTTCAAAGTGTCACTGCTCCTGAGTCGTGAGCTGAATGAGTCATTTGATGCAGTGAATTAGCATTTCAGTCAATGGTGTTTACCCAGCACTGTTTCGGAGACCACAGAGGATTTCCCACAGTGTGTTTCGAATGTTGTGTAACCTCAGACGCTTCACTGGAACCCCAGGATCCGACATGACACTCATACTTCATGCATTTAAACGATTAAAAAAGAATGTTAATTAGACGAATCCTCCTGATCATAAGCCCGAAAAGACGATTGCCATGTAAACAAGGACTGTAAGATTCTTTTGCCTAAACTGACTGCCTGTCACTCGTATTTCCCAAGGTCTGATGTATTAATAGTATTATTCATTCATGCTGAATGGAATCCTTACTCTCCTTTCACAGTGCTCCATCAACTGGCTGCACCATTAAAACACATTAACCATCAATTATGCACTAATTAAAACAGATCAGTGCATGGGGCCCGTGCAAGGAGCAAATTAGTACATTCTTCTGTCTGGGTTGCCTTAGAGATTATTGAAGATGTATTTTAATATCCCTGAAGGTATTTTTATGGATGGATATTTGATAATAGCACAAATACTAATATTTATAATTATTTTAGGAGATATCAGGGAAAGGGAGGACAGTAAAAATGGACTCCAACTTTTCTCCACAATGTCCTCTAGCAGTCACTTGCTTTTTAATATAAGCAAAAGTAGAATTAAATGTTCTTCGTTGTGTTTAATTCTATATAACTTAGTAGACACTGCCACTATTAAAAAAAACTTAATGGAAATGTTATTTAAGTCTCATTTTCAGTGATTAATCTGAGACCAATTCATAAAAGGGTTTTAAACTGTATTATTGACCAAGAGAGCAAGGAGTAAAGCAGATGAATCTGCTTGAACTCTGTGGCATTGAGCAATTCCTCCCTCTGGTTCTTGCTTCCAGGTAGCCATAATGAAGACAAACAGAAATACATTTTATTTTATCACTTCATCTATTAGAATGCTTAATGGATATTTTGCACGTATTTATGATATATTCATGTCTGCCTCTGCTGCAAATTAAACACCCGCTGGCCTATAATAAAAATTGGACTTGAACTTGAACTTGCATCAGTAAAGATATATTAGTAGTGTTTTACTGGCCTGTGTCTATGAAATCCAAGCTTATTATTTTGTAGTTGTCTTCGAAAGCGTAGAAGTGAAAATATAATGCACCACAATACAGAGTGTATATGTTTAATGCAGTATTATAATGCGATGTCATTTGGTTGGAAGCTGATGTTTTGTACCGTTGCAAGGCTGTGTTAGTGCAGTACTGACTGACCATTATGTGTGATGGGAGGCTTAAGAAAAACACCTGTCTACAGCTCATACACAGCAGCATTGCATTTCAGATCTTATTCTCAGCTACAGCATCAAATAACAAAGTGAGCTGTCTGCCAACACTTAACTGTTTAATTGCTGATGTGTCTCATTACCTGAGACTTCAGCAAGCAAACAAAATGATCACTGTTTATTTCACAGCAGCACCACACTGCTCCTCATGTGCAAAATGATAAAAAGAACAGCACTGTAAAATGGCAAATTTTACAGTGTAAAAAGGCAATACTCAAATAAAAAAAACACCTGAATGTTTGTCACAAGCAGAAAGTAGATTCAGATATCCATGTACAGCTGTTACAACACCACCATTACCTTTGCACAAATGTAATGCTCACCTAATTAAAATTAAATTTCTTTTTCATGTTATATATTGTTTCTGTCCATTTTTAATTCCCAGTGTGCAGTCCTGACGCCTCAGAGTAAAAGGGTCTTTTCAGTTTGGAGTTTGGATGCTTACCCGTGTTTTGAGGGTTTCCAGGTGCTGTGAGATTTTCTTCCACAATCCAAAGACATGTCAGATGAACTGGAGATTCTAAACTGCCCCTAGGTGTTAGTATGAGTGTGTTTGTTTTCTCTGTGATGGATTGGCATCCTGTCCAGACGCAACCTTTCCATCTTTTCTGCATTGACGATAGCACCCCCTGCAACCCTGGTTAAAGATAAGCAGGTCAGATAATGGATTGATGGATGGAAGACCACCATTACCCTGTGACATTTTTAGAATGAATGTCCAAAAGAAATGGTTCAAAATAACTAGTATGTAAAGAATTTTGCCTTCTTACCGAGTGTTCCCAGTTTGGAGATCCTATGGTTTTTCTTTGGACAGTGACAATATGCAGAATTTCACAACAGCTTTAGCAGGTACAGGACCTGACTAGCATCGACCATGGACTGAAGGCAGGATTTTTAAGGAATACAGGAACATTTCTCTGCACATTTAAAACTAGATTAAACACAGGCTTGGTTAATCTACAGATAGAGTTAGATGAAAATCAACTCCATGTTAGCCAATGGTTTTCTTATAACCTCACTGATGTCATATTGCTTAGGTTAAAGTGGTGTAAATAATCTTCTTCGTGTCTTGCTTAGTGAATATGATTATAAATCTTATTTTGATATTTTAGTTCTTTGAAAGAGAGCTGAGCCCTGCTAGACACTGTAGACAGCCACTGTGTTAGTTTATGAAATCACTTACAAACCTCACAAACTCTTTTGCCTCTCTTCTTAGTATATTTTTGGACAGCACTTCAGCATGCACACTACAAAAATAGTGCTCTGTGCACTGTCAGAAAAAGGGCCCTGGACAGGTATGTTTAGTCTCCCAAAGTATAAACAATGCATTTGTACCATTAAAGGTACTTTCTCACAGTTCAACGCTCCCAGGAGAAAGAGATTTTGTTTATAAATAAAAGCCTTAAAAACACTTAAATGTACGAAATGTGGTACAGGTGCTGCAAGCATGCTCTAGTTACAATTCTCCAAAAATATATAGTTTTCTTAAGGAGTGGGTTGGCAAGGTTTCAGACAGTTTGTCATGTCAACCACCCTGTTCTTAAACAGGTTGGATTCAGATCTACTCTGAATGTTAGGCCAAAAAGAAAAGAGAAATAATACACTCAAAATCAAAAGCATTCTGAAAACAGTCTGTGTTTTGATTGGAGATATGCCGCTGACATTCTTAAGAACAGTTTTTAGAGCAAGAACCTGATCATTATCACTGCTCCATCTTTAAAAACACATAGATTAGACATGAAATGGTCCCAGCTTGTAAACACAAATCAGAGTTCAGATGGTGTGATTAGTAATTCAGCATAGCTAATCTCCTTCTGTAAGAACCTTTTTAAACAGTTCGGCATAAACACTTCACAGGCCTCTCCTCTCTGCACGCTCCTATAATTTTACGAGGTAAAAGCATTCCCACACAGCCGTGTGAAAGAAAGCTACCTTATAAGCTGGGAGTGAAATCTGGAACTAAAATGTGAGCTAATCAGGTATTAATGTATGTAAATGTCAAGTGAAAAATAGCCCTACCTTAAAATGTGTTCCTTTCTCAATAACAGGAACAAGTCTCATTATATTACCTGTGCAAATGTCAAGTCTAGCGATGGCGAGGGAGCACAGCTGTGAAAGATGGGAGAAAGGACAGAAGTCAGGCAGAAACTACGCGATGGCGAAGGTGCTGCTTGTTTGGTGATGGTGTGTGTGCCTCCAGGGGCTTTCCTCTTGGTTAGTCATATTTATGTGATAGAGGTGATGACAGAAAGAAAGGGTTCAACTCTCAAAAATAATAGCGCTGGTCAGGAAAGGCCACCGCGTTAACACCCGCTCTACTTGAAGCATGACTCTGTTTACCCAAGCTCATTTGCATTTTCGAGTGGGGACTTGCTTTTGGACAGTCTGCAGTGATCAAGTTCAGAGGAATAAAACAGATGTGTTCAAATCTGGTGTGCTGCCAGCAACTTTATTATTTACCCCACCAGCTGAGATGAGATTTAAAAATCATACAGCACAGAGGTGCATCTTAAAGAGCAGCACATGTTAGAGATTTAAATATGTTTGATGACATCTCAGACAAACCGAAAGGATTTAAGTAATTACAAACAGACTGCATTTAAGAAACTGGCTTAAATTATTATAACATGAGCTCCAGAACACCACAACTAGATCAGAAATCCATCCCATGTCAAGCTTGTGAGAAAACTGTAAAATGTTCTTAGGAACGGAGGCATAGGAGAAACACTCTTGCTTTCCAATCCATCTTTTTGGTGGTTTTTTTTTAAAGTGTACCCCATTTTCAACCTAATCTTTATTTACCACAGCTGAACAGCATACTTTCCTTTCATGATTCTCCATGAGTCCTACATAAAGGGAGGTGCAGTCGCAAACTTCGATCATGCAAATAACTTTTATTTAGTAACAAATCAAAATGCATGAGAGCCAGAACAAAACTCAAACAAAAGGAGGCAGGAGAAACACAAAACCAGAATGATGGACCGGCCCTGAGGTCTACCACAAATGAACTTAAATAGCCCAACACAAAACCCCAAACCTCACTCAAAACACAAGCATACGGTCTTCTGAATAAAAATAACTGAAACCCAGTGTGCTCAGGAATACCCCTAATAAAGGACCTGGGTGGCCTCTAGTGGCCGCCAACTGTCACAGTACTATGACATTACCCCAGGCAATGCTCTTTATTGTCTATTGTAAATTTTGAGTAAATGCATTTTTTTTGGTCTTGAACATTACTGCAAATTCCTGAACATGGTGAGCGTCTGTATGGAGCAAATGCAACAGATTGGGATAAGAAACACTGAAAGTGTGTAGTAGGACATTAACAGAAAATCCGATTTATTGACGCGTTGACATCAGAGGCCCAAATCGACCATCCCTGAGAGAAATTGACAAGTCGTGTGCTTTTTCTCTCCATCTGTGCGTGCTTGTGTACACAAATCTCTGCCTCTGATTGGCTTATGCTGACATGCGTTCCAATTATTACATTCCCATCATAAAAAAGGCCGGTAATGTTGCATTAAAGGAAATTTTAACACAAAGCCACAAAAAGAAGAGAGACATGGCAGCACAAGTAGTAGGTGACAGATGTGCAACACATATGGACATACTTCACTCTAGACACACAATCTGCATGGTGACCTTCACCTGTGTAATAAAGGCAAGTTGACAAAAGAGATTCTTTGAAGCCATGCCACAGAAAAAAAAGAAAATCAATGGACAGTTGACTGGGTGGATGTAAAGTATGAAGAACTTTTTAAAAGATTAAATCATCTTTTTATCGAAAAACCAAGTCCAAATCAAAAACTATAATAAAATTCATTGCTCAAACAGTTCTATGTAGCACTAACCAGAGTACTCAAAAAATGGAGAGAATCAAAAGTGATTCCTCTATGGCATCACTCAAAATAATGTTTAGGCACCAAATATAAGCTTATATAATGAGTACCAGTGTTCTTTGTCTTAAAAATGTGCTTTATCTATAATCAGAATGTCCATTCCTGCTTATTACTCAACAGTAATAACAAAATTATATTTTTATTCAAATGTATGTATTAATTCCCAAGTCCAACCTGGACACCAGCCAACTGCAGGGTGCACATCCATACACACACACACCAATCACTCACACACTCAAACCTACAGTCAGTTTAGAATCC
This sequence comes from Ladigesia roloffi, assembly GCA_037577295.1. NCBI lineage: Eukaryota > Metazoa > Chordata > Actinopteri > Characiformes > Alestidae > Ladigesia > Ladigesia roloffi. The sequence continues at coordinate 13,093,544 of JBBKCR010000101.1, read as the reverse complement.
CCAGTTCACATGACGCACATGTCTTTGGACTGTGGAGAAACTGGAGACCCTGGAGGAAACCCACGCCATCATGAGGAGAACATACAAAATCCACACACACACACACACACACACAGAACCAGGACCTGGATTTGAACTCCCAACCTTGGAGGTGTGAGGCAACGGTGCTTCCCACGGCAACCCCATGGGGTCTTTAAACATCAATATCTTACCAAAGCATTTTATTTAGACAATGACCTTTATTGATTTTATGCAAGAGAATATTATGTATCCTATATAATTAAGTATATTCAGTGTATCATTGCTGAATTTTAGATTACAAAAAAATCCCAAGCACTACTTACAGTAGGACGTTTGAAAGCAGAGTCTTCCCTTCTGATCCTGATATTCCACTCTTCTATTAAAGGCCATACTGATATTACTGTAATCCTTTGGGGCAGATAAAAGCAGCTTTTCACTCTTGCCTATTTTATATACATTAGAACTCCAGGCAAAGTCTTTTATAATGTATCTCGGTTTTGGATCTCAGTGTGCACCTCTCACAGTGCAGCTGGGGGAAACCCTTGGATAGCACTTCTTTCTTGAAGATCTGTCTGGCAGGTCAAATGCATTACTCTTCCAACAGAAGAGACAGTCGGTTCACAAATTGATTTGGATATGCCTTTACTCTGCAGTGGTCACATTAATATTTCCTGCAACGAGTGTTTCTCCAGCAAAGTAAATACCAAACGTCTGTCTGAAGGAGATGACCTTGGGAAAATATTTGTGGCGATGGGAGAAGGCACGCCGGATGTGTAGGGAAGTGTTTCAGATCGCTATCGGCCTCTCCAAAACGAGATTAAGTGGAACAAAACGATAACAGTATTGAAGTGACCACAGATCAATGGTTGACAGGCCACTGCTAAATCTCTCCCAAAGTCCCCTCTTCATACTACAGCACATCCACACATTCTCTTTTGTGGAGGAGAGCGGTAGCAACTGTTTAAAATAGCATGCAACATTTCCCTCCAGCATGACGCAATTCCTCAGTAGAGAATGTTAATCGCTCTCTTTCTCATGTGTCACAATGATGGATCTTATTGTTTTACTACTTTAAGCCTTTATCTTTCATTAAAGTGTGACATTTATTTCTCGGTGTTTTCCTGAATACAGATGCCCTCAGTCAACAGTGAGAAAAATAAAACCATTGAAATGGATGACTCCCCAATCAACACCCAGCCACAGTGCCTGGCAAGGAGAGATGTAGTCATTCTGAGAATCCCCCCTAGACATTCCTGAAATAAATTACCAAGAATGATTTCTGTGTCACTGATGGAGTGGATGAGGGATTCCCCTAAAGGCATGATACAATAATTCTGGTGCAAAAAATTTAAATATCATTACCATTATTTTATCTCGAGATTAAGCAACTCGATAATGTATTTTACTCAGCTCATTTATAAGAGAGCTGCTTTCAATTCTGTCCATTTCTCCAATGGCATAAAATTTCAGGATTTGATGTCTCTACAAATCAAAATTAATAGCAAGAATACTGGAAGTGGCTTTGAGATGAATGGTGGCTGCATCCGATCAGTAAAATGTTCAGACTTGTATTTTGGCTCAGGAGGAGCCTCACCTTTTTTTCCAGCCAAAAAACAAACACACCTTGTCTAATCTCGGCAGACTTTGTATCAGACAGCTCTAGAGTGATGCCTTTGTTTCCAGACTAATGATGCTTCAGTCACTGGGTTTCCCCGACGTTCATCTTCATTTAGACGTTTTAACCTTGTTAGGGCTTTAATTCTTCACTCTGCTATGTACAATAGACCTGATTCAAGGCTCTTAATCTAATCTTAGCTATAAGGCCTCTTTGAGCTAAAGGCAACCATGCTTTTGGGGCGCTGGGAAGTTCCGGATTCAGAGAATTCAGGGTTATATTACAGAACAAAATCAATATGAGCTGCTATTATGCTGCCCAAATTTGGCAAGCGGTCCACAGGAAGTAGATTGCACTAGAAGCCAAGATTCAGTAATACATTATGGAGAAAGTTGTGTGTATGGAGTGGTTTGCGGGGCACTGAAAGGAGTAATGCATTGAAATCAACTGATTTAAACATGAACTTTATGTCCAAGGGATAAAAAAGATTACATCAACATAATTTTATCTTACAATTACTGCTTGCAATCCATGCGTTAAATGAAATGTTAAAAAGTAACTACTAGCAACTGTGTTAAGAATTATATGAGCACTCTCCACTGTTCAAATTCACACAAAAACGTGACTTGAGAACATTCAAATAAACTGGACTGGTTATTTGCATGTATTACTCCTTTCCTCCTACAAATGTGGTTATAACACACTCACTCACACCCAGGGGCAATTAACCATCTCCAGTTCACTTGACATGCATGTCTTTGAACCTCACATGGAACACCAGTTCCATCATCAAGAAAGCCTAGCAGTGCCTCTTCTTCCTGCAGAGAAAAGAATCATCCAACTCCAGATCTCACTATGTTCTACAGAGGGGACATAGAAAGCATTCTCTGTACCTGCATCACGGTTTGGTAAGGGAATTGTAATTTGACTTGACTGTGGGAAGAAAATTGGAAGACCTGGTAGAACCCTAGAAAGAACATGCAAACTTCCCACAGCAAGGACCCTCGGCCACTAAAAAATTAACACATATGAATTTAAAGCCAACAACAGTAAGTATAAAAGGTTCAGCCTGGAATGCAAAATAGATCCATATAGACAAAGGAAGGTAAGTAAAATGAGTGAAACAAAACACAAACAACTATTGTCATATGTTGCACTGACCAACCAATCTGACAATTCACACAAGCATCCCTAACTCAGTTTGACGTGTTGCTTCTGTAACATAAAACAAAGGAAACTGTTTAAATTCAATAACAACTTTATTTTTTAAAGATGTGGTTATGTACAACATTTTATTAATGTGAAAACCATGTACATATTCCAATACATTTAGAGAGAGACAGAGAGAGAGACGACAAAATTTGACAAACACTGGACTAACAGAGGAACAATCAGTGTTATCAAGAGAAAATGCAGAAAACTGGAGCTTTTATGGATTATTGATGCCACTGTGGCACCACACATGGAGTTCTGTAAATATGTACTCGCTGTTTGACAAGAAGTCTGTAACTAATTCTAAGTCTGGGGCAAAAAGACAATAAATGGCAGACAGGCGTAAGAGGCAAGCCTTGAAGAGCCCGCTGATTCCTGGGCCACTTTTGTAGTCAGTGTGACAGCTCCATTAGCGTTAATGACAGAGTGCGACACTCTCTGAAACGGCTATACCTGGGAAGGCGAAGTAACATCAACAACAATGATGGAGGAGAACACTTCACTGAGCACCTCTTCCACAGTGATTATCTGCTTTGCGGAAGCCAGCTACCTTGTTTTGCGGTGTTAACTGCTGAATTTTAAGAGGTTAAATGTAGAAATATAAATGTGTTTATTTATATTTTACACTTAAATACCAAAAAATGGACCAGAAATTAAGCTTGCATCAAATAAAATCTAAGGTATGTGCAGCACTATTACCTGGATGATAATGGAATTTAATGAGAGTGAATTGCCAAGGTAGCTCCTGGAAATACCTTTGGCTGAGAATCTTGGCCCAGTGCCTCTTCATAGAAATTCCTTTTGGAAAACTCAGAGCCCAGAGCCAGTGTGTCAGTGAATGAAAAAGTGCTCTAATAAAAGATGTCATGAATGGGTTTGTGCTATGCCAGGGCCTGACAATCTAAAGAAGTGCATTCAGTGTTTTCGTCTGACCTGCAAACAGTCAACTTGGTGGTAAAACATTATGAATGACACTTGACAGCGCCATGCCAAACATTTTTTTCCCCTTTCGCACAGTTGTCATAACCATGATTTTATGCACAGCTAGTTTTCACCCTGCTGTGCTTGACGTTGAAGTGCATATTACATAATGTGATGGGCACCGATGTGGGATAAGCACAGCAGCGGGAGCACGAGCGCACAACTGCATATGCTGCATGTATCAAGGGTAGAACTGTTACTGAGGTTTAACGCTGGCTCATTTCAGCAAGAATAGCGGATGTGTGAATTGCGGTTCACTGAATTTGTTCTAATTCTGCAGACATCGAAATGCATCGAATTGGGCAAATATCTCATAGGACCAGAAAATCCACAGATGTCTTGCAACAGACAAAACTTACTGGCCTTTATTTTCTCCAAACTGCAAGATCTTTGACTTTAAAGGCTAACAAGTATACGAGTCAAGCCTCAAGAAATCTGTTTCACAGCAGTGCTTAAATACGGCAAATATGTGATTTGCAGCTAGAGCATCCCAGTTTTGTGCCTTTGTAGATTATGTTTTTGTACTCGGTCTTGCTTTTGGCGATCTTTTGGAAGAACAAGATAGCTCTCTGTTTACAAGTGGGGGAAGTTGAGATGGAATATGGTGGGGAGGGACTTGTTTGGGTTTCATCAAAGGTTTCCCTTTGAAAACGCACAACGGAACCCACACTTTTAGCTTCTTCTTACGAATTCAGACTTACATGCCTGAGCCAAAGAAATGTAGCGAAAAAAGGGGCGCATTAAGTCATGAACTTTTGCCTTTGGGCCTATCCTTTGACTGACTCTCGTGGCTTGAAAAGAGAAGAGACACAAGGATTTCTTTTGCGTTCATATTCTCTACTTGATGCTTGGATTTATACTAGAGAAATCAATTGATTAAATATTTATTTATGAGAAAAAATGAAGCAAATTTCTTTCATAAATACCAGACTTCTTTAAATAAAACACTCTGAGCCATGAAACAGTCATCAGGGCTTGCTGCGGGGAGCACCAGGGCGTTATCGACCTGTCATAAGAAAAAACCCTCCCTAAAATGCTATTTGTATCTTTCTGTTATTCCTTATCAGGCTGCATTCCCTCTGACATGCATTATGACTGATTCTCCACTCTTGTCACTGATTAAATTTCCATTAGCCATGCTTACCAGTTGTTGTGGCACTGAGAGCTGCTGAAAGATGTTCTCCGAATGTGATTGCCGGGAAGGGAGCAGAGGTGGGATAATGACAGAGTAACATGATTTGAGGATGCACACTGTGTGACAGCCTCTCTCTCTCTCTCTCTCTCTCTCTCTCTCTCTCTCTCTTTCTATCCCCCTCCCCCACACACTCCCTTTTTTCTCCTTCTACCTCTCTCTCTCCAGTGTGTTGACTCCCCCTCTCATCTCCCAAGAACATGACAGTGAAGTCACAGAGCAAGAGACAGAAGGAGAGTTGCAATTGGGGCACAGTACAGAGATCTATTTAAATCACGTGGGTCCCTGATAACGTATAAATAAATGATAACAGCCATCACCAGCCTCGCACATCTTCCCTCTCTAAATTAAAAGCTACTAGACCCATCTCGGCACTTCCTCTCTCCCGCGCCAGATCTGAATCCTCAGGGGTGCTCCTCTCCGAACCTGAAGCATTTCAGTTCAGGGTCTCTCTTCGCCTTCAGGGTGAGGCTCGGCAGTAGCCGCAAGCCTGGCCGTTACCACTAATGACCGGCAGGATTAATTAGCGTGAGGAGGATGGGCAGGCAGCGCAGGGCGCACGCTCTCCCTCATTAATCCGCTCGCAGGTGTTCTCCTGCCACTCTCTCCCTCTTTCAGTCTGCACACAGAGAAGATCGACGAGAAGCTAGCCCACATTGACTCAATCTTATTAGCCCTCGGCGGAAATACTGCCTCAGAGAGAACCACCAGCCGAGGGCAGCTGGAAACAAGGGCTACAAACAGAAAACGAGAAAGAAATGAGACTATAGATCACACAGAAATTGAGAAATTGCATACATATTAGCATTTGGTTTATAAACACTACCAAACAAACAAACAAGCAAACAAGCAAGCAAGCAACCAACCAACAATACAAACATGTATTTGGTTGCTGTGTTATACCTGTGTTTGGTTCTGGGATTTTTTTCTCATTCAATCTCATTCATTTCGCTTGTCATTTCTAAAGACGTCAGATATTTGAATGTTGATTTTTCTTAGAAAGTGACCCCATATCCCTCACTCATCTTGTGCTGGATGAAGTGAGTAGTTTACTAATTAATGTAAAGAGGATCAGGATCATGGAACTGTTCTACAATATTGGAAGAGCCATTCTTTGTTTACATGCTTAGAATGCTAATATTCTCTCTCTCTTTCTCTCTCTCTCCCTCTTTCTCTCTCTCTCTATTTCTCTTTCTCTGTCTCTGTCTGTGTCTCTCTCTCTCTTTCTCACTCTCTCACACACAGACACACAGCTAGAAATAAGAGATTGTGCTTGATTGTGGTTTCTGGGATGTGTCATACTTTAATCAGATAAGAAGAGAGAGGATATCAACCAACTCCAAAGGGATGTCAAACAAGCAAGGATAAATTTGGCTTACAGACTGCGCTGATCCATACAAACTATGCGGCTTAAATTTCTGTTCTGTTAAACTTATTTCGAATTTTCGAGTCGCCCAAATCCCCTATAGCTATAGAGTTCAAAAATGGATATTCTATATTTCCTTTAGCAATTAATACATTGTTTTGATTGTATGGTCTGCACCCTCAGACTTTTCCAAAATTGCAGGTGTTAGAGGTGCCTCGGACAACTGTCCAGACTTTCATCCTCAGCTTTCAGTGGCTCCTGATTAGGGGATTAGGGGTCTTCATTTCCTTCTGTCCACTACATCTTCTGTCCTCTGCATCTCTCACACCAACTGCCTGCATGGTCTCCCTCACCACATCCAGAAATCTCCTGCTAGGCCTTCCTTATTTGCTCTTCATTGGCAGCTCCATCCTCAGCATCCTTTTGGCAACATAGGACAACTGTCCAGACCAAAATTCGGTCCAACCAAATGACATGGTCTTGTTCCTGATGGAAATAAGCCATGGTTTGGATGGGTGAATCCCTTTTTCGGATATTTTATATTTGGACCAATTGCAGGATCTGAAGCAAGCTATTGAACAATAGTCTCTGCTGTGACTAAGCAGTCTCATATCTGTAGAAGAGGTATGTGGTTTGAGGAAAAATAAACATTTGTAGGGGACATGCTTTGGTGCATGACTATAACTTGCAGCAGTTAAGAGTTTTGATGAGAAGCATTTTTAATAGCTCAGAGCTACAGTGCTTTTACAGCGTTTTTCTATAGAACTAAGGTGCAAAGTCACAATTAGTGCTCAGCAGCAGTAATGCAAAAAAAAGTTTGTTTGTTGCAGAAAGTAATTTATTCTTACATTTTTAATACATTTTTGTTCCCTCATAAATGTCTAGGGACAGTTTTTTACTAGAAATATATATATTTTTTTGGGTGAGTCCCTGTCTCAATGCCTGCTGGCCCTGGCATAGGCTGTGGGTCCCACAACCCTAGATTCAGCTGATAAAGAAAATGAACAAGTGAATGATTGGTTCACTTTTTGTAGTTTAGCTCTATTCATTAGGGATTTGCCTTCTAAAGTGTTTCATTTATGGTTCTGGGACATTGGGGGAAAAGGAAGTCGCTTGGAACTTTCCAGTTGCACTGCTACCTAAGGATGCTCAAAGATTCATCAGAATTTGGCAAATAAAATACTTTATTTTTGTATACAAGGTACAAAAGATATCTTTATTTTTAGTAAAAGTAAAGTTAAATGTTTGCACCAGTCCCATAAATAGCAATATAAAAATTCAACTTTACACTTGTGGTTTAAAAATACTAAAAATACTTCTCAGAGGGAACATGAAAGCCCTTTGCAAACCTTAAACCTATTGATCTGTTTGATCTATTCCTGCATCACCTCACTGACCTCCCTGGATGGTGTTTAAACTTGACATATGCAACCAGCTAAGTTTAAATCCTCTGACCTGCGTGTTACATCCCACAAACTACATCTCTCTGAGGTTACCCAAATGACGGTTCGTTTTAATATTATCATCCGTTTAATATTAACAGTTTGTTAATGAATCGTAATTGTATGATAATTTAATTGCTTGGTGTTTGGTAATGAAGGGCCTACTTTGCATCAGCAACACTGATTCAATGGTGAGCATTCATATGCAGACACCTTTATCCAGGGCAACAGGTTTTTGGGTAATTAATAAATTAATTATTTGATTCTTAATCATAAATGTATAAAAGAATTGTCAGGCAGGCCTTCATGTGATGACCATGAAAACTGTGCTACAGCTTTTGGTGAATATTTCATGAGTCCAGTGTAAATGGTGAAAGTTTTGACCTGCCCTGGTTTGCTCGTGTCTTTCCTCGAGCTCCTATCTCTTCTTCTTGCCTCGCTCTGACTAGCAAAAGTGGGGAAACACTTCTGAGGCTTGCATTTTCAAATATTGTGCTTAGTTTAATTGCACATAACTGGGGAGCTACACTAAATGCCAGTGGTGGATGAGTTGCCAGCCTGATGTTTAATGACATTACAGCATGATGTTAATGACAATAATGCTGTGTAACATCTCCAAATTACTTCATTGTATTTTTTATTTTTTTTGAAGAGAAAAACATAAACTGAAGGCAGAAAGCTCTGTTAACCACGAGGGCCAGATAGTTAGAACATTCCATATTGCAGGAATTTATACAAAGATCAATAGAGCACTGACAAGCTCCACGTCTCCCACCTCGTCCAGCATCAGTTTTCAGGCTGATCTCCACAGGCTTGGACAAATTACCATCCAGAGGTGGCCTGCATGATTTGCATTTTTATGCTGTCATCATGTAGACGTCTCACAGAAACGATTTTTAAACTACTACACTATTTCGATACAAAAATATACAAAACTGTTTTCGGACCTATCAGGTCCCATTTTATATTTCTAATATAGGTCTCATAAATACTGCCTGTTCCTGCTGATATTGAGAGGAAACATGTCCTGCTGGAACTGACACCTGCACTACCCTTACAGCATGCTCGCTAACAATAAAACCTCTCCTAGGAATGTTGTTTTTTAGAAATTATTATCACTATGAAACACAATGTACTTCAAATATGCTTAACTCTCCCTTAATTTAGCCCTGAAAATATGCCAAACACCTTAATTTGAATTAAGTGCCCATTAATTTGTAAACTGTTCCCTTA
>JBBKCR010000101.1:13055191-13072067 GCA_037577295.1 Ladigesia roloffi | reverse complement strand
ACACACACACACACACACACACACACACACACACACACACACACACACACACACACACACACACACACACCAGAGAATACCTAGTTCTTAATTACTCCCTTTTCCATATAGAGTAATGTGGGGAAAAGGAGGGATATTGCAGTGGCTGCTGCAATACTCTTGGGTTAAGGCTTCTATGGATTTTACTGCTCTGACCTCTCCTTACTATTACAGGTTACTGGGAATGCCACTGATATTTGTGAATGAGCAAGAAAAAAAAGAAAAAAAAGAAATGAAAATACATTTTGATGAATGCTCTCAGTGTCAGCTGCAAGACTACACAGCACGAGCATCACATTCTACATTTTGGACAGATTAAAGTCAGATAAGTCCTGTGTATCTGAACCAGTGCCAAGAACGGACCTGTACACAGCATGCAAATGGCCCTGGTTCACACAATAATGCTTTGGCTATAATTTTGCCCATTGAGTCTGAGAGCTGGGGAGAAAATTCAGCGTAGCACCCCACACGCGAACAACATAACGAGAGGCTTGTTATGTTCCAATAAGAGCAAATGCAAGCTGGTATTGGTCTTACACTTGCAGGAGAATAGAATTACCCTCTCTTCCTTTCATCTCCTCTCCTACCACTGTATATTTGTTTTGCTCGATTCAGTCAGCTACTTAAATCTTTTTAGGCATGGTGGTCTTTGTGGCGCAGTGCTGGAGGAGAAACCAGCGTGGGATGAAAGGAAGGACTGACGGCCCCTCAATCAGCAGGGCTGTTTTAATCCTACCAGTCCTGTTGACTGGCACAAGGCTCTTCGTTAAGCTGCTTAATGAATTCCGCAATTCAACCTTTTCCTTCTCCATGCTAGTCAACTGACTTCTACCACAGCCTATGGATAAAACCACTTATATAGCTCCAGAACCACTGAGCGAATGGATTTCATTAAACACAGATTATTTGGAATGCTGATGTGCAACGTGTTAGAATATTCAGTATTCTTTAGTATGTTACTCATAGGCACAAAACTACTACATACTAATGAAACATAACCAGTTGGTAAAGCCCACTGTATCACTCTCAAGAACTACCTACTACAGCTTGCCATATAGTATGGATGTACCAAATATTTGGCCACAAAAAAAATGAAAAACTGCTTCATCCAAAAAGGAAAACATAATTTTTAATAATTTAAATTGTAATGTTTTTTTCTGTTTCTCTCTCACTCCACCTTTGAGTAAAAACAGATCTACATTAAAACACACTTTCTTCAGTTCACTGCTACTAGACTCTAGTGTTTGTGTTTTTATAACATGATTTGATTCAAAATAAAATGCAGAGGAAAAATGACAGTGAATACAGCATAATTTGGTAATAAACTGTTTCACTTCTTCCTGGAACTGTAGGTTTACTAGTGCTAGCAGTACCCTCTTCCATCATTTAATGGAAGTATTTATATCATTTTTTACCTCTGATAGACAACCGTGTCCAAACACTCTCGGGCTCCCTGTGTACACGCTTTGGTGTAGGATAGGATACACAGGGAGCCCGAGACGGTTTGGATACGGTTGTCTTTCAGAGGTAAAAAATGATATAAATACTGTTCAGTTTATCACAAAAACTGATCGTTTCGTGTCTTAAGACATCAATGTGTCGTCACGAGCAACAGGGTTTAATTTGGATTTGTCTGTGCATGTTTTTTTTTACTTTGAAAGGATTGGCCCCCATCCACTTCCAATAAATGACTACCAGACTGCCACGGTTAAAGTTAAAAATCTCCGTTTGAGTTCTGTTGAGGAAACAAAGTCACCTTTGACTTGGATGCCCTGGGGGTAAGCAAATAAACATCAAATTTAAAATTTTGGGTGAACTATCCCTTTAATGTTGGTGCGTCACTACACTATTTTGTTTATTAACTGTACTTGCAATATACTGCTATACTGGTATGCCGGTTCTGGTGAAAAGGGAAATATACAAACTAGTTTATAAAAAATAATTGTATATTTGGTTGTATGTTCTGAGCTTCCAGATAAACCTCAAACAGCCCAGATAAGATCCTGCAGGTTTGTGAACGAATCACTCTCAAGATCCAGTCTAACAAATATGATTTATTTCTTATAAAAAAAATACAGGCTTATATTTAACACCACAGCTGAGGCAAAAGCAAGGTTAAAAGTATATATTAAGTGTTTTTTCTTTCATAAGTTGAAAAAAATTAATTTCACTTCATTTTTCAATGTTTGGAAGTAGATAAAAAAATTCAAGTTTCATAGTGACTTGAATTACAACAATTGTATGGAAACAAAAACATTTTTGTCACAGTTTTGTAATTGCTGTACTACAGTGCTCTTAGTATGAAATGTTAACCTACTCTAAATGTGATTCACTGTTGTGAAACTGTAAATATGTATGTAAATAAATACGTAATTACAAATGAATGCAATAGCAAAAAGTCAATTTTGTCAGTGTTTTCCTCTCTCATCACCACGTCCCATTACAAACATGTTTTCACTAGGCTAACCGCAATCACAATATGTAGCAAACTAATCACACTATGGCTATTTTATTCAGAATGCAAGAGGTACAATCTACTCTAACGTGTACCATCAGATTCCTGCCCTTCACAGACTCAATGAATGCAACTTGTAATATAATAATTTAATGTTGTGCCTGTATTTCCAGGTAATCTTCCTAGTCGATAGCTGGCTGCATCCCTTCCCCCATGAGGCAGGTCCTCTATGGCCTTGAGAGAAGAGTTCAATGTCCTTGACCATCAATCAGTGGCCTATTGTTCCCTGTGCTGCCTCCAGAGAAAAGGGGGAAAATTTTCGCTCTAAGCCTCAGCCAAGACAAACAGGAGTAAAACCTGCATGTACAATGATCCATACCATCTGATAAATAAAGCACTCAAGATGCTCTGTTTCTTCATAGCTGTGCTCTTGAGATTCAATCTACAACCTCATCATGGAACTAATAAGGGAAATGCTGTTTTATTTTTTTTTACCTTTACGTATAACACAGAGTGGACCATCATTATTAAGTACACTTCATGAAGGGAACAGGTAAGATAGACCTTCAATTACTTGCGCCCTCCTTTTCTGTGACTGGGCTGTCGATGTTAAGAATAGCCTTTCCAATGCAGCCTCGGGAGATGTGCCGAGTTTACAAACCAGTAGTGTGAAAAGGAACTTGCAGATGCAGTCGTGCTTAGAGGACTATTGAATATCACTCTGCACTTGTCAATAATGTTTTTGTACACAGATTTGCTATTTAATGGACGCAACCAGCCTGAGCAGGTATATGTTAGGTTCTGTGGTTCACAGAACATGTTTCCTTCAGGTTCCCAGGCTGGTAGACCTCCCAAAGCCCACTGAGAGTGGCCAACAACAAAAAAAAACCTCACACTGAAACTTCATACGTTTAAATTCACTATGGCTAGGTCTCATGCGGCACCCTGTTTGTGAACTCACCTCATTGGTATTTCTCACTGGCCTTGTTGTTCACTTTACAACTATCACAGCAGGAGTGCCTGAAGACAATTACACCAGCCAATGGAAACGCTGGAGGAAAGCAGCAGGCGCCTCTCACTTCCACAAATGTCAGATACTTTTCAGCAGCATCAAGCATTCTTTGGTAACACTCACTCAACACTCTTGTGAGATAATACTTTCAAAACCCATTACTTCCTTCACGTTTAATTCAATGCTGGGACAAAAAAAGTTCTGTTGTTTCCTGTAATCGAATCGACCCCAACAAGCATCGATTGATCATTACAGCAGTGTTCTAAGCGTCACCATTTCCAAGACATAATGCCTGAAGGCCTGTGATTTAAGCTGTAAAAGCCTGGAAACTTCATTATGCAGAAGGAAAGAACACAAATGAAATACACCAGCTGGGTGACATGCAGTAAAAACACCGATATCAGAGACAGTCGCTGCCTTTGTCCTTCATCCCTGGAGGCAGGTCGGTGGTGGGTGCGATGGAAAAAATTTCTTGGGTGAACAGTCACTAGTCATGCCTTGTCATCATCAACAAGGCTCTTTTTCTACAGCCGTTTTATATACAGTAGGGTGCAAATGTTTTTGCCGAATGAAAATTAAAAACCAATTCATCTGAACAGCAAGCGTTTAAATGCTCACATACAAATAACATTAAAACAAGAAGAAATCTAAAGGCAAACTTTGTTCTAATCAGCTCACATGATATTAACAAATAGATATTTTCTAATGTAATATAGTGTTTTGGAAGTAAAAATGACTTATTCTATTTTAAACAGTTTGCATTTATGATCTGTACGATGTAAGAATGTTTAGGTAAGATTATATTAAAGAATTAATTATTTGTCATATATGAATTTTTAATATTTTAAACTTTAGTAATTAATTCACAGTTTTAATTAATGTTCAATACTTCAGTGTTACATTTTTAAGCTACGTCTGGTACAATCCTGTGTAAAAAAAGGAAAGGAAATATCACTAATGATGCACATTTGTAGTCATACATTGGTCATGTATTATGTGTAACTGGAGTACAAGGCCCAGAATCATAATTGTAATCTATAGTTGAACATTTTGGTGAAAGATTCATTATAAAGCTGCAGAATGGAAAACATGAACAGCATTGTCTTTACGGCATTAATATCACAATGAGTTCTAAAAGTGTAATTCTTGGTTGGATTGCAGAAGTTTTTTATAATTGCATCTGGGCATTCAATCGGAATTAAAGTATAAGCAGCCTAGAGTATTATGTCTAATATTTACCACTGTTCTTTTCCCTTGTTAAGATACTAATGTATTTACACTGTAGATGAAGGTGACTCTCAATGCAATCTGTTTTGCTGTTTCAGAGATAACTTTGTTACCTTGGCATAATGTGCAGTTGCAATTAACATTGATAAACTTTCTAACAAGCCCTTGGTGTGAATGCAGTGGATGAGAACATTAAAAGCTGTTATTTTACACTATATCAAACTTTTCCGATATATCCCTAAAATCTTGCCCCATATGCTGGATGTCATTCCTTGTAACGTATGAAATATGTGTCCATTACAAAGAGACATAACCCAGGGCTCTGGACTGTGTCCAGTTTTGTAGTCACTAACCTGTTATGCAAAGCTAAAGCATAACATCCGCATAACATCCTGAAGTGAGCTATATTTATTCTGGACCCTGCTTATTTTATACGCTGCTCAGAGGCTAAAGCTCACCCCTAGAATACTAAAAATCTATTCAATATGTGGATGAGGGCTTTATAGTCTCCAGGTTTGCCAGGCACCATTTTATAAACAATTCTTAATGCCGCAAGGCAACACTTAAACGCCACGGTCACAAAATGCAAGCGATGAGTTATTAAAAATTTCCCTGCCGTTGCTTTGAATTCCTCATCAGTTATTAGAGCAGTAAAAGCTTTGGATTGGCACTAAAGACCTTGAATCTGTTGTAATTTACAAAAGAGGATGCAATCACACGTGTCTGAAGACAGACTGTAATATTAAAGGCACTCTTTTTTCTACATGGCAGTGACACTATTTATCCTGGTATTTTCACATCAAGCCAAATGTAGCCAAGTTCACAGGCTGTAGTGGGCGGTGAGGCTGGTAAATGTAGACAGAAATGGAAATCTTATTCTATGCCTGGCCTCAACCTGAAGTTTCAGGGTGCACACACCCACACACACACACACACACACACACACACACACACACACACACTCACACACACTGTCTTTCAAATGTTATCATCATCAAATTCTACTCTATCCTTTCTTCCAATGCTCTATCCTTTCAGCAACTTTGACACTATCTGTGGGACACAACTGCATAAATACCAAATCCCCGCTAGTGACACATGCACTTTAACATGATATGGATGCTGTCAAGGTCCTGTGGCCTCAGGCCAGGAAATGTTTTATACCTTTGTGTTCCAGCCATTCTGTGGGGGGGGTCAAAAATTATTGATCAGTCTTACTTGATGATTCCTGACAAATTAGGCCGAGATATTGACCCTTTATACGACCCCCCTCTGGCAGCTGTGACACAAATTACATCACCGTACTGACTGAAACCCATCCAATTCAAGTAAAACATTAGCACTGAATGCTGTGCAACTAGCCTGTGCAGCAGCTTGCATGGCAGTACAGGCTTTCCTCACCCAGCCAGGCCAAACAGCCTCATTTAGGCTGTCAACCTGCTACTCCATAATGAATTGATTTACAAGGGACGGAAGTTTTGTTGATTAGATTACATTTCTGTTTAGAAATCAGCTCTCTGGGTAGCTGAAAGTGGCATTTCCTTCTATTGTGTTTCAGTCTTCATTGCTTTTACATAGCTGACCTGCCATCACTTGGTATAGAGCTGCACAAGATATTATTTTATGACTGTTATTATAATAGAAGCTTTCACAATATTTAGATTCCAGGATTTAGCACTATGCAAATGAACCACTAGGCCAAGACTGGAATGTGTTATTGTGCGCTGTGAGCATCCTCAATCAATCACAGGCTCTTAAATTGCTTGAATAAATCAAGACATTCACATGAAGCTAAAAATTAATCCATTTGATAAATATGCTAAATAATGCAGAATCAACACCAACTATGTCACATTAAGGCTATTATAAGTAAGTTGCAGCACATCAATCACTAAACAAAGTAATATACTCACAACACAACATCACCAAGAGTTGTGCAAGCTTCCAATCAGTGATTTTAAAAAATGTAAAATAAATACAGTTTAAAAAGCTGAACAGATGTTCGCAGTGCAGTGAACCACTACTTTGTGAGTAAATCCAACATTAAGCTTACATAAACCCTGCTGGAAAACTGCAGGAACCTTTTTTATGTGAGCAAAAGAATGACTGATGACATGTTTATGAAATCCACAATGAAAAAAAACCCACCTCAATATTTATGAATAATGAAATATTCAGCAAATGGGCTCTATTATGGACATGGCAAAGCATTTTAAGTAGATGAATATAATGTGTTTCCAGTGAAGTGTCAGATAAAATGCTCACAAGGTCTTCTTAAAATCCTTCTTCAATCTTAGGGGTGTTTGTCATTTGAAAATGATAAATGCACCTATAAGAAATAGAAATTTAAATATTAAACATTAAATACATTATTACTGTTAAACGAATCATCCTTTAGAGCAACAGGCCTAAAATTAAAAGATATTATAAGGTATTATTTAAAGATTGTCTTCTACAACCTTTGAAAATGGAAAATCCCAGTTCTTCACAGTTCTTCTCCTGCTCAGAAACTCTAAAAGTGCTATAGACTGAAATGACCATTGAACTATACACCCTACTTCTTTGAACTTGAAATTAACTCCAGTGCAAAGACTGCAGCACTAGACTGCCATGTGGTTGCTCTGTCTCGATTAGCAGCAACATTTTTTGCCCACTTTCTCTGTCAGAGAGGTTCCTCTTATTCTCCGTCCATGTACGAACATACTACTCTTGCAAATAAATAAAAATAATTGTTTAATCAGAGAGGCCTAATATTTGCAGGAATGTTCATTTCTGATTTATGATATAAAAAAAATCTATATACCAAACCTAGTCTAGAAAAGAACATCTGAAATCAATCAGTGACAAAAAAAAAAAAGTAAAACACGCTCAGTACTACTCTTCTACTGTGTTTGTTACGGTTCACTCATCCTCATTAGGGCTGCCGTTGTCACTAGCATTTCCAGTATCTAAGTACATCACGTAGCAGCTAAAAAGTAAAAACTTCTGTCTGATGCATCACTTTAGTCTCTGTCTATCCACTAACAACAAACAATGACAAATAGAGAAAGCCAAAATTACACAAAACATAAAACGCACATTAACATGAAGTCATCTGAAATGAAACATGGGTGCAAAGGCAAATTGTTTAACATTAGCAGAAACTGCTTTTCCCTAATTCCTACTTCTACTACTTCTAACACTTCATGTGGTTTCATGTATGGCACATATGCAAATTTGTTCAAATGAGACTATATAATCCTGTAAGAGCACTGACACATTTGTACACAATACAGATGATGTGTTATCTGTTGACACACTAATTTAACATTAAAGTTAGTAATATATATCAATCATATGAATAAATAAATCAACTCAATTTGAGTTCAGTTTTTAAATCACATACGTTTACAATACACAAAAAATACTTTGCATAAATTGATTAGGTTGTATGTTTGACACATGCATTTGAGGCTTAGAAATGAATTAATGCTTAAAGAAGTACTGCCATCTTCTTGGAAGCAACTTTCCTTTGACCACCTGTTACAGTGAAGCAATTAACTAATTAACGAATTAACTAGATAACTAATTAACTGACTACAGTCCATTAATTGACTACAGCATCCTTAGAAGTAATAGGTAAAAACAGCATTTTTGTTATAAAAATGATGTTAAATATTTTTGTTATTCATTTACTGTAGACTAGCAGAGAAAAAAATAATTCTATTAAAAGGTTTTGCTCTTGGAATAGTTTTTATGTGATGTGACACACCTATGCAGTAGGCTATTGATTCATTATTGTATTAATATTTATATATTTCCTGAATAGAACATGGGTTAACGATATTCTGAGACCAGAACCAAGTCAACAGGGGCCTTAAACAGTGGGAATAGTTTTTAATCCAATCCCTCCTGTGAATGTTGCTAAAAAGCTCAATTTTTGTCATACCTGGCTCCAGTTCCAGTACCTTCTAGAAAACTCCAGGTGCTTACATTTATGGTTTGATGAATGAAAAAGCTTTGGTCTGGTATGCCTTCTAATGTGACTAAACAATTATGAAAGGGGAAAAGCAGTGGTCTAACTGAAGACTATAAATTGTCACCATTGTCTTGTGAATATTTACAGGATATTGATTTGTATTGATGGTGATCTGTTTGTGCTAGGTGTTGTTTTCATGCACACTGTAAATATTAATATTATTTTAGGGCTAGGTAATGAGACTGTTTGGGGTGGATATGGTATATTAACATTGATTTAATCTTTTTTGACAAGAGTACCCTATGTATACTGCTACTTGTAGTAAAGGTGAGATACCAATGGTTGCAATCCACAACAAATCCTATGGCCAAATCTAATTTGTGAGCTTGTTTTCGGGTTGCCAGTTGGTTATTCTACCCAAATATGGGGGAAAAAATTATGATTTGGATGATTTTGATTAGTCCTTTTTGTCCATTTTTCTTGAACAACTTTCAAATAGTGGAAACGGCATCTCTGGCATGGATCTGATGTCTGATTGTAGTTTCAGAAACTTGTTTGTGAGACCCCAAATTGCTTTCATATTTTGTAAAACTCAAAACAATATATTTTTTTATATTACAGGCAGGTTATGTACATCACTGGTTGTTTTATAAATCTTAATTATAATTGATACACGCATTATAGGCATGTAGCTGTTTTGTATATACAATGACATATTTTTCAGGGTCAATGCACTTCTGTCTTATTGCATTTGTATCTATTTTTTGCATATTGACAAATGACTAAAAAATTTGACCTCAGTGGTGCCTCAACTTCACAATTCAGTACATTAGTCATGGATCAGTAGTTAGGACTACTATTTTGCTATTTTGCCTTTTTGTTAATTCCCCACATCAAATTAGTCAATTCTAACCACTAGCTAAGACATCACCTGTCAAACTAAATAGAGTAAAGTGGCCCTTCCTGTCACACATGAACACACCATGGCACAGCACACAATGTGAACTTCTTTCTTTGTATTTAACTCATTCACTGTGTGAAAAGCAGTGGGCAGCCAGCAGCGGTGTGTGTGTGTGTGTGTGTCTAGGGATAGTGCCTTGCTGAATGGTAACACAGTAGTGCCACTGGCAGTCCTCAAACCCATGGGCTTCTGATCACATGGGCAACTCCCTACCCACCAGGCCAACAGCTGCCCCAACTATACACCACCACAGGGCTTGAGAAGGCTAGCATTTGCTTCCACTGCCTTTATTCAAACTGCTGCTAGCGCAGTGTCAGTGGACAGCTCATCAATTCTGTTACCCTAGCCAACATGCACCCACACTCTCTAACATAGTGATGCAAAGTGATGGGGACGAAGGAGGCCTGTCCATCTCACCCAGAGTGCAAAGTCTCTTATGGACTCACAGCCACAGATGGCTGTCGCATATTCAAGAATCAAACTTGCCATCTCTCCATAACATGGTCAAGAATGACTAAAGCTTAACAGGGAGCCACACTGGTATATGGACAGAAGACAGACATACAGTAGATTAACAATCAGCCTAAATGCCATGTTCCATGTTTCAGTGAATTGGAATTTTATTCAGACCTTTGGTCTCTCCCATGGAACAAAAAGTCTCTTAACAAAATAGTCTACCTACAATTTTAGCCACAGAAATGACACTTTCATCTCAGTGAGGCCTGCTATTCATCTGCAGAATAAACCCACATCAATCATCCAAATGTCAACAAACAAAGCAAAGGACACACTATCAAAAACTAATCTTGGTGAAGATATGTTCAACTGATAGGAATAAGTGAAGGAGTAAATCTACCTCTGAAAGGGGAAATAAAACAACAGAAAGAAATGCCTCGCCAGGACTGCAAGCACACGTTGACAGGAGAAGTCAAGGATTTAATATTCCTGCATTCCACACTGGGGGAAGCCACATGAACGTGGGCCACCGAGGTAACACAGTAACGCTCAAAAGGTTCCGCGACAGTACAACATTATAAAATGAAAGCAAAGCAAACAGACTAATCCTCTTTTCTCAAAGCAGCTCAGACAAAAGTGCCTGCCATTCCTCCGCATACAAATTGGCATCCTCCGTGCATACAGGGTGTAAGATGGGACTTATTAAAGTGGATTGATTGTTTCGTTATGTTAACTCTAATGGGATTCTAAAACGTATGTTTAGAAGTGCAGAGCAGGTTTGGCCTTGGGGTACACGCCCTTAGATCCCATGCCAAAGACATGGTGCTGACCTCCTTAATCTTTCCCACACACAGAGAGCAAATGAAAGCTCAAAGTGGCTTTGCAAAGACCTATACATCATCTAAAAAACATCAGAAGCATTTACACGTTCGAAAATGTTCGGCCTCTGGGAGTGTCCCCCAGGGCATGCTTCTTAATTTGAAGTCAAAAATACATTTACAGCATGAAAGGAGGTAAGACATGGGATGTGTGATTAAAGAAATGATTAGAGATTCTATCCATTCCAGGGGGGAGAGAAAAAAGTGAGAGAGAGAGAGAGAGAAAGAGATAAAGAGAGAGAGAGAGAGATGAATGACTGACAGTGTATAAGAAGGGCAAGAAGATCAATTCATCCAATGGCAGCAATGTAGAATCTGTAGATAATTGGACGAAAGCATGTCGAAATTTGAGGATCACTTGAAAATACTCAGCACTGTAGTTTAAATCAGTAGGTTGATGATAAACAAGCAAGCAGAGAGCTTCACATCTTGCACAGTAAACAGGAGAAGACACTGTGAGCTCTAGGAACTTGTTAAACGGCTATGGGCCTTCCACTGGCCCTGAAAAACAGTGACATTTGTGAATGTCATGACCTTTTGTAGGCAGATTTTTTTAAATCCTAGAGGTTTTATTTGACAGTATAAACAGCAAACAGCTATGATGGCAAAAACTGATTTTGATTGTAGAATATTAACAGATGCTGTAATGTGGCCTATTACTCGCTAAAGTGAGCGATTAGGATTTGAGCTGCAAGACGCTGAGTGACTGCCCGAGAGACTGAAGGCAACACATGAGTGATGGAGGTTAAGACATGTCCAGAGGAGAGCACAGCTTTCCTCTATGGGTGAAGGGGATAATTGGGTGCCAGAATAAGAAATAGCCCAGCCATGCTCTGCTGCAAGTGAGTTTATTCCACTCCAGAGTTCAGGCTAATGACATCAAGTTGACAAAACGTAAAGGTACAGCACAACAAAATGTTTTATTAAGTTGAGAACAAATTGTTCAATATAATGGAGGGCGAGGTGAGCTTTTTTAAAAGGGCATCACACCAGACAAACAGATTTAATTAAACGAATTGTGTATAATGCCAATACTGGAACATGGGGCAATGTTGTGTTGGTTGTGAGACACAAGGTTTTAGTGAAGTGTACCATACACATAAACGCTTCAGCGACGTAAGTTTACTAGATTATACTGACTACATATAATAGTTAGCACAAAAACCCCTTTGATTTGCCAGTTGCTTTGTGGTGCAAGGATAAAAACAGTATAAAACAGAGTTAACAGTCCCTCATTCTGAAGCACACAGAAACCCAATCCTCTGAACATGTAAATTGGTAGATAAAAGATTCTCTTGTAAGTAAAAGCCCTGAGGTTGGGAGGCCATTAGGGACACACAGAGACAACAAGGGCTTTGTTGGCATGACAACCCGAAAGTCTGAATCTAACTCTAATCTCTTAGCTGCCAGTTGTCAAAGAAAACCTTATGAACACGAGAGGCAGAGCAGTCTTCATTTGAAAGGCTCAGAGAAGCAGCCAGCCACTCTTCCCTGCAAAATCATCCCAATTAAAATGTCAATTAATAGATTCACAATTGAAGCCCATATCAATAACTACAAGGCAGGCTTACTCCCACAGCTAAAAGGCTCTGATAAGTGATTCGGGAATACATTTAGAAGCCTAGGCAGCTGTTGCTACTTGACCAGCATGAGAGTGAGTATTCACAAACCTGTAGATCATATTAAGCACCATATACAGCATTATAACAAGCTCTATCAGCCTCACCTGTCAGGTCATACCAGCCCTGCAATATGATATCTACCTATTTTGACCCTTAAATTAGGCTGAAAATGATAAATTCAACACAATTTTTTTCTGTGAAAGATGGAAAAAAGGTCTACCTAGCCATTAGTTCGCTTCTTCAAATCATGCTCAAAGTCTACAATTTCCTCATTTTAACTCATCCAGATGAAATAGCACCGCAAACCAACTTTCTAATGATAGGCCCTCTTTTCAGAAACCATTTAAAGACGATCTCATTTGCATTTTAAATTTGCTGGCTATCATTTCACACATTAGCATTCACATACTGTATTATCATATCTGGATAGTGCGAACAAGAAAAAAAGAAAAAGAGCAGAAAAAAAAAGATTGCCGTGCAACCGTATAGGGCCGAGTGAGTCGCTTTGATCATTCAGTCAAGTAATATAAATAATTATGTACATTTATACATAGACAGTGAGTGAGAGAGGTAACGTTGTGGATGGGACTGAAATGGGACTGACAAGATAAAAGCGATGCCGAGATCAAGAGCGGAGATGAGAGAAGGGGGGAGGGACTTAGCAGATAAGAGAAGGAAGAGACAGGACCCTGTCAAAACAAAGAGAGATTCACGCAACTTCACGTCAGCGACCTGCAAGAGCAGGCGCCAGTGCCGCTAACGTTCAGCTCTCTTAACATCATGCTATGGCAGGTGACATGGAGGGAGAAACATGATATCTGGACCACCTGGTACTCTGATGTTTATGTTGTGGCTGCATCCAGGGCTAGGCATAGAATTCAACTGGCACAAATGAATTAGTTTTGATGTTACACCATATCAAAAAGAAGTTGATTTTGTGTCATTTTTATACATAAATTTCTCATCTTTTGAGCATCAGTGAGAAAATATGCAGGTGTGCTCCAAAATCCCAAGAGGCTGTCAAAATGACAAGCAAATACTCTGCTAACATATCTATAAGAGCTGCATGGCAAAAACATTATACATTGGCAGATGAAATCTTCTTAAGTGTAATCTACATATCTATTTAAGACTTCTGTAACAAGACATTTTGATTACTTAAATTCTAACGTATTTACCAAGCAAAAACTTTTTATTTCCCTGTATTCCACCATTTTGCTGATTTTAAGAAATTATGCAGAAGATTTTGCTTTTTTTTAAAAATATAAATTAAATAAGCAAATGCAACATTCTGGGACATTTTTTTAAAAACAAATGAGCAAATCCAGTACAATCTACCTTAAACAAACTCAAACTAAAAATATTAGATATATTGATTTCAAAAAAAGTGATTTCAATCGCCAAGATATCATTTTGAGTTCATTTCACTAGTACTGAAAACTTCAACAACATTGTAAACTTGCTGCAGCATTTGTAAAAAAATCAGCATGAAAAGAAGAAAAAAAGCAAAAACATTTTGTACAACTGGATCTGCATGTAGTCTGCATTTCAATTTCTAAGCAGTATATGATATGACGCACTGTGTTTCTTTTTAAACAAAGCTGTAAAAAAAGGGATGATTCAAAAGATCCGAGGGATTCAGCACTGAAGAATTGGTTTCTGTATCAAATTTTGCCTCTGGTGTAACATGCTAAACGTTTTCTGATTTTGTTATAGCAGAGAGAAATCTTGATATAGCCGCGGTGATGGCAATGCAAGCTCTGGCCCTCCAGTGCCTGCAGTCTCAGTGGGCTGCTTGGTGCTGAGGAGTGTGCTGGTGTGGGAGGGAGAAGAGAGGGAGAGCTGTGGATGGCGTTTAATGGACAGCCCAGAGAAGGAGCCCCAGAGTGGGAGAGATAATCAGAGCGAGAGTGCATGTAGGAGAAGCAACTGATAATAGAGCGTAGGAGAGGGGAAGCGAGTGAGGTGTGGGGAGAGAAAGAGAGCTGGGAGGACGGACTGGGTCTGAATGATCCGTTGCTATTGCCTATTTGTAGCTGTACATGGCATCTCAGAGAATGCTAAGAGCCCACAGCTAAAGATTATTCTGTAGCCCAGGCAGAGGTCAGAGGATGTGAGGTATGCTTTTGAGTCCATGAAAAATGCATGTGCTTCTGTATGCATATTTGTAACAGGTAGAAAAATGGTGGAGCTGCAAACATCAGAACTCTTTGGAGTGGGGGTGGGGGTTTAGGATTATTTTTGGAACTGAATTTACGTAGATGTCACTTTGGGCACCAGAGCAAGGTGGGCTATTATGCTGCTGTAAACAGTGACAAACAAATCAGAGAAGCAGAGACATTAACACTTCTGCTGTGATAAAACCATACTCAATCCATTTTGTCTAAATTAAGGATGAGGGCTGCATTTACATACACAATTTCCATGGAAATATTTCGCCTGATGAGCTGAGGGAGCTCATGTAGCGGCCCATAAGCAAAATGGCAGCATTTTAATGTTTTAACACACATCTAAGATGAATGTACTGAAACCAGAGTTAATTTTTGGGTAATGCGCAACCCCGTAGCAGGTGCCTGACTCTGGAATCTATACAGAGCAAATCAGTATGCAGAGCAGGGAGCTCTATTGATTTTTGTGCTATTCCGGGGCTCATGTAAACACAGGATCATTTAGATTGTGGATGTCTTCAACAAAAGCACACAGCAGCCTCCAGTTGACCAGGATGAATGTAAGCACCACAGCTCTACCCCATGCCTGTTTAGAATCTAGAGGTCAAGTATGATATATGACATACCATCTGCTTATCATCCACAGGCACATTTTTTTTTTCATGCAGCAGAATGAAGGTCGGCTAGTCTGTATAGGGGGATCTCTTCTCTTGATCCTTCTCTCCCTGATTTGTGATGAATCTGATAAGTGTACCTGAGAGAATTGCTAAACAGGATTATGGCCCGATAGGCCACCGTGCCCTATGCGGCCCACTATGAGACAGAGAGAATTCTGAGTAGGTTCAGGAAAGGCCATGGAGCTTCATTTTGCATTCCAAAAAATATTACATGGATAAGGAAATGGAAAAGTGAAAATGCCAATGACCAGAAGCCTTAACCAGCTTCAATCAACAAATGAGTACAAAGCATTGATTAGTCATCACCGTGATGACCTAACGGTGCACTTTATCAATGGTCCCGGATCATTTTGACAATAAGAATAAGCTGCATGAGGAACATGCTGAATATTATAAGTGTTTAGCTACACTGAAAGGAATCTAATTTTATTAGATGTTATCGCACTAAAGAATATGCATTTGAAAAGATAAGAAGAAGGACAAGTGGTTGCAAAAATAGAGCTGTCCAAACACATATGTTCTGTAACTGCACACAGGAGAAAAATTCTTAGCAAAAGTACTTAAAACCCCTCTGAGCACGGG
This sequence comes from Ladigesia roloffi, assembly GCA_037577295.1. Taxonomy (NCBI): domain Eukaryota; kingdom Metazoa; phylum Chordata; class Actinopteri; order Characiformes; family Alestidae; genus Ladigesia; species Ladigesia roloffi. The sequence continues at coordinate 13,056,032 of JBBKCR010000101.1, read as the reverse complement.
AGATGGTGGGGCCATAACAAACCATATTCAAGTTACCTATGATTTTCAATTGCGAGGTCATTAGCTTCCGCAAACCAAATTATAAATAACTACACATATTAGTTTGGAACAGATAAATACTGAGATGTTTCAAAGCTTGCCTTGTCAGCCTTCTAAAAGTAAAAAATGTACAAGCCTTAGAATCTAAAAGTGCCTATAGAAAGCAGGTGTAGACATTTGGGCACAAATACATGCTCAGCATAAGCCTCTTGCCCTCCTGTTCCACTTTACCCTGATTGGGTGCACTCATCAAAGTTTACATTGGTTTCCATGAAGGATTGGGACCATTTTAAGAGAGTTTTAAATGTTAATACAGTCGTTCCATTCCTTTCTTTTCACCTATAGTAAAATTGTAACGTGATAATGGGAAAATCTCTGAACAATTGTGGAATTAAGCAAACATGTTTTTAAAGGAGACATACTCCGCAAAAATCACATGTTGCATAATTTTGTATTTCCGTTAGGGTCTCTACTGCTCCTATAAACACTACAAGAGTGAAAAAAATACAAAAAACATCCATCCATATTCTGTGAGTCAATTGAAAGATTTTGGTGTCAGGAATCACATGCTTCTATGAGCCATTTGGACAGTTCCCTTATCCTGACATTAAAGCCGGTTTCAGACCGAACGCGGCATGCGCTGCACTCGCCGCGGGGCTTGCGCTTTCTCTTTAAAATCAGCAAGTTGAGCTCAACGCGCCGTGCTTGCCGCGGGGTTCAAAAAATGGGCGTGGTTTTCTAAACTCTCCTGTTGTTTTTGTCCCGGCCGGCGGCCATTAGCTCTGTTAGCATTAGCTCTGTT
>JBBKCR010000101.1:12951633-13046571 GCA_037577295.1 Ladigesia roloffi | reverse complement strand
CACACACACACACACACACACACATACACACACACACACACACACACACACACACACACACACACACACACACACATTATGTTGGGATGTGTCAATCCAATCCCTTATATTAAGCTTGATTCTTTCTGATTCTTGTTTTCTGTATCAGTATGGCAGCATTTTATATCTTACCTCAATTGTATTATCACATATTAGATCAAATTGGGGATGAAAAAAAAAATTACTCACATGTGATGTGTGTGTATATATGTATGTATATTTATATGCATGTATGTACGTATGTGTCTACATCTATCAACGGGATAACACACCCTGACACGCTGCAGAATTCAATAGGAGTAGTTTGAGAAACATAAAGATATCTAGGTGTTGACTTGGCTTAATAATACCAAGATCTTCGCTGGAACATTTGTGGGATGTGCTGGACAAACTAGTCTGATCCATGGAGGACCATCACAAAGGATTAGGTGCACCTACATATATACATTGTCAGTTTTATCACATTTTTATCACACCTGTGCACTGTTGTTTACAATTACTGACTGTGGAATTCCATGGACCACCAGTGAGTAGGGAGTACTAGACAAACCGAGACCGCTGGCCCATCATGCACATGTAAAATGTATTGTTGACAGTTTTTGGTTGGTGGACTATTCTCAGCCCAGCAGGGACACAAACATTCTACTACCATACTGAGTGTCACTGTAGTGTTGTGTTATTGAGGATTCAATAAAAATATTTGCTCACTGGTGTTCTTGACCAATGAGATGGGTATATATATATTTATATAGTATATATAATATATTATATAGTATAGTATAGCATATTTATTTTAATAGAATATAAATAACAAAAAATAACATAATTTTAGTTTCTGATTATAGATGACTTACATGCAGGCTCTGGAAAATGTTGGGTGATGTTTGGTAAACGTATTTATACAGTTTGCGGTTTGACAAAAACTAATTCCTTTTACACTGCAGAGTTTTTCTCAGTCGACACCCATTTCAGTCTGGCATAATTTTTTGACATGCAATCTTCTTGAGGCCTGGGAACAGGGCAATGCAGCAGGCGACCTTGTGTTCCATAATAGCGGGTACGCATGGATACTGGACAACCTCTGTTCTGACTTGCAAGACAAAACACATTATGGAGCGAAGAATTGCATTTCATTCTGTAATAACAGAGTTTTTCCTTTGCCAAGAAGCGGTTGGGGACAATGTGCAACTTCCACATAATCCATGGTGGTATAAACTGCAAAAATAAGGGGGGAGTGCTGTGTGCGGTCAGATTCTTTTAAGAATATCACATTAGCTTGTGACAGTAAGTGTTGGGCAGTGAATTCATTTCTCTTGTGCCTTTCTCTTAATGTTGGGTAAGAAAATGTGAAGGTCATGTGATGAGTCATTTAATGGGACTAATTCACACTCATCTTGAGACACATAGGCAAGGTACTGAGCCGCTGCCTGTATCCTTGACTGACTGATTCATCCTGCTTGGGGGCAGAGCTAGCACTGGCTACAGGGCTAGCCGGTTTCTCCAGGCTGTTATAACTGCTTGCCTCGTTAATGATCAGATGGCAGGTGTTTTATAGCCGAAGCAAGGCACGAACCATCTTTGCGTCACATTTCTCATTTTCTGGTGAGCCTGTCCCCTGTGAGAACAAGCATCTTCACTGTAGTTTCAGTCAGCTGAAAAGCAGCGAAATCGTATCCTTTAAAGCACCATTGCATCAAACTGATGTGCTGGAATATGAGACACGAATCAATGAGACAGAGGAATGCCACCCTTCCTGCTGTTCAACCATCTTTGTGTCTGCTGCTGTGGATTTTTATTAAGGTTTGAAACCACAACAAATGAAGATGCAAAGCACAACAAAACTCCTTCCTGGAGAAATCAGCACACAGAAATTGAAGTAACAGTTTTCAAATGGCAAATAATAAAAAAAAACATACAAAAAGGCTATTCAGCCATCTGTTTTGGAATCTTGTCCATCTTCTGAACACGTTCTGATTAAGCTTTAGATGGAGTAAAACAAACAATACATTAAACCCTAAAATAAATTGACATAAACAGTTCTCTTTTGAGAATTCAAAGATTTTAGGGGGCGAGGAGGCTGCTGGGGGCAGCCGAATATTGTCAAGGCCAATCTGATCTGAGATTGATGTGTGGACAAGAATAGAAGCAGGAGTGGAACACACATGCTAAGATGGATGCAACATGCCAAAGAGTTATTCAGAGAACAAGTGCGAGGTCCTTTTCCAGCCACGAGAAAAAAGGACATTCATGTGAATGAATTCACATCGTGCCTATTCTATTTCACCTTCCATTTCATCCCTCCTTTCATGTCCCTGGCCTGTGACTCAGGTGCGGTCACACTACGGTAACCACGACAACAGTATCCCCCATGGCTGGGGCCAGCGTACCAGCGAGGTAGCCAAGATGACAACAGGCATGGAGGACATGAAAAGATGACACCGGGGTTTTGATTGATTAGCATGGCAAATTGAACGAGCGCCTCCATTAGCTGGAGCTGCTGAGGGTGCCGAAGCTTTTCCGGAGGAGCCGTGGCTTTCTGCAGGTCAGGAGTGCTTTCTTTTCTATTTCTGGCATTGCAAGGCATGTGCAACAAGGCTATAAGTGAAAAAGTGGGTTGGGAGAAAATCATGACTTGTTGAGCTGAAGAAATCTTCTCATTTTTTGAAACTGGCTCAAGTTGAATTTAAGTCTTTTTAAATTGCCTGAAAAAAACAATGACAAAAAACTAAACTCTGACCAAAAACCTCAGCCAGAGGAAAATCCACTCCAATACTTTATTTGATCCACAATCGAGAAGTAATGTTCATTAACAAGTGCTTTTACCATCTAAAATCCAATTGGTATCCCAGATATACTTATATCAAGTCAAGGTCTGGTAAAAGAACTTGCAGGTGCATTAAATCTATAATTCTAAACTTAAATTCAGACTCATATTTCAAGTAAAATTGAAAAGCAAACTCCAATTCACAAGTTTGCTATTTACTACCAAACATATATATTATACCAAACACCCAGAGAACATGTCCATGGTTTAGAGAACACAAGAGCTACGATAATAATACATAAGGAGCTAGCAACTGGCAGCCCAAATCAACTGACTATACCATCACAGGTTTAGCTCCCCTGACCAAACATATTTAAATATATAACAATATTTCAAGATATTTTCATCTCATCATTATATTTACTTTCTGGCACAAGTTTAGATAAGTAGGAAGAGACACAATGCACTGGTCAAGGGACATTAATAATTTGCTATCAAATGACTTTGAAATCCTCAGTGTTTTGGCTGCCACGCAACACCAGCTACGTTTAATTAAGCAACGTCAGTCATGCTCTCTGAGGTGGCCAGCTGTGTTGGGATTTAAAATCATGAATTCCTGACAAAAATGCAAAACTTTATGGGTTTTTCTAAACCTCATTTCAATGCAACCTGTAGTGGGTCAGTGCTGTGTCATTTGAGAGTAGCCAGGATATACGTTGAGAATCTAGTTGTGATGTAAGTTATCCTAAACATTAAACCAACTCTTTTGTAAACCAACATTGCTATGCACCACAAAACACTTCCTCTGCATTCAGCAGTAAAATCTCTGAAAAGGCATTTTATAGCTTAGGCTGGCTGACTGCAACGAGGAGCAAACAGCATGTTATGAAAATATCAGCATGGATTTAACTTCATCACAGCGATTCTGCATTTCGATTCTGCATATTAAAGCTCAAAATTGGTACCATATGACAGAATGGAGCATGATTTAGACTAGAAAAAGCCTAGTGGGAAGATTCCTTATGGAGAACATGGACTGCCACACTACCACTTTGATTCACACTCCAAACCTTGTGTCTAGGTCGAGGCCCTCCATTACCCATTAATGTGTCCCTGGTTCCACCTTTGGTTCATCAATACCTATTGACTGATATTATAATAGCAATTTAGTCACTGGTAATGATGGCTGCCTCTTGGATTTGTAATTTGCACAAATGTGGCAGTGTGTGTTGTGCAGGAATTGCTTGCCATTTCTCATTAAGAGGACAGTGGAATGGGTTTCCTTTTCATTAGCGTTCATGATAAAGAGAAGCAGAGCAGCTCGCAGGCAGGAGAAGGAAAAGCGAGAGGGAGCGAGAAGAAGAGGAGAGGGCAGATGGAAGTAGAGGAGGAGAGAGAGGTGAGGAGAAGAAGCCTGTTGGCCTATTCTCGCATTTCCCTGCATCACAGTCACTGAATCTTCAGCAGAACGTGAACGATTTCTCAGGCTCCCTCATCTTTTTGATGTGCTTCATTTAAAACTAGGGGACTCAAGTGGCCCTTCCCATCTGCCCGCTTTAAGGCTATCTGTCTTCCTTTTTTGCGCATGGATCTGTGTTGATTTGTTTACCTTGTTAGCTGCCTACTTTCATTATTGACTTTGAAACCTCGAAATCAAAGAGATGACTAATGATGTCAATATTCCAGAACAAAGAAAGCGCTGCAGGTTTTAAGAAAGCTATTCCTCTGAAAACCTTACAATCACACAAAAGGCAGATTTAACCATATACAAAAAAAACTAAATAGGCAGTGTTTTCTCTCTCAACCTATTAAATGAGAATTCACATAAACAGGCTGTCCTGAATGTGAAGCAGTCTCTAACTCATTTGCAGAAAAGAAACTGAGCTTAATTAGAGCCAACCGGAAGAAATGCTTGTTACTTACGACTCAGAGGCACACTGGCGTTGGCTGTTCCCAACCTGTTGGCGGCCACACAGGTGTAGTTGCCATAGCGATCCTCTGTCATGTTGCTCACCGTGAGGACTGATCTGGAGCTGAGGTTCTTGATGTCAATGCCTGCTTGACCCTTGCTAAGCCTAGACATATGGCAAACAAAGACAATGTATTAGTATTTATAACTCCAATACTAATACGCAGTTTGAATGGCCTGTGTGTATAATACTAGAGACGCAATGGTTTGGTTCATATCACAACTTTTAACTTAGAATGATTCAACAGTTAACGTGAGCTGTGCAAATCCCAAACCATTAAAAAAGACAACAAAATAAACTGCAGAAAACGCCAGCGTAAACCAGTAAATTGTCAATCTTTATTTTCCATGTATCAGTCATGTAGTGTGTTGTTACTGTAAGAAACCTCTCAGTTGCAGGCGATGTCTAGAAATCTGTCATAACTGCAATAAATTATGCAGCTCTTCACAAAGTTTTGCCTTTGTTTTGCCTTATATTCCACGCACACTGAAATGTGCCTGGTTTCAAATTTTATTTTCAAGCACAACCTCGCTTGGAATCCCATGGCTCTAACATATTTTGATACTGATTGGAAACCACAGTTTGAAATGAGCGCATACCTGTGTGCCAGTGTGTGCTGCCACAGAACAGTGAGCTCTCTCAGTGAGGCAAGCAGGGTGTGTGGCATATTTTTAATGCCCCGACACTCATACTAAAATGCAGCGTTGTTGGTACAATGCTAATTAATACTACCTACAACTCTTATGGACCTGACATGAACTTTTGGTATTGTACTAAAGCTCCCTAATGCAGTTAGCATAGTCTATGTGTGTAATACTAATGCTCATACTGATACTGATATGCATGATATCCTGGTTTTGTACGAATGCTTATACCAATAACTATAAGCAGCTGGAACCGTCTGTTGGTATAGTACTAATGCTTATACTTATACTAATATGCAGCCAGCATGGTTTATTGGTATAATGCCCATACTAATATGCAGTTAAAGTGGTCTGTTGGTGCAATACTAGTGCTCAGGCTGATGCTAAAATGCAGCCCTGAATGAAAACTCAATAAAGAAGGACAATAAGGCCATCTGCATACCCACCCAGTTCAAGTCAAGGGATTTTTAGAACATATTTGTATTTACAATCACTGAGAAGCATTACAATGTTCATATGTATTGCCCAGATTTTGTCCTAAGCAGCATTCAAATGCTTTTTAAGCACTTACAAAAAAATTATTTATCTTATATTTCTCCCTAGTTTAGTTGTCTCCTGTTGTCAGTCTCCTTTGGTGTGGGCAAAAACAACAGCACTGCCCTGCTACTTAGACGAGAATGCAACTTAACTCTTCTCATGGCTGTGAAGACATCCTGATTGAATCAGTTCATTGCTCTTAGACAGAGACTGATCCTTCCATCAAAACTCTCCTTAGTGGAAATTTAGGCAATTTGGCTTCCTGGAGAATCACAAGACAACTGAGAACAAAGTGCTTTTCCGATCTGTGGTGCTCACTCTGAAACCTACTCTTCTTCTGAATAAAAATCTCAACATCTTCATTATAAATTGATCAACCACAGCATTAATGAGTGGGATATACGGGGCAGTGGTTGATGTGTTGGAAGCAGGAGCAACGGGCAAGAGTAAGGATCTGAGGGGCTTTGACAAGAGCTAGAAGACAGAGTCAAAACAGCAGGTCTTGTGTTGTGTCCCTGCTCTGCAGTGGTTATTACCAACTAAAATTGGTCAAAGGACAGACAATAAGTGAACTGGTGACAGAGTCATCGATCCCAAGATAAAAGTCACTGTAGCTTAAATTGCTGAAAAAGCTCATGCTGGCTATGACAGAAAGGTTTCAGAGTTGAAGTTTGGGGTCGGCCAGCCACAGACACATCAGGGTGCAAATGCTGACCACTAGGCTTGGGCAGTAATACGGTAATATGGTATACTGCGGGATCTAAAAATAACAACGGTATCAGTTTCTATGCCGTCGTATAAACAATACACTCCTTCCGTTGGCAAGCCGAATGACTGTCCGAACCATGAATGGCATGAGAAGCCTGCATTAACTCTGTGAGGTAATGACCAATCGCCGATGGTTAGGGGCGGGATTTGGGTTTTAAAACATGGCGGCACCTGTGTGTGCGGGGCTGGACTGGAAGCCTGCACCAAGATGGAGCCGGGGGATGCCGTGGCGAGTTGATCTGCTCTCCCCCATTTAGGAACTTTCGTTCAGTGTGGAGCCACACGAGTGGACTGTGTGTTCGCGTGCTTGAAGGCTGGAAACACTAAAGCCATTGACCACAATAGTTGTAGAGCCCGGAGTGAGGCAGCTGTATTGCCAGAGTTTTGTTTTAGCCATAATGAGCAGTAAGGGAGACGGTTGTGGAGGCGGAACGGACGCGTGAGAAGAAGACGAGGAGTTTGGCTAACCGTGCCAGTCGCAGGTCGAGGAGAAGCGTGCGTGTGAATCTCCAGTTCTAGCCAGCATTTTTGGGGTGTTTTTTATTTTATTTTAACTCAAGACTCTTGACCGGTTTTATGCAATTTGAGGGCTTAATTGGGTGTTTTTTTCTATTTTGTCTAATTTGCATTAATAACATTTTCTAAAAAGGATATATTTTGTCCTGCTTCTTCCAAAACAAACCAACCAGAGGTACAAATTCGGTTTGTTTTTGGGTCCCAGTGCCCTTGTAGTCCACAGGGTGGCATAGTCGGGTCAACATTTGGGCTTTGCCTTTAACGTGGATGTGGTCGGCCTTAACCCCACCCGCCCACCCCCGTCACATGAGCCTTACATCACAATTGTTCACGGTAATACCTTTTACCAAGGTAAAATAGGGAGGAGGTATGACTGGATCAAAATTTGGATACAGCCCAAGCCTACTGACCACTGTCCACCACAGAAGGTGAGCATCAGAACTGGACCATAGAGTAACGGATGGAGGTGGCCTGGTGTGTTAAATCACGTTTTCTTTCGTAATGTCATGAGTGGCTGGCTGCTGGTGTGTCCTCACATGACAACTTGTAGACGTGACCTTCAATAACCCCAGATCTCAATCCAATCAAGGAAACTGTGTGATGTGCTTGACAAATTAGTCTGATCAATAGAGGCCCCACCTCGCAAATTATAGGACTTAAAGGATCTCTTAATGTCTTGCTGCCTGATACCCTAAAGGATCTTATAGAGGCCATGTCTATAAGTCCATGTCCATGAGTTATTGTGGCGGGAGTGAGACCAACACAATATAAGTAAGAGATCTTAATGTTATGGCTGAAATTATTACTCTGAAATGAGACAAAAATATTAAATAGATAAAGATGTACCAGTCATATTTTTTTATCAAATTTTTATCATTACAGAGAAATCACTTGAATTTGATCAGCCAGTGCTTTCAAAGACATTGTAAATATTGCTATTTAAATAAAGCTCAAAGTAAAATACTTGAATATTAATGAATGTCATAAAATTCCTTATTATTCAGATCAGGCAATCTTTTTTTAAACGTGCATCCTCACTAATCATTTGTAATGAAGTACAAATATAGCAGTACTACACATGCCATAAATGTTACTGATGCGAAGAGAGATCTCATGTTTTCACGATTGTCAAGTTGTCATCGGTCTTGTAAACGGGGATGCATATCTGACAAGCTCTGATTCTAAGGTGAAACGTGCAGAGGGTGGAACTCCCTTTCCCTCACGGTGCAGTAGCTCCCTAAACACATTTGAATTGATGGACTATCCATGTTCCTCTCTGAGCTGAGGAGATGTGCCTGACCTTATGTCCAGCAAATCTCTAAGCAGCTGTTGTTTGCTCTCCTACTGAGATTTGCTCAAATGTTAGCTAAAGGTTTTGCAGGGACGATCACTGCAAGAGGGAATGCATGCCACTGGTTCTTACCAACAGGACTCCAACAAAAACAACACAACAATCACAGAGGCATTTGCAAAACATATTCTAATTTGCAGTAATCAATTATTTTGTGGTGTTAAAACAGAGTGGTCTGACAGAGAAACATCACACATGTGTACAGTCCATCTTATATATGCATACATATTAAACACAGCACCCTACAATTCCCTTTAAATTTATCACAAACCAAGTACTGGCGTGGACGTCTATTTGTAGGTAATGATTAAGAGTCTGTGATACTATAGTCTAGGTTCAATGGCTTCATGAGAGAGCAGAAAAGGAAAAAAAATGGTGCTATGTGAAGAATAACAAATGTAAAGCCTTACATTAGGCAAACCCTAGAACCAATGCCAATGCCTCCTTAGCAATTTGAATAAATTGACTGAGGCCTATAATTACAATTAGCACAGTGTGAACTGCTGATTCAGATCGTACTCAGAAAGAGTGGGTAAATGATGGGTAATGGGGTAATTTGGTATTTAAATTCAAGAACCACCACTTGAGTCGACACTGATTGATGCAGAAACTGGAAATGCTCTTTACTGGTGGTGAGGTTATGCAAACATTTAATTAAAATTCAAGGTTAAGCCTTATAGTGTAAGATTTCTCAATAGTAGACTTTCACCAATTCATGGCGTAAGTTTAGCGGAAGGATGAAGGCAATGAGCTATAAATAACTGTGTGGAATTTTATTTGTGCAGGGAGGCAAAAACAGAACGCACATGCTCCTGGGGCTGAAAGAATAAATAACAAATATTCATCCAAAACATCAGCAAGAAGGCTGCCTCGCCTCGCTGTATCAGTAAAGCGGGAAATTCTCTTATCCCCTAGATCTGGATCCCCTGTTCACCTAGTTATATGGCCTGAATATTTACAGCAATATAGATTATATCTCTGGCCTACTATCCTCAGAGGCACACTTTACTGCACAGAAAAAAACAGCTGACATACATCCCCACTGCAGCCAGACTTGGATCAAGGATGAGCTGACTTGTAATGCACGAAAATGTAAGACGAGGAAAAATATATTTTAAAAAGGACAGATAAAAGCCAGGTTTTCAATCATCCTGTCTTTGGTTCCTACCTCTTCTCCCCCTTGTACCACTCAAAGACTGGAGAGGGGACAGCAGCTGCCTCACACCTCACCAGCGCCATGAGGCCAGGCCGGATCGCATGAGTCTTCATCTCGTGAATGGCAGGCGGAACTGGAAAACAAATGCAAGCAGGGGTTGGTGGTGAACAATATTGCAAACACAATCTGATAAATGTACGTTTAAATGGAACATGATGATCATAGAACATGTGTCTGCCATCAACATCCTATCTGCCATATGAGGTCGAAAGCAAGTATAAACAATTTTTAGAACAATTACAATGATGTTCAGAAAAGAAGAATAGAAAATGGAAAGAAACATCCTGTATAATTTTTAAACTAAACCAGGCATCTTTAGTTTTTCACTGTAATCAGCTCTAAAGAGAAAATGCTACAAGTGATTAACAATAACATTCTAAGCACTTTGGAGTGGTCAAGGCATGAAAATTTTCTTACTAGCACAGCGCGGAGAAATAATATTCATCCCCAGGGTTAGAGAAACGAAATGAATTGCACAGTGATAAACTGCTTAATGGAAGTTCAAAGGCTGAATAGCAGAGGCAGGTTTTGTGAATATGAAATGAGGATTCTTTCATGTTCTCAAACATTGTGCAAGTCTAGTGTCAGAGAGCCAGCTGTAACTAGGGGCCACTTTATTCCAAGCTGCCATGGGGAAAAAAAGGAGACAGGTTTTCAAGTACACATTAAATCCTTTCTTTAGTAAGTTGACTTGATTCTTTCAACAGAGCACCAATAGGCACGTTTCAGAGCATTAATTGCATAAATCTTTGTTGAATGCTGAACTTCTGCAGCATGAATGAACAAAAGATATCGGCTTTAAGCAGTACATTCTGTTCTTAGAATGCCATTTGCCTGAGTGACAACGGCCCCCAGAGAGAGAGAGAGAGGGAAACGATTCGAGAACGATTCGGACCGTATTTCTGGACGTACGCGAATACAGCACAGAACATAAAGATGAAGAAAAAAAATAGAGGAGCAGAGAATAACTGGCACGATTCAACTTCCTTCAGGAGGGTGATCCACTTATGTCTTTCTGGCTAGCGTTAAATTGCCTGCTATGTCTGAATTTGAGTGAAGGTGCATTTATATTCCAGGCGACCTACTGTTTGAAAATCACCTGCGAGTCATTGAAGTGCAAGGCTGTTTTCACATGCCTTTTCTTTCATTATTTTTTTTTTGGAAAATCTTCTCCATAACTTCACAGCTTAAATTGAGGTTACCAAGCTAAAAGCTACCGCTGTGCCAACTTAACATCTGATTGTCAAAAAGAATCTCCCTGGGCCTCCCCACATACACCGAACAGACGTTTTTGATATGCTCATGTTATAGGAGTTCCTGCTGGTCTGATTTCCCTGTGTTATATGGAACAACAAAAAAGAAACAAAAACGGCTTGCAGCATGCCATCTTTTTGCTGTTTAAAATGCCATCCATCTCGGAAAACTGTTTCAGGATAAACATTCAAATACTTCAACTCTGTAGCGACACTTTCCCTTCGCTACTTAAAGCGGCGTGCCATTTTTATACCGAAAGTATTTAAATGCCTCCCTTGCTTCTCCCATTCTGCCCAGGCCTCCATCTGAGACTGAAAGCCTGTTTTAAACAGATTATTTTTATTATTTCTCCACTGCATGTTCTCCAGGGAATGCTTAGAAATAGCTGTATGACAAACACAGCATGAATGCAGAGTTTTGCCATATGTGTGAGGAGTTTTGAAAATGCTGTAATTGATGGCCACAGCCGATGTGACATGAGATTCAGTTGCCAGTCCATTTAAAAGCCCATGAAGCGTTACATAACTTCAACGGGGCTTAACAGGGCAGAAGAGGAGTAAACTGTTTATGTGCTCGCCTGAGATTTATGGATAAAATAACAGATTAAGCGGATGCTCTGTGGACTTATTTGTAAATGTGAACTTCATGAAAATTTCAAAAGTAGGCGAGGCACATCCGGAACATTTTGCATGACAGATGTTGCAGTTCACACAGTACAACAATAAGGTGGGCTACACGGAACGCAACCTGGTGCAATAGCAACGCATCGTGAGGAAATCCGATGTGTTATGTTCTGACATTCAAAAGGCTTTCTGTTTTAGTCTTTGTTGCTCGGTGGGTAGCCTGCACAAACCACAATTTATAATTAACCATCCTCACAAGACTATTTAGGTGAATCATCCTCATAATAACAGATGTTTGATAACTTGTGCAGTGATGTTCTACCTGCAAGTCATGGCCCCCAGTGGTCCCCTTGTTGTGGATCTGCAAGGCAGCTGTTGGCTGTGAGTGCTCAATTTTTGATTTTTTTTTTGTTCAACACTGCCAAAACTTCATTAATTAAACACTGCCAATCTTCATCGCATCATTTCAGTATTAGACAAAGCACCATCTTTAAACATGACTGCTGATATTATTAGCAAAAACATAATTTGTTATGCTAGCTATTATTTATATATTGCAATATAAAACATGTTGTACAAAATTGTATCATCATTGACATTTGTCCACAGGTTTAGGCTGTTTATTATCTGGTATTATAATATAGTCAAGCACAATCTAAAAGGCTACACTTATTATTGTGCTATATGTGGTGTTATTTTAAATGCTGGTTACATTTCTCTGTGGGCAGCAGAAGCTTTTTTTATTCGGTTGAGTGGGCTTTGAGTTAGAAACCCCTTGATGCATGATACATCCCACCCAATAGCTTTAATAAACAGGACTTTCATATTTCATTGAGATTTCATCATATTTCATTTTTCAGAGCAACTGTTAATTTGACGATAGTGGTGAGGACCAACTGAATCAACTGACCATCCATCCATTTTGGCTTGTACGTTTTAGAGCCGAATGAAATATTTCCCTGAATATTTTCCTTCATTATTAAATAACTTGGGTTGCAGCATTTGAAACTTAAACATCTGATCTCTTGGTTAATATCTTGTCTGTTTATCCTCATGGCAATGCTGGTCTCTGCAAAACTGATATTGCAGAAGGCTGCAATATTCAGAATAGCCTCTTACCAATCAGTGTTATTGACAAAATGAACAATCACAGATCCAGATCCAGTTTTACAAAGTGCTTTGATAAATTGAGATATTCATGTAATCCAACAAAAGCCAAACTATTTTTCTTAAGAACTGACCATTAAATGCACTGATTGGCCAGGGTGTTTATAAAAGACCCATATTCTATATGTAAAATAATTATTTTCAAGATTTCCAGTATTTCTGAGCCTGATGGAGTTGAGGTTGTAGAGATGTGGTAGATAATAGCTTTTAAGTCATTCACACTTTAAAAACTGTCTTCACAGACCATTAACTGATTGTCCATATTGTGACCACATCGAACAGGAACCTGGCAAGGCTTCATCAGTCCAGATATAATCCTATCTTTTATGAAAGGCAATTTTTTATTGCTTTGACTACTAGACTGTGTGTTTGTGTGTGTGTATTGCATTGTTCTAGAACTACTTCATTAACTCTTTTACATAATTACACGTTTAGTAATCATTTTCGTTTAATGTCAGCTACCACTGCACACAAAAACAAAATGGTTAAATCAAATGTTACTTTGATCCAAGTTGCTAAGTGATGATTTTCATATGGTCAGACATGTAGATTAGGTGATTAGATTGGACAACTGGCTTATACAAATAATTATTATTGGTGTCATACACTAAGACGAGAGATGCTGCTGAAAGAGGAAACTGGCAAATAGCATTAATCAGTAAACTCAACCAGGAGCAATCAAAATTCTTCCCTCGCCTGCAAAGACTTGTTAAAAAAAAAGGAGCACTGCTGGCTGTTGTGCTTCAAGTAAAACAGAGCGAGCTAAATGGCACTGAGTGTGGACTTATTTCAAGAGGTACCAGCACTTTTTTTTGCTTGCGTTCTGTATTGGATGCATGCACCATACCCCTCCCCCACTACACCCTGCCCCCAAACACATACACATACTTCCTAAATTTCTGCAAGTTTTACTAATATTCTGTTACTGAAAGTCTACCATTTCATGGGGTAGTGAAAAACAGGCCTTGTTTACATCAAACATTTGGCACATAAGGTGACATTTCGACAGTGGGGGAGTCAAAATATTTAACACCTCTCCTGGCATTCTAATCAGTGTGAGTTTACTTTACTTGTGACACACTGAAGTGAACAATTTGGAGCCAGCATGTGTAGGAGCAAGAGCGACATGCATGTGCAGTCAGTCAATTTGAAGTTTAAACCCCTAATGGTCTGAAATACTCCTCAGCGTTTGCAGAAATGCACAATAATCTCTCATCCATTTGCACTCTCTAGGCTCGTGTGCAGCACTGAGGCAGAGGTGAAATCCACGAGGCGTGAGAGATAGCAATGGGCTTCTTCAGGTCATTCATCACTGAGATTCGTGCTGTATTGTGAGCTATTGGCAGGTCCAGGCAGAAGCCTAATAACATGCGGCTAGCTGGCTGTGACAGATATCCACACAGCTCGCTTCCAATCTCTATAAAAACAGTGTATCTGTCGGCGCAAAGGGATGATCCGCTTAATTACTAACCGTATTAGCAACAACAATGCGAGAGGAAGGAAAGGAAAAAGCTATTGTGACAACTGCCACAACAACACTTCAAAGAAATAAAAGGCGTCAGATTCGCGAGGCTCCACAATACTGCTGGGCTTTAAGAAAAGGAGTGGGGATTTAAAACAGTTGCTTGGTTTCTGAAGCAAACGTTTCCAATTATGTGAAAACGAGACCAATTACCTTACATTTGGACACATCTGACAGCTTTAATCATTGATGTGTTTAAATGAATGTGGTTTAAGTGAGCTAATTTCAATATATATCAAATTTCTCAGCCCTAACAAGGGAGAAATACGACTCTTTTGCAGTAAAAATGAAGTTTACAGAAACTTTGAGTGTTCTTCACACTTGCTGTGCTTTCTTGTCAGGATAATCC
Organism: Ladigesia roloffi; assembly: GCA_037577295.1. Lineage (NCBI taxonomy): Eukaryota > Metazoa > Chordata > Actinopteri > Characiformes > Alestidae > Ladigesia > Ladigesia roloffi. The sequence goes on along the minus strand of JBBKCR010000101.1, from coordinate 13,031,851 downwards.
TTTGTTTTTTTGCTCTCTGACTTACCCACTGATGCAAAAAAAAGCACTCCGAAGACACTGAGCTGCTGCACGGAGCGGAGACTCGTGGCAGCACAAAGAGCATGCTTAATAGAGATTATGCAGCTTCAAAAATTTGTGTACAATTCAGTAGTCTTCTCAGCAGAGAATACGACCCCTTTTGAACAAATCCAAGCTCTGAATGAGAGGAGAAATTCAGTGTTAAATGCACATTCATTACAAAGTTCTCAGATTCAATTATATTGGTCCTCTAAGGCGTTGCCACCACTGGCAGCACAGTCCAGGATTGGCTAATGCAAAGAAGCAGTGTAAAAATCATGAAAGCCCAATAATCCTAGCAATTTACAGGCTCCATAACAGAAGAGTGCAATTGTAAATCATCTGTGAGTTCCTAAGCCCCCACCAGATGGGAGGACCTGGAAATAGCACAGTTGCTGTGAAAAATGTGTGCTGCAGGGCTTACTGTTTGACAAATTTGCCAGTTGCAGCTTGATCACAAATGCAAATTAAACTGACAAGACCAAAAACGCTGCCTGAAAATACCTAGGCACACAGCATTTAACACAAACTGTTCAAAAAGAGGTTTCTGTTGCCATGTGGTTTCTTCTGGTTGAAAAAAATAGAGCTACGAGCACAAACAAAACTATTCAGACGATAGTTAATTCATGCTGTTATGCATGAATGATATCTTGATCATTCAAGGACAAACAAGAATATCTAGGACTGGGAATACATCAGTTAGGTGTTAAGAACTAATATAGAGTTGTTAGATGTGTGTACGTCTGTACAGTCCATTACTGCATAGCGAAGGTCACTAGTTAAATAGAAATTATATAGTAATTCAGTTTCCTTTGTTTGGCCCTTAAATGTCACCCTGATAGCTACAGTACATTGGAGTCCATTTACAAAAACCATTCATTTGGCTCGGTGCTGCGTGCTCCTCCAGCTGACACATTAAATGATTAATTGGTACATTTGTTGGCAAAAAAAAAAAAAGATTTATTTTGCATTGGTGTATTATTCCACCAACAAGTGTGGGGTGTATTTTATTTTTAATTTAAAAGATCAATTAATAATCCACCTCTTCAACCACAGCCTACAATGAGTTTTCTTCACAATTAAGAAATGGACTCATCAGTCCGTGACTTATCAGCTTACAAACAGAAAGACTGCCTCAACTGCTGTCTCTACCTCATTGTCCTGTTCTGTCCGCCAGCACTGAGGTTTAGCAGCCAAGATTTATTAATTCATTAAGATTTCCATTTACATTTCAAGAATAACATCATGTTCTTTCTCTAATACAGCCAATCCTTATAAATAACAGTCATGCTATGAGGAAACACATTCTGTGCGAGACCCATAGAGCGGGTGAGGGAGAAATGTATTCTACTGAATGAAATCATTAACCGCACAGTCACAAATCTTTGTAAATAGACAAATTAGCTCCTGGCGTATCAAATTGAAGAATAGATTCCATTCTGCACAGCACAGTAAAGACGGACAATCAAGACAATCTGCTATTTGTCTGCGGGGCCTCATTATGTCAATATACGACAATTACAGAGGTCTTTATGAACATGTATAAGGGGTCTTTATAAAAAAAGAGGCAAACCTCTGACGTAAGAGCTGTTACATCAGAGGTACATAGGTCCCTTTTTTCTCCCCAATTTTCTAAGCAGCCCAGTCAATGAAGGCCTTTCATAGCTATTGAGGGTTGGATAGCATTTGCAGTAACAGTCCACAACTGTTGCAAACTTGCATCCTCATTATTATTCACAGCAAAGCATATGAAAAGACATCAGTTAACTATGATGAACATTGCTTACTATGACAAACAATGTTTAAAGTGAAGCTGTTATTGACACATAGTGCAATGGATTTACTAAATCCTTAAAATATGTTTCCTTTGTTACTGAAAACAGTATAGACCTTTACAGGAATCGTTTTGTGAAAGGCTTCAGTCAAAATGAATTTTGCTCATAATCAGCATCTAAAATCTCCTACAGTCCAATACAGTTAATACTTGCAACATTGGAGATATTTTCTCTAAACCTGCATTATTGCCCTCTATCTGGGCAACCAGGCAATATATCTGAGCAACAGTTCAAGTCAAATGGAAATGAAGGGTCACTGGGTGACTGTGCCCAGTAACAGAGCATTATTGTTTGGATCGGATAAATTACAGTCATCCATATAGAGGTCAGTATTTGAGACACGCATTTGAGTCAGGAGGACAATGTTAAAGACACCGCTGACGATTGATTCAATAAATTGCAGTCTACACAGAAACACACCATCATAGTGTAAGTTTAATGAAAATTTTAGGAATTTATAACTGACTTCATGAAAAGTTCTCAGCATTACAAGAGGTCAATGGAAATGCCAGCTTCAAATTCACCATAAAAATGGATAATACTTTAAAATTATCCTAATACTCAATACATTTTCATCCTAATACTCAATACATTTTCATCCTAATACTCAATTCATTTTCTGAAGTGTGAAAACAGTATGGAGCAGAGAAAATTAGTGCAATATTAAAAAAAAAAACTGTTATTTTTAAAGTTCATTTTTTGTAAGGGGGAAATAAAGAAACTGAACTTAAAAGTTATGTTCCAGATTACACTTGTTACATCGCAGCTAATGCAGTTGAAACAGTTGTGCTACAGTCTAGATTTAATGATGAAAACCAGAAATGTAACATTATCACAATTACCATAATTTCCCACATACTGAAACCTGTAATAACTCTTTATACTGCTTATAGCTAAAAAGCCTCCTCTGCACAGCTCAAGGATCCACAGTAATATTGCAAAAGGGCCAGACTCTACTTTGCACTCAGGGAAAGAAAGTTGTTTTCAGAGCTAGATTTGCTCATGACACAGACGATATAATGTCAGGAAAAATGAAAGACATGCTTTATGCATTACTCCATTAAGGTTCATTAAAACCCAATCCCTTTTACCAGGTTTTAATGGGTGTTCTTATGTAACATGGTCAAATGGGTCGCTCTCCGAGCCTTGTCTGCACACAGGCTGAAGAAAAGTGTCACTGTTTAGTGCAGATGAAAAGTGTTAACGCTTTTTCCTAACTAAGCCAAGTGGTTGTTACAGCGCACATTAAAGCAGAATGCATTCTGACAGGATGACACATGAAGCAAAAGCACTTTGTTGCCTCGAGAAAGCTGAAGCAGTTGTGTTTTGCATCAACATTCTAACCATCTGCGGAGCTACATGACATCATCTAATCCGTCATGTTTATATATTTATATTCCATGATGTGTGCGGAGGCAGTGCTTGAGTGGGGCATGGATGAGAGAAGGAAAGCAAAGCTAAACATCTGGTGTAACTTGCAACAGCAACGAGACAAAGCTTTGGTAAATACGACCATCTCTGGAGAGACAAACAGAGCTTTGTTGCACTGCCGCACAAACTCTACACAGTCATTTAATTTACCAGTACAGTATGTTCCAAAAAATCTACATATGTCTGGATGGGTCATGACAAGGTGGTGGGGTTTTGGTATGAAATCTGTCCTATTTTGATTCAGCTCAGGCTCACCAATGGGCTTTAGGTGTTTGAAGAGAATCGCAAAGCTTCAGCTTTTGAGTAATTAGTTTGTTTGCTGAATCAGCCTGAGCCAACTATTGTTGGAACAGTGCGTTATCTTCACAGCGCAATCAATTGCAGGCTGAGAGGCGAGTGTTTGTGGAGGGTAAAGGTTATATATAAAGGGTAGGCTAAATATTTCAGTTTATTTACAGTAGTTACATGTTCCGGGTGCAAATGTTAACCAGAGTGGCTCAGTGTGATTTACATGACATTCCAAATGTGCTGACCTCAGACATTCTCAGGTCCCTCTTAGGGAGCTGTAGAGTGCCTTTTGTATTGCCAGAGTAACACCAAGAATAAAGTGATTGGATGACTGTCAAGTTCTAAATCTATAGTCACTTGAGTGCAAACCATGAACTGGCTTTTAATATGCTTATGGCTTTAGTCTACTTTCTTCAGCCACTGTTCAAATGTGTACAATACAGAGCTGTTGAATGGTGGCTGATCTTTTTCAAGGGTACCATTTCCCCACCCTAGAGAAATTTCAAGCGCAATTGTCTTGCCCAAGGGCACAGCAGCCATGGTTCCGTGTGTGGAAAGGCTGAAACAGCAGAACCCAGAACCCTCTGGTGCCCCCATAGCATTTACAACAGTTTGACTGTTTGTTGCTATTTTCCTGGCTCCTGAACTAATTAAGGAGATTGGTGGTGGCCATTGGACTGCAGTGGGAGAACACTTCCAGCTATAATGTATTGAACACTTACGCAAAACTTTATTAAACATATTAATGCACACACGAACGTAATTTGTTTTCAACAAATAAATTTGCTTATTCCAATTAGCGGTCATAATCTGCAATTAGCCCTAAGGTCAGCTCCGCTCTTACCTAAAAGCTGTAATTATTTTTAAAGGGGAATGAGATTATTTTGCTGTGTATTTAATTATACTGATTACCCTTGAAATGTCAAGTCACATTATCTGTAGTCATGTTAAGCTAATATAACATCAAGTGAGAAGCTACATGCTTTGGTTGCATTGGTAAGTACAATAAAACAATGTCAGTGCATTCAGCAATTATCTTCTAAGGCTTAAAGTTACCTGTCGTTTTTACAATCTTGATGTCCCGCTATGTTTTCAAATTCATGTCTGTTATGAAGTCATCTGTATTTTTGTTATAGGTGGTGAACGTTTTTATTTTACTTTATGTAACATGCTAGAAACAGCAATTTGTTTACAGCTTTCTTTCTGCAATAGGACTTCAATCATAGTGTGGCTAGGGCAGGGGTTCCTAACTCAGGTCTTGGAAGTCCCGCTGCTCTGCACACTGCTGTGTACTTTTTCTCCCAGCACACCTGATCCAAGAAGTCTGCTAATTAACAAGTTTTTTGCCCTGAGGTTTGTGTATCAGAGCAGGTGTGCATGAAGGGCTAGGGGGGTTTGTGGATTATTGTTGGGAGTCTATGGGCTAGGCATTGTTATATAGTACATTTTCAGAGATTTCGTTCAATTCATTAGGAAGTACTTCCAGTACAACGCACTGGACAGTTATAATTGTGTCATTGATTTCACTCAAAAGTGCATTTTCGCAATATTTACAAACCTGTGAGGAAAAAATTGTACTACATAAAGGGTACCAAAAAGCTTCTTTAGAGCAACGTCATTCAAGAAGCTCCTTTGGCTACATAAATATTTTGCGATGAATGGTCCGTTCAATATTTTCATAGATAATATGGCCAAGTGTTAAGAAATAAACTTGGCTTAAAATTCATGCACTTGCGTTTAGCAGGATAAAGATGCTCATCAAAGACAGAATATTATTAAGTGACTCCACACTAAAATTGGTACTTTATGGAGAAATAAGGTGGTTATTCCTGAAGAGAATTGGGCAGGCATCTATACCTGCTTTGACTGAAATCACTGTACTTTCATTGATTATTAATCTTTTCTTTCAAAATGCATAACTGATAACTCTATCAGCAGTGGTAAGGCAAAACATAAACACCTATAATTTTGGATTATAAAATGACAGTACAGCAGTGAATTTTTTGTCATCGCATAGCGAGTAATCCTTGGTTCGAATCCATGTTCTCTCAATGTCTGCGGGCTTCTGCCCAGACCCATGTTTTCCTCCCACAGTCCAAAAGCAAATCCATCAGGTGACCTGAGGTGCATAAATGCGTTTGCCCTGTCTGTGTTTTTGCCCTGTGATGGTGACCTGTCTAGTGAATTTCTGCCTTTTGCCCTGAGAGCCCTGGAATAAGCTCCAGCACCCTCTTTCATAATAAACGTGTCCGAAAATGGATAAATTAGTTACATATTATTTTAAGTCGAAGGTCAATTCTTAATTATATTAATATTTATATTTACTACAAAATTTTCCCTATTATGGTGGTTCTGCAATGAAGACAAACATTTAATTATTAAAGTTTCTGTTTGGAGTGGTTTAAGAACCTGAATAGTTTCTGGAATTTTTTATAGGCATTAGTTATCCTCAAACAACTCCTGACATCATCCAGTAAGTCGAATTTGAATTTTAAATTGCTACAATTTTTAAGTAATTAATGTAATTAGCTGGTTAGATAACTCATTACTGGAAATGGACTGGGTACATCCTTTAAATGGGAAAATGTTTAGTAGTAATGCCATTTTTCCTATTAGTAAATCTGTTTGTTTTATTCTTCCATCTGTCTCTAAAACTGATCCAAATACTTTTATAGTGTTTGCTACTATAATGTTTTATAAGAGCAGTGTATTTAATATTTAAAGAAACTCAATCATACTATAAATAAAAAACAATCCAGGGTTTCTAACAGAATGTACACACAAGCCAAGAACCATTCAGGGACCTTTTATTTGTAAATGTCAGTAAGCTGAAAGATAGATTCAGTAAACCCTGTGCAGAGATTTTCACACTTTTCGTCAAGTGTGGATGTGGATTGTCTTCCAGCCTCTCTCACACTTTTATTTTAGAACATGGCAAGGTAACACCTCTTCTAATTCCAGAGTTGGCACCTGTTCTCCAGTCTATTTTTTTTCTAAGAGCCCGAAGCAACCTTCTCTGATGGATCAGTGTTGCTCGAAGGATAGATTGGGATTATGACCAAGCTCCTACACAGGAACCGCTTTACACTGGAACGTTTCAAAGGCAGGAAGGACTATGGGTACTGTTCGTGTCATCAGCAGCAGTAAATCATGTTCACGTCTCCTCTCAGTACCAACCTACCCACATACACTGAAAAAAAAAATGAGACTGTGCACACAGACTGGAAAGCGAGGCCTGAAACCCATACTGACAGTGATGTTACTGGAGCGAATGTGGAGAGATTGGCATCCAGTGGCTGATCTTTTCTGCTTTGTTCTCATTACAACATGTCAATAGAATCGACTGGGTGGAGCCGGGATGTGAGTTATGACTCCAGAGCCGTCTTTGGCCTGCCCTCAGTGATGTGCTGACATTTCCATGTGGCAGTCTGCCCATTAGTCTTTGTTGGAGCGATAGTAAAGGGAGGCGGCAGCTGATGGGCCTGCGCCGTGCATTTTCAGCTACAAGAATCCGCATATCTGATTTATGTGCTCCTGCTCTGCTGTGATTCAGCATATGGTATCAACAGAGACAAAAAGACTAATGATCCCTGTGACTGCAAATGAGACGAAACGTCCTAAAAGAGAAAAAGAAGGGGAAGAAAAATCGTCAAGTGTCCTTCCCCTTCATTCTGTGAGAGCCAGATCCTCGCTATAAGCATGATGAGTAAAGTCAGTATAATTCATTAATGCGTGGAGTGCTCATTACTGTCTTTTCACACTTTTTGAGAGACTCATTACCTGCATAATAGAAGAGTCCTTACAACATTGAGACCATTCCTCACTGGAAATTAATCATCTCGGCCCAGACAAAAAAAGGGAATTCTCTTGTTAAATATTAAAAATCTTCCACACAATGAATTCTATTCTAATTTCCAACCCGCTAGTGCTGTTGCCTCTTGAAGTAAGGCAGTATCTCCACCAAAAGAAGTGAAAAGGAAAAGAAAAAAAAAAAGACATCATTGTGCATGCGCAGCATCAGCCGGCAGAAAGATGAGTACAATATTAGAGAGATTTACTCACAGTTGACTGTGACTCGCACAGCCCTGGTGTCAGGAGAGGCAATGTCGTTCTCAGCGCCGCATTCGTAGTTCCCTGCTGCATCCCGAGTTATACCGGTTATGTTCAAATTCTCTCCAGGCCCAAACTTCTTGGCTATAAGAGAGAGAGAGAAAGCAACACATGTAAAGACATTTACAAGAGGTAACCACCTCAATGCGAGTGCTAATTTACAGCTTAGCCCTTCAAGGCTGGGATATTGTTCCATCTCACCAGCTTGGGGAAGAAACTCTAATTGTGTTATTTTCAGCCTGTGCCCATACAACAGAAATGCGCTCTCGGTATTTTGACATTTCTAGTGCTGAAAAACGTTAATAAAAAGAGGCAACGCTGACAAAACAGAGGAGTACGCTAATTCTTTAAACTATGCATAATACAATTTGGCTTTCTAAATGGCATATAATCACTTTGTAGGCCAGAAATCCGGAGGGAAGTCTTTTTCCTTTGAGGCATAATTTGCACACAGAGAGATTACTGGCATCAAATACCATGAGCAAATCAGAGTAGTGCCAATATGGCAGATATGACTTGAGGTCCTTGAGTAATGAATGGCAATATAACACAACAGGAGGCTTCCGCGCTGCTACTGGACGAAAAAAATCTCTGTGGAGTTTCCCAAGACTAGGAGGATTCTTTATTGCACTATTGCTCATTGAAATCTATTTATAACACATTTTCCAGAATGGAGAATCTGTCTCATGGCAAAATGGGGTAAACTCTGACGTATAGACGAAAGCTCTGAGTCAGCAAGAGCTCCACTGAATGAAAAAGAGGAGAATGGAAAAAAGGGGAAAAACGAGGATTTACTAGAAGGTGGGCCTGCTTTGGTGCTCATTTCCCAGCGTTGCAGGGAAATGTTTGCTAAGGTCACACACCTAAATGAAAGCCTCAGTGGAAAACAATTGCAGGGCTGTCAAAAATTTAATTTTGGTCGACATTAAGCAGCGCTGACACTGAATTACAGACTCTCCCGAGAGGGAAAAGTCCACGGTAGTCCTGAATAGTGGCTATGACACTGATAAAATCACTAAAGCTGAATTATTATTCTAGCTTTGTAATTTGCATACATATTTGTATGTTGCAAAGAAACAACAGCGTTCTTATAGAGGGAAACAAACAACAATTTAGTGCACTTCAGAGATATTAAGGAGCCGGCGTCGATACTTATCTCAGCTGACAAGGTGTTATTTTACTGCGCCTGCTTTGCAAATGAATCAAGCAAAATACTATTTTGTTACATAATAGTTCCCAAAATGTATTCATGTAACACGGCTCAATGCGGATTACTTTATAAAGACAAAATGCAGGGGGAGGAGTCTACATGTACATTATTATTTGAACAGTAGGAGCATAATCTACAAAGAGAGGTAAAAGAGATTAACACTTTTTTATTATAAGATCAGGTATGCAACATGATATGCAGTGGATCCATAAATACCCTGGCAAAACCCAGGTTAAAATACATTTAAAAGAGAGACTGTCAATCTCTTTAATCTGCGCTTTGAAAGAGCATATTCAAATTTCTCCTTATTATTTTCAAAGCTTGCCAAGAGCACCTTCTTGAAAGCTAGATAATGTATGCAGACTAGTGTGTTTTAGTTAAGAGTAGCAAGCGAAAAAGTCAAGTTTTGCTATAATTACTATTGCCTATGTGTGTGCAGAGTGGCCACTATTCGTATCTGTATTTGTATTCGTATTTGTATTTGTATTCGAGCAAAATTGAAAATCAGCAAACTCAGTCTGCAGGGGAAGTGGAATATCTAAAAGTGAAAGTAATCAATCGGTTATACCTGAACACACCACTGCACACAGTGTGAACAGCACGAAATTCATTCACCAAGTGAAGCAGCGGCAGCCATGTGGGAGCAATGTATGCTCAGGGTACCTCAGAGTTGCCTAATTGTCTTCAGGAATGACCCATGACTTTCTGATCACAGGGCGAGGGTTCCCGAATACAAATGTTTTTTTAAGTATTTGTTTGAATAATGTATTCATAAAAACATGTTATTTGTGCCTTTCCGAATAACGTATTGACATAGCCTTTATTCTTGTATTCCTGGGCCACAAATAGCAAGATCTTTGTGCTTGATTAACTCACTGTATAATTTCCTTAGCTCATTGAGTTACTTTATTTTCCTTTACAGAGCTTTCACAATGAACCCTCACTTATCACAGTCATTTGAGCAAAAGAGGAAATTACCACAGGCCTTCAGCATTTTTAATAAAAAAAGTAGCAGCCAACATGCATGACCGTAGAAACAGCAAGCTGTTTGTTAAACCATGGTGCTAACATAATACTTACAATGATTAAACACAGAAACTATATTCAAACACAAACCCTCCTCCTTATCATAAATCATCTTAAATGTCCCCTGAATTGGCCAGGACAATATATACTGAGAGTTATTTTGAAAAGCTCAAGTGTAGCTCGTCATAGCTCTGGGGACATGCTGCTCCAACCAAATTAGGCAAATCAGAGCAAGGTTAATCTACGATTCCACATTGCTCTGTGTTAAGTGCAGTCACAGTAAGCGATTTCCCACATTGTGTGGAGAGCACACAGTACATTTCCTTGAGGTCTGCCTGCTGCTGATAGGATGAGTGCTGGTGGAGAATACATTATGGAGCGAGGCAACAGCTCTCTATGCATTTCTACAGTTAACCCCTGAGAGAATACAGCAGCCGTCTAAATGTATGAGTGGCTTCCCCCAGGCATTCATTGAGCTGTCAGCCATGAATCACCCCCACCCCCCCTCCCACACACACACATGCCCACACACAAGGCACTTTCCTTTTTCTCATAACTGTACCTCCCTTTAACCCTGCTAGCTTTCACTTTGCCCCTAGTTGCTGACAAACAATTGCCTCAAACTCTGTCTTTGCACCTTTTAGGAAATAACGAATTCAGAGAAGAATTTGCCTTGTTCAGATAGGATAGCACATGCTATTGTTCAGGGCACAATACCTCAGAGTGAAGACAATTCAGTGAGGTTGAAGCCTGAACAAAGCATTGACGCAGGACAAGTAAACGCTCCAGCACACCTCTATCATTTGAAAAAAAATCAAATTCGTAGTACTTTTAGTCAGCCGTTTTCAAAGGTCACAGCTATGCATACAGGAAGGCTTTGAATCACAATAGAAAAAGCTTATGAAAGCATGTCTGGGATCAGTAATGCTTGGACAGGCCATACACAAGCAGAGGGAGAGGATGGACCATATATATTGCCTTTGACTCCACATTGTGCCCATTACAGAAACCCCTCTGGGCATCAAGAGCAGTCAAAAAAGTACCTTTAAATAAAAATGATAAATGCTTCCCATTTTGAAAGCACTTCGCTTTGCAGTCTGGTTGATTGCAGCCGATAGGTCGACACAGTTCAAAATGATAGTTTTTGGTTGTCATGATAATGAAAGAAACAGATGCCAATCTTTAAAGTGTCATTTTCTCTAGGTAATGAAATGGCCACATCCAGTGCATACTCAGACATAGGAACTGGAATAGCTAAATATAAATGTCTCCTTTCTGTGCATTCATGTATTTCAGGTTATAGGTACAATGATGCCTTTTATTTCTAGGTATTTACAATAAAGCACCACACCATTTTAGAATAATACCACACTATTTGCTCCATTCAGCCACTGTAATTGAACAAAGGCATTGAGATATTTGTCAAAAGTAATTTAAATCTGGTCCAGACGTTAAGTGCACCAAATTTGTCACTTGCTACAGTAGCCAAAGTCTTATTGGTCTTTTGAGGCAGTTAAGGGTGTGTTGAATTGGAATTAAATGTGATGATGACCAACTGGTCTAGGACTAGATTTCTTTTTCTGCCTCAATAACCTCTTTTGTTACTCTGGCAAGCTGTTTTTAGCCATTGTCCTACAGCATGATAACACCACAAAGTGAGTTTCAGGTGCTTTACTGCACACAACTTCTGTGAACTTCTGGGGTCATTTTGTTGTTGCAGCAGTTATTCATGTCGAATAAAGACCAGGCATCACCAACTGCTGTTAGACTCCATTCATCTTGATGGCCAACAATTTGGATGAGTTAAATATCAGTGTGCTTGTTTAAGCCACACTTTAATGCAACCATAAGAGGTCACAAGCCAGTGATTCCTTGTGCCGGTCCCAAGTCCGGATAAATGCAGAAGGTTGTGTCAGGAAGGGCATCCGACGTAAAACCTAAGCCAAATCAAACATGCGAATCACAAAGAGAAAAAGTTTAAGCCACACTTTCAGTAGCTTTAAGAAGCCCATTGACACATACACAGCCATGTGACGCGTCAAGGTCAAGGGGAATCACGCGTCACGGTATATAAACAGGACCTGGGAGCTTCCTCCTCGCTCAGTAATCGAGTTCCCAGATGCCACACTGTGTCTTCTCTCCATCTTCGTGAGTACTCTTACTGCTGTGTGTGTTTGTGACCATTGTAACCTGGTGGGTTCTCTCTCTGTTTCAGAGCATTCGTAGAATAACCGCGTAAGTAAACCGTTCTCTCGTTAATCTTTGCGTTAGAGCTCTCCCCTCACGCTACAAAGGCGCCATCACTCAAGGTAAGCCATTTCTTGTCATTTTTCCACCTGAGTTTACGACAGAATGACTGAGCCCAGAGTGATGAGCTGCACAGAGTGGGATCAGCTGTGTGGTCTGCTCGAACGTCAGGGGATTGAAATTGAAAGACTCGGAAGTGAAGTAAATCGCCTCAATCAGGAAGTAGCCACATTGAGATCTCAGGCTTAGCCTCCCGAGAACCCCATGCAGACCACTACTACTACACCTCAACCACAGCTGACCCCTCCAACTCCTTTTTCTCCCACTCCTCATGTCACCTCTTCTCACGTGCTCCCAAAAATCTCAATGCCGGAGAAATGGAATGGGTCTGATGGGCGGTGCGATATTTCCTCAATAATTTCAGCCAGAGCATTACCCCACTGGACGTGCATGGATCGCACTGCTCGTCTCCCTCCTCACCGGACAGGCAGCGGAATGGGCCGCAGCGGTCATGAAGAGCAATATAGCAGAATGTTATACCTACCCTCACTTTGTGAAGCTCTTCAAGGCCGCATTCTATCACCCCGACAGCGAGGTGGAGGTGGCTTCTCGACTGTACCATCTCCCTCAGGGAGACCGTCCGGTCAGCAAATACAGAGTTTCGTACCCTGGCTGTACAAGCAGGCTGGGGAGACCTGTTGCTCTGGACGGCTTTCTACGAGGGGCTATCAGTCAGAGTCAAAGATCAACTCCTCGGGCGAGAGCTTCCTGAAACCACCGAGGAATTAATTCAACTATGTATGAGGATCGATTCTCGCCTCAGCTCTCGTCTCCTGCCCCCCACACCATCTACGCCACCTCTGAGGGTCGTTAATAACACCTCCGGGCCCTCCACCTCCGGTGGAGGCCCACGGTAACCCCTGGGTACCCATACTTAGGGCATGCCTCACTGGATCAGGCTGAGCGGACCCGGCGCTACTGAGAAGGACTGTGATCCTCACCTCCCATCAAACTGGGTTACCCTTGGCTCCTTCAGCACGACCACCTCATTTCCTGGACTCAGAACCGGATCATGCAGTGGGGATCGACTTGTCACGAGCTTTGTCTCACGGGGGTGGCTGGGACGTGTTCAAGGGAGCCCCAGGTCCTTGACGTTGACGTCACCGCCATCCCGGATCCGTACCGGGACTTCAAAGAGCTATTTTGCAAACTCAAGGCCCTCAGTCTCCCACCTCACCATCCATATGACCGGCCAATCGAACTCCAGCCCGGTACGACTCCACCCCGCGGCCACCTCTACTCTCTCTCCAAGGACGAACAGCGAGCCATGGAGGAATTTGTCACTGAGGGCCTCCGTCAGGGCACCATACGGCCCACATACTCCCCAGTGGCCACGGGGTTCTTCTCTGGAAGAAAAAGGATGGTGGACTCCGCCCATGCGGCGACTACCGAGGACTTAACAAGATCACCATCAAGGACCCTCATCCACTCCCCCTGACTAACATCGCCCTGGACGCTCTCTCTGGTGCATCCTTCTTTACCAATTTGGATGTAAGGAATACCTACAATCTCGTCCGCATCAGAGAGGGCGATGAGTGGAAGATGGCCTTCATTACTCCCACCGGTCAATACGAAACACTGGTAATGCTGTTTGGGTTGTGCAACAGTCCGGCAGCATTTCAACGACTCATAAATGACGTGCTCCGGGACATGCTGGGTCACTGGGTCTTCGCGTATCTCTATGACATCTTGATATACTCGAAGACGGAAGAGGAACATCTCCAGCACGTCCGAGCAGTCCTAAAGAGGTGGCTGGCCCCCCGACATTTCTCCAACTGCAAGTTGGAGAAATGCACTTTCCACCAGCGCTCCACCACATTTATGGGGTTCGTCATCTCCCCTCGGGGTGTGGCCATGGAACCCCAGAAGCTGAGTGCTGCGCGTAGCTGGCACAACGCTCAAACAGCTCCAGCGCTTCCTGGAGTTTTTATCGCCGCTTCATCCAGGGCTTCAGTTCAGTCGTGGCACCTCTGACTGATCTCATCAAACCCTCTACCTCCTCATTTCAACTCACCTCCTCTGCCATCACCGCCTTTCATCAACTGTGCAAACTGTTCACCACTGCACCTATCGTCATTCACCCGGATGTTGCCAACCTTTCGTTGTTGAGGTGGACGCCTCCGATGTGGGTGTAGGAGCCGTTCTCTCACAGCGCAGTCCAGACCAGAAACTGCATCCTTGCAGCTTCTTCTCCAGAAAATTTACTCCCACTCAGCGGCAATACAGAATAGGGAACCGCGAGCTACTGCCCATCAAGTGAGCTCTGGAGGAATGACGTCACTGGCTTCAGGGCGGCCAGGACCCATTCACCATCTGGACTGATCACCAGAATCTTATCGGCATCCATCACGCGAGACAACTCAATCCTGCCCTTCATTCTGAGGTCCTCCAGTGGGCTTATTCTTCCACCTTGTCGGGACATCCGGGGATCAACAGGACCTTCACTCTCCTCCAACGTGCCTTTTCGTGGCCCAATATGAGATCTGACGTGGAGGAGTTCAGTCAGGCCTGTGTGGTGTGTGCCAGGTCGAAGAGTTCCAACCGACCCCCACCTGGACCCCTCCTTCCTCTCCCAGTTCCGCGTCCCTGGTCACACATCGCACTCGACTTCGTCACCGGATTACCTGACTCGAATGGAAAAATGGTCATCCTGACCATCGTTGACCAGTTCTCCAAGGCCGTGCACCTGGTCGCTCTATCGGAGCTCCCCTCAGCCAAATAGACCGTTGAACTGATTCTCAAACATGTAGTCCGCTTGCATGGGTTCCCCACGGACATTGTCTCGGACAGAGGGCCCCAGTTCACCGCCAAATTCTGGAATGCCTTCTGCCGCCTGGTTGAGGTCTCCTGCAGTCTCTCCTCCGGATACCACCCTCAGACCAACGGCCAGGCGAAGCACTTACTGAGATGCTTTGCTGCCAACCAACAGCGCTCCTGAGCCCGCTACCTCATTTGGGCTGAACTGTCTCACAACCTCCACACCTCCACTGCCACCAAGAAGAGCCCACTCGAGGTATGCTACGGTTTCAGCCTCATATCTTTCTTATCAGGAACCGAAGGTTGATGTACCGACTGCCCAAACGTTATTCCACGGGTGTCGGCGGGGGTGGAAAAGTGCCAGCACTGCCATCCAGCGGGCCAACCAGACGTACACCTCTCAATCCCTCTGTCGGTAACCTCCGGGATGATTGTTCCGGGTGGGTGACAGGGTTTACCTCTCCACGCAGCATCTTCACCTCCACACGGATTCACGCAAGCTCTCACCCGGTTCATTGGCCCCTACAAGATCACCCATCGGATAAACCCTGTCACCTTTCGGCTCCAGCTGCCTGCCTCCCTCTGGATTCATCCAGTCTTCCACCACTCACAATTCAAGCCCTTCCGCACCTCTCCCTTGTCACCTGCCTCCCCGGAGCCCCCACCCCCCCACCTTATAGACGGTGGTCTCGCTTACACCGTCCGGCGGATCCTGGTCTCGCGACGGCGTGGCCGAGGTACCCAGATCCTCGACGACTGGGAGGGCTACGGTCCGGAGGACCGGTCCTGGGTCCCTGCTCAGGTTCATCTTGGACCCAGGACTCATCCGGGACTTCCGTCGTCGGGTGTCCTCTCAGCCTGGACCATCTGGAGCAGATCCTGGAGGGGAGGGTACTGACACATACACAGCCATGTGACGCATCAAGGTCAAGGGGAATCACACGTCACGGTATATAAACAGGAAGTGGAGGCTTCCTCCTTGCTCACTAATCGAGTTCCCAGGCGCCACACCGTGTCTTTTCTCCATTTTCATGAGTACTCTTACTGCTGTCTGTGTTTGTGAACGTTTTAACCTGGCGGGTTCTCTCTCTGTGTTTCAGAGCGTTCATAGAATAACCGCAAGAGTAAACCACTCTCTCGTTAATCTCTGCATTAGAGCTCTCCCCTCACGCTACAAAGGCATCATCACTCAAGGTAAGCCATTTCTTGTAATTTTTCCACCTGAGTTTATGACACGCACAAATAAAATACATTTATCTCATAATCTTTTTGTGTTCTACAATCTACCCCAGAAATTTGATAATTGGGCACCATATTTGTTTGAGCGTTTGTTTATGTACTACATGCTGAACAGATGAAGCTAAGCTGCAACCTTTTATCAGTTATGAAATTTTAGTGTGGACAGTGTGGTAGTTACATACTTCTAAATGTAAGGAATAAATAAGTAATAAATAAGTAGTAAAAAGACATTATGTTTTTTATTTTGGTAATGAAGCAATTTAAAGAGGCAACCTATTGAAGGTATAGAATGATAATCATATAAAACATTGACATTATACTGAATGTGTCATGCGCTGTACTAACATTGACTGGTTAGCTAGCATTGTTCAGTTAGTATTCGCTGGACCTTGTGGTGTGACATTTTGGTAAATTGCCACCATGCTTGTCACTATGTGTATTAAGTGCCCTCATGGCAACTGTCAAATGACAAGTGTTAGGGTATGGCTATATTCATATCAAGCAATTGGTATACTGCACATTACCTCATAACCCTGATTCCTGCAGCAATAATGCATGCCCAGATCAGTGGGCTAACTTCACCATAAAACTTAAGGTTCTTCCTTCCTAAATTGTTCCACTGAGCCATCAGTCAGCCTCTAATCTAACACTGGCCAACAATCCATCTCAACATTTCATTACAAATGCTCTATTTTGTAGTTGATGGGAGATTTGTATGATTCATTGCAACCTTGATAACAGAACTGGGAACATCATGTGCAGTAGGTAGTGATACCTTCACCCTGTATTGTGGATGTTGTCAATGGTTTTACTTGCTTCACAGCTCTAATAATTCTTCCATTATCAACTGCAGCTGTTTCCCTCTGGTGCAGCTGATTAGCAAGTGGTTTCTATCTTTTCCAGACATTTCAAATGCAGAGTTAATGCACTGCTCTCATTTAATTCTTCTTTCCTTTTGAACAACCAAATTGCATGTTTTTCTTTCAAAGACAGCTGTTTTTTCTTGGCATAGGCCAAATGACTTCAAAGGAAGAACACAAAGGGAATTAAAAATTTCAGCACTATACATTTACAGTTCTCTGCTCTGTTTTAACGGAAATGCAGTGGTAATGACCACCACCCATTCTTACAGAAAAAAGTACAAAAATATAAGTGGATTAAGCACAGATACATGAATACCAGAAATAAAAAGTCTCTACAGTTTATATATTTGGCTCCTTGTTTTTTTCTGAAAGTCATGTTGTGGATGCTGTATATTAAACATTAACACAGCCAGATGTACTAAGCCTTTTGTGCAGGATTCTGATGCAAATGGGACACATTCTGCTTACGTGTTATGAATAAAACTGATGCTCATCCCTAAACATTCAGTTTATGCGCCTTGTACTTGGAAGAAAGCCAACACACATAAGTATCTGAGGTAGGATCAAGCCAAACGTGGAAAGATCATGCAAAGATGCATATATTACATTTTCTTTATAAATTACTGAATGTGTGGTTGACTACATACTTTGTTTTTTATTTTACATCTGAGCAATTAGCAGATACATGACCAGGCATAAACTAGTCTTAAAATAAGGAACATTACTGGTAGGCTTCCTTTAAAAATTGCAACAATCACAGAGGCAGTTGAAAAAATATTTATTCTATAATAACACTATTATAATACTCCAATAATATAATAATATTCATATGTTTTAGGGTCAGAAATACATACAGGAAAAGTAAATTGTGCACTGACCCCACCATATGGGCCTACTATGCATATTGGTGTCTCACATTTAGACTGATGTTTTGACGGCAAATACCTTCTTTTTTTCACACTTGTTCAACTAATCTGTTGCATTTTTTCCTTTATTTTTAAACTTGTTGACAGCTCCACCATTTTGCGGTCCTTTATAAACCTGCACCTCATAAACACCACACAGGTAAAAGACAATCCTATGTTAAAGCCATAGTGATGACAATCCCCCATGATTAGCCCTCCATGAGTCTGCACTGTCATTTTCACATTGTAAAGCAAACATTTAAACATATGTTGTCCAACTTGTGGTCAGAAATTGCTTTTAATGCATGCATATCAACAAATGGGAACTTAGAGTGAATATGCCTTCAAGTTGGGCATAAGACGTTTGGCTGCATTATGATCAAAAGTCTAAAGTAATAAGAAAGCAAAATGTTTGAAGCTTTGGTGATACATCCCACTGACAGAGCATCAAGTTTTTAGTTTGGCAATGTTACCAAAGCGCATGTCTTTCTACTGATCGCATTTGCTCAAAGGTAGAAGGTAAATGTATTTTTCAAAGAACTCTGCTTTTAGCAAATATGTATATGACTCACTGAAGCTTTTAGAACTGGAAGAAATATTCGATAGCAGTACTAGAGGAGGAATATGACAGCTCTGAGATAAGTGAAGCTGTCTCTACTTATTAGATAAGTGCAACATGCATCTTCATAAAATAGAGGAGCGCTCAAAATTGCTCAAGCCACTGAATTTCCAGACGGGTCTGGTAATGTACATACATCTTCTTATGAAAGGCTGAATGAGACAGAAAAGGCAAGATGAGCTTAATGTGCATTCTCTCTAGACCTTTCTCTTTTCTTTTGTTGCAGCCCAGTGATACATACCAAATGTCACATTCTCAAATGAATGGCAACAGGACATTAAAGTAGACAGTGATAAAAAAGAAACCACACATTGCAACACTCTAATCTCGCCGAATAGAATGCACTGCATCACATTTTGCTGTGCAAAACACAAAAAGGAAAATTTTAGGGACAGCAGGATGTTGCAAGACTAGATTGTGGTGTGTATAAGACAAAGATCTCTTTTAATCATGTGAGAAAGAAAACATCTTTTCTAAACACATACACATTCATCACAAAAGTCTATTGCATGGGCTGTTGGAAAACATTAGCAATGTTTTTTGATTAAGCAAAAAAAGGGATACACAATATGTCAACTGCCAAAAGATTTTACACCAATAAATTAAAACAAGGAATTACTATTATCAAGATATCTGATATTTGAATAACAGCCAATAACTGCAATTGATCATTTGGCTCCCCATTTTTGCACATGCATTTTGCTCGAACATGCATTCTATATTTACACATTTTACACATTTTAAAGGGCAGTTACTTTAATATTACTTGCTCAATATATCTAGTTGTTGTACACATGATTGCTAACATATTACAGAAAAAATGAGCTTACCTGATGGAGTGATGTGTCTCCAGGTGATCTTAGGCTCAGGTTTGCCACTGGCAAAACAGAAGAGCGAAATATTCCCGCCTTCATTTACCGTGATGTTCGGTGAAATGTCATATATTTTGGGAGGAACTAAAAAACAAAAACAAGGGAAGAAAAACAAACACACAAACATTTGGTAAATAGCAATATCAATTACATAAGTCTAAATATATATAAAATATTACATGCAATATGGTAATTAATTAAAACTTCAGAATTTTCATTATTCTGCCCAAGCCTGATATTCCTGTCTCAGATGAAAGAAAATCCTCCAGACATCAGCACGGAAGCGTGCACTCCATATGGCTGAAAAAAGCTCTAGCTGCAAAGCTGCAAAAACTGTCTTAATGCTGTATTTTCTCTCACCGCACCTCCACTCCCTTGCTTTGCTCCATCAGAAGTCTACAACGTCAAAGAAAATTCTTCCTCTGATCTTGCTCTCCAACATAAAGCAGGCTGTAAACTGTCATAAGAAAGCAAAATCAACAAATCCCTCCGCGCCTTTTGGAGATACAGCTGTAAAACCCACACCATTTGTTCACTGTGGTCTGAACTGCATCCAGTTTCGTTAGGCCAGGCTTCTCTCGTTTTCGCACACCAGGATTTTCAATAGCGTAAGAAGTTCTTGGTGCAGTGCAGAGGCCCCTTTTTCGAAAATTGAATTTTTGTTTTGTGAGGCAATGACTTGCGATATAATTATCTTTTGCTTCAGCTGCGGCAGATTTCTCACTATATGTGAGCAGAAGCAGCACAGCATGTTGTTTTGTGAATATAATCATGTATCATTTTTTTAAAGAACTAACTATCTTGGCAAATAAATATAAAAGAAACATATATCAAAGCGGGAAAAAATATACTAACAAAATAAAACTGACAACTCTATCTCCAAACGGCACGCATAGTGCTGTATTTCTTCCACTGGGGTAGCTCTAGTTTTAGATATTAGATACTCTGAAATTAAGAGCCTCAACTAAAACAACTCATTTTCAAGCTCAGTAGTTTAAAACCAAAAAAACACCACAGTATCAGTATTGGCTAGTTCTCAGTCTCAATATTAATATTGATATCAGAAAAGAAAAGATTGTTCTAGCTATACAAACTTGATTGTTTAACATGTAGATGCATTCTTCCTGACAAAAGTTATTTTTTTAGTAATATCCTTTTCCAGACTGCAGTAGAAAATTCCCATTCTAATGTATTTGATGAACAGGGCTGCCTAGCGTGACAACTGTATTTGCAATTAAAAGAAATATAAATGTGATGATAGTTGTTTATTCACCCACCTGTTTGCAATCATTTGTACTGCTGATTAGCTAAATAAGCCTGAGAAATAAATGCTATTTACAGACTCATTAGAGCCCATCAGAGACAATATAATATCTAACTTTATGTATGTCACTGTCTCACTATAAAGCCTGAGAGCCTAAAGCTAATCTGATATAGGTAAAGTAAAAAAATGAAAGGATATATTTCAGTTTAAAATGTTACCTTGACAAACTGAGAAGACTCCATTGAGTCACCTTCCGCATTTAATAGTTTGGATTATGCCTAGTGTTATCTAATGAAAGATCTCTCTTGGCATTTTATGACCAAACCAGCAAACACCCTGCAAAACCGACAATCCAATTTCTGAAATGAGAACTCCATTTCTTTGGAATATTTTGGAATGAATTCATCTGTAGCTTCTCAAATCCCATATAGAAATGTATGAAGGGATTTTTGCAAATGCCATGAATAACAAATCACATTTTTAGATGGACTTCTGCCTGTTTTCCCATGTGCTACTAACCTTTCTAGCCTTATGGCACCAGCGCTCTGCCTTAAAACTGCACAGTCCTGACGAAGCACAGCTTTAGGCTCCACATACTCCATGTATCATAACCTGATGACACTGCAGATCTGAATCCAATTTTCTGTCCAAGTGTATCTGTCTGAAAGCCATGTTTTATTGCCTATAGGTTTACACGGATGCATTATTGACACATGCTCATGGTAACTGATATCACAAATGAAAAATGTTGCATTAGCCTACTGATCATATCATTCTTTAACAGGATAAGGACCTCTATCTGTTCATACTGAAGAGTCACTCACGATCCACTGGCTTAAGGGAAATAGTTTTCAATAAGGCTTTGAAGCTTTATCAGTATGTCCTAAGCAGACCGCTAAGTAATTAATCATGACCCAGTTTCTCAAAGTCATCACAGTGATAAATATCATCTCAGCAGCTAGAGAGAATGGTCAAAGAAATTCTTGCTTTACCACCTTTTGTTGAAATGAGTTTGGGAAGCCGGGCTCAGGCGTATTTCCGAATTAATTTTGCTGCAATTTATGCTCACAAAGAGTGAGATTGCCTGCCTTAAGGCATGTAAGCTATTTTACCCCCTTTCATTGCATTCTAAAAACCAAACGAGTGTAACTACTAATGAATCAGGGCTTTATTAGAAAAGGATTGGAAGTGGCAATTGTTCCCAAGTCAGCTGCGTACTGACACTAACACAACTACAGCTTCAATGAAAGGTTGTACATGGACACCATTTGCACTAAGAATACCTCAAGTGCTGGATTACATTTCCATGTGCAGTCACGGTGTACAACTCTCATGAGTATCCCTCGGTGGGATATTTGAAATTGAACATTCTGCTTTGAAATAGTTGTACAAGAGACTGCGATCCCTGGTATGCCACTACAAACAGCTGCAGAGTTCAACAAGCCAGTCACCCAGGTTCTTTTACCTTTCCCTGAGTACATAATGAAAGTAAATGTTACTTCAGCTCTAACGCAAGGACTACAATTATGCTGCCTTTTCTGTAGCTGCAGCTCCTCATGCATTTTGAGTTCTTACTAGCTTCCAACTTCCAAAGGTTTTAGCTGCAGTTATTTGTTTTGTTTATTTGTTTATCTCCATTCTGCCTGCCCTGGTTATAGCACAGTGTACACTGGTTATACAGGTAATCTAGTGATTAAACATTTTAACTATCAGCTTATATTACTTTATATATTATCTATATATAAATTCTAAACTACTGAGTGATTGTGATGTTCACCTATTCCACCCGCTGCCTTGCAGGAGGTTCTGCTGCCACTGCTGATGGGGAAGGCGTTATCTGCTTACCAGCTCCAGAGTGAATAAATAAGCTTCTAATGATGCCACTTTGAAATTCAGAAACGCTTACAGCTGCACTATTAAAATGCAGGGTTTCCTCGGCACAAAGCAGAGTGCATGGCTTTCCTTTCCATGGTTTATGACAGGTTCTCCAGAGCTGAATGCTGCCGCCAAATCCAAGACCCCATTACTCCACACCTACTGCCAGCCCACATTCCAGTTATGGAGTCAAGGGAGATGTGGGCTCCTGTCATAATGCAGACTAGCACGTGCGAAGGCTTAAGAGGAGACAAGAAAAATTCAGATATCGACTCTTTGTTTACATCTCATTTGTCATTCTGTGTCTATACAGGTGCAATTTATTGCACAGTCTAAGCCACAGAGCCTAGAAACAACACTGACATATAGTATACATTACAACTAGGGCTTCATGCTGGACTTTCAATGCTAATTAACCATGACTAGAGTCAGATACATTCATCTGCAGATGTGTTTCCACTGTATGCACCTCTAAGATCTGTCAGAACTGCGTAAGATTAATTTAGCATATAGTCTATAAATCAGGGGAAATAAATGACAGTTATCAAGAACAGTTCTCTGCAAATGACTCCCGGAACTGGCAAAAAAAAAGGAAAGGATGCATCCTATCGCATAGAAGTGTGCCCTCTATTAACCTTAATAGGCGTGCATACCCCATCAACAGAGACTATCCTAAATTATTTTTTCTCCTGTGGAAAAGGAGGCGGTAATTTAAGCTGCTCGATTAAATGAGAGAACTCCCGTCACTATCACTCCATTCCGCCATGTTGAAAAAAATTTGACTGTGAGAAAAAGGCATTCATAATTTAGTCATTGGTGGTCATTATAATCTAAATAGCTTACAGATACACAAAGACCGAGGTCAATTCCCTCTTTTTCCAAACTTCACAATTCACAATCAGAGGCAGTTTTCCATAAAGGCTGAAAAGACTTTATATTAATATTATAATCTGTTCTGGTATGGCGGGGAAAAAATGCACGCTCGCTCATACTGTGTTTGTGAAGTCAGACACAGTGTGCCAGAGCACATTTTGGCTGCTGATGATTTCCAGAGCTTTCCCAGAATGCTCCTTTGGAGTGTCATAGAATTGTGGTCTGTAAGCAGCTAAAGGGCTGAGATGGCTGCAGCCCTAATGGTTAGCCATTACAAACAGTGGTCATGGTAACAGGAGCCAGACAAGGCAGCAAAAGTTCATTTTTATTGGCCATGTTTGATGCTAGCTACTCTAATAAGAGTGGAAAATGCCTGAATGAGCCTAATGAACATTCTCATTTATTTGTTGGGTTTGCTTAATTGTACCTGCATGGCTGTCTAATGTCATACAAATGTATTATTCCCTCTTTCGGTCAGCCAAGACAGTAAAGAGAAAGCAAATTGTGTGAAATTGTGCAACATCTGCCCCTTCTCCCCCAAGTGTCTAATAAAACAAAATGCCAAAGACTGCAGTGGACACCAAAATCCCAAGCATGGCATGCATCCAGATAAACCAGGATGCCTTTTTTAAGCATTAGAGACCATGGTGAATAAAACGCTCTAAACGCTTTACCTGTCAGTGCCATTGGAATAAATTCACTCAACTCTGGAATATAAACCTGTGACTAGCAAATTGCACTTTCTATGCTAAGATGGACTCTGCTCATTCTTACACCATTCCAATTCCCCATACAAGCTGCAGGCTGTAAAAACAAACCCAGTTAAATCCCTTAATTAGGTGTCAGACACAGGAAGAAAATACAAACACTGACAGCCTGCATTACCCGATGGGATTTCTAGAGTTTGCAATGCCACAGCATGCTCACTGCTAAACCACACAACCTTAAGTGAATGTCACACAATGCAACATGGTGAAATGTGTTGATTTTAGTTTTATGCATCTCTGCTGGAAATTTGACCATGACATCAAACCATTTCAAATTCATCCAGCTGTGATCAAAACAGCATAAAACAGAAAACAACAATGACTGAAGTTCTTCTGAGACCAGAGCAATATGACACCACATCCTATCAACAATGCACTGGCTACTTGAGAATATACTCCATTTAATTTTAAAAGAACTAAAGCATGAGGCAAAACAAATTCCAGACAGTCCTCAAAGCTTTTTTCCAAGAGAATAATATTGTTTACTATGTGTCAACAAAAAAAGCGAAAAGAAGCATATCACAGCAGTGATTATAAGGCAATTTTATGCAATATATTACAACATACCTGAATTTGAATCGAATCATATTTAAATGTATTCGCGTACTGACATTCAAATTAAAGGGCGAAATTCATTTTGAATTTATGTAACACTCTTCAGCCTTCATTTATGCAATGTGAACATGTACATCAACAAACTATGTCTGGAACTATGCCACAATATAGTAGGTGGTTGGAACACAACTTCACCATTTACAAGCACAGAAAAAGTTGACTATTTCAAACTGCTAAACTGTCTTCTTTATCAGTGACTCACTATGACAAAGAGTCTGGCAAACCAAGCTGAGATTTAAGTGGTGGCAGGAACGCGTGATTATTCTCAGAAAAATGTGTGTGGGCTGCTCTTATTCGATCCCTTTGGAACAAGCACACTCATTCTCTGATGTTGTCCAGTATTGACCAGTTGGTTAGAAGGAGTGACCCACGAAAAGGTCCTCTTTCAGCAGCTCCAGAGGGGTTTGAAATGAATGCTCCAAATTAATAAAGGGCAAGATTAAAAATGGATAATAATAATAAATAATGGAACATTTTCACTGGGCTTCCATCGTTGCATTTTTATTTTCAAAGCAATTCTGCACTTGGCAAACGGTGCACGAATACCTTGCAGTGAGTCTTTATTCAATCACTGTCTTTCTCCCTCCGTTGTCTTCCCTATCTCGACACCATGCGCATACTCCCTAAGTGTGCTTATCAATTACCATGTTCAATTTGAGATAAATAATGAATTCTATTAAAGACAAGAGATACATCATGATCAAGAGAATGCCCTCAGCTAAAAGAAATCGTAAAAAAGTGGGAATATTAATTCTGGTGATTATAATTACCAGAGAAAATGACTCAATGATGGGATATAGTTTCTCTAGAACTACATACTTTGAAGAGTTGCGATCTAAGGATACCCGTTTGCCCCTCTCAGATATGCCTCATAGGGCAGAGAGCACTTTCTGTAATATTGCTCCAGCTAATTAAAGACTGTACGTTTGCGCTCTGTTTAAAAGAAGCTCATATCCTAGCATATTTACTGCTGCTGAGAGTCAAAGAGTCCCACCATGAGGCAATCCATATGAATGTAGCTTGCACTGCAGCAAAATATACACTATAAACACACTAATGCTGAACTAAATCTGAACTGCCTGACTAATTTCTGCAACAGAAATCTTTCATAAAAATTTAAAGTCACAATCCCATTTAGCTGATGGAAAGAAATTGCAATCCGAAAACCTTTTATTTGTGAATCAAGAATGACCAAAAAATGAAATAGAAAGTCAATAGAATCAATTATTATGAGGCTGATAAGTAGGAGTGGATAATATGATGGTATTTATAGTTTTTGTGATAATTGGTTTTCCTGAGCATATCATGGATATTGTGTAGGTCTGTGCAATTCTGTATTAAATAGGAATTCAATTTTTCTTGCTTAGAAATGAGATTACGATTCTCACCATTCTTCACCATAGCACTTTTTTTGTGCAATACACATGCATACAAGCAGCTTAGAAATTAATATCACATTCATAAATATTTAGAATTTTCAGAAGGTATGTGTACTATTTTGTGTACTTGTTGGAGCTGTTGCAGCAGCACATTACAGCTAAATGGCATAAGGGTTGCAAAACGTTTTATTGGCTTAACTACAGAATTTGTCTATATCTTAGAACAAGGCTGATCCAGTTCAACTGTAGTTCAACTGCATGCTCTGAATCACTGACCATTAAATAGAAACAGCACAAATGAGGCTAACATGAGCTTGTTTTATGCCAGAAGGCAAACAACACAGAGGATAAACGGAGTGTGAACCGAGGCCAACAAATGCCACAGGAGTATTTTGTGCATGCATCTACTGGCACACAGCTCAAGGTAAACTAGAAGCTTGTGTTTGCTTAACACTAGAACACTAGTCTGTGTAATGCAGAACCTTCATGATTATCACTTCTGAGTGCAACCCTACAGCCATTTGCAAAATACACCTTGTTTCTGAATCTTAGAAATCAACCAAGATCCATTTCTAGTACAATTGTTTGTGAAACTTGAAGAATAATGGCCAGCTGCATGCTTCCCTGAAAATACAGCAGAATTGGTTGGATTTACTATCTAAAACACTGAAACAAAACCTATATATTTTCAAAATATTGTAGAATTTCTTCCAACTCATTAACCCACAAACATCTTGACAGTACAGAAAGGAAAGTACAGTTCTGTAATAACCCACCTGTACTGATAAGCCTTTTAAATTATCAGCAGAAACAGATGGGCCCATGTTATTTTATTTAAATAAAGCTTTTTTTTTCATCCCGATAATATATGTGTAGGTTATCTGTTATCACCTGTGCTCCAACCACCACCAGTGTGAAAAAGAAATGCATTAAACCACTTACACTTTATCTTCAAAACTCATCTCCAGAAAAGGACATTCAAACAGAAACTCTGACCTTCGGTGTCACTTACTTTAATTAGCTCGAGCTGATATTGGTTATTTCCTGAAGCAGTTCCTTTTTTAATGAGGGGAAAAACTCACAAACAGATGCATACATACAGCTCCCTATTATGATAATGTATTAGCACAGAGAACAGCATCGGCATGACCAAGTTATGGTCATATA
This sequence comes from Ladigesia roloffi, assembly GCA_037577295.1. Lineage (NCBI taxonomy): Eukaryota > Metazoa > Chordata > Actinopteri > Characiformes > Alestidae > Ladigesia > Ladigesia roloffi. The sequence continues at coordinate 13,004,392 of JBBKCR010000101.1, read as the reverse complement.
TTCAAGATTAAATGCAGTTTGCTGGCTTACATATATTATTTGTCCGGGGAAGAAAAAAAAAGTTTGAGATACTTAGCTTATGTTCTGTTTACATGCAAAGTAAATTGACATTGGGATTAATTCATTAGTTTGACTCTTGCTTCATTATATGGTGGATTAAAATATGCAGCTATTTTATGACATACTCAAAGACAAACCAACCAATTTAAAGCTGAATGCCATATCTACAGGAGATTTAGAAAAGCGAAGGGTGTGAACAAGCTGAAGTGCACCCTATGGGTCTTAATAAAGGGAGCTGGGAAATTGCAACCGGATGAGTAACCAGGCATGTGAGATGGTGTTGCAAGGTAGTTGCCCAGAAAACCACAATAATAATACAGTTGTCTGACTAAAAACAACCATAATAATGGGATAGCTTGCTAGTTTCCCTGCCCAACACACACACATATATATATAGACAGTCTTGACATACGTCGTTTTGAGTTTACAATGCTTGCTTCCATTATAAGTTTGGTTGTGCACAGACGGAAAACGAGGAATAGGCAGCAACAAGGCAAATGTTACTACAGTACAGGGTACATGTGCAGTATTTTGATGTCCTTTTCCTTGTTCTGTGGCTTAGTTATTGTTGTTATGTTCTAGATTATGATTTAACAACTGTGTTAGAATAGGTAAGTGATATAGGCTAGGGTTTATTCGGGATTCATCATTGTTGTAGGAACGGATCTGTGTCGTAACTCGATGCCCTCTGTATATGCACACACAGACACATGAGCAATATGTGTGGTATGTACTATAATCACATTTATGGAGCAATAATTGTCATTCTGGATGTTTTACATAGCATCCAGTTACTGTGAGTGTATTTATTTTTCTGTTGTGTCCTGTTCTGACCTGATTGTCACTATATACAGCACCATGATTCGTCCACAGATACTGCTGACAATAAACTGATGACAATCTTAAACCTTGACAAAATAATGCCATAATATATCTATGAAGGAACTGTTCTTTTTAGCAAGACATACAGGGAAGAGCAGAAAAGCTTTTTTATGACCTCACAGACAATAATACTGGTGGCTGTTTGCTGGTGCAAGATTTTACTGTCCTTAAACAGATTATTGTATACTGAAGATTGACCTTTAGATGGCTATGATTGTGGAAATGGTTCAAAGAAAGAACTACTAAGAAGGCATTAAACAAAATGGGAATGATTATGCCATATGACTAACAACTATGAAACAATACTAATATATATATATATATACCACCAATAATATGTATTTATAACAATGAGAAGTTATTATATATACTCTACTTTTCTGGTTTTATGAATTTTCTGGTTTTATGAAATTCAAGTGGTTCAACATTTGCTGCGGAAGTTCCCATATGTGTGTGGCACTAATAGGTTGCTTTGCTTTGCTTTCACTCCTCTGTCCAGTCTTAAAACAGCTCAGTGGGGTTTAAGTCTGGAGACTTCTGGACACTCGTTTTCAAGCTCATATTTCTAAGGCAGTTCTGGCATGGCTTGGATTTTAGGCCACTATCTTGCTGTAGAACGAGCAAGACCAACTCAGTACATACCAAAAGGTACAGTATTATTTCCCATGTTTGGGTAACCTCAACATTTTTAAACCTATCACTGTTCAGCACTGTCTTTTGTAACTTTTCATGATATTAATTCGACTTGAACTGTTTAAATTTCAATAAAAAAAGCTTGAAGCCCTTGAAAAAATTTTGACCGGTAGTGTATATATCTACACATATACATCCTTTTGTTTACTGAAAATAATGCAATAAAATATTTTGTTTAATTGGGTTTTCTTCACCTTTTATTACTGATGATGCTTTAAGTTCACCAAATGTCAAGCACCACTATACTTGGGTTCTAAGAAGTCAATTTCCTATAGAGTTATCACAGAGTGCTGCACAAATAGTGTACGTCCAAACATATGCCCACTCGCCTTCTAATCAGTAAATTCAGACAGTTCAGGGTGCACCCACTGCTGACCCAGCAATTCAATTGCACACACACACAGCATTTATAATCTCAATAGAAAAGCATTGATAATAGAATGGAAAGTTCTGGAGCAGCTGCACATGAACCTAAGGTCATCATAACCAATGCCAATCATCGGCTGAGGGGATTTAAGCCTGCCAGAATTAGGCTGTGGAGCAGTGGAACTGCATTCAATATCTTTGGGATGAGCAGGAGTGGTGCTTACAAAACTAATCAACCATCTTGCTAATACTTTAATGTCTGAATGCAATCAAATCCTCACAACAATGTTTCAACATCCATGGAGTTACTGCAGCCAAAGGAGGTCAGGTTGTCTGTCCACTTACTGTGGCAAAAAAGTGACAATCATTTTTGAGGCAACCTCACTTCAAGTGCTAGATTCCTCTGACACACTTTAAAACTGTTTAAGAGAAAACCACATGTCCAGTTGTCTGTGGTATTTGTCCTGAACAGCGTATAATGGAACAGTGTGTGGTCTGCCAAGAGGTTCCTTATTTTGACCAGTAAATGGGTCCAATACAATGTGTGGCATCCATTTATAGACTTCTCTTTTTTGATTTCTCAGGTGCTGTACTTATTTACATTAAACATGCTTTTCATACATCAGTTTCTGTAAGACAGTAAGTCACATTTTAAGACATAGGTCTTTTTTCAGTCTTGGTGTCACTGTAGAATGAGGCTAAGTAATTTCACTGACTATATCAAATTACTGGTGCATTTGAAGGTCTATAACCAACATTAGCCATAATTGCCGTACGTTAATAAATACAGAGGGCTTCAAAATAAAGGTGGTTTTAAGGTTGTCCTTCTTTTCAATTACTTGTTACATTTCCAGTGTACTACTTCAGCATGAGAGGTCCTCGTTATTCAACTGTACTTATGATAAACACTAGAGCAGCCCATCCTCACACATTAATACAAGGAAATTCATTAACACAGCTATTGAGTTTCGTTAAGCTTTTTACTTAAGCTGTAGTGTGCAACAGAGCCAGATACAAAAAAAGCCAGAAGAAAGAGTAAAAAAAAATAAAAATGCAGCATTTTGTGCAGGTAGGCTGCTAATAGAGAATATTATGAAAAAAATACAATACTTAGTCATTTCCATGACTCAGAGTATGTATCATCTAATTTTGTATTTCAGTAATACTGAACTCTATATAATACATACAATGTGTATTATTTATCCTAAATATCATTTATATTTTATGCTATACTATACTTATGGTGTCTGGAATCCACTCATAACAGTATATTGTAACAATATATTGTAATAATTTAAACAAAGCAATTAAAACATAGTAAAAAACATTTTCTCTTTTAGAGATCAAAAAAATTTGATAGTAATGACTGCAAGCCTGCTAGTTAGAATATTCATAACACTTGACAGAACCCAACAACCATAAAGCCTTATCCTCTGACTCCTATGATTTTTCATTACAGATGTCAAAACTAACAATCTATCCGCCTACTTGCAGCCATTTCCAACATGAAATAAACTGCCATACTATTTGTAAACCTACTGAAAAAGACCTCCACAGTAACCCCAATAGTGACTTTGTGATTGTGGTTAGATGAAGAAAAACTGACATCAGGTGAGGTCAGGTGAGGTTCCCCACTTTATTCCCTTTACCCACTAAATTCCCCAGAGTCGAACTGTACCAGGTTCATAAAGCACCTATGTACTCATGATTGCTGGGTTCACTGAGACCAGCAGTCTAAATAATAAGGTGTTTTGGAGTTTGCAATAATAGTGACACATCTCCAAAGTAATAATAATATTATCATACTTGTGGCCTTGGCAATTTTTGAAAGGCTGTGATTAATGGACTCTAGAACACCTTCTAACAGACAATACAATTCAGTAGTGTGGCAGCAACTAATCACACAAATCAAGCACACAAATTTCAATTTGGTGTGCTCCGTCACCCCCTCAAGACACTAATCAATTCCATCAAATATTGGCATGTCAAAAAGGAGAAAATAACTGTGATCCACACGTCAAAATTCAAGTGGCAAAGCACTCATCACTAAGTTTTTGTGTGTGTGGGGGGGGAGGAAAATATGAGCTAAGCATTGCCTGTTAATCTGTATGGGCCAGTTTCCCAGACACGGATTAAGCCCAGGCTTGGACTAAATTGCAATGCCGATGGTGATTCACCATTGAAAATCCTTTTCAGTCCAGGCTTAGGATTAATCTGGGAAACTGGCCCTATGAGTGAATATGAATTGCATTGAGCTAGAGAGAGCAGAGCCGGGTAGCGAGTGTAAAACTCCACTGCCTGTAGCTTCAAGTACATAACTAAATTCAAATAACTTGAGTACAAGTAAAGGCTCTAACTTCTCTGTGGTAATTTCCATAGCTTACACGACTTATCAAGTGTAAAACAGAGCATCACGCCTGGTTTACTGCGAAACTGGATTCATGCTGCAGCCGAATAAAAATATAAAAATAGGCCCAAAGAATAACTAACCTTTGAAAAACACATTATTACCAATATTTTGCTGTTTTTATCTTCCACAGCTATTCTTATATCTAATCAAAATAATAGCCTTTACTATATTAAAGATGTAAATGCTGCCAACGAATCTAAACAGTTAACAGCAACAAACTTACATTCAGTGAATATAAAAGAGGCTTTAAATCCATGTGGTGTGGGTGTAGTTTCTCCAAAGTTTTATGAATATTTAGAAATAATGCAGTGTGTATGAACTGGTTGCCATCTATGCTGAGTAGGTCTAAAGGGCAAGGTGTTACATATTCCTTTTATGAAACACTTTTTTGTATCAGCCTCAAGAATGCACACTGGTCTGTAATGACTTTTTCATAATAAAGAATGCATTTCTGATGCTCTTGGCGCCCACCTTTCTTATGAGTGGTCTTTTATTGTTAGACAATGTACCAAATCTGAACCAGGATGTTATGGCCTTTATTTAAGAATTAAATGTTAACAAGGAGACATGCGGGGGAGACAGAAATGCCCTGTATTGTGTAGCCTCTCGAGAGGACACTTCCTACCCTTATAGGATTATAGAAAAAAAATTGCCTGCATCTGTACCCATGCGAGAAGAAAGGACTGTTGGAGTCATGTCAATATGGAAACAAAATAGTCATTCAATAGGAAACAACTTAATAATACACTTCTCTATGGTAGAGGGATAATTTTTAGAGTCGTCATATTTGATCCTTTGATTTGTTTATTTCAAACAATAGTTAATTAGATGTGCACATATTTTATGAATTGTAGTCATTTTCAGTTCTGTGAAAAAAATACATATTGGATTTTTGAACTGACATGTGTTTAAATGATGTTGATTCTACAGGGCCTTATGTATATATAACGGCATTGGCTCTCAAATACCATTGCCTGCTGCAAAAGGTTTCTATCAAAATGAGCCCAAATATCAGCCACCTAGAATTTCAGAAAAGGTTATCTGCGTGTGGGGCTGTGCACAGTCTAGAATATATCCTGTTACACTTTACTTTCACAGAATGCACCCAGATGACTACTTTTCTCATTGCAAATTGTTTTCATGAAAGAGAGAAATGAGAAACACTCAAAAGACACGGAAGGATATGGAGGGGTTGTTAAGAAAAAAAAAAGGCTTTATCCCCAATGCTGGACTGAAAACTTTACAGGATATATTAATAAATAATGCGCTCCCAATATGAAAACTCCTGGTCATAATCAGTAGTTACATATGTACAAATGTGTGAGATTTGAGTCATGAAGCCTGCACATGAGTCACTCGGCACATTGTCCTTAGTGTTAGTCATTGATTATGTACATGGACCATACTGCACAGAAACGACTGAAGAAAAATACTTCTACCCTCTGATACCTCGAAGCACTGAAATCATCTCTGAAAGGCCTTACTATGTTAATTACTGTAATCTTACAGCCAGCACTGGCTGACGAAACACCCTAACAGTATTAGCACACAGTAGACGTACAATGTAGGAAACTCTCAAACCTCACACTGCAAAATCAGTTTCAGCTAATGACCACTTAACTTAGTAACTCTCCACTCCAAAACTCCTCCGAAATCTTGCGATGTTTACAACAATTATGCATATTATGAGAAACTGAAGTAATTGATACACCTGTCATTTTGCCAGTGAATTCTTTAGATTCTCTCTCATTAAAATGTCATTGAGTCTCTTGCCCTCTTGTTTTGCCTATGCAGAACCCAGCATTGATTCTCCCGAGTTAAGGGCATTCCAATCACATAGTGTTAAATACAGGCATACCAAGTCCATAACCTCCTGACTTTAAATTTCAGGCATGCTAATATTTCAAAATATGATTTAAAAACCTTCTCAGGCTATATTAACGTTCCTGAACTGCTCATAGAAATTGGATCATGTAAGAAAAAGCACAGGATGGCAAGAAAGCACTTTTCTACTGAACCTGTGCTCCTCTGTGACATGTAAAATGGAAAAGTCTGATCTGATATTTTCACATTTTGTCTGAAAGAAAGCAAAAGAAGGGAGATTCTCTCAGCCATGGGAAAGCAGCTAAATGCTGTAACAGCCACAGCGACTAAAATATCAAAAACAAAATTGATGTGATCTGTCCATTTGGCAGAAATATGAGATACTGTAACTCTAAATGTTGTGCAAGGAGAAGGGCATCCCACTGACAAATGCAGAAATTGGTTTGTTTGAGACGTCTTGTACAACATATATGACTGTATATATGTATTCAATATATGCATTATGGGATCCCAAAATGTAATATATCTAGTATCTAATGTCTAGAAAGAAGAGAAAAAAAAGTTCCATATAAATATAAAAACTACAAATAAATAACTATTTCAGCAGAGGTTTAAGACACTTACCTTTTACAATTAACTGAATGAGTTTGGGCCGTGGATTGCGTTCACTCTGTATAGAGCATGTATACAAGCCTTCATCCGTTACATCCACTTTCTGTATTTGTAGACTGTATTCGTGTTTATCACCCATATTTGATACGATGGACACGCGAGGATCCACTGACCATTTGTCATTCCCTGCAAATATTATACTGGAACGGTTCAACCATGCTCCTTTTGAGATCCCATCCAACAGATAGCACCTGAAACACCAAAAGAAAGACAGTTAAAATCCAGGTACATTTTAGTCACATTTAGTCTGGTAAAAAAAAAACAAAAAAAACAAAACAAACATATTAACTACAACGCTGTCTAACTGGCAGCAGCAAGTGCCAACTGCAGTTAGCCTAGAGATGATCTCAGTACACTGGGTATTATATCACTGCGCTCATGGCAATGATGTTACTTAAACACATGATCTTGAGTGTTCAATTGTTTTAATCCAGCAAACGCAAAGAGCAAACAATAAAGTGAAACTAAGAATATCATAACATTCTTATATTTACACCAATCAACCATAACATTTGCACCACATGCCTAATATTTTGTAGGTCCCACTTGTGCCACCAAAACAACCAAGCTGTTTAAAGTAGGTCCTTTGAGTTCTGTAAGTCTCATAAAACAAAATACCCACAGATGAGTGATTAGATTGAGAGCTGGACAATTTGGAGGCCAAATGAAAATCTTGCACTCCTTCATATAATGGTCCTCAAACCATTTCTGAACGATTTTTGTAGTGTGGTAAATGAGCACTCTGATGGGTCTAAGCAGCACCGTTTGAAGCAAGCTGCGGCACACTGTGTGTTCTGAAGCCTTTCTATCAAAGCCAGTATTAAAGTTATCAGCAATTTGTGCTACGCTAGGTCATCTATGGGATCGTCCCAGATGGGCTAGCTTTCAATCAGTGAGCCTTGGGTGCCCACAACCCTGTCGGGAGTTCAAAAGTTGTCCTTCCTTCGACCACTTTTGAAAGGTACCAAACACAGCATATATTGAAAAACCCACAAGATTTAGCCATTACAATTGGGCCCTATTCAAAGTCACTAGGATTAGGGTTGGGTACCCAAACCTTACTTGGCCCCAGTGCCTAATTCTAAAAAACTGAAGTATTGATTAGCTTTAACAGTAATGATTCTGCTGTCGGTACTGGAGAAATTAAAAAAAAGGACAGGAGAGAGCTCACACAATACGAGAGGGCTCGCATGCGCACACAAGAAGAAAGAGCTCGCGGTTATGGAGTGACATGGTGGAGAGAGCCAAACGAGACAAAGTATGGCTACATTTCACCCGTGTGGACACGGACAATGCTCGCTGCAACAAGTGCAAAAAGATTTTTACTGTAAAGGCGGAAACACAAGTAGTTTGTTAAAAAATCCAGCCAAAGTGCCTTATGTGCATATAGAGAAATGCTAGCTTCAACTTCATTATCCGCCTCCAGTATTTATGTTAAAATAATGACATAAACATCACATAAGTGCTCTAAATCAGAGTTAATAATTGAATAAACACGCCGTCGCCCGTAGTAGCTGGGATAGGCTCCACCCCCACGACACCGAGTGCGGGACAAAGGGGTAGAAAATGGATGGATGGATGGACATTCAGTTGCATATAGCCGACATATAGGCTAAATATTTTATGCAGTATTTAATGCAGTAACCTAAATAAATATTAAACATTAAAATGACATGTACTGATATAGTCCTGCGTTTACAAATAATAATAATAAAGATACATAATAATAAACTAAGAAATTATATAGCAGAGATTACCTTAAAGTTAATTTGTAGTGAGTAGAACCTTTTTAGATTTAGATTAGAATTAGGGTTAAAGTGTTGTTATTCTGTTCTCAATTAGTTTTGAATAAAAAAAAAACACAATAAAAAGTACCACTGTAACAAATCGATAAGCAGTATTGATAGAAGTATTAATACCATTAAAACATTAACGATACCCATTCCTAACTACGATCCTTACGCCACACATTAGCTTCAAGAACTGACTGTTCTCTTGCTGCTTTACATGTCTCACCTCTTCACAGGTGCCACTGTAACAAGATAATTGTTTAATGGCTGAGAGTAAAGCAACAACTATTGTTTTTATGATATTTTTCTGGGTGTGACCTGTAACATCACAGGTAGAGTCAAACGGTTTGGTCTAAAATAACAGCTGTATAATAATCAATACCCAACATTGATCATCAGTGACAATTCAAGAGTTTTTGTGTTTAGAATGGACACTAATGAAGAGGAAGAACACTACAGTTTGATAGTAATTGGTGAGTGGCACATTTTGTTGTCGGGCATAATTCAATTTAATTTGATGAAACATAGGTTAAAAGGCAGAGCTGTTTACATGGTAACAAACTGTTCAGGAACTACAGCCTTTAACATAAACCATGCCTTCATTTCAGTGACAGGATATATAAAATTGTTATATTTAGTTGTGGGTTGCAAATCCTTTGCAATCGATGACTGCCTGAAGACTGTGGCCTACAGACACCACCAGACGCCGGGTATCCTTCCTGCCAATGCTCTGGCATGCAAGTAATGCAGCCATTTCCAGTTCATGCCTGTTTTCTGGGCTTTTTGCCTTCAGTCTTGTCTTTAGAAATGCATGCTCAATAGGATTCAGGTCAGTGATTGACTTGGCTAGTGAAAAACATTCCACTTTTTGGACTGTGTAAAACTTAGGGAGGGTCCGTTCACTGGTGAATTCCCCCTGCTGCTGTCGGCATCCACATCAATAAAGACAAATGAGCCAGCTTCACCGGCAGCTATACATGCCCGTACGACAATGTTTCATAGATGAGCAAGTATGCTGGGTTGAGTGTTTCTTTTTTCTGAACACTTTACTCATTATATCACGCTACTTCATCTTATTTGTACATACGTCTCTGTCCAAGAACTGGCCTTTCTCCTCTTCAGAATCAGAATCAGAAAACTGATGTTTGCTGGTAGTTTCACACACACAGACTCGTATTTAGTAAACTTTTCAGAGTACGAATTCTGATCTGGAACCAGTCTTTTGCACTGCACTGAAAAAGACTTCATGGCCTGATGAGGCCTGATGTCAGATCAGTGTTCTTGAAGCTGATAAAAACAGGCTATTGTGTACTACATATGGCTGAAACTGCAATGTGGGGTTTTAAACATCTGGGCCTACAAATCTGGTTCTGTTGGCATAGCTATCAATATATAAAACACTTTGGGCCCAACAATGCACACGGCGCACCGTGCTTTCATGACTTGTGCAACCCATCATTGCTATTTTGTGCGAGCGCATCATTCTTTTTTCCAGCAGAAATGTACGTTGTCAAGATAGCAGATGGCATTGCGTCGTGTCGGGCGGGTCACTGAAAAGAAGGAGTGTGGCGTGGCGCATAGTGCGAATTTGCTATTTTATGAGAAGTGAAAGTCATTTCACCATTGACCAGAAAAAAACCTGGTTTATAATCATTTGCGCATTGTTCAAAGGCCATCATATGGACACCTGACACTTTGGGAAGAGTTCACACGCTGCTTCTTTCATAAGCAGGAGCGAGCAGCAGCGGACATTATAAAAAACACTTTCATGTGAAGGAAAACTTTATGGAGTACTCAAAATATAATATTCAAATGTATCACCTCATTATACACAGCACACCATTGACAAAGCGCCAGGTATTTAAAGGGAGTGAGAGTGTGAACTCTGATTGGTTTATTGCATGCTATGCCCAAAACACACCCATGACTAATTTACTAATTTAAGACAACCCATTTGAACTATGCGCCAGGTGCGACGTTCATTTTTCCTACTGGCATCATAGCGCTCTGCGCTGGCCCCTCCCCCAAAGACAACTGCGTTTCAGACTTCAGACAATGCGCGACTGACCATGAATATCGGGCCCTTTGTGTTTATTCGTCCTCATTCAAGAACTGTAGGGATAAACACAATATTGCACTGTCCATTAGTTGTTAATACCTCAAGATAAAAAAGAAGCCCCCTGCCTTTTAAAAGTCATTATTATTCAGGGGCCCTCCATGACACAAAAGCTGTAATATCCTGCGACTCTCCAGAGCACCAGAGTAGTCTATCTTTTGACAATGACTATTCTCATAATTATGATTAATCCGAGCAATCTTTCCATTTTGAAAGCAACATATTTAAATGGATAAACCTGAACAGCTTTTTCATTCCTTTTGTTCTCAAAACTACTGCAGTGGACAAGTCTGTCAAAATGTTTTGGCATGTTTCTTTTTGCTTTTGCTTGCATTCACAGAAAAGTAATCCAAGGACAAGATAATGAACTATTAGAACCTTACAGTTTTGTCTAATTTGACTAACCCTAATATATCCTAACATTTATGTAATCAAAATAACTTTGCTGGCATCCATCAAACCAAGCTTGAAACAGATTATAGTCATCTCTCATATAGAGGAGCAAACAAAGCAGTGTTTAATGTTGCCAGCTCAAGGCTGCCAGCTCAGCCAGTACAGTCACATGGACTGGAAATCTGATTTGGCACATAAAACTTCACCCTATACTTCTAGCCAAGTTTATTCCTTTGACAACAAGCCCAGTAGCTTACTGATTAGACCAAAGACAGCGATGCACAATGGACATGACAAAGAAATTCCAACAATAAGCCAATATAAAATAAAATAAAACAGAAAAGAATAGAATAGAATAAAACAAAATGGAACAGAATAGAACAGAAGAACAGATCAGAACAGAATAAAATAGAATAGAACAGAATAGAATAGAACAGAGCAGAGCAGAACAGAATAGATCACATTTTAATGGAATGGTGGTGCTAACACAGAGGGTTTGGACAGAAACAAAACATGCAATAATTAAAGCAGAAACTAAAAGCAGCATTTTAAAAACACTATCTCTGTTATTGACAAGATAAAGAACAAAGCCATAACGCAAATTGGACACGGCAAAATGGACATGCAAATCAGCGACACAGTCATACAACACCCTCTTTATGCTGAGAAACCTTCAAAATGAAGATGCCATCCAGAGAGATTTTATGACGTAAAAAGGAAGAATCTGTTTCACAAAACTTGGTCTTCTCAGTCTCTCTTAATTAGGTGGATGTTGGGCTGTCTTCATTAGCATTTCTTCTTACACTGACAGGCCTCTTGACAAGGCGGATGAAAAAAAAAAATCTTTTGACAGCCTGATGCTCAATGAATTCATAAACAAGTGAGGTCTGAGACCAAGGTTACAGAAAACTACTGTTTGAACCATTCCTGCTCAGTGGGGTTTGCGATCAAACTACTGAGAGAAATCACAGTAATCAAGGCATGCCTAATACTCCTTTGAATTTCTCTTAAATCATCCTTATTCATCGCCTCAGAGCTTTGCCCTCAGAACCTTATCAAGGCAAGCCTCTCCACATCCAGGGTGGGTTTTTATCTGCTTTCCCTTTAGATACCCAGTAGGTGAGCAGCTTCCCACAGTGCACCGGGAGGTGAAATTAATAGTTTCATTGACTGCAGGGAACATATTTAGATGCTTCTTTTTGCAGATGAAACAGTCATTAAATCGGTATTTATCAATGTGTATAATACTAAAAGAAGAGACAAAAAACAGTAGATTCACTGTAGCTTTATAGAAAATACACTTGATAAAAAGGTTATTTGAAGCAATACAAAAGAGGGACTCATTTTGGTTGCTTAAAGAACGTTTCAATGGATCTTTCTTTTAAACAATGCATGAAAAACTCTTGAATAAAAGGAGCTAAAAGCAGTTTTTTATGGTTGCGGTTCTCAATCCTGGTCCTGGAGCATCACTGCCCTGCTTGCTGTAGTGTTTTCCCTGCACTAACAGCTTGTTAATTAGTTGTATCAGGTGTGCTGGGAGCAGAGGAAGCAGGGAAAATATACATTTCCTTATAAATGTCCTTATAAATCAGACAAGACAGGAAATTAAACCAGGCATCAATACTTCCAAAGTTTGCTCTGTATGAAAGCAAGGATTACACAAATGAATATTTTAAAGTTAATACTAATAAAGTTCTAATGAAGAGGAATTACCCAGCAAGTAAATTCTCAGCTTTCATGATACCCAATTTTGAACATATGGGGTCTGGTAATTAAGGACATAATTGACATAAGTCCTCCTACCTCTGTGCCGTATTCTACTTTAAAAAAAGCAAGAAGATGCCGTGTTAGTTGCAGAGATCTGGGGTTTCTAACTGCAGTTACTGTAGTTGCACATTGTGCTTATTAGGTATAAAAATAGTTCAAAAAAGGATTGTTTGTTTGAAGAACCAAATTATTACCAAAAAAATAAACACACACAAAAAAACTCATTTTAAAAGCTTCACATGACACTTGTTGTTTTGAAAATCTAAATGATTAACAAGTTTTGTTCAAGTTAAAAGAAAATAAGCTGCTTAAAAAGCCAGGCGTTTTTCTCCTGTTATTCTTGAAGGAGCTATTAAATTCTGTAATTAAATTTAAGGAAGGTACAGTTCATTATTATTATTTTCAGCAGAAAGTAGCATTGGGTCTCTGGATTCACAGCTTTATTTGTAACATATGTGACAAAGTGTCACCACAGGGCTGGCTAAAATACTGCAATATATGGACTGTTCTGAACTGTGATTCTGTGACACAAATAGAGCATGGAGACAGGCCTGTGTTTGATTAATACATAAAAAATGTTACACAAAATAATATATTGTGGGTCATTTCTAACTGTTATCCAGACAATAATACAACAAGCAACACTCAGGCAAAAGCTTAGTAACAAACCGATTTATGTACAAATGAAACCAACTAGTTTGGTTCCAAGTAGAGAAGAAACAACTTGGCTACTAGTTCCAACAATTAATCATGTAGTGTTTACCCAAGAATGAGATAATGACTTGATAGGCCATTAGGTCACCTACTGAGGAAAAAAAAATCTGATAGCATGTCTTACAACAAATGCGAAAGCAGATCACATATGTATTCAAGCCTGCCCTAGCTTTCTATTGAACTTCAGTATTACATTCAACAAAAAATTAAAAGCATCCTTGTTTATATTCTAAAGCAGGGTCAGCAATCAGAGGTTTTCTCTCCATACCTGCTTCCTGAGGACTCAGATGGCAATTTACTCAAAATGAGCTCACGTTACTCTTACTCTTACATTAGAAATAATACTAAAGCTTACCAAGTTACTTTACTTTTGTTAGTCACTAGGATATGAATGGGGTTGTTCATTAGAGTAGGCCATACTGTCACATCATCATATTATCTAGCAATGCAAATCTGGATAATCAGCTTAAAGCACTAAATACATCTAAAATAAAAGACACTTTCCCTGGAAACCTATTAACACATCCCGACACCATCAGAAGGGCAAGTTAAAATTTTAAACTGATTAAGTAATGCTGCAGCCTAGAGCTATATCATTAATCTATATTTATCATTATTATATCACATATTTAGCTATTTTTCTTATTTTATTAAAAAAGCAGTGTCAGTTTTTCTAAATTGATGGTATTCAATTAATCAATTCAATTAGGTAAGAAATTACTTGATGACAATTTATATGAGTAATTGCCTTATTACATCAATACTTGTTCATGCCTCGCTGCCAGTTTTAGATTCATGTTATGTCAGAGTACATGAAGCATCATGCTGTTATTTTTAGGGAGGCAAACCAAAGATGAACCTCCTCTGCTTCACTCAAAGCAAATATCAAAGCAAAGTATAATAGCAACTAAACGATGAAGCTTAATGATGCACATTATGAATCTTCAATTATTTTGAAATACACTAATTTGCACGCAAGTGGAAATGAGCAAGTTTTAGTCTACAGCGTACAGTAGCCAATACCGTTGTACCACAATCAATAACTATGTCAACTTTAAGCAACCATCTATTATTTTTCACTGCAATTAAGACTGATGTAGGCGTTTGCACTCCAACATTAAGTCCCACAGCTGCCAGGATAGAAGTTCTATTAAAACTTTTGTTTAATAAGAAGATCACCTCTTGCATCTAAGCTAAAACATTATTTCTAGAGAACAAAATATAGTACAAAGTGTTCTGAAGCAAAGAACACTTATTTAATTAACTGCTAAATGAGTTTTCAGTATTTAAGAAATGAAAACATTATTCCCCATTAAATGATAATGCAGTAATTTAAAGGGGAACTCCACCAAATGTTAAAATTGCTTAGGTGTAAGTAGCGTTTAATACCAAATCAGATCTGTCCACTGTGGTCATATTAGGAACCAGTCCTCTGGAGTGAAACAGTGAAAAACTAAACACCCCCAGCCCCCATTTTGCCACTATTTTATTGCTGTCAATGTAATGTAAGAAGACATATGTATGTTCACCTGTTAAGCTTAGATAGTTAATACCAATGGCTTAACTATAGCAGGCTCTCGGGGCCCGTCACTACCCCAGACCAGCTTTCTTAAAAAAAAAAAACCTCAGCATTAAAAATCCAACCAAATAAAAACCTGCGTAATCCAGGGGGGAAAGGGTGCAGAACCGAGTGGAGACACGTGTCTGCCATGAAACACCTTCAGCCACAAGGTTCGAAATCTTGGGCTGTTTCGTTTTGCTGCAGATATTACAGCAGCACGCAAGTAGTACAGTATTTTTGTATTTATAATTGCACTATATAAACTACCTCTGTGCTTCTGGTTCAATGCAGAAAGGATTGTAGTTTCCCTTAATGTGTATGTGCATGTATCAAAGCTAAAACATCCTCTGGATAAATTTGAAACAGTGTAAGGCCCTGGATCTAATTTTCACACCTGGGTCCATGATTATGTTGTTACGCCACTGGTGAATACATTTGTTTAGAAGAAATTGCAATGGGTTTCATTATCACCACTGTAAAGAACTCAGTCAGTAAGTCTATTGTCAACCATTTTGCACACATAAAAATAAACCCATAAATGCTTTGTTTGCACCATAGCCATTAAGTTATATATACATTTTAAAACATCAGTGTAACTTCCCTTTAAGACTTTTTTCTCAGGTGACTCAAATTAGTTTCTTACTCTGACAGACACACATTGAGAAAGCTCGCTTATTTATTTAATGTTTATAGAGGTGAGTCCCAGGGGAACGCAATTAGACAAATTCTCACAGTGAGCAGCTGGATATTATTGTTCTCTCACCCTCCTTTGTGGAAAGATGCACTGATTCAGTCAATCATCCATACAGCCATATAGTTCAGTTCCAGCCAAGCATTCTTTCAATTAGTATTAAAAGACTGATTTACATTCTTAAAGCGGTTGCTATAGTAATATGATGCTCCACAACTGAGCTGCTCCTGTGTAGGAATTTGGCGTCTGTCTTAGGCCTCCTCAGACACCTGTGAAGCCTGATGTGAATAAACTGTCAAAGATGTTACAACAACTGACAAGTCAGGAGATCACATACAGTTCCCACAAATCTGAGAATAAAAAGAAATCTAGTTTTCAAGGTTGTGCATGCAGGGCTAGGAACGCTGCATAGTTTTGTCACCACATCTTATCTGTAGCTGGCAATCCAAGCTGTGCTGTCATCGGCTCCGAGTCCTCGGGGAACACAATTGGACGCATTCTCATTGGGGAATGCTTAGATGCTATTGTTACTTCTCTCTTATTTGTGGAGCGACATACTGACTCACTCAGACGTCCATACTGTCTGATAAACAGCCCACTTCATCCACTGATCTCTGTGAATTATACCACAAGCCTGGATAAGGTTTG
The DNA here is from genome assembly GCA_037577295.1 of Ladigesia roloffi. Taxonomy (NCBI): domain Eukaryota; kingdom Metazoa; phylum Chordata; class Actinopteri; order Characiformes; family Alestidae; genus Ladigesia; species Ladigesia roloffi. The sequence continues at coordinate 12,987,805 of JBBKCR010000101.1, read as the reverse complement.
TGTGAATGTTAGCGTGACGTGCGCTCAGACAGGCGTAATGCCATTTTCATTTTCATATGACTGAACAGCACACTGTAGTTTATCCCTTACATAACGCATCTTCACTTGCACACGGTTTAGAGTAAAAGGTTTATAGTTTGGGAATTTTGACACCTAATCGATAGCACCTAGCTGTTCTGAAATCTATCCAGCAGCTCTAACTCCATTCTTACTGAAAGTGCTGTAGCCATCACTGTCCATTAAAGTTCTAGGCCTTCACAACCCAAAGTCTCTGACTTGTATTAGCTGTGTGAGGTTCTGTGAACAATCCTGTGTTAGCATTTCTCCTGGAGGCTTAAACCCACTGCTGTGAAAACTTTCCCCTACTTGTGCTAGGTCTGAGACCCAGCTTGTCTGAAATACAAAAATCGAACTACAGTTCTTTACAGTTTCACTGTGTGACCCCATTGTAGTGGCAGTAACTAAAGCAGGGATGTCCATCTTCAGTCACAGAGGGACATAGTCCAGCACAGTTTGGTGCTCAAACATACCTGACTCAACTGAGCAGTTATTCTTTTTACCAAGTTTAGGTGCTTCTGAGCAGAAAAATCACCAACCTGTGCTGGATTCTGACCCTCTGGGACCTAAATTGGACAGCCCGTTCTGAAAGTAATTCACAGTCTCCCACATAAAACCTCATGGCAATATCAAGTCTTCAAGGCCTATCAGCCTTATTGCCACAGGTATCAGTTAATTTTTCTCTTGTGTCATGTTTTGTTCATGTTCAAGCCAAAAGTGCATAATACAGCCTGATGATTCTGGTAGTTATATTCATTAAGGAACCAAACTACTAAGGTCGGAAAATTAGGAATCTAAACACTCACATCTGTAAAATTTACGAACAGATATTATTTGCCCTGCAGTGTGAAATACATTGTAACTAAATTCTTTAAGCTGTCTTATTAAATAAATAAGTGTCAAACATTTCACAACCTGGAAAAAGACTGAATAGTACTGTTATGCAGTTCTGAACAAATGTAACTTAAAAGTGTCATCAAATAGCACGATCAGAATAAAAACAGGGTGAAATCAGGCTTTTACACATTAGCACAGTATCTGTGAATCACAGCTGTTTAATACAAGTCCAGCACAAGCATGTAAAGTGACAGATCAACTGCGTGATCTCAGTAGGTCTGTATCCTATAGTTGGGACAGATGAAGCTTAATCGTGCCATGTGTTTTTTCCTCTGTGCCTTTAATCTTTGTGCTGAATTATTCATGGATATGTTCAGAGTTGCTCTGGGAGAGCTTGTGGTACTGCTTTTTTAAAATGCATCTCACTCCATAATCTCAGGTTCTGTCTGGTATAAGGTCAGCCTTTCAGGAAACCATATGGTCAAATAGCATCAGATATAAGGGTCGGTGAGGAATTCCAATAATATGAGCTAGTGCTACACAATATCAACAAATTACAAGCAGGATATGGACAGCATACACAATACAAGTACGGTGACTGCAGTGCACCTTGCAAGATCTAAAAACGTATTGGTGAATCAATAACATGACATTATTGTGATATTATCATGGCGATGCTGCAGCCATTCATAAGCAAGAGTCCAAGAGAGTATAAATGGAGATGCTCTACTCCCTCCCATCACTTTGTACTGTGGGTGCCTGTCAGCTGACAAAGCAGGCACACTGAGCTGTCCAATAACGTCGCCTTAGTGGCAGTTTGAAAAGATGCAGAGGAGCATCTCGCCCTTTTGGTTTGGTAGCGTCATGTGATGGAGAGGTTAGAACAAGCTGCCAAATTTAGACATCACAGTCTAGACTTTATATTACTGAGCATTTTTAAACAGGATCTACCTTTTAAACAGCTACAGCAACAAAGCATGTCTACAGTAGAGGAGTATCCTACCTAACTAGTGTTGTTCATTGAAGAGCTGATTATGTGACATATATGTTTCTATGTCTAAACCAGCTCCGCAAGAGACTCATCAAACTGCTGGTTTGCCCTGACAGTTGACCGAGGTAAAGACCACTTGGGATACAAGACAGCTTGGCCAGGCTTGGCTGTCTCTGTAGTGCTCAGATACATTATGAATTGCCTCATGACACATTTTAGGACACGCAGCAGCGTGTGAAATCGTGTTTGTGCAGCTGTAGGAATTTGCATACGTGCGTGAAGTACGTTTCTGGCTTTACTCTCTGCGCCAGCTAGAGCTGTCAAGGCATTACACATAAACTTAGAAGTAATATCCTAGGAGTAATAGTTTTATGTTCATTAGCATGTTGCCGCAATCATCTTAAGACCCCAGGCTGCGTGATTTAATGTGCTTTCCCCAAAGTTATCATTCAAACAACAGGTACTCCCTCCACTACAAAATCACCCAAACTTTACAGAAGAGCACTTGTTCACCCTGGCTAACAGAGATAGGCAAATCCCATTGAACTTTAATGCTATCTCCCCTGTACAAATATTGGAATAATTATGTGTAGGAGGGCCCACTGGGACCCTGCCATATTCCATGTGCCCTATTTCTGTTTGCTGACTTTCTGTAAGCAGCTCATTTTTCAGAGCCTAACACACTCTCCACCACCTTATGCCGTGGAAAAACTAGGTTATAGGGAAAAGTTCTCATTCTTTTTACGTGCTTCCTTTGCTAAAACAGATTTTTCAGTGACTCAGTATAAAGACCATGGCAGAAAGTAAACACAAGCACCAAGATATCCCAGAGAAAAAAAAATACTGTTTGGTGGCCAACCTCACAGATGTATCATGACGTTGCAAACTACAAAATCTGCACTGGCATGCCATTTATAATAAGGGAAGAAGTATTGCATTCCAGTAGGGAAGCGATCCTTGTAAGCAGTGCGTGTGCTTGTGAAAAAGAGAGCGAGGGTTTGGGTGAATGGAGAAAATTCCATGAATGCTTGTGCTTTTAAAACACTGCCTTCTTTTTTTTTTGGCCAGACGAAACTCTTAGCTTAAGCTTTCAATGAGACCATTTGGCAGGGATTATGGCCTTCGTAACATCTGTCCCACAAAGGTCTTTGATTCATAAAAGTGATTTGAGAGCACAATAGCATTCATAGACCACCTACTGTATTAGGTCATGCTTTAATCAAATGTGAGCACAGATCAGGGGGATTAGTAACACGGAAATGTAATCAATGTGATTAAAAAAGGAAGATTCCCATACAAAGCAATGCAACAATGACCCCAGCAGTGCAGCAGTGCTATGAACAGGCTGGTGTTAAATGCAGCACTGTGTGGAGAACTTCAGCACATTCAAGCCCTGCTATAGCACGCCAGGAAAAAGAGCCACCTGCAGTAGACTGCAGACGCACAACCATCATTGGCATCAAAAATGATGGCACACAGCCAGAAAAGACAAGGCAACACACACAAAGCAATACATCTAGGAAAACAGGAGACACCACTGTTACCTGAGCCCAGTTTTAAGACCTTACACACTTCTGTGCCACCAGAACCCTACCTTTACAGTAGCGGACTGCATTCTCCTTTGTTTTGAGTGAGTTTGGACATTGTTGCAAACACATTATTCACTGGGCATGAAACAATCAAACCAGAAGCACCCATTTACTGGGGTTTAAATTAGTCCAATCAATAAACAGAAATTAGTTTAATTAACGGACAGAGTAATTAAACAGACTAATAAATAGATTATTTAATCTATCTAACTTGTCTAACAGCAAATTAACTCATTCTAATTCAATGTATTTATAAGGCTTTTAGTGTATTTAGAGCTTTACTGTTTTTACTGACATAGAATCAACAACAAGAAATAATAAGAAGAGTGCTCCCGGGCTGAGCTGATGTTTATAGCTTTCGTATAGTTTAAAAGGTCCAATAACATGGATGGCTGCACTTTCCATGCTTTTTAATAAACAAGGTATTTGTAGTCCATAAGCATTGTTAAACTTCCATAACATACATTAGCTCACCATTCCATATAGTGCAAATACACAAAGTAAGCTGCAAAACCAGCCATTTTGAATCAACAGTTTTCTTGACACAAAAGCCAAAACTTTTCCATATATTTGTCTTCTGAGACTACAACAGCTTTGCTCCTCCTGATGATGATTTATCCTTCTGAAAAGGGACTACTACAATTAAGGATTACTGTACCACTTTCAGTGGTTAACAGGGGTCAGCATTTGACTGGTCTGTGGCAGGGCAGTCTCTTCTGACACCTTTCTATCACAGTCAGCAACTTGTTCAGAAATTTCAGCAGGATTGGACAAGACAGACCAGCCTTCGATTCCTATATGCACCAATGAGTCTCATCCGTTGCCCCCCCCCCCCCCCCATCAGAATCTGGCCTTTGTTATTTTGTCTCTTAGATCCTCCAGCTTGACCACTTTTCCTGCTTCCAACTCATCAACTTTAAGAACTGAATGTTTATTTACTACCTGCTTTACCCCACCTCTTCACAGATGCCACAGTAATGAGATAATCAATGTTATTCACGTGTCAGTGTTTTTAATGTTATTGATATTTGATATTTCCCCAAAAGTTACTATAACACTCTTCCTGGTAAGCTAAACATAAGCATTCAGACAAATTCCTAAATGGAACTGACTAAAGATCATTTTCTCAGACCCACATGAACACTTGTTTTAAGAGTCTGTTTGTAGGTGTGCCTTGTCTGTTCTTTTGTGAAAAACTTCAGTACTAGAATGACAATCCTTTCAGCATGAAGCATTCCAAGAAGTGTTTGTGATCCTACAGAAGCAGGCCAAGTAGCCTCACTGCATATCTTCACTTATTTGAAATCACCTTCCTTTACAAATGTTTTTGATGAATTTTTTACTAGAAACGAAGACATTAAAATTCAGAGTGTCTCTCTGCTCTCATTGGTTTGTAAATGTGCATTAATATAACAGTCAGAGAGGTGTTCTACAAGCATGGGAGAAGTCTGTGAAACAAACAAACAAACAAAAACCAAGAACACACCACTGTTTTGTTTTCTCAATAATGATACCCGCTGGTATATATGCCAATTAGAGCACCACAGCAACTTGCTTGGAGATCAAACTAGTACAGGAAATTTGCTGCAGTGGTTAAATTACATGGTTTACTGGCTGGGCGAACACTGAACATGTCCAAAATACACAAATGGCACAAAAGTGAAATTCCTTCACACTGATATTCTGGGGTGTTGAAGTGTCATTCCCGGGCTGAACAGGCCTCCACTCTGGTGAGAAAGCAGAGGTAAAGCTGTAGAGATGATTGGTGACACGCCTCCACCGGCTCCCTCTTCCCTGCTGACACATACAGCACAACACTTTTCACTGCTAATTGGACAACCTTGCAAATTCCTTCTCTGAGACTGTGGTCCACTAATTTAGCCACTGATAACCACCCAGAATTTGTCCAATGAATGAGCAGAAAAAGCTGTGCTATTCAGATATTACAGTTATTGTTGAGGGCATTGCATAACCCAGGTAGGCAGGAAGAATGTCAAAAAACAGAAAACATGAACCAAAAATACGGTGGACTCAATAACCACCGTCACAAAGAACGTCAGAGTTAATTTCAGTTTTTTTCAAAACTCTCCAGGACTCAGCTGTAGTGCTACAAAAATTTAATTACATTTAATTACAGTAATATTCACACACAAATACATATGCCCACCCCACTACACACACACACACATACAAACACACAGACACACATCATATATATATATATATATATGTTTACACACACATACAGCCATTTCTCTCCTGAACTGTACCTTCCATCACAACTACAATAAAAAATGCCAGAGGCGTACAGATTCTAGAATGAGCAGAACACAAAACCCTGGATGATTCAACGATTCAACAATTAACCCAAAGCCTGTGATTAACACAGAATCTGGCTATTATTAATAATGAACCAGGGCATTCTGACATTCAAATATCAATTCTGGTCTAATTAAGAGCCACCAGTGTCAAGCAATCATCCCTGCAAGCCAATTAATCTATTTAGTTGTTTTAAAACAAATCAGGGGTTATTTTGCCATACAACTCCATCTAACCCACAATACAAATAATGATCTGTCAGGATCTCATAAATATCAGACACAGAAATAGCTAAAGGAACAAACAGGACGGCAAATGACTGCAGGTTTAAAAAGATGTGGCAGCAGCCATACATTACTCTATATACCTACAGCACTACAGGAAACAGGAAAATAGCAAATACAATTAAACTGAGTGCACACACTGAAATTTCATCTCTTAAAGAAAGGCATACAGCAAAGCGTCAATACCAATCTAAGAGGCTGTTTTACTGCTGATTGCGGACACTCATGAGGCTAATTAGCTTTCAATATTTAAAAGCTTTACCAGTAAGCCATATAATGATAATGCACAATTACTAGCACTACATCCATAAATCTTTTTTTTTTATTGTGTTTTACTAAGATCTGAAACCTGATTTTTTTCTAAATCTGTGCAGGCATCTTCCTAGTCTTTTTGTCTTCTCAAATCATAATTATTTAGTTATCAAGTGACGAGCTATTTCTCTAGATTCTTGATTGGAATATTTACGGCATCAGTCGCATGAAATCAACTGCAAATAGAAAGTTACTGAGCTGCTCTCGTTTTTCTAGGGGTGACACATCTCGAGACTGAAACGTTATGGCTGCCTGCAACAAAAATTGCCTCCAAGTTTCATCATGCTTTAAAGTTGAACTGAATCATATCCGGGCAAACAGTCATATCATTGTTTATCTCCGTATGACAAAATATTTATCAGTTAAATAAATACTCTTCCAGATATCTCCTGTTGTGTATAATCCCACAGGGCTCATTACTGTACAGAAAACAACTTCACAAATTTTATTTGAGTTGATTTAAGTGCCAGTTGCCATCTTTAAGTTCTTGCTGAGGAAATGTTTAATTTCATTACTGCGCCCTTCAGATATAAATAACAGTACAATCACTTTAGTGCTCAAATGATGTAATACAACTACTGCTGAGATTCAGCCACTGCAGACCACACGGTGGTCTGCCATACAGACACATATTGCATGACTTATCTTTATAGTGGTCTGCGTTGATTCCACGGACTCCCGTGTTCCTTCTTTCATCTGCTTCATTCAAATTTTATTAATACATGATGGATGTCTATAAAGGGCCTTTGAATGCTCCATTTTGGAATCAGTATACAGGGGCTTAGTGTCTGATCTGTATAGCAGGCCTATTTCTCAGCCGTGTAATAATCCTGCAATGTGGAAGCGTTTGCTTCAGGCAATTGATGTTTTTTCTTGGAGCCTATATCTTTTTACTTCAAACATAAAGAATAACTAAACTGGTACAATTTGACAATCCTTTTGTCTTTACTGAGGACATGATGTCCAGTTGCAAGCAAACACTTTTTAAATGTGGGAACTGGGATACTTCTAAATTACACTCACTGCTGATAGGTGTCAAGAGAAAAGCACTGCACTGGAAAGCAGGAGAGCAGTGGCCACCATCTCATAGGCTAAAGGGTTATGAAGTTCCTCATTACTGATCTGTGGAGCAGCAGAACTGGGCTCTCTGGAGAGTTGCAGTTACATCAAATCCATTTGGGATGAGTTGGAATGGTGTTTCTCTTATCACAACTGGGACGAAATACCGGTTTTGGCAAAATATTGCAATATTTCAACTCATGAATGAGTCATGGAATGCTCTTCAGTATATTGGTCGTTTAACCACTACCACAGAAGTCTGTCAGCGGTCACTCCACATGAGAATGACAGTTAAGCGGGCAGAAAACACTAGGTGAAGAAGAAACAACAAGAGAGAAAATGGCAGAGTCAAGCAGGGGGGAAAGTAACAAAAGTAGCTTCTAAGCTTTCAGTCACTTCAACTGCTAGGTGGCCATTCCGTATACCAAACGCCTCCCAAAAAACCTTTTATGCTGTGATTGTTGTATTTTTACACCAATTTCTTTGCTCAGCCTGAAGGCTGGTCTTAGAACAGTAGACCCAATCTCAGAGATGCATTTCACTTTGTTTTAGCATACAAAGTGAAATGCATCTCTGAGATTGGGTCTACTGTACATAGAAAACCCAATTCAAGATATTTGAGGACATTGAAGACATTTGATGGGGATATTTGGCCAACAAATAAGATTATCCAGGAGAAAATTTCAAAAGAGAGCTCGGGACACATGCTTGTGTTTTTTTCTTTGGAAAGCAAGTCATTTGGATTTTATAACACAGTGCTAAAATGTCTTTTTGCTTTCTGGGTTGCGATAAAAGTGCTTTAGAGTTGTTTTGTTGTTTTTGTCGAGTATATGGGTGCTTTTCAGAGCATGTTCATTTTGAACCAGTGATCAGTCACTCGATGGGCGGAGTCTGCTCTCTAAGACAGCAAGAGTTGGTTGAACCGGACCTTCTGTACAGAATGAATAGCAGTGTTTAGTGGTTTATTATTGATTTATAAATCTGTGATAAAAAAGGATTTCTCCAAACAAAATCTTCTGTTTGCACGAAATGTTACCCACCTAACTGTAAAATGGTCGCTTCTGTAGGTCTATGAGCAAGCTCATGGCTAGAGCACCCAGTAAAGGTGTACAGTAATTGAGTCTAGTTGCTGTATTGGTTCTAAAAGCTACAATGTGATTCTGTGAAATTATGTGGGGAAAAACACAAAATCACCAAATATTGAGTTGTATATTTGCAACCTGAAAACATACAACATGGTGCATAAATCCGGGTGAAATCTACCTCAACAACGAACAATGGATTTTCTCAACATTATTATTCAGTGATTATGGAATTGTAAGCTTTATACGATTGTACTGCAGATTCCAGGATGGCTGCTAAAAGTTCAACTGAAAGCTAATTTAAAAATTATATATATACCTCAACAACAAACTGAATAATGGATTTCCTCAACATTATTTTTCTATGAATACTCATTGTCACTGTAATACAGTTCCATGGTATTTTACTGCGAAGTTATTTTTATAGGTTATTGGCAGAGGCTCTGGATGCTTAGAAAAAAACTATACGCAAAAAGGCAAGATATCAAAAACGCAGAAGGCTGTCTTATCTCTCCTTTTCTCCTATCTCTCCATCATACACAACGGTAATAGTAATATCTGTCAGTTAAAAAACAGCCAGATATATCGTTTCAGTGTTTGAACTTAACTAAGGTTTCTTTGCCATATCACACTGAAATATGGCTAAATAATGAGGAAGCCTGTGCACAAGCCAGATGAATTTAGTTCAGTAATAAAATTAGCTCTTAATAAGTGGTTCAATTTAAGGCCTAAGAAGCAAGCGATAAACTACCGCCCCCTGTATTACAATAAATTACTTTCCAATGGCAAGAGTGAAATACATGTTATTAATTACAACGAGAAATTGTTCTAATCCAAATTCTCCTCGCGTTTCAGCCTAGTTTCCCATCTTAAACACGGAGCATCATCTAATGTAGTATAATTCTTATAAACAAGAATGATAAATCATACAGACTGTTGTTGTTGCTAGTGAGTTTAGCCACATATCACAAATACATTCAATATCAATGCCAAGGGTCAATGTCATGTAACAATAATCCATTTATTAACTGTTATAACAGTAATAGAATCTGCAACACTGGTGCTGCAGAACACCCTGACCAATCATAGGCATTTCTGATTAACGTACTCTAGGTATTTTAATAAATCATTTGCGAATGTAAATAATATCCAAACTAATACAAGTCAAGCTAATGCCATCTCAAATGTAATTTATTCATGCTCACAGTCATGTGTGAGCACACCACAGCACAGAACGCAGTGTGCACACTGCGAAATTCTTTCTCTTCATTTAACACATTCATCAAGAGAACCAATGAGGTGATGGCCGGCAGCAGTGTGTAAGGAGGGTATCTTGCTCAAGTGAACCTCAGTGGTGACACTAGCAACTAGCAACACACAACGTTCGGATTGCAGGGCAAACCACTAGGCCACCAGCTGCCCGTCATTTATTCACCATGATTTAAAACAGGTGAATAGTATATGAACAAATGCATAGCATAATTATATGAATAAATATGATTCAAAACATGTGCATAAGTAATGAACAGTAATTAAATTTTTGTAATTTTCTCTCTGTATACCACCACTATAGATTTGAAATGAAAGCAATAAAGGTGTCACTGAATATATGCTTTCCACTTAAAATGTTTAACAAAAGGTTTTGCTTTAATCTTTCCCAAAATTCACAGAATCCACTCATTTTAGAGGCTCAAAAGTAATTAGACAAAGTATTATAACATACATGCACCATTTAAATGCAAGGATGAAGATCACCCAATGACTGCCTGAAATCTGGTATCCATCAACAGCATCAACTGCTGAATTTCTTCCTTTGAGATGCTTTGCCAGTCCTTTAAAGCTACGGCCTTATGTTACTGCTTGTTTGTTGGTCTTTCTGCCTTCCAAATTCATCCTGCAAATGCTGTCAGCTGTCACCTCACCAATAAACACCAGTGTCCCAGTTCCACTGGCTGCCATTCATGCCCATGTCATAAAACTGCCTCCACCATGTTTGACAGATAATGTGATATGCCTCAGATCATGAGCTGTCCTTTTCTATCTCCTTATCTTCCTGTCATTCGGGTAGAAGCAAAAACCTTGGATTGACCTGTCTAAAGAACCTTACTGCAGAACTGGGAACTTGTTCACTGTGTTGGACAATGAACCACCAACCTCCTCAAAATTGTTCTCAAACTCATTATACGTTTTGAAAGGGGTTGCTCTTGACCAAGGAAAGAATTCTGCGATTATTCTCTTTAATTGTCTAATGTGGTATTGCAGGCCATTTGGTTTTGTTTTGCTAATCAGTTTCCTTAGTAAAAAATATGTCAAATTGTTAATTTGGGCACTACAGTTTCAGCTCTTTATTTTATAGGTTAATTTTCTTTTTCCAGATTAATGATCCTCCTTCAGTCATATTGACACCTCTTTAGCCTTCATTTTCAGTTCCAGTGAACAGCTAAGAAATGCAAATGAGTCAACAACAGGCATTTTAGTTACTTAATTTGTCATGAACCAAGGAGGGAACAGGCCACACTTGGCCATGAACCTGCTTGTCAGTCACAGGTCCAATTAATTTTTAGTCTCTTAAGATGGAGGGATTCCATTAAAAATGGCTTTCATTTCTGAGAACCTAATACAATACCTTTGTTAACCCCCTAAATTAAAGATAAAAGTCTACACTTCCATGCAGATTTGCTTAATTTCCCATTTACCACGGGTGGTTTATAAAAAGAAAATTTTAATATTTAATCAATATCCAAATACTTATTAACTCAACGTCACATTTTAAAGTAATTGTGATCATAAACTGTGAATATGCAGTTGCAGAATGCTGTTTTTATATTGTGCAATAACAGCTACAGCCCATTTCTTAAAAATGACTTGCTACAGCAACCTTTCCTGTAATGTACCCACACATTTTGAATACCATTTTGTCCTGAATGATACAAGTAAAATTTTGGCCAATGATAATAAAGAGATTCTTTAACACGAACTCTCAGAGGAGGAAAGAGGGCCTCTGTGTTATTGATTTGCTCTACTGCTTTGTATTCCATTCACCAATAATTACCACTGCTGCCCCTCCAATTACTCAGCTCTTTTACATTTACAGCCATGTGCAATCCACACACATTGATTCATTATGCAAATCACAGGAACTAATTCAAAGCTTGCTTATGGGAGCCCATTTAAAAGCTTGTAGACATGGCAATGCACAGTCAAGTAAATTGAGACGCCATTTCCTCTTGGCTGAGCAGTAGTAAGATTTGTTAAGTTTATATAAAGTGGCGGTAGGCAACTAACATCTGACAGGAGTGCATTCTATCCCTTTCCCGTTCTCAGGAGGACTGAGGGATTTTTTTCTTTGTAGTTAATTTCAGTGACTAAAGGATTGAAGGGTATTATAGGATTGGATGAAATGGAATGCACAGGTGAGTGTACAGTGTTATTATTAGTGTGAAAAAATGGGGGCTGGAAGCAAGAGTAAAGGCAGAAGTGCTTATCTGATATTTAGTGTATTTAGTGAGCTGAAATCTCCTTGAAAATAACTTCCGTTTTGTTCTTTTTTGTCTAAAAAGAGTTATAGGTTTAATTAGTAGAACTGATTAAATATAAGATTTAAATGCTATGATTACATTTCTTCCATTATCTTTTACCTCAAACATTCTCTTAACCATAAAATACTACTGCAGCCAGCACAAACCATGGAGTAGAAACTGGGCCAGTGTTTTCACAGTGGTACATACCTATTGAATTACTCTGAAGGTGAGGCCTACTATTTTGTGGTCGCTGAGACTATTATTCTCCATATTTCATCTTGACTCATGACCTCTCTGTAAAACAGGCAAAAGAATACGTTGGGGATTTCCAATAAAATTCTACAGTTGCACTGCAGAACACAGCCGGGTGCCAGTAAAGGCTCAATTTCAGCAAAATCAGATCCATTAGATCAATTATTTGTGAGAAACAATGCTACCTACTGAAAAATATTTTGATTAGATTCATTTCAATAACATTAATGCACAACCAATAGCCTAGATAGTTAAATGTATTTATTTATTTATTTGGAATCGCATTTTTTAAGATAAATAGAATCTACTGTTTATATGAAGTTTTCAGTTGGACTGACAGTGGTTGAATCTGACTCAGTGACAGAGAAAACTGTCTGCTGGAGCTTACTGCAGGTGAAAAAATGCCCTATCACAGATTTTACTCTGCGATGTTCTGGTAAATTTTAGACTTCAAACTTGTCAGACAGTGCATGTCACATAGATGTCAGCAAATGAAAAGGTCCATCATATTGACAATGCTGGCAATCTGGCCTACCCTGTATACATGGCTCTGAGATCTCTTAAAAAAGTATCCTGTCTCTTTTGTTGGGTTTAAATGTATTTGTAAACCGTGTAATGACGAAGGCAATAACTTCCCCAGAATACATTTGAAATTATAGTCAATTTTTAGTGGGAGCCAATCCAAACTCATTACTTGCCTTTAAATTCTGGGAGCGCAGAAAAAGAATTGGGATGATTGCAAAGTCGCAAGCTGGGGTATGTAACTTCTGACCTCAAACACAAATATGTCAACACTGGTACTTAATTTCACAGTTCACGGGACTGATTGGCTCCCTCGTTTCACTTCTAATCCCTTCCAGAGTTGGATCAGGCATGATAAGACAGAAGAAATTTGAGAACACCCAAGCCTGGAGAAGAGAAACCCTGTTATATCACATAAATTAAAGAAATCAAATATACACAATTAGCCACGGCATGTTTGGAGCCCAATTGTTGGTTTTTTGGTTTAGCGCTGGAGCTATGAAGCTTACAATCACCAGAAGCCTCCTTTAAATTGTTTCCATGAAAAAATATCCCTGAGCCTTCTCTCAGCCCACTCCAACCGCATCCAGTTTATCATAAAGGTGCCAGACTCAATGTGGTTTAGGCCACTGCAACTTACCATGCGCTATACAAAATGAATAAAACATCACATTGTAATGGAATGCTGTGGGCAGCTACTTGAGACAATAGGGTTTATATTCACAAACCACCTTAACTGTTGGAGTGCTGATCTAGAATTCGTTTTTGTGGCAGCAACCATCATAAATACAGAGAAATCAAGATCAGTCCTGTCCAACCCCAGTTTTATCTAAAATGTCTTTCTGCCACATTTATTATATTTGCCATAATGTGCTCTAAACCACACTGAAATGCCTTTGCCACCTTAAAAAAGACCATGAGAGAGGTTCTGGGATGTAAATAATGAAATACTCCAGTTCTAAATTACAGAAGAGAAATCTGAACAAATTTAACTTGGTCGATCAAGTTCATCTGGGGAACCCAAGTGGAACATTTTTTTTGCCAGCTATTCTATTATCTTCCTGTGATAAAAAAAAACCCTGAGAGTGGAAGCTGAATCCAAGGTCAGAAGTTGAAAACCATTGTTTAGTAGACACTGAATTATATTAAAGTAGCACAGACCTACAGTTTTCTGCTCTGTAGCTGTACAAAAATGTTCTACTTCTTCTAAGCTGTCAGCAAAACATTCCAAGATCATCAAATATTTAAAGCAATGTTGCACTATTTTTCCTCCTAAAGTTTTATAGTAGCAGTGCCTAAACATAAGCTGGCTTTTCACTCCACAGCAATGCCTGTGCACTGCATTTTCTTGGAGTCCCACTGTACCCACTGTAATCTAAAAATGATTAAAAAAGCCTAAATAGTTAATGTTATGAAGCTCACAGGCCCTACACCTTCTGGATAATGTTGCAAGCAAACCTCTACCGAGACATTTTTCCAAGGCCAAGTTTGCTTAAAAAGTAAAAGCTTTGGGAAGCTGAAGACCTGACCACATTTTGCGAATAGCTTTGGGCCTGATTGTGGCTCTACATTTTAATCACTGATATGACAAAACTGGAAAAAAAGTTTAATTTGCACATGACTTTATATATCTGAAATCAACCAATCAGGAGTTTGAACGACGGTGCCATTTCATCACACAATTAAACACAATTAATGAACTGCCTGAAGGTGTGATGACCCCACATAGAAATCAACAGAGTGGATTTAAGCAAGCTCATCATTTGGGAACTAATACCAGCCGTTTTCCACACTAAGGTCTGGCATGTCCTCACGGTTGCTGAATGTTGCTGAACACAGTGTGTTACACACTCAGGGAGCATGAAAATACATCGGCACAAAAATGAGCCTTTTCTTGGCTGTTAAACAGGAAGCTATTATCAAGTGATCCATTAAATAAGCACTTCTTAGTTCCAATATTCAGGAACTACAATATTGTAAAAGTTAGCAATTTGCTTGCTCTTAGACACATTTGGATCAGTCTTTAAATTACACCATACTGGAGCAGTAAAGTCACAAAGTTAAACATAATAATTGTAGAAGAATAAATTCAGAAAACATTCCAAATCTAAATTCATTAAATTGAGGTACTATCAATCACTGAGCCCACTCTCTACCCTTAGGGGAGATGACAGTGTTTCTCATAATGTACACTCACCAACTTAAGGAAATCCTACTATGCTGAGAATGCATTCTGAAATTAAGACAGTTTCATTAGAAAATTTAGGAGCTCTACTACATACACAAGAGCTAATAAAGTTGCATGTACCTATTGTATCAAAATTAAGGATTGACGAATTATCGGCCTGGTTGATTAATAAAGTCGATTTTTGGCATTTTTAATTGGAATCTCATTTTACCAATAAACTACATTTATTTTAAAATTGATTCAAAATTGGCTCTGATTTATTTCTGTTTGTAGTCTGGAGAAATTTCATGTCTACACTACACAAGCCGAAGTACAGTATGTCATTTCTAAAGCCGATGTTTACCACCCTAAATAAAATTAGACTTTATATTCCACCTTAAATGTTGTAACAGTACGTTTTGATGATTGCACCATTTAAAAAGGGATTGAAAATTTGAGCGAGACTATGATACGCAACAGAAACCTGTCTATATATTTGGAAAACTGACAGAAAATATGTCCAA
This sequence comes from Ladigesia roloffi, assembly GCA_037577295.1. Lineage (NCBI taxonomy): Eukaryota > Metazoa > Chordata > Actinopteri > Characiformes > Alestidae > Ladigesia > Ladigesia roloffi. The sequence continues at coordinate 12,972,289 of JBBKCR010000101.1, read as the reverse complement.
GATATATATTTTAACTTCTTTATCATTGCTGCTGTAAAGTTTAACAAATATCTCGTCAGACCCATTTGTCTTCTTATCTGAACACTAATTCATAGCATTGTGTAAACAGAATTAATCAGATACTTGTACTGTTCGATACCTGTTTTTACCACAGGACAGGCCTACTAGAGTGGTTAATAACAGTTCTCTTTTTTTTTAACTCATCCTAAAAGGCATTTCAGGCTGGTTATTTTCTGGAAAAATCATATTGGTTCCACATATTGTTTACTGGTCTCCTTCATTTCTAATAATAGATAGAAAAACATATTGGTCAACCACTTGCCAAAATCAAACCTGAACACATATTAAGTCTAATTGCTTGAACTAGGTGAGAACTGCTTTCAAGAAGTGCATCAAAATAGAATCATCAAGAAGACTAGGTTTTATCATCAATAATAACTACAAGTAGTGGTAACAGTGGCCAATATGTACATGAATGAAATCAACACAGCACAGGCCCTCGTGGTGCCACAGCTTGCTGTTAAGTACATTCTGCGAAGCGTTGACTTTTAGGCTGAATATTTTGGCAGCTGTGATAAGGTTCCTCAGTTTAGCAAGAGCAGTTTTACAAAGTAGTTTACAGAGTCCACAATCACACCTACTGGTCAGACAGTGCCAGACCTTCACTATGTTCACCCCTCTGCCAAGCTTGTGGCATTTCAGTCCAACCTACTGTTGGCCTACTTCCACCGCTAAAATACATTTTATATGCAGCAGGGGCGAATACAGGTTTAAGCTGCATAGCTCTGGATGCAGTGCTCAACAACTGTGCCCTCAACATGATCCCAATCATCCGTGTGTACTTCCAATCCCTGTGTTAATCACTAGAGCTTTCCCATTTCCCCCAGTGGTGTCATTCCAGCCAGGGATTAGAAAACGGTTCACCAGATGAAAATGACCCCCCAAAAAAAGACTGGCCAACACAACAATAGCAATTAGAAAAATAACCTGTAACTTGATCCAGAGAGGAAAGATTCTTTCAGAAAGAATATTACAAAGTGAATAAAGGTTGTGCAGGACCACCCCGCCAATGAGAGACTGTGTCTCTGTCTGAGCCACTGACTGACCCATCTCATGTGCCTTGTTCCTACCACCAACAGCCGAATCATATAGGTAGTAGTTTACACTTAATCAATGAAAGTCATTCCACATCTCTACTTGGGCTAAAAAACATGTAGGGTGTTACACATGTAGGGTGTTACAAAGACATCAAAAGCCTCCAAGTAATGTGTGTGGTCATAAAGTGGGTGCAAAGAGTGCATTATTATTGCAGTGCAGTGTGCAAAAATCATTGTAATATTTTTTTTATGTGGCACTACTGATGCATTTCGCCTATTCCAGTTTATCAAACTAAATTGGTTTTCTGAGAATGTCTTACATTGTTGATATTATCAAGATATTTCAGACAAATTGGCCAGATCTTAGTAACTGTGCATGTAAAAGTCATCTTTGTCTCTGTGTTTGTTTTAATAACAATCCTATCATCTACTAATTTAGACCTATTTAGAGCTGTAGCAACAGTTGGCTCCAATTATTGGCACAGATGGATGAAAGGTCGTGAAAAAATGTCTTTGTGGTTAATTAGCTCAGTCTCACCCTGAAGATATGTGAAACTATAAATTTATATTGAAATCAATAATAAAAAAACTCTTATCAGAACATTTTTTAACAAAACAGCCTCGCATTCAGCACACTGTGCAACTTCCATTTGGCAACATACCAGCATTAAGCCTTCTTGAATGGTGCTTTATAAGATAGGAGAATACAGAGCAGGCAGTCTGTCACCGCTACTCAATACAGAATCTCTAGTTCCTCCAGGGTCCTTTCTTTTGGACTCTCCTCTTCAGCTCATCCCACTGCCACCGCGAAAGCTTGATTTTGTGGTCACTGAAGCATTTTTGTGAGAATTTGGATGCATGTTTTGGATCACTGTCCTGCTGGAGGATCCAGCTATGAGCCTGTTTATAAGCAGTGGCCAGATTTTCATTTAAAATTAGCTGGTCCTCCACCATTCTGAATGGGGGATTTTCTGTGTAACTATCCTTCATTCATCACCAATCCCTCCAGGAGTGTTTATTATTAAAAAGCTCTAATCTGGTCATAGAACCGGATTACAGTGATATCTAGCTACTAATTCTGGGCGATTGTATATTATTAACATCTTACAACACAAACTTTTCTGACCATAATGGATGTCGTGTGTACCAGAATAACACTGACCAACCGCATATTTCATTAGTCATCCTATTTAGGATTTACTGCAGTAGAGTTTGTAATTTGTGATACAACTTTGTGTGATTTAATAAGACTGTATTTTTAATGTGCTACTGCCATTCCTAATGATCACTTCTTAAACAGACATTTGTACTTAGACAAAGATATACAAAATTTTAATTAATATCCCAATATTGGTATGTGCACATAATGTACAAAACCATAATTACCAAAAAGATGACATTAGAATGTGAGCTAGACTGAAATAACATATTTTACTCAAACAATATCTGATAAAATGACCAAAATGCACTTCCAAGTTTCCCTGATTGTGCTAGCCCAGCAATCCGAAATTAATATATGCCTTAATAAGACCTTGATTCTCTCATATAAACAATATAACTAAAAAATATAGTCAATTTTACTACATTTTAAAGGAATCACTAGTGTAACTACAAGAAGCCATCCAGCTAAGCGAGAGTTAATTCTTCTCAGGACAACTTTTATAGTTATGGGCAGTAGCTGGCTAATATTCTGCATTAATGCTGCTTTATTCTGCCACTGTCTCTTTAACTCTCCCTTGTTCTCCCCCTCTCCTGACCTGAGCTGACTTCATGTAGCTGCAAAATTGGAGTCAAAGTCTGTTTTTGTCAAAACAGATTAATAAAATGTGCTAAACAATTTTTAAATAGGTCAAACCATGCTTGGGCAGGCATCCATCTAACAGAGCGCCCTGCCAAAGTATAACCTATATGTGAGGCAATAAGACAAATGACTGTTCCCATGTTTTGGCATCTGCTGGCGTGTATGAAGACGAGAGAGTGGGCAGTATGACATATGAATGTGCTGGACTGGGTAGTTTGCAAACTTTGGTGTAAAAAAAATAGAATTTCACTACAGCATAATCAATAGAATGACTTTTCTCCACATCATCATAATTTGTCTTTGTAATATCACAAGCTTTCCATGCATTGTTGCACCTCTAGTAACAGCCATTAAACCAAATATTCACTTTTACTGCTAGCTCATGCATCCCTCAGTGTTCATTACCTAAATATAGCAATATAGCTACAGCCCTAAAAGAAGTTGGGGTGCTACACTACCAAAGGTACATTTCTATAGACACACAGTAACAGTACAGTACCGCAACTACACTGCGACAACCTAAACTGCACTGCTATGATTTTCCAGTTTATATCTGCCTGGTTGCAGTATTGCTGATGCCTCTCTCCCCAAAGTTTATGGTCAGTTGTCCCAAAACTGCATCCAGGGAGTCGCACTAATTGAATGGGGTATTTTTTAGGAAGAACTACTATTGTTATTGTACGATTTTACTACTTATAGTCTTGTCTAAAAATTAATTTTTTTCTTCGCATTCTTTAGCTGTACAACAAATACCTAACCCAGCCAACTTGTTAGCAATGGTATGCAAGTGTCATTGAAAACTCCAGCCCAAACAGATCTTGTACTTAACCAGCTTTCCAGCTTTTAGTTTGTATCTGCATCGTTTTATTATGTGTGGCTTCTTTCCTTGATGTGATGGAACATTTCAACCAATCAGAACACAGTGACACAGCTGCTGCCTGCTTTCAGCTCTGCCATAGAGCAGGCCTATCATAGCTCAGGTACGGATTTGGTGCAGGTCACTTTATTTCTCATGGAAAACACATTTGTTCTTCGCACCAGATGATTCATTCCTAACACAAATGGCAGTCAGCGTTCTTCTCAAACATGTTGAGCTTAATTGCACTGAACTTAATTAGACTGATAAGATCTGATTGATGATGATGTTTCAATGACTCCCCTCTTGATGCAATATTGGGTAATGGGGGAGTCTAAGCTAGTTGGTGGAACTGGAGAAACGAAGTAGGCAGAAAATGAGAAAAACAATTGCTGGAATGCGGATCTAGAATTATATTTTCGTTAACACTAAAAATATGGCGGAATCTGATCGTAGATACTGTAAGTCCTCTCCAGGCTAGGGTTCCCACACGTTCTGGTTTTCCCAGGATTGTTCTCTTTTTTAATGTCTGTTCCTGAAAATGTATCATCTTTCCCGGGACACCAAACGTCCTGGTTTTTTGGTGCAAATGCACTTCAGTTTTCTTTAAGTAGGCCTATTACCTAGTTTCACTTTTAATAAAATCTACATTCTGCTCATGCAATCCTAGACTACTATTTTTCTTACGGTATCTTGATCCAGCTGTCAGAGGCAGGCATGCTCTTATGTGATTGGTTAATGCAAACCTGCGAATACGAAAGTTTACATTAACACATCAGCATCACCTAGCAACTGCCACGAGCAGAATTTTCTAGAGAGTGAATATTTTTTCTTTTATTATATTAATTTCTTAAATTAATTGAATTCAATAAAGAAACAAAAATATATATAATAGCATTGTGTTTATTATTACAATATGACAGTGGTAGCCTATCCCACACACACACACCAACCGTCGTCACCACCAAGCCCCCCACCCCGCCCCCTTGTCCCAGTTTTTCTCAAATCAAATGTGGCAACCCTACTCCAGGCCTGGCATTAAAACGGACATCTGAGCAGTAAAGTTTTCACTTCACTGGGTCATCAAATCATAACTTAATACATACTGCATCCTCACAATGAAGACCAAGTGCAGTTTCAGCATTACATACATTACTACCAATGTTTTATTATGTATGCAAGATATTAGCTTTTCTATAAAACATGACTGCTGTAATCATGATTAAAAACCCTGCCCACTTGAGGTGTTTTAAACAAGGGACCCATTTGAGAGCTTTCAAAGGGGACATATTATGCACATTTCATATTATAACAGGTATAAGGGTACAAAACATGTCCACGAAGCTCAAAATCACTCTCATATAAAGTGATCTCACCAGCTTAATTAAGGACAGTTTCAGCCCCAGTTTCAAAATAAGCAGTTTAAGGGATCAGTCCCTTTTATGCAAATAAACTGTTGCTGGCCACACCCCACCCATCCCATGCTTAAGCTGCATCTTTAAATTCTGGATTTTACACATTAGACTCCATGTCCTTAACACCAGTGAAAGTGTTTATTTCTTTCTTTCCTTCCATCCATTCAATCTGTGACAGTGGTCCTAACAGGTTGAAGGAGGGTAGGCAGGGAGAAAGACTGAGAGATACACTAGATAGACAAAAGAATAATGGGACACTTGCCAAACATAAAAAAGGCAGAAAACAGGCACTATCCAGCCCTATATGTTCCACCCTGAGTCGGACCAAGAGCAGGATAAACACACTTCATGTGTGACTTGCCTTTGCCGGTAGACATTGTACTCAGTTTATCCGTGCACATAAAACTAAGAGACAAAATGGCGGCTCTTTAACTAGTATTGTTTTGGGGTGCAGCAGAGCACGCCATACTGTATACGTCCACAGGAACAAAACATACATTTTATGCCATGATTGGTTTATTTTCACACCAATTCCTTTTTTTTTGTGGACTATTGAGCAGCTGGAAAGAGTTTTTTAAATTGGAAGCTGCAAAGACCCAAGATGGCTACTATATGTGGTGCCAAGCAACAGGCTAGTGGGTGGGGTCTCAACAGATGAAGGGCAGTTCTATGTAAATTGGCCCCTAATGACATCACCAGGGGCACCTCTGTCCAAACAGCTGATTTTGACAGGGCCTGAATCTGTGAAGAATAGAACTGATGAGATCTCTTTATGAGTGTGATTTTGTGCCAAATCCCATAGACCTATTATAACTAAAGTGAGTTTTTTATATTTTATGTCTCCTTTCAACAAAATGTAAAATGTGCCTAAATATAGTCACAACCATTTATTTAATCTTACTTTTAATTGAAACACATTCGGGAATACACTGGATCACTCAGGGCACACATTTGTCTGCAATATTTTGCGGTGTACTATGGGATGTCATTAGGGGATGAATGTTCCAGTGCCCTAGAAAAGAATTCTAAGCCCACTCACAAACCCATCTCTTGAACCCCACCTAGCTAGTTCTCATAATGAAATTCTCAAATCCCTTAAAAATAATGTTGATACATTGAGAAGATTTTCAGATTACAACTCAAAATAGAGAAGTACATTACTATTTTATTGTCGCACTATTTCGTGAAATACTAATACATCATAGATGACAGCACCCTGAAAAGCCATGGAGAACGAAAAAAGAAATCTTTCATGTTTTCTGTAATGATGGACTGTTCGGCAATGTGGGGGTCAAGGCTGTCCAAAATGTGCTGCTAAAACACTCAGACATTTAACAGGAATGTCACTCAGGGTGAAGGCAGAGCACCAAAAGAGCCAGAAAAAGAGGGCCACCTTGAACGCACTATGACAAATTTGTGAATCGATTGCAAAAAGGAATACATTTTTGGTCTGAGACACAATTTGATCATTAAAATAAAGTTGTGGGTTTTTACAGGACCGTCCATTACTAAATAAAATCTCAATCACTGATAAAATGTTCAATATTTTGAACTGAACCTGTATTTTCTATTGGAATCACCATAATTACAAATATTGCATTTATGGTCAATGCTGCCTTTACTTATCACTGTAAACCCTAATGATCAAGACATTCATTTTCCGTTTTTTTACAGATTTAAAAATAAAAAATTTTGAAATCAGGAATCTGGTCAATTCTCATGTGACACATGCATTGTTTTAGTTTTAAGGACAGAGTTTTTTATACCTCTATATAAGAACGCTGACTGATGAGAATAGCTATTTTGAGTCGCATCAGCTGAAAATATTTATATAATCTTTTTCAACAACTGAAGTATTTAAAGATGGAACTAAAATACCTAGGTGTCAATTACTTTCTGTACACTTTTGACTTTTGAATTATTTAATTAATTAAAAAATATTACAACAAGCGACATGTTTGTTGCATTCCAGATCTACCATGACTGAACATGAGGATTTGCCTCCTATTATAAGACCAGCTGTTAAGTCACAGAAAGCAAGAAGCAAAAAAATAACCACATAAACTAACATAGCTGCTGATTAAAAAGACTAAATACAGAATGAGCATTGCTGTATGAAAACATCTTTTTAGAACATGAGGCAGTGCTGCTTATCACTTGAGTACTTTAAGAAATGAATGGAAATTGGGGTGGAAATTGAGGCCAGTCAGATACCAATCAAACTTTCAACATTCAAAATTGAATCGCTTTGATCCTTCGGGTGCATGAAGAGGTCCCATCTGACAATCTGAAAATACTCCTTTAGTTTAAAATGAACGCTGCTAGCAAAACTATTGTTTCTTTGCAGCTCCATTTGCTTCACTTCATCATGACAAAGCAAAATATTTTTTCAGATGAACAACGTCAGTGATAAAAAAAATGTGACATGTTAAAATTAGTTTGACAATGTTCTGGCTTTGTCAGGAAAAAGGAAACCCACAATATGTACAATTAATCAGCAGTGACAGACAGAGGAGGGGCTTGTGGAGAGAGGAGACACCACCCACATTCAAATGATGTGCTGAAGTGGCATCGATAAGAGACACAGGCCGAAGAGCATTACATCCTCCAAGACTACCAACTGATATCAGCTAGCAAATGGGACAATCGTGACCGACCTATTGACTGCACACAACAGACTCACACTCATCCACTTCTGAAAACAATTATCAATACTCCTCTGAGGACAGAAATGCATTACCCTTCAGGACAAAACTGGCCTACATGTGAATAAGCAGGAAACTTTAAGCTACCAACACAAAGAACAGAAGCATGGATAAAGAATTGATATGTTGTTCAGGTTGTCAAAACACGATCTATGGTAAAGATGTGATACTCCTGCTAATTAGGCAAATACTATTCCAGAATAGGGTCATAAGAATGCCGGTCAGGTCTGATGATCTCTCTCTCTCTCTCTCTCTCTCTCTCTTTATGGTCAGCATGACTGCAGAAGAAGACTTTAGTGACCATGAAAGATAAAGTATATTCAAGAGCCTGGGTCACCAGCAGGACTTAACTTGCTCTTTCATCATAAAAACCTACCAGCCCGGGTGGTGACCCGACAATCCAGGGATGTATCTCAGCAAATTAGACACTTTCCGTGAGGAATAACTAAAGATGGGCACACTGCACTACTGCAGTACTCAGTATTCTGATAAATATATAGATAAGGAAATCCTTTCTTAGTCCCAGGGGAAATTTGTGTACACAAATTAGGGCTGGGAATTTAACGCATTAATTAGGTTAATTAATCACAGAAAAAAGTAATGCATTAATATTTTTAACGCAATTAATGCTTTAGGTCAATTTATGCTTCTCGTTCAAAGTTTTGAGAAACAATAAGAGAACCGAGACCTAGATCACTGCTGAGTGAGCAGCCAAAAAGTTCAGTTCAGTGAGATTAAAATTAGGCTGGAAGTAGCCTCATTAGCTTTCTCCATCCAGACCTCCAGAGGGGCGGAGTCTCAGCGCTGTGACCAGAGTGTGTGAGAGAGAGCTGGGAGACTGTCATATTCTGTAACCTAATTCATAGGTTTGGTTTAGTCAGTGATTAAAATGTCATGACCATTGTAGCCTAAGTTATAGGCTTCTATTCAATAATAAATGGTAAAAAAAATGCTTTTTGTAACATCTGTATGTATGAGCAATTAAATGCGATTAATTTGATTAATTAATTGCCAAACCACGTAATTAATTAGATCAAAAATTTTAAACGCTTGACAGCATATATATATATACTAGGGGTGGAGACAAATACAAATACGGCATTCAGATTGGCACAAATAACGTGGTTTTTTTACGAATACCGTATTTGGACAAATACTTTAAAAAATATTTGTATTCTGGACACACACACACACACCTGGCCCCCCAGACTGCTAGGAACCTCTGAGGTACCCTGAGTAAGTACCGTTCCCAAACACCGCTCCCCACACGCTGCTCCCCGTCCCCACACACTGCTCCCCACACGTTGCTCCCCACACACTGCTCCCCGAGACCGTCTCCACACACTTCTCCACACGGGTGCAGAATTCATGCTGTTCACACTGTGTGCAGTGGTGTGTACACGTGTGACCGATTGATCACTTTCACTTTTAGATATCCATCCAGCCCCGCCCCCCCTTCACACGCTCAAGTTCAGGAGGAGATTCTGAAGCTGTTTGCGCGCTGCATTATGAATGTTACCCGAAAACAAATACAAATACGAATACGAATAATTTTCCCTTTTAAAAAATACAAATACAAATACAAATAGCGGCTGCTCTGCACATATATATATAAATAGGCTGCTGGTATATTTTGCTCATCAGAATACCAGAGAATTTATTTAATATTGCGAAGATAATCTAAGAATATCACCCAGCCTTAGAGGGTAAGTATTTTACTAACTGCTCTTAAGATACATGCTCTTAGTTCATTTCAGTCTCACAGGTGTGGTTTATTTTGAGCTTGTGGTGAGTTATTTGTTATTGTAGCTTGCTGTGATGGAATCTGTTTTTATTTTGAGCTGTTACATGTTTGTAGTGTTGCTTGGTGTATGATCTGTGGGACGAGTTTGTGAACATTTCGTTGCTTGCTGATAATTGTAGAGCCACAGAGTCTCTCACGCAAGCATATGTGCCAGGAATTATTAGACATGCTGCTGAGACTTACACCAAGTGAGACTTCTCAACAGGAAGGCACAATTTTAATAAAAGCTGAGGGAGGGACAATGGACTTTAACCTTATCATTAGTGAGGAGAAGAGCTTACGCAAGCTTCCCCCAAGATTAAGACCACCCACCTCACACTGAAAGAAGAAACGTTCTGGCGAAGTACATGCAGACATGAGAAAGTCACCAATTATTCATATGGCCTACTTTGCACCAACATGTCATGTGCCTACAAGCCCAATCCTAACTTAATTAGAAAGCAATCAAGGATGTAGGTTCCCTTGGGCACCAAGTACTGAAAGCGGTATAACATTTTTTAGTAGCATTAGTGCTAACGGGCCTTTCATCACTAGCAGTCCTCAAGGGTACAATTGTTGATATCACAGCAAGTGAAGGACTGCAGTCTTTCTCTCAACTCTATCAATGTAAGACATCTACTAACAGGCTGGGTGTCTGCTCAGTCATGCATGTAGAATCCAGCAGACAGTGTTCTCCTGCAAGCATGTCGAGTTGGTCAACAGTACTGCATGCATATACTTCTAAGAAATATATTAGCAATGCTCCACCCCAACAAGATGAACACAGGTGACACAGAACAGGCCTAAATCATAAAGTGATGAAAAGAAATGTGGAGAAAGTATAAACTGGCCTTTTTTCTTATAAGATTCATTATCAGTGCTGTATTAATGCATGTGTTTTGCCTATTTGATCATCTGAAGTCCAAAAATAATTTTGCAGTTTGTTGAGAAATGCAGTTAGACAGTAAGATTAGTATGCAGTAAAAAGTAAAAATGAGAATAGCTAATATGGAAACATATTATATGGGTATTTGTACCAAAAATATTTTACATTAATATTATTTAGTTAGTATTTACTAGGATTCAAGTTTCATAACTAGCTCCTGATAGCATCTCACTGGTCAAACTGCACTTCTGTTTGTCTAGATTCTGGGTTCTGTGGCCTTAAGGGGATAAAATACCATTTTTGTGGCAACCAGTTTCATTACAAACAAAATTTTAATTACAAAGGGGCATCATTAGGTAATAACTGCCTAATGAGTAATACTGAATAGTGCAATTATCTGAATGGCATTCAGTATGCAGTCTATATGACCATGGCAGTCTATATGACCATGGCCAGGGTCTCACCACACCTAAACTGACATGAAGCTTTCTTTAATTGCATTCATTCATTCATTTGGCAAAAGCAAAAGTCTTGGATGTTTTATTCACACTCTAAACCCCAAATCAACCTTTCCACCGGAGAGAGGGGGGTGGGGGGGTGGGGGGGGGGGGGCAGGTTTCAAACACAAGCCAGTCAACAAGCAAGTCAAATGACCACAGAGGCGCGACGGGTACTTAGTGCAATCAGTCAAGCCTTTAAAATTTCATGGGCAATATATTCTATCAGAGTCACTCTACTCCATTATTTACATTCATTCTGCTACATACTGTATGCACTTGGCTGAGAACTCAGCCGAAACACTCAGTTATGAAAATAAATCTGTGAAGCCCAGGCACAGTGCTTCCCTTGAAAAAAAATTTCCTGGTCTGAAACTCTCTTTTAGGAACCTATACGAGTATTGAAAATGCAATGTAAAAAAAGCGAAAGGGTGGTGACCTGTGCCTAACACAGCTTTTAAATTGTGGGAGCAGTCTAAGAATGCTGGTCAACATCAGCAAGAATGATCTTTCTAAATGAGAACTGACCCAAGCATGGACATCAGAAACAGCTTGGTTAGTTTAGTTATCATTTACCGAGACTGCACAAGAGACAACAGCTCAGGTCAGCAGGACGAGTAAAGTTGCCCAGGATCCTGAACTAGGCACACCCATTTACCTCTTTGAGCAAGAAAGACCAGGCTGTTGTCTCAGTGTAAGATCCAGCTGTTTCCCCCCAGAACCCTGCTCTCCTGCTTCATCATCTGAAGGATCTGGTCCTTCAGAAGTGCAGGAGAGGTTCGTATGGAGCCCAGCTCCAAAGGCTACTTAATTAAGTCTCTTATCATAGTGATGGTGCAGTGACTTGAGAGTGAGAGATTTTTTTTCTTCTGATGCCAGCAGGCGAGCTTTCATATACTGCCTAATCCCTGCTAAGAAATAAAGCTTAAAGGGTTGATATTCAATTACATCCCTCTATCTGCTCGGCTCATCTGCTCTGACTTTTCCGAGTCCAACTCGCTTTTACAAGTGAGGCTCGCTGTTCTGGGGGGTCCGGGTATCCGGGGGGCGACATGAATGACTTCATTGTAAGCGAAGTGGACAAAAACAGTCCTCTTGGCGGGGTTTACAAAAAATCCTCTTTCAGCCCTATTACACAATCACTGAAATTGTGTCCTGAATGTAAAATTCATTTTTGTTTACATGTACTTTTTTCAACCAATTGCCTTAAAAACCTCTGAGGCACCTTTCATTCAAAGCGTCACCCCACTAAACTGAGCTCGAGAGGTCTCTCCAGCACGTTTAACTGGGTTGAAGAGCCCCCGGGAGCAGAAGACCACCGCTATGGACTGTAGGTTGTTTGTAAGATGACCCAGTTAGCATTGTCGAGCATTGTCGGACATTGAGGACCACCACGTTCCCCTTAAGCGCAGGTGAGGACCGGGGTGCAGTCAAGTTTAGGTTAGTTTCTAGTAGAAACTAGTGCTTTCTCCTACCTCAGGAGCGCAGTGTCCCCTTGTCTGCTGACCACACTTTCACTCGAGGCATAGTCCACAGTCTGGCCAGCGGGCAAGCACGAAGGCAAAAAGCAGCAAAGACTGAGAATGATAGCGCTGAGCCACTGGCCGGACACACACGCGTCCTGCACGGCAGTCATAATGTTCATCACCGCGGGCTCCTGGCTTTTCCGCGCCCTGGCAAAAAAAATAAAAAATAAAAAACAAAAAAACAAAACCAAAAATGGAAACAGGAGCTGACAGAAAAAAATATACAGATATTAATCCTTCTGTTCCCTGCTTTGAAAACCCCGAGGAGGAGGAGAGCTCCGTGTAGTTTCTTCCAGGGTTTGTTTTGGTCTCAGCGCTGGGAAGGACGGAGCTCTGCTCTCCAGCAGCTCTCACACCATCTAGTGAGGAAATAGAGAATGGGAGCAGATCAGGCACACACACTCACACACACACACACACAAAGAGAGAGACACACACACATCCCCCCTCACCCCCCGGGCTCTGATCCTGTTGCCAGGCGGCCGTTTCCCAGGCAACCTGCTCCCTGTAGCTCGCGACGGAGCCATTAACCCTTTGAGGAGTGGAGGGAAAATCAGTCCTGCAGCTCCGTACTGGCTCTTCAGCTTTCAACTATTTCTGCAGGATATGATCAAATACTGTACCATAAATTATTGACATATGGTGTATTTCAATCATTAAAATCAGAAAACCATATTTATCAAGGGGGAAATTGCTTATAGCTGCACAGACACACAGAAACAAGAACAATATAAAACATAAAGTCTAAATAAATCCAATAAAACCTGTTAATCAATATAAAGAACAAAAAATCTATAAAATCTACATGAAATACACACAGATATGTACAAAAATGGCAGGTATAAACACTACACATAGGTAACAGTTACAGTAAAGTAAACAACACAAGTGGTGCTTAAGAGAACATTATTGCTCATAGTAGAAACTAGCTGTATATATGCAATATTGAAATACGTAGTGATATTAACATGCTTAGACTATTGCAAATAAAAGATTGCACATTCTGAAATGATTACCATCCATTTAGAAAACTTCACATGATACCACACCTGGTAAGAATATTGCACATTATAAGACACAGCACATAATTATGTTGTCTTAGCACCCAATGAGAACACTGCACAATATTGCGCAAGCTAGATTTTTGCACATCGTAGTAAGATAATAACGCACATAGTGATTGTGACTAAAATCCCAATAGGAAATTGCACAACAAAGTAGCAACAGGCTATTCCACAGATTATTGTGGGTGTGTGCCAAGGGAGGACTTGTAGAGTGGAGAAAGCATTTCCATTGGCATTCAGTGGAGCACTTTAAGCTTGTGAGCCTGTAGTTAAAAACCAATCATGTAAAATAAAAAAAAGAATAAATCAACACATTGAGAGAGAATTCAGGCAAAAAATAAATAAGTCTGTCAATAAATTTTAAATTGCTAAGTAATTGGCAACCTGTGATGGCTGCTTGTAATATTGGATGAAATAACTCAAGTTGCATCTATCAATAGCTCATGTACTGTGGCGTTTTGTTTGAGAGTGCTTCCCAGCTACAGCAAAAGAAGATACAATGAGCAGCCTAACTAGCTACTCATTGTGATAAAATGTTTAAATATTAAGTGGCAACATAACAGCTATAGCAAGCTAACAGTACAGTTGCATTCCATTTCACAGCAGATCTGCACCATTTTGTCCAGTACAAACTGAACAGGACAGAACAAATTGTAACTTTAAATAATCATTAAATAAGAAATAGGTTACCTGAAAATCTGTTACAAACAGTTATAAGCATGTCTATGTTGCAGGCACCAACTATTATTGTACAGCTGCTACAGATCTATTCTTAGATAGGTGCTAGCATAGTACTGCAAATCCCATGAGGACACTGAAATTGGTATAATTTCAACAGCAAAACTTGGATTAATATGAGAGCCTATGACGCAAGATAAATAAACACTGCATTGTAATCACATGCTCACCATTTGGTTGTGTCAGTGTAAATAGTTCATTTTCCTGTGTGTATGTGGGTTCTTGACACAGCCCAGAACACATTTCACTGCGTGTTGTACCTGTATGACTATGCATGTGACAAATTAAAAAAAATTAAAATCTTGAAATCTTGAACATGTCTTAGTAAATCAGGTTTTAAAACCAGGCCTATCTGCCCTACTTACTTCCTGATCATAGACCATGGAAAGCTGCAAGGCACAGGCTTAAACATGCCCAAATCGTAGACCAATGTAAGGGTGGTACAAATGAAACCAAACTGGTAACATTACATAATTTCCAGAATAAATTGCGCTTTTTCTAAAGAAGGCTTATTTCTTCTGCTTCTTTAGAAATATTCAGCTCAGTAGCACTGTCCAAAATCACAAAAGATGCCTGTGTCTATACACACACACACACACACACACACACACACACACATATACACATATAGACATATATAGACATTTAGATATAAAAGATCCTCAGGATGTCTGTCATCAAATGCTGATCATAAAGGCAAATATCCCCTACCATCTTGAATGTTATTTTCCATAAAACAGAAAAATAGGTTGATCCTGTGATATAAATAAGGGTGTAATGTACTCAATTTAGATGCAGGCCCACCTGCACTGCATCATTCCATGTTTCCTTTTCTTGTTCTAACACATCTGATTCAGCTTGAGAAGGGCTTGATCATTAGATAAGGATGTGACACAGGTGCAGGGAGAACAAAAAACTGTGAAGTGCAGGTGGGCCTCCAGGGGTGTAGTTGGGAAACACTAGCCTGAAATAACATAAATAGAGGCTGAACCCAATGTTGGGCTGGGATGAAAAATCGGCCTGGGCATTCTGAGCCTAGCCTGTCATTCCAGAGGGATGGGGGATTCTGTGGCGGCCCAAAAATTACCTGGCCGGCCAGTCTAGCACTGGCTGAACCACTGCACTGTTGTCAGCTTAGAAATTAGTGAATGTTTCAATTTATTCATAGTTTGACAATGAGAGAGTTTGTAGAAGCTGAATATTTTATTTAATGGCAGTGTTTCCCAGTCGTGGTGCTGCACCTGTACTGTACATTTTAGAGCATCCCCACCCCCACCCCCCTGGTCCAACACCTCTGATTCCACTGATCAGCTCATTACTCCTGCACCACCGCTGGGAAACACACATTATAGCACAATTGTTCCTACAATAGCCAATTAGCTATGCTTGTAACTACTCATTACTTTAATAATGTTGACTAGAAAGTCCTGGTTATGCTTTACTGGCTACAACTTTGGGGCTGTAGATCATAAAAATGAAACATTCTCTTGGGTGGTGAGATTTATGTGGGCAAAGGGAAAAAAATGACTGGCCATGTTTACACTCAAAATATTTGTTTTCAAAAATTTCACTTTTGTACTATTTTCACTGGGGCCCAGCTTATTACCTGATTTGGTCTCCAGTTTCAGCTCGCATTATGAGTCCATGAGAGTGTAGGTTCGGCTTAGAGAGGTATGTAAAGGTAAAAAAGCGAGCCTTTCCCGCACAGTAGCCTATATCCAATTTAACAGCCACATGCAAGACATCATTCTGTGTAACACACCCTTCAGTGATGAATCAGCATTGAGCATTAACAAGCAGAAGCAATTTTCTGCACCAGTGACTTTAAGGTTTTTTTGCACAGTAAGCACAATCCTCAATTCCAGCACAATGTACAAATATAAATTAAAAATTGCATGTATAAATTACACAGTCATATAGCATGAGCCTGACTTATTTGCTTGATTTTTTTCTTTTTGCTGATGATGTTGCAGTTAGTGGTTCTGGGCAGGGATAGTCAATCTGGTCCTCAAAGCCAGAAGAGGTCCTGGGTACAGTAGCTTTAACTGAAATCAACTGGCTACCTTGTCATTCCAGCTAACTGCTCAGCAACAACAACAACGATAATAACCTTAATGTAAACAGCCCATTTCCTTTTAGCAACAAAATCCTTTACAAAAGTGTTTCATGAGGGAATATAATTAAAACCCTGCAATGCCTAAACCTAATGGGTTGAATGAAAAAGTAAACAGCACTTCCAAAAAAAGTAAGAAAAAAGAGCTAAAGTGCCAGGCATATGGTAGCCTTTTTAATCTTGTTTTAAGAACATGTATCAAGCTTGAATTACTACTGTTTTTTGGCGCAGGATTTCAGAGTACTTAGTAAGCTGTGATTTGAATACCTTTGGTCTAGGCATTAATCATGCAGCATCATGCTTATTTTGTTCCTTCATTCTGTCGTCCCATCCACATGCTCATTATCTCATTATCTTGAATTAATTAGGCCAGATTGTTGGTTCTGCTTTTAGTGAATCACTCTTTTACCCACGTCATTTATTATTTATTCTGTTTTTTGTATCCTGTCTGTGGTACATGTAGGAATACAGAACTGAAAGCAGGAGTTTGAATAGGTAGGTTATACTGCTCACAATTACCTCCTAAACTCTAAATACTCCTACATTTTTTCTTGTTACTTATTTATTTTCCCCCCTTGGGACCAAGCAACAACACATCTTACACATTTTCCACCCTATTTATCGCTTAGAGTCAAATAGGCTGTGTTTGACCTTTTAACCTTTGTTCTCATTGGCTGCCCTGTATTTTACCTCCTTGAGAAAGCAGTTCGTATTGGACCTCCCTGCAACAGGAATGGGTGAGGCTGCATGTTATGTAAATAGGCTTTTTTATGGCATCACAAATAGGCTTTTGCACAGCTGGATGGGATGTGAACAATACATTTGGAAAGTGTTTCAATAATGTAACTTATTGAAATATATATATATCACACTTCACAAAGTGAAGGAGATTCATTTTTCTATGGCATGGACCTGTTCATTTTGTGCTTGCCCATTATAAGCCTTGGCATTTCAACAATCCGTATCAGAATCAGAAAACTTTATTTATCCCGGAGAAAATTGTTTACAGAATCTGATGTGGTCTCTTTTAAATTTAAGAAAAGGCCAACATTTACGACTGACCATGTAACTTGGAGAGTATATTAGGGAATGGGCTCGAATATAAGCATGCTGGCCTTGCTTTTGTTGAGTGTCTTTCTATTAATTGGAAAGGACTAACTTTCGTTGTAATTGTTTGATAGTCATTAGCCTTAATTGCTGCCAGTGTCCTCGCTTCATACTATATTTAAATTGGACTTACATAGTCAGCCTTTGCTGTTCAATTACTGTGCCAACAGCTAGTCATTAGTGCACTGCACCATTTACTCAGATCTGAGTTAAATAAATAATAAAATAACACTGTGGGCTTATAATGGTAGACTAAACAAAGCCATACTAACAACTCTGCATCAAGCTCAAAGAGCATCTGCTGTAAACTACCCCTGGAATCTAGTCCTAGTGAAAAATAATTTCACAGCTTTCAGGGTTTGAATGTGCACTGATGGTTGAGATACTGTGCATGGTATTAATGTTTTGGCTTCTTATATATTTACATAGTACTTCTACAGAAAACTGCCCCAGATAAAGAGTCTATTATGCATTGGGGCTTCAAGGGGTGTTCAAAGAATATGCAATATTTTTCTAATTTGTTGTCGGGTTTGCTGAGGAACATGTGATGCCATTGTTGGACATTTCTTGTCACTGCTGTAGTAAATGGTGGGTCAATCAACATTTGACCAACTTCATTTTTTTCCGGCTAATTAAAAAGATGTTTAACATTGAATGCAATACAGATAGTTTTCACATATACAGTAAGGTCTCATCAAGTCAAGTCAAGTGGGTTTATTGTAATTTCGGCCCTGTGGTGAAACAAAACAATGGACCAAGCTGCAACAGAAGAACTGGGACAGAAGACTACATCACTAAATGATCATTGCATGCCTTTCATAGAGGTGAATTATAAACGAAAGTGAAACATTTTCAACACGTTTGTTTTCTGCGAGGTAATTGTGTTTCGTGACATGCTTTCTAGTATTTACGGCAGTAATTTGCGCTGATTTCTGCCCACTTCAGTCTCTGCTGTTGGCAAACATACCAATGCACGTAATTGTTCATCTAGCAATTTCAGTTCAAAGCACTTAAGTTATACAATACACACAGGACAAATGAACAGAAATATCTGCCATTATGCCAAATAATAGCCTAATAGCTATATTTGCATGTTTGCATATTATAAGATGGCCTTTGTTGCAGTTTTTAGTTATTATACTGTATTGTTCAATCTTTAATAAAGTCAAATTCCTTGAATAAGACAATGCGAGAAAGTCTGCTGATCCTCCTGGTGAGGTGTGAATCCATCCTTTACCTTCAGAACCGGCCTCACATTCTTTCTTATATGCTGTCACGCAAGTCCTGAACTGTGACTAGTGAGACATTTGATCATTCTTCAAGATGATAAGTTCTTTGAGGGTTGAAGGAACTACCCTATGCTCTGTATTCTGTGATGTTTAGATTTGGCAGAAGACAGAAGATGCTTGATTTCATGCTAGCATTTATGGACTGAATTTGCTAAGCAGTGAGCATGAGAGCATTATCATCATGGAATATGGAAACATCATGTGGCAATGGTGTTTTCAGTACAAAGTGCACCTGCTCCTGTAGAATGATCTCATATTCCTTGGCCGTTAAATGCCCATGCAGAGCAATTATCAGACTTAACGACTCCCAAGAGATGGCTGTCTATGCCATTATGGATCCACCACCATGTTAAACAGCTGGCAACAGACACTGCAGGTTAAAGGCATACTCCAAGTTAACAAATGTCTGAAGGTAGACAAAATAGTGAAAAATGACTTATCAAAGCATGAAATGTCTCATGAAACATGTCTTTGTTTTTATTTTTAATCATGATTGAAATTTGGTGATTTTTAAGTACTTGAGATTATTTCTTACAAGTGTTTTTTTTTTCACACAGTGTTTCTAATATTTTGTTCACATTCCACAATACATGCCTTCCCAAAGAAGGTCCCTGTGTAACTTTAGATAAAAAAAAAAGCTGTTCATGAAGTATACAAATCAGTTTCCTTAAAAAATAATTAAGCACTGGTATGATTTCATAACAGGCTGTCAGGAATGGCTGTACAAGCTTAAACTCAAGCTTAAACACGGAATCATTTAAAGGAACATAGGAAAGGTTGGTTATAATTATATAATACAAAAGAGCCTGCTGGTCTGTTTGCCCTAAACTATTTTTGACCAAATTCCTTTGGCAGGGTAGTACATTTACACAGTGTTGGAGGGTGTCATCTGAAGGTCCATCTAATCCATTCATGTGCTAAGCCCACTAATGTCCATTTCTACATTTTCCATAATTCCTAAATTTCCTTTGGTCTATATATTCTCCGATCATCAATACAAACTACTAGTTTTCACATGGGGCCCCTAATATAAAAAAGTACAAATTACATTTGGAATAATAAATAAAATCTACAATTAGATATCTGGCCAACCAGACAGTTCTGTGGAATTGTTCTTATTACACTAAAGTTAAATGGTGGAAATGATAATGGTTAGGTATGTTCAAGTATGCATAGAAGTTTCCTTTCTTATAACTTTTATTGAAATTCCACTTTTCTACTTTTTCCAGTAAAATATCCTACTTTTGACTCATGCTTCTATGTGACATTTTTAATAAAGAGGAGTCTGATATATGCAATGGAATGTCATGTGCTTTCAGATCGAAACGCACCAATCAGGGAGCAGTTCTTCTTTTAATTGGCTGATTTGCTTCGACCTGTTGCTCCCTTGGCCATTAGATTCTTATATCACAAGAAGTGTGTCCAACAAAGTTAAGTTCTAAGAAAAATGGCAGAAGAATATGATGGTCTTTCTCGCCTAAGGAAGTACCTCAAATTATTTTGAAGTGGTTTTACTGATAAAGGAATTATTCATTTTCACGCCTGTTTTCAAACACTCTTCATTTCGTGTCAGTAGCCGCTCAAATCTCCCTGATGTTCACTTGCATGTGTATGGCCCATGATAGTCCTAACTTATGCTGAAATCCGAGTGGTTTAATGAGCTCTCACTAACCGCTCTGTGTGCATTACAGTGGGCCTAGGGTACATTTACATTTACATTTACGGCATTTAGCTGACGCCCTTATCCAGAGCGACATACAACAGTGCTCAAGTAATCCA